>CM067521.1:7777392-8479892 GCA_034509495.1 Acestrorhynchus altus
TGTGGGCCATCCAATAATGTAAAGACTGGAGCATCAAATCAGGTTTGGCAGCATCGAGTCTGATGGCTTTGATTTATTCAAAGGCGAATACGTAAACATGATCCACATGGAGATTGCCAGAGAAGGGTTAAAGAGCCAATAAGAAGCTTGTTTGTCTAACTTCACATGTTGTGCATTACCAGTGGATGGAAGTAATTGGAGTTGACTGCTAAAGACAGCTCAGTTAGTGGGACTCTCTGTTTCTCTCTCTCTGTCTCTCTCTCTCGCTCTCTCTACCGTCCTTGCGGTGGGAAGGCCAGCAGTGCATTGGGATGTACCCTCACACCACTCTGTAATCCACATGGCCTGGGTGTCATTTGTCCCACATGTCGCCTTTCCTGCAACAAAATATCGGGCAGCTCAGCCTCCAACCAATTCCATTCTTGGTTCTTGCACAAATTAGGTCTATTTAAGTCTATTCAAGTGCCCTGTCACATCTTTCCCACTATTCTGACAGTGCTGGGAGAAAGTTAGGACTGCTGGTATGTACTCTTCATAAAGCCGTGACAGTTTAATAGTAAAGATGCTGAACTCTGGATAAAAATTGGAGAGTTGTGTTACGGCAGAGCAATTAATATTGAAGAAATGCTGATTGCTGGCAGCCTCTTTGTCCCCCGAAGCTAGCCTGTTCCATAATTCACCAAGAGCTCTCCGTTACGCTAGGTTGTACCGATCACAGGGAGAGGGAGAGACTGTCAGCGAAGCTTATAGATTACAGCTCAGTTGAACTTTCTCTCCTTGGGTGGCAGGGGAGATATTGATTTTGAACTTAATTCCCTGAGAACATTCTGCTATATATCAGTAGGACGCTTTTCCCGAAACTAGAGAGAGACCCACAAACGCTACTGTCTCCAACTGTTATTTGCATCGTCTGATGAGTTCAAGTTACAAGGCTATTAGTTACCATGTGTGTTTAATTACATGGACAATGTATTGTATGTGCCAGACCAAGGCATGGCTTAAATTCAGACAGCAATAGCAGGAGGATATTGAACTTGGCCTTGGCTTATACTGTACTAGCTGTCGGTCCTAATTGCCAATGGACAGTAATGGGGTGAAGTGAAGAAGAACAGCAAACCCCTTACAAATGTGGTCATATTGGAAAGATGGAAGGGATGCAATATGGAGTCTGTAGGCCCAAGGTCACGTTTGGTCATGTTGCCAAAGTTTGATGCAAGTAGGGATCCACTTTCAGTTATGTTGAAGCTCTTGCATTTAGGGCGCTAGACTAGAGAGCTGTGGAAAGGGCGCAAGACCAGAGGCTTTTTTTATACTGGACTTACTGTTTATAGACAGTTGTTTATTTCCACTTTTAAAGTTTACTTTACTCCGCCACCCCGCTCTTAGCTCCTCCTGTTCTCTGCTCCCCTATTCTATCATATGATTTTTTGTCCATACCTCCCAGCCTTAGTACCAGTACAATAACAATGGTGCCCACAGTTAACCTAGAGGGCAGAAAGGGTAGTTAAGGGTAGTTATTTAATGGTCAGACGGATTCCAAAACCATTATCCCCCCAGAATTCCCTCCCACCGGTGTCACATCTTAAAACACATGACCACCTTCAGGCGCTCTCACACAGAAGGCCAGGGGGAAAAGCTGTGAAAATGAAGACGTTTCATTTAATTTCACACTTGGCGCTTGATCGCTAGGCCCTTATTATGCTCCATTTGGTTCTCTCCACTGCCTGCGATGAAAGAGTGGCAGAAAAGCAGTGGCAGGACAAAGAGAGGCCCTCCTTCAAAATGCATTTATTTGGAGTCTCTGCAGTCCACTCTACTTCACCCCCTACCACTTCCCTGGAAGCATTGTCTTTACTAACTCTTTGTCTCTCATTAGCAATTCAGCAACTGCCTTGCTTTTTTGTTTCCATCTAATTTGATCAGTCAAAACTACACACTTTGTTACACTTTGTCTTATCCTGTCCAACTGGCCTTCACCCCTTCTTCACTAAACGGCTTGCAGAAGAATGCTCTAGCTTAAAGGGAGGTGGTGAGGTCAATGGCTGCCCATGACCCTGGAAACATTTGTCCATTTTCATGACCCAGACTGAAACAGATTGAGTGGCCACTGGGTATAGACCCTCGCATCAAGTTAAACTAAGTACTGAAAAATGTATTTGCTTTAACTCTTAGAACACAGGATTGTCATAGGCCAATTTCTACGCTTCATTTCTTAGGATCAGTATAACCTACAGACATCATACACATATAACGAAGTACAAGACTTACCCTACCTAAGCACTGTGTTATCAGGGAGTAATGCATTTCCAACTGAACCCCAGCTTAAATGCCAAAGGAGTTCCAGTGCACGTTTCTTTTTTTCTGTTCTGTCCACACATACATCAACCTGCATTACAGACTCTGACTAGTGAGAGGGCTAATGATGTCACTTATCAAGGAAAATTAAAATATGGAAAATGAAAATTCTGTTCTCATTTTATCTAAAGTGAAGACAAATTTGACTATCCTATGATCTCCTGAAAATGAGAATAAATAGTGTGACTGTTTACTATAAATAATCTTTGGGTGAAAGTAGGTAAAACTACAGAAACAGCCCACAAAGTTGGTCTAGGTTCCTAAAGGCTTTCCCAATGAAAGCGCTTCCTCACTTTAAACTCCGGGACAATAACCAATGCTAAAGTGTCCTACCTGACAGAAGTGTAAGAATTGCTGCCACATTCATCCGTCTCTCAAACTTTTAAATGTTGCATATTGCATTGTTCTGCCATTCGTGACCTCGTACATATTTAGAATAATTTTATTCTGTCTGAGGCGAGTAACTGGGACAGGAGAGTGAGGAACAAAAGCCTAGTGAAAGAAAGCTGTTCTAATTAGTCTGAGGGTGTTTGATAGAATGGGGGTCTCGAACATGAGGCTTGACTTTCTCCCCGAATCGCGTCAAAACTCTGTCAAAATCCTTGTTAAGTGGTGACTAATTTGGGAAATTATGTCAGCTGTGAAGTGAAGAGTGAGAGGAACAGGAGGTGGGCGATTGGTGGAGGGAGCAGGAGGCGTTGAATAGGTTTTGGAGTCGTGGTGCGAGAACGCATATAAGGTGAAGAAAAGGGCTTTCCCTGCTGGACAAGGTCAAGGTTCTGACTCACTTGGTGGTTGGAATCTGTGCCGTTTAATGCCGAGAGCCCTTAGCTTGATTCCCAGCCAACTGGACAGAAAACCGCAGAGGAGGCATCTGGAGTCACTTTAGGCCAAGCAGTGAAGCCTTTGGTGCATGCAGCCTTATTGTGTGCATTATATAGTTGTAAACTTAATATGAAGTCTGTTTCACTCTCCCCAAATGACCATCCATATAATTTGATTATCCTAGGTTTGTAATGTTCAAGGGGATGAAATTTTGTGTGCCGACTTTGCCAAGTGCTAACACCCTTGACTGCATTACCAAGGGTTTAGACTAAGGCCAGTTTCTCTGGTCTGTTTTGTTTTTTATTCAGTGGAAATGGATGATAATGATCCCCATTTATTAAATAATCACTAGGCTAATTTTGTGGTTTTGTAGTTTGTAGACATATTTTAATTTGCCAAAAGAAATTGGAAACTATTTATAGCAAATATTCACACATGCCAGATTATGTTTTATTTTTTGTATTTTTCTTGTGCTTACAGTTTAATTTATTTATTTTGTTTTGCTTATGAGGACTAAAAACTCTTCTTTCAGAAATCCTGTTGGAAATTGGATTGGAAAGTGTTTTTGAGCTGAAAATGCAATCATTTTGATATATAATTTGTAATAATAATAATAATAATAATAATAATAATAATAATAATAATAATAATAATAAGTCTTCAAGTTCTTCAAACTTGCTGATCAGTCAGAGTCTGCATGTACATGTGGACAGAGCAGTAACCCTGCATTGGAAGCTCCTTTGGCATTTGAACTGGGATTTATTTTATTTTTAAGTTTTCTGAGCTCAGTTTTTCATCACACAATGATGTGCATCATGTCTTTAGGTTACTCTGATCCCGAGATTATGAACCTTAGAATACTGGCATGTGATAGGGTAAGCCTTGTAGTTCATGATATGTGCATTATGTCTGTAGGTTATGCTGATCCTGAGCTATGAAACCTAGAAACTCCCTGCAAAGTGTGGATCTCTGGCTTTAAACATTAAAACATTATTTAAAAAGTGAAAATCACACATTCCTACGCTTTGCTAAAACACATACCACTTTCACAAACTTTGAAAGATTAACTCTGACAGTAGTTTCTTTGTCTAAACATGAAATCTAAACATTTCAAACGTGTGTATAACATATATCAACAAATCATCAAAGCTACGTCAGGACAAAATGGTTATTGTTTTCCCCCCTTTTTTCCCTCAATAGCATGTCCAGTTCCTTCCTGCATTCCATGGTGTATTAAAGGATCGAATGCTAATGCTGGTTCTCTTTTCTGATGCCAGAATACGGAACCAAGCCAGCTCAGCGAAAAATGAGTGACTGTGTAAATGCTGGAGTTTATCACCTGTTCTTCTGAGCCACATTAATAATGCATCCACTCACGCAGCGAGAGGCAAATAAACACAGGCCAGGTTCACTCAGTGTGGCCAAGTGGGGGTCCCTATCAAGCACAGGCCAGTGCCAGCCCTTTTTATTTGCAGTGCCAGAGTCTTTTGGCAGGCTAGCCAAAGGATTTTACCCTCTTCACCACCTCATGCCACTCCTGTCCTGTAATCTACTCACTGCCTGTGGGGAGAGTTTCTGAAAATGGCTCGGCTACTCCCCGGCCATCTCTGGGGAGGGTTGATGGGCATGTAAGAGCATGTTGCAAGATGTTTGCTGATGCTCTGTGGTTTGGAGCCCTGGCTTCATATATAGAAATAATTGGTGAACTTTAACCCAAATGGATATGAGCTTACCTGGGTATTCATAACCCGCATATATTTGGGAGTGAGATTTATCACTTAGAGCCGTGATTTGCAGGCAGTTACGTACTCAATCAATTTCCAACAGGATTTCTGAGATGTAGAGTGTTTTCTAGTCCTTATAAGCAAAAACAACACAAAACATTGTAGGCGAGGCAAGAATATTTTTGATCAAAATAGAAATTCACACAAATATCTACATTTTGTTAATTTATATCTCAAATGAAGACAAATTTGAATAATCTAGTATATCCTGAAAATAATATCTGGCATGTGTCTCCTATTAATACTTAATAATTTTTTGGAGAATAAAATTATGCCAAACTATGAAAACATCCTGTCAAATTGGCCTAGGGCTCTACTCTAGGATGAGTACATCCCTAGATAGTACCAATAAGTCACACTAGCAAAAGAATTTTGTAATTTTATGAATTATCACTGGCATCTCTGCGAAACTAGTGGAAATGTTCACTTCTTTGTGTAAGTAAGTGGAAGACGATACATTTCATTGCAAATACAGGTCATTTCATTAGAATTACACACAAACAGAATAACTAAGAAAGTAACTCCAATGTAGGTTAAGTCAATTAAATACACTTTGCTTTCTCTTGCAGTGGGAAGAGGTGAGTGGCTATGACGAGAACATGAATACCATCCGCACCTATCAAGTGTGCAACGTCTTTGATGCCAACCAAAACAACTGGGTGCGGACCAAGTACATCCCACGTCGTGGAGCCCAACGCATCCACGTGGAGATGAAGTTTTCGGTGCGAGATTGCAGCAGCATCCCGAGGGTGCCAGGCTCCTGCAAAGAAACCTTCAACTTATACTACTATGAATCGGATGCAGATACGGCCACTAAAGTATCTCCTCCTTGGATGGAGAACCCTTGGATCAAGGTGGACACCATTGCGGCGGATGAGAGCTTCTCGCAGGTGGACTTAGGAGGACGAGTGATGAAAATTAACACAGAGGTTCGTAGTTTCGGTCCTGTGTCTCGGAATGGCTTCTATCTGGCCTTCCAGGACTATGGAGGCTGCATGTCTCTCATTGCAGTTCGTGTCTTCTACCGGAAGTGTCCCCGTGCCATCCGGAATGGAGCTATATTCCAAGAGACTCTTTCAGGTGCAGAGAGCACATCCTTGGTTGCTGCGAGGGGAGTTTGTGTCCCCAATGCTGAGGAAGTGGATGTGCCCATTAAACTCTACTGCAACGGAGACGGCGAGTGGATGGTGCCCATTGGACGCTGCATGTGCAAAGCCGGCCATGAAGCTGTGGAGAATGGAACTGTCTGCAGAGGTGAGTTCAGTTCTGACTTTGTTATTCACTTCGCTCTCTACTGGAAGCTCTTTTTAAGTAAGTGCTTTGTTGGGACTGAAGGGCTTTATTGAAAGCTGTGTTTAAATGCTTTATCTGGATTGCAGATGGATTTAGGTTTTAAATAAAAGGTTTGACCTACAGCAGGCTAATATTTCTCTACTGTAGACTATTATAAATGATGTTACTTCAAATTAAGCTACATTTCTATACCATGTTGGAGAAAACAACATGAAGGTAGGTCTGTCACAATACCAATTATTGTGGATAATATAATGTCTGAAAAAGTATTGCAATAAAAGAGCAACCAAATTTTGATTATTATGAATATTGGACTTTGGAATTAGAGTTATATAAATGTTTAGATATCCTGAATAAATATATCGTAAATAAAATACAACCTTTAAAAAGCTGACATTAACCTTTAGAACTCTTAAGCCATTTTGACGTGATGTTTTTTGTAGCTTGACATACCTTTTTATTTGGCAAAAAATTAAAAACATACTTATAGGAGACAGTCACACATGACAAATATTATTATTTTCAGGAGATCCTAGATTTTTGATATGTAAATATTAACAGAATTTAATCATCCGGATTATTTTTGAGCTTTTTTTATAATGTCAGTTCTTCAAAATCGTTGACAGTGGTCCAAATAAAATAATAAAAAAAACAGCTTAAGTGACCTTTATCATTTTTGTTGGTCTTTCATTCAGTTGGAAATGAGTGAGACCAAAAGGTTTAGATAATATGTGTATCATAGCCGTAGGTTATTCTGATCCTGAGTTATAAAACCCAGAAAACAGCATGTAACTGCATGCAAAGTTAATAGATTTTCCATGGTTCACAGATCTCACTGTTCAGAATAGATTGTGTTTTTTAAGTCACAAATCATTTTTTGGAACTCTGCTCTCCACCGACACACCAGACTGATGTGACTGCAGATGGGTGGCCATGCTCAATTTATTACCATTGTCAGTAGACCATAAATCAACCATAGTTTGTGCGATAAGTCTGTAATGTAATTATTGTGACAGGCCTACATGAAAGATTATGATTTACTTTGCGGTCCATGTACTGTTGTGCTTTTCCAATCTTGACACAGTTAGGAAGTGATAGAAAGTGGAAAAAACAAACCTCTCTTTTACTTTTGAAGTATCATCTCTCTTCACCAGAACAGCTACTCTTTATTTCTTTGTCTGGCCCATAGCATTTTTCCAGTATTATGTGTGAGAGACGTGACGCCTCCAGGCTTGGCAGTTGTCATATTGTTCCTAGCTGGCCCCTTCTCTCAGTCTGTGGATCGATCCTTCCTGGAGCTTTCCCTCTGTCACCCACCCCTCCTTTTCCTCACTCACCTGTGATTCAACCTGCTCTTCAGCGGGAGCTCTCGGCTCGGTGCTGTTCCCACGGCAACGGCGGCCTGCAGACAGGCTCCACGCTGACACAGACGACACAATAAAACGCCCACCTGTGTTACAACTCCCCCTCCCCCCCACCTTTCACCATCTACACACACACACACACACACACACACACACACACACTCTCACTCACTCACTCGTTTTCCGTTCTGCCTCTTTCATAAACTCACTGTAATTACCACGCCAGCTCCCTTGGCCAGCCTGGGCTGAGCGCCGATAATAGCCGCTCATCTCTCTGCTGTTGGGGCGGTGCTCTGCCTCGCACTCATTCAATGACAGTTAATGAGGACGGTCACAATCCCCCCTCAGGAATACATGCCAATAAAACCTGAGCCCAGGCCCAATCTACTTCAAATTGAAAAGCCTACATAATTACACACATTTGGTTGTTTTTGACCTACATGTAATTTACTGGGTGCCACAGATTTTAATATCCCCAGGGTCCCTTTAGTGCCACGCATCTTTTGTGTGCAACTAGATTTCAAAAACTATAAGCGATAACAATTGATAGAAGGGTTCACAGATCAATCAGTGCATGCACGGAAAGGGGAAGATCCGAATGGCATATCTGAGTTTTGGTCTTATTCTACGGGTGTGGGACCTCAGCCCTAACTTATGCTGCCCTCACTTGCTCTACTTTGCTCTAATTCTTTGGAGGCACAGATGATATTCATTCAACCTGTATTGGGAAGCTGTAAGGAAAACGTACTGCTAACATTAGCTGTTTAGCTTGATTGGTTTGTTTTGGTATCTTCCAAACGTTCACCCAAATGTTCATAGACTGTGGTTGTGTGTAAGCAACTGGAATTTTCCTCCTCTGAAATGGTAAATGTCCATGACAGTCCACTTGGAGCTGCAATAAGTATAATTAGTTAAGCTTTAGAACCATGTTTTGGGGTGTTTTGTAGTTTGACGTGCTTTTATTCACCAAAAAATATTTGAAAAATATTTATAGGAGAGGTCACAGATACCAGATATTGTTATTTCAGGGGATCCTAGGCTACTCAAATTTGTCTTCATTTGAGCTGTTAAAGGTAGCAAAAGTTTAATGTTTGTATGAATGAAATTGACCATGTTTTGATATTTTTTTTACTTGACTGATTCTTACGGGATAAGAAACCTCGTTATGAATGACTGAGATGAGTGTGGCTCAATTTGCACTGACCTCTGCTCCAAAATAAAAATGTAAGTACTTTGTGGCTTGTGCACTTAAACAGTATTACAGGATGATAAACAACTGTATAACCCATTAATGAAGAACATTTAGTTTGAAAATAACTAGCTGAACCAGCCTGTACGCACCCTCACACACAGGCCATTTCATCTGCAGTTTAAGCATCATCCTCAGTAGAGTTAAACATTTGCCACAGACTTGAACAACCTATCTGTGCCAAGCACCAGGAGTGATCAAGCTAAAGTGAGAAATCCAGCTAAACCCTCCTTTTCCAGAGGATATGAGGGAATACTTACCCACATCTGAATTCACAAGGAACTAATATAACATGAGGTTATTTATATTGGAACTTCTACTGAAGTGGGAATGCACAGTCTGGAAAAATGACTGACACGGTTCATTCTAGCAGCAGTAAAATCATCGAGATCCTCTGCTAAAATGACTTTTCCCCATCTCCCCATATTATACTAATCCTGTCTGAATAGGGCTTAAGAAACCTTTTAAGTATCCCAACACTTCTTTGAGTTGAATTATGACTCCAAACTAAATGAATGTGCATGTTTTTAGGTGGGGAATTCTAATATGTTAGGACTCCAGTAGTGAAAGGAGGCATGAATCGTGATCTTTTAGGCAAAAAAAAAAAAAAAAAATGTAACCTACATTCTGGGTAATTAAGGTTAAGGTACAATTTACACTAAACCCCTGGTTCATAAAACCTCTAGGAGAAGGGTCACCAATCCTGCTCCTGAAGAGCTACCTTCCTGCAGACTTCAGATTCAACTCTAATCCACCCCACCTGATCCAACTAATTACTGCCTTCAGAAGTTCTTGGTTCCTGGCTGGATGGGTGTGTTAAATTTGGGTTTGAGTTGAAACCTGCAGGAAAATAGCTCTCCAATAGCAGGGTTGGTGAGGCCGCTCTAGGACTGAAGCTACTGTTTCACTTTTTCCTCTGTTTTAAGATAACATTAGCTAGCGCTCTGACAGTTTAAGAGCAGTATCCTGTCCTCAGTTACTTTAGAAACTCTATCTTTGCTCTGAAAAAGCGTATTTTTCCTCATAATACGTCAGCTTCGGCAACTCCTACACTGTGACTATAGCCTGGCCACCATCACCCGCTGTCCAAAGATGTGTTTTGTCATCTGTTTTCCGGATGGCTCCGTCTTCATTGATCACGCCCTCGCTCTGAGCAGGCCGCCAAGCGTGTGATGTATTATCCAGGAGTTCTGTGGTGGCATGTGGATGTGTTTTACGTGGACATTCAATACGTACAGGTCTCACGACTGTAAGCAAAGTGTGTTTGCTGTAGAAAAATGAGGAGCAAACGAAATAAAACCATTAAAGAGGGGGGAGAGGGGGCTGCTACAGCACTTGTGGTCAGCCCTATTGTTCGGAAGCTGTTTTGATCGAGGCCTGCCATCAATTCGTCTGCCTATTTATCTTTGTGGCAGGAGTAAGCTGATAGCGCTGCGTGAGACGATGTCAGAACCATAACTGTGGTCAGTGCTGTTTAACTGCCAGTGGTAGGGGGGACCGGTGGTTAGGGGGGGGGTGTTGCAACGGATTGATTTATGAAAGGGCGCTTTTTCACTCCGTTGAGAGTTAGGGTGTAATAAATTGATTTGTGAAAGATGTCTGCTCAGAGATGCTGCTGTATCTTCTTACTCTGGATTATATGGAGGCCGTGAAGCAGTTGTGATGAAAGAACTGCCGACGCTTTGTTCAAGCACCTCCCCGTGACAAAGCATGCAATTATGCATGTACCAATTAAATCCTTGGCAGAGAGCTTGACAACTAATTGCGCTTTGACAAGAAACCTGTCAAAATATTGACAACAGACAAATGCGCTTGTAGTATTCTTTTTTTTAAGCAGTGCAGTATTTTTTGGCAAAAAACAAACGAGGCACGACGTCATTTTTCAGCACAGACATCCCTTCGAAAAAGTCGGATTGGATTTCATTCAGAGCTGCAGGAGACGAGGAACCTCTGGAGACACAAGGGGTCTTGTTCGCCTAATGTTGTCTATTTGAAATGGAAGTAACCCTCAGAACAGAGCACAATCAAAGCCATGTTCTAGTCATGGCTCGAAGGGTCAGCAGTGTGATTTTTCTTTTTTTGCTTTCAGCTATCTGATGTATTGTTATCTGATCACACAGTGGAACACCACTGGTCTCGGAAAATAAACTGTAGCAATCCATTACTGATGTGCTGCCCTGATCCTGTAAGCACAGATGACAGGTTAAATTTACAACGACGCACCGCCTAGCGAGAAGCCACAGCCTGCCAAAATGGCTGGTTTTCCCTTTTTAACTGTGTGGTTGAGTGAAAACAAAGTAATAAACTATAAAATCACCACTGAAAGTTTTGCACACACATCCCAAATCCCAACCAGAGGCTTTAGAGGTCTCACCCGGAAACAGCGTGTTCAAAGTTTTAGTAGGTGCACAGTTGTATTGAAACTACGGTTTGATTTAAACACATCACATTCACACAGTTTTTTCTGTTTCTCTAAATGCCCTCAATTAGCCATTGGAGCATCAATCTAGACCATCTTGAGGTCCCTGTGGACCAGTTTGAAAACGTGGATCTAACTCAGGCTGCTTTTGCTGGTACTATAGATAACAGGAAGTCATATAGTGTCAGAAACTACATTATCGGGTCTAAAAACCCTGTCAAACATGTTGCTGATGGACTTCTATGAGTAGATTGAGAAACTGAGTGTAACATGAGAATAAAGCTTAAAGGAATGGTGAAGAAATATACACAGCTTTCCACACGCCCTGGACGTAGCTGAACTACAAACCAGTTTGATGTCTAAATTTAGCTTGTTCAGTTGTGCATAAGTGCATAAGGTGTGCATCGTCCCACCAATGCAGACTAAAGAACGCAAACGTTGGGTATAAAACATGACTGACCGACTACATTTTGGATAATGGACGAATTGTGCCTGTTGGATTTTTCTCTGTGACCTGTCCTCTTTTAAGGCTTCAAAGGGCTGTGGACTAAAACATGTGGACACTAAAGTACAGATTTGACAAAGCACAGGATGAAACAGGAGCTGAGCGAGTAGCCCCTCGGCTGCCTCAGACAAAGCTCTCTTACACTGGAGTTGGTCGGAGATGCAGGCAGAAGGCTTTCTGTTTCCCTACAGATGAAGAACCAGTTGTTGTTTTTTTACTCTCTGCAGTATTACTCAGTCTTTCCTCTGTGATCCGTGTCAACAGGGGAGACCACCATCTCTTTATTTACGGCTCTGTGATAATCAGACTGGCACTCAATTACCCTGCAAATATAAACGAACATCAAATAAGCAAGAAAATATTATTGGAGAAAGACTTCAAAACCCTTGACCTTATGAAGCATAATCACACACCAGCAAAATGCCTAATTACAGCAGGTTCTTCAGTGCGGCTGAACATTGATGGAAGAATGTGGCAGGATGGTGGTAGCAGCCTCCTATAATTACAAATGTTCATTCAAAATGGTAAACTTGTCATATTTTAAGGTATTTCAAGCCTTTTTTTTGTTGTATTGTTGAACAGTTTATCTTATAGCTCATGAAAGTAAGAAAATTTTATTGAATTTATGACAATATTCTATTTTTTGGAGATGCAATCTTATGTTCTGGGATTTCAGAGTTGTTCTGCATAACCTGAAACCATCAGCTAGACACATACACATCCATATCACATCAGAGGTAGTTATGGAAGGGGTTGCCTTCCCTAAGTACTGGACTAAGGTCCAAGAGAAAGCTGAGTAACGTCTGTCAGTCAGACGACAGAACATAGGCTGAAATTCTGTCAGTAAACAAGTGCCCCTCAGGTTACCCCTTTCAGACACTTTCCATATGGAAAGGGATTATGAGTAGAAATCAGCATCATGCAGAAACAGCTGCTATTTCCCACGGTGTCCCTGCATTTAATGATAGCTCTAATTGGCTGACAGCAAGTGCAGCCTGCAATCCCATGAGTCTCAGAACATGACATAAAGCAAAACAAACAGCGCTCCATCATCCTCTCTCAGCCCAGCATGTTCAAATAAGGGCTTAGTGGGAACAGGCCTCTCTCTCAGAGAAGCAGGGCTGCGTCTGAGCGACTGGCTCTGGCTACGGCCCTTTCACAAAGACACCTGTCATGTCAGCCATTCAGAGAGGGAAATGAAAACAGTTCTGCAATAAAAAGAAAACATTTTAGCATTGGCGCTGTACGCCCTGCTCGACCGAGAATGACATTTCATACATGTGGTGTTTCGGTTCTGTTTTTCACACGGACACCTGGCTTGGAATCGAGTGTTACTGTAGAGCAGGTTAGGCTGGAAAACGTTTACTGCCATTCCAAATCAGAATAATACGTCACCCTAGAGTTGGGACGTATCAAAATAGGTTATGACTTTCCAATGTGTGCATGCGTAGCAGGTATAAGTATAAAAGATACAAAAGTATGTGTCGAACACGTTCAAAGGTTTTTATTTTCAAATTAATGGTCAACAAAGAAATGAAAAACACAACTTAATTTTGTAAATTGTAGTGTTAAAATATTGTCATTTTCATAATTATTTGGTCACTAAAAAACCTTTGGTAAAAATCCACCTGTTATTTAATCGTTCATGAATTTAAAAAGTTACAAAATTACAAAATACTTTGCCATTATAAACAATAAACAAGGGCACACTGAATATTTCTGTGACCCCCTTCGTCCAGTCCATGAGGTACGTTATACAGTACCTAAGATTTCAATCAAAATTGTTGATTGATTTGTCTAATTGTTTACGTCTGCTGGAATGGACTCTTCCAAAAGTACTTGCACCACTCGACGTCCGCACTTTGTGGGCAGTTACCTGCTGTTTTCTAGGCTTCATAACTCAGGATCAGAGTAACCTACAGACATGATCATGACACATATCATAACAAAACTCAAGATAATCGTTTACTATTTTGTGTAAAACATTTGGCACATACACATGCACACACACACACACACACACACACACACACACACACACACACACACACACACTCACACTTATAGTACGCAGCTCTGTATGTAACTTGAACCCTCACAGTTTCTTCCCAGCTCTGTTGCTCACCTGGATTAGGGAGCGCGTACATTGTAGCCCCTCTGCAGCCATTCGGAGACAGGTTTTATCCCGTTTGACCCGCGGAGGCCTTTTATAGCCGAGCTCCTAACTGCCCTCCTGTTCCCGGCCCTTAGCCCAGCTCAGCGCCTGATTTGAGAAGTAGAGAATGTTTAGCAGTGAAATTGAAGCTTACTTTGAGTCTGAGCAACCCAGCCTGACTTTAGGAGAGAGAGTGAGTAAGAACAGACAGAGCAGAAGAATTTTTGCTCTGGCTGTCTGTCTCTGGCTCGTTCCATATGGAAGTGGTGGATGAAGGAGGATCTCGGTTGGAAAATGCTTTCTGTGTAATTTACGGCATGTCAGGAAGCTTGTGGCAGACAGTTCTGTGCATTTGAAGTTCTTTAAGAATGGCGTGAAACAAGGGCTGAAAATTATGTTACACAATAACATTATATCAACTGTCAGAATACATTTATTTATTGTTTAATTTGTTTATAGCTGGATCGGAATTATATCAAGAAAAATGTGTTACGGGGGGGACTTTAATTAATAAATTAATAATTAAAGAATTTTGGTATTTACAAAATTCTTTTATTTGACTGTTTAGCATTTTAAACATCCCATAAACACAATGCAGTATATACACACTCTAAATACAAGAGTTCTTTGCGTAATTGCATCTATCAATCACATCAATTCCAAGCCAGCTGTCACATATTTTGAAGAAATCGTTCAAGTTTATTAAAATCAATTTTCAGCTCACTCTCATATTTCTGAGATGTAGTGATTTTTATTCCTCAGAAAACCCACAAGTAAATTGTTGATCAAATTCATTTAAATATGTAAATAATCATTTTTACATCTCAAAGACAAAACAAGAGACAAGAGTGACAAAAAAAAGCAAGGGTTAGATCGTAGGTGATTGTAGTTTATGATATGCGTATTGTATCTGTAGGTTACTCTGATCCTGAGTTATGAAGTCTAGTAAAGTGTGGATCACTTGTACTAAGAGTTAAAGTGCTGTTAGCAATATGTGTCCTCGTGAGCTGATATTGGACAAAGTACTGTAACTCTTTTTTGCTTAGAATGCAGTTCTGTCACTTTTATTTACCTGCATCCCTGATGTCTTGTTTTTATTGCCTGCTGTATTAACAGTAAACAGTAGACCTCCATTGCTGTGAGGAAAATATTTTATTTTTATATTTCTTGAAAATTCTTATAATTTTATTAAAGGGCTGTAATTGAATCCAATCATTGTTCAGTCTGAGATTCACAGTGCTAGGTCTCGGT
Source organism: Acestrorhynchus altus (assembly GCA_034509495.1). Classification (NCBI taxonomy): domain Eukaryota; kingdom Metazoa; phylum Chordata; class Actinopteri; order Characiformes; family Acestrorhynchidae; genus Acestrorhynchus; species Acestrorhynchus altus. Next base: position 7,792,593 of record CM067521.1, read on the forward strand.
CAGGGCAGACATGCTAATTAGTTGGGGTGAGCGGTCACGTCCACACAGATCAGCGCTCGTGGCCCTCAGATTCCTCAGTGTTAGCCAAGCATTAGGATCACTAGAGCTAAGGGAGCCGTCTGCTCACCCACAGAGACCCAGGAGAGCAGTCTTACACTTTTATTCCTTGTTACTTTAGCTGTGATGGGGATTTCAGCTTGTCCATCTGTTTTTTTTTTTCTTCCTCCTGCTCTTTTTTTCCTGCTGGTATTTCCCCCTTCAGCATTAGACCTCTTCTTCCATATCAGCTTTAAAACCTGAACTCAAAACTCATCTGTACTCTTTAGCACTCAGGGGTCTTCTGGGGCTTTTTTCAGGCTTTAGCAAAATAGAAATTTTATAGTTCATCATCTTGTTAAATTTGCAATGACAAATTGCCATTTCCAGATGACACATCATATTTTAACTTCTCGTATGGTCCATTAACTCTGTGCACAGTGTGAATATCACACTTTTTTTGCCAGTTTCGCTGTAAGGAAAGTTTCTGTATGCATGTAGTACAGGAATGAATCTGTGAATGACGTCTCTGTTTTACTCTCAGAAAACAGGGTTCTTAAAATGTGCTTTGAATTCAAATGAAAATGAAAATCAACATTAACCATTAGAACCCCAGGTCAATTTTCATTTCATTAAAAAAATATATATATATATATTTTTTTATGAGTATTATCCCTTCTCATGACTTATATTGTGAAATTTGGACACCGTGTAAGCATAGAAAGAGGGCAAACAGCCCCTTGCTTGTCATTGTCCTCTATAACCCAATATCTGGGTCAGTGATATCATTAGCCCCGCCCCCTCATGCTGATCAGTCAGCTGGTCTCAGGCTATATGGGTCAATAACGTTCTCATTTGCTAAACATTTGGTTATAAATTATGTAACTTTACACAGCAGGAAACTCAGAGGAAGAATTAGCATGCGCGACTGCAATGGTTGTACCAGACTTGACGAATCCCACTTTTGCCTTGCTGGAGGCCAGTTTTTGTATGGAGACACAGTTTGTTGTCACACATCACACTTCCAGGAGGCCTGGTGTCATGGTGAGGGGTGCAGTTTTGTACTATGCAAGATCACCTTTGGTCTTCATTAAAGACACTTTGACAGCACAATGTTACATTAATGAGGACACACACACTCGTGCAATATTCCAACAGGACAACACTTGTTTGCATACTGCTTCTTAAAGACACAGATATTATGCCATAGTCAGTTGCATCTCCAGACCTATCCCTGATTGAAAATATGTGGGATGCTATTAGATCCATCTGCGCCCTATGATGGACTAGCGCCCTGTCTAGGGTTGTTTCCCGCCCTTGCGCTCAGAGTTGCTGGCTGGGCACCGGCTCACCCGTGACCCTATTCAGGAATAAGTGGTTCAGAAAATGGATGGATGGATGGATGGATGGCTATTAGACATGCTATTAACACTCCGCACCTACTGCACAATCTGCAGGAACTGAGTGACAATATTCTTGCAGCATGGGATGGATTATTGCAGGACACCTCTACAATGTTGCGTTTTACCCAAGACTACATCTGTACGTGTCTCTCAGTAAATATTATTGCTATCAGTCTGCTCCGAATCTTCTTTCCAAATAGCATTGTAATCTGACAATCTTACTATTTTGGTTGGCAGTAGGCGTATCATCATCCTGTGCAGCACCTAACTGGATAATTGTATTTCTCAATTGTACAGTAAGTAAGATTTTGCACAGAATAGATGTTGCATTCCCAAGACTAAGGACCTCTACTCCCCATCCCCTCCTCCCGCACTTGTCCCACAGAGTTGTAGATGCTTTTTTTCCCCTCTCAGCACATTCATCACTCTCCCTGAAAGTGATAACACCAGGCCTGAGTGGTGGGGAATGGTCTGGCGCTGGTCGGTCAGAGAGTGTTAACTTGTTCCATATGCACCTCCCCAAAGGCCTGTCATTCTGCATGGTGGCCTGTCGTCTCATCTTCAAAAGCTGTAATTGCCGTTCAGTGGTGTTTCTGACTGATCTGCAGCTGGGAGGGGAGCTTCCTGCCCATCTCTTCTCCAGCACACCTCATGGGTCTCAGCCCTGAGACGTTAATCTGATAGGCTAATCTGAGACTGAAGCTTGCAAATCCCCGAAGGAGAGAGGTGTACGGTGATGGGTGATCTTAACTTACAGCTGGCCGTTATGAGGACGATACCTTTTTCTTGCTGTCAGAAGTTAGAAAAGACCCAGACCCTTTACCCTTCTTTGGGTTGCGCTGATTTGCTTAAATTCACTTTAGTGTTTTATGGTGTGAAAGGTTTTTGCCTACCTTTTCTAAATGCACTCTACAACAGGACAAAGCTCACCTGCATACGGCTGCTGTCTCAAGAGCTCGTCTCGAAGGCACATATACTATGTCATGGAGAGTTGCATCACCAGACTTGTCCCTGATTGAAAATGTGCGGGATGCTTTTGGACGCACTGATCAACCCTCCACTCCTACTGCACCGTCTGCAGAACTGAGTGAAAGTATTCAAGCTGTATGAGACGGATTATCAAAGGATAACAATAGGAACCTCGAATAGGAATCTCCATTTTGAGATGTCTGGCATGTTGCATTATATACAACACTATACTAAGAGACACTACTTCTATATGCCTAGATCAGTAAACATTGGCCGTTTTATATTTGATCTTTTATTGTTCCTTGTAATCTTTATCTTTCTTCCAAATACCATTACAATCCTGCACTTTCTTCTGGGTACTACGTTTTTACAAGTAGTGGAAAACTAATACAGTGTAAATAATTACATAGAAACTTCAGATATTATAGATACACACCTGTATATGTTTTCAATCTGTAAAGGTTTTAAAAATTTTATATATATATATATATATATATTTTTTTTTTTTTGTTTTCAATCTTGGTGAGTCCTGCAGGTTGCGGTTCCCAGCATACCACAGCCCTCTTTTTGTGAGTTGTGTTTCATGCTCTGTTAGAGTTTATGCTGCCCTGAGAAAGCTCTTACCGAAAGCGATATCTGTTCACTGCTGGTCAGTGAAGAAGAAGAAAGAGGAGATGTTTGGACAGCAGAGGGGTGTTTCATGTTAAAACGGATGGGAAAAGTACATGTTGCATTGCAACTACAGTCAGACTCTGCAGAAGACATCAGAGTCAAGTAGCCGTCCAGCTGTTGTGCACTTTTAGACAACAACAAATGATGGATGCATCCTTATGTCACTCAATCCCAGTCCAGATAGCAATTCATTTACCATCAGTGACAGGTTATGTTAGAGAAGGCTTGGGGTTTCCTGACCATGTTAGAATGTTTGAGTGGCCGTTTCAGCAGCAAGTACACTGAGATAGAGATATCTCTCATTCCAAGAGTGAGGGGTGGGCGTCATGTGTGTTATGCGGTCACGGTCGGTCCAGGATGAATCCAGTTGTTCTCACTCTGTTGACCCCTAGCCGTGGACTGAAGGGTAGACACCGTGTTTGGTTTCCCCCTGCCCTGTCATACGATCCCACAAAAGATCATTCATGAGATTTTCTTGCGCTATATGTCAAGGCTTTAATTCAGAGGCATGTGTTGTGCATGTGAGTAGACCAGAGCTTTTCTATAGGGTCTGTTTAAAGGAGTTTGACTAGAAGTCTTGTTTGTTCAGAGTTTTTTTTTTTTTTGTGCACTGGTGCTTATTTGCTTGTCTTTTTGTTAAATTAACCTTTAGAATCCCAGCCTAATTTTGTGGGATGTTTTTGTAGTTTGACGTAAGTTTATTTTCCAAGAATTGTATATTTATAGAAGACACATGTGAGATATTGTTATTTTCAGAAGATCATAGGCTACTCATATTTGAGATACCAAAGTGAGTTTAAATATCTGTGTGAATTTGACCATTTTTAATGTTTTTTTTTTGTTTTCTTATAAGGACTTTAAACACTTTACATCTCAGAAATTGATCATCCAGAGTTTTTTTGAGCTGAAAATGCAAGATTTATATGAATTATTTGGAATTATTAGATTGACATGGATATTTATACTAATGTTTTTTCAAAAATACTCAACAGTAGTCAAATTTAATAAAAAGACAATCTGAACGTCCTTTATTTTTGTTATGTATGTATCAGTATTATCCCTTCTCAGGGTTTATTTAACTGCCTGCGACGTGTGGATCTTGGGTTCTAGGGGTTAAGCAACTTAACAATGCCAACATGTCTGCTCTGTAGAGGATTTGTATACTTATGTTCACTCAGACAATGTAAAATACATGAAAACTGACCATTCTGCCCATTATTCTGTATGATAATAGCCACTGTGGTTGTTTGTTGGCTGATATACTCAAATTGGTATTTAGCTCTCTCCAAGTCTGTTCAGGTGTCCAGTGGTACTGTATTTGCAGCAGTTTGAAAAGATGTGGTTGGCTGGTTTCACATGCCTCAGAGAAAACACATACTAGCCTTTACTCTCCTGGCAAATGTGGCATTGTTTAATTATGTTGCAAGAAAAAAAACACATTTACATTTTCAGGCATCAAAAGAACCCGTTTTAGGTTAAATTTGACCAATTATTAAACAAACCGACATTTAGAAGGTGCAAGAGGCTTTGTTATGTAATAAAACATTCAGGGATGACTTCCACTGTGCTGAAAGACAAGTGTCTACCACCGGCTGCTCCTGTCTCTTCACAGCTAGCGGACTTGTAATGGATTCTAAAAATAAGAAAATGTCATCTTCAGCAGGAGGTTTGATGCCCTCCTCCCCCTTATTAAAGATTATGCAGGGAAGCGAAGGAGGCAGAGGGGATAAGAGAGTGCAAACCACCCCATCCCCATTTTCCTAAATTCTGGTAATAAAGATTTGCAGAATATCAGAAGAAAGGCCAAGCAACTGCAAAAAGTCAGACAATCAATAGTTAACTTACCATCAGTCACAACCTCTGATGACTTTTGGGGCTGGTATTTTTCTGGTAATTTGGTAGGATCCCAGTCTCCCCTCTGGTAAGTGGAGGCAGGAATGATAGATGGCAGTTGAAAGGGAGGAAATGTGTAGGAGTGTTGTGAAGATGTTGGACACACGTGAAAACAAGCCATAAATGGAATCTGTAGTATATAAGATCAGTGTTCCTTAAGTTTCCTTAATCATTTTTATTTTAACAACAATAATGACAGTCAATCAATTTGTATTTTGTTTGTTTCTGCAAAACATTTATGTTGTCATATGTGTGTAAATAGGGTGTATTAAAGCTAAAATCTACAGGGCATGGGTGCCTCTAGGTCCTGGGTTCAAAACCACTGTATTAGAGGAGATATATGAAGCCCCACTTATATACTTATAAACACACACACACACACACACACACACACACACACACACACACACACACACACACACACACACACACACACACACACATATGATATATGGGGTCGGGGAACTGACCACGTTTAGAGCTGACAGAAGATCTACATACTTTTTTACACCTCATTTTTACACCTTCAGGGACCTACCAGCTCACTCCCCATAATTCTCCTCCTTGCTGATGTCTTGTTGGGACATGGTTTTCATCCACCAACCATCCACTACTTCATTCGTCTGGATCATTCAGGGTTGTATGGCACTCATTTGTAAACAAGCCTGTTTGAAAATTAGTCTTCATATATGTCTGGGCCCACTGTAACCGTTTCTGTTTCTCAGCTTTGGTTCGGGGTGGCCAAATAGTTTGTTAATGCACTAGAGCAAGCCTCTGGAGAATCCTACACCTTGAGGTTTGTGGGACTCCAGCGGCATCAGCAGCTTCAAATATCTGCTGTTTATTAATGGCATTTTTTCAGCTGTTCTCTTAATCTGATTAATTTGCATGTCAGAAACTTTCCTTATTATGCCTTTATCTGCATTGAATCAGCCAGTATGATGATCACGCTTAAGTTTTCCTGAGATATTTAATGTTTTCATACCTTGTCCAAAGTATTGCACTATTTGATGCTTTTCAGCAACAGAGTGATTCTTTGTCTTTCCCATATTGCTTGAAACCCATGGCCAGAATATAAGAAAGTCCCAATTGAAGGCTAACCTCGGAACCTAGGATACCCTGACAATAACGATACCTGGCATGTGATGCTATCTCCTATAAATAGAGTGCACCAAACTATGAAAGTCAATCAAACTATGAAAGCATCCCAGAAAATTTGCCCAGGGTTTTAAGGGTTAGTGCAGCACAAAAAGAACAATAATGAGGGTTTGTTTTCAAAGTCCACTACCCAGAAGCACCACACCGATAAGGCTGTAGAATCATCCAGTCTCTATTTGGCAGTTTTGGCTTGTAAGAGACTCAATCGTTCTTGGTGAGAGACAAACCTTGAGGATTACCTAAATCCTACACATCCATAAAGTTGAGTCATTGAGTGATTCAGCTGTGAATATAGTCTCCAAAGTTGCACAGAAGACCCAGAGTTTCCCACAAGTGTGCATCGAGTCTGAAGGATGCGGAGGAGTGGTTTTTCAGTCTGAAATGGAGTGCACTCTTAAAAACCCTCCTCAGTTAAAGTTTAGTGCTAGCGCTATCTCTCTGAAACACACCCCGGGGGATTAGTGTCTGTTTGCTCTGTCAGATTACTCCGTGATCAACAGCCTGTATGAACGTTTCATCCCGGTACACTCACTCCCCGATGACATACACAGCAGGTAGAGAGGACACCTCCTTCAGCTCTTCCGTAGCACTGCCGAGTTCAGGCTTTATCCATACTCGTGTGTTTGATGAAGAACGTGCTCAGAGGACCATTTACTGCACAGATGCTCGTTTCTTTTAGTTTTGCTTTCCCTGAACCCGTATAGATAAAGACTAAGAACATTCTTGAGACACAGATAGCAGTGAGATTAGAACCAGCCTGCTGAATATGTTTGTAGTTCTAGTTAGGAATCAAGGTCTGTCTTTCTGTCAGGGACATCTTGGGTTGTTTTCCATTTACTGAGTTGAGTTGGTCCCGTAAGTCACTCGTACTTTATTTGAATGTCCCTCTCACAACTAGGCATTCTACAGTACAGCCGCCACATCTCGAGGTTTGTTTAACCCTTATAACATTATATCCACACTTTGAATATTCAGTTGTTGTTGTTTTTTTTATTTGATTTGGATGACTGTCAAGTATTTTGTTTTAAATATGATAAATATTATATATAAATATTATAAAGTTATAAATTTCCCCATCAATGTTACAACCAGCCCCCCTGAAGTAAACAGGAAGAGAAATCTATATCCCCATTTAAAGTGTTTACAAGTTCATTTTTGGCAACTGTTTATGCACAAGTGTGTTAAAGTGCAATAAAGAGGTGTTTTTAGGGTTTAAAGACAACAACAACCCAGCCCATTCCATTCCCCCATATTCTAGTCACCCAGTACATCATCAAGTTCTTCATGAGTCATCAGGTAGGCATCTTCTGGCATCGGTGTTTCATTGAATTAAGCCCTCAACGGTGAGGTCTGGATTCCCAGACCCACCCCCTTCCAAGCTCACTTCACAGACCTATCACTTTCCATGTGGAATCTATGCACTACAGCCCCTGTACACACCCACACTACATCGACGTAACTCCACACTGGCCTCTCTGGTAACTGAGGCCATACCTAGCCTCACTGGCACCGTTAATGCATGCTCAGTGTCACCAGTTCCATATGGATATTATACACTACAACCACTCTACACACTATACCCACACTACATTGCCGTAACTCCACACTGGCCTCTCTGGTGACTGTGGCCATACCTAGCCTCACTGGCACCGTTAATGCATGCTCATTGTTACCAGTTCTGTTTAGAAGTTACACAACAACCTAAACACACTATAAAAAATAAAGCCATTGTCCGAAAAATAGTTGCACCCAGAAGGAAACAACCAATTGCAATGCATGACTGCTATACCAGTGGCACTACTTTTTCTGAAGGCATGCACCCAACATATAAGGTTGTGGTCCTCATTCTGGACTATATACTCAATCTTTAACCTGTGTTCATACCAAACAACTAAATAGCCATTAAATGTAGTCAAGATTCGATGACATTTTTTAATTAAATGGAAAACAGTGTGTAACAAGATAAAAGAAGCCCATAGCATTAGCTTTACTTTATCAAATACAGTTTATAGATTATATCATTTTAATACCAGATATCACTGTACCTCTCAGCCGCCCAGTGCATGTTTACTGCTCTGACCACATGTGCATGCCTGCATACAGACTGTAATGATGTCACTGACCTCAATATTGGGTTATAGAGGAAAAAGAGAAGGCTGTTTGCCCCCGTTTTTGCTCACACAGTGGACTACTGTCAAAAACGTATTCATATAAATATCTTTGTAAATCAAATCATTGTACCTCATCAAAATACTTGCGTTTTCAGCACTAAAATATATCTGGCATGTGGGACTGTTTTGGTGAATTAACTACTTCAGTGCATGAAAACATCTCACAGAATTGTCCTAAGGTTCTAAAGATTAAATGGAACATTGAATAGAAGCTACAAAGTATGAAAATAAATAACTTAGACAGAAAACTGTGTTTTCTTTTCAATGTGATTGGTCTTCTTTCTTTGAAAAAAAAAAGTCAATTATCATAAATAAACCACGTTTACTTCAAAATCAAAATTTGAATGACACTAAATATTGAATTCATTAATATTATTTGAGCAAAGGACCATGTTTTGTGAAAAAAAGTACTTTCTATTGGTTAAACATGCTACAGTTTCACCAGATCATTTTGAAAATGTACAGATAAACTATGCAGGGCCATTAAAATATGATGTTCCCAAAACCTGCTATTCTCAATGTTTCGTATCTATCCCTGTGTAGCCTCAACTAATTGCAGTCCTTTTTTCCTGTGTGAAGATGGTGGTACTTTAAGGGGGATGCAGTAAATGCTTCAGTTACACAGTATTAAGGATGTAAAAGTTTTACTTGCCTTAGGCATCGCAAAGCAAATAAATTACCCTATTTAATGAGGTGTTTTTAGGGTTTAAAGACCGAAACTTCAGGCTCCAAGCTTTCTCACACCAGTGCAGTAAGTTAGGGCTGTGTTTAAGCTGAAAAAGGTTCATTTAAAGGATACGGTGACATGCTCACCTGTTGCCTGGACTTTTGCTGGCTCACTCTGTAGTCAAAATTAATCTGGCCTGGTTGTTATTTTAGTGTTGCTAATGTAAATACACAGAGATGAATTTTGGCCACGGTTCACTCCTGTTTCTATAGCTGAACTCGCCAAGTTCAACATTGCATGGATAGCATGTTCATCCTATCCTGAAAAATGATTTGTCGTTCATTTGTTCTGTGTTTTATATGGCACACATTGAGAGTCGCCTCTCGAAGATAACTTGTCGGTTGTTTCACTGACACTCCCTTATGCCATTGCTTTCTCATATACACTCAATCCCTTTAGCAGTTAAAGTCAACATCGATTCTCTACATTCTTCATTTTCTCTTTTACCTTTGTGTCCTCATGTAGGCCTCTGAATAAGTGGCGTAATTGGAACCATAATTTGGTTTGTGTACACCGAGGACTGTTTGCTTGTACAAAATGAGACGCTAATAGGCAAATGTTTGCTTCGAGAGAGAATAGGTCGTAATGTAGAAATGCATTGTGTGTGGACAAGATGAAATGCAGATGTGTGTGGTCTATCCAGCATTAGCCTCTTGAGAGAACATTCTTCTCATAGCAGTGCTGTGCATAATGAATAGCCTTATGTTCCTCATAAACAAGCTCTAAGTGGCAGGGAGTCCTTCTCTTAACTTGCCTCCTGAGCAATGCTATAGAAACAAGTCCTGAACTCCGTGGATTTGTGTATGAATGCCTCCTAAATGTGGCTATTATTACCAAACAAAAACCATTCATCTTTAGAACCCTAAAAAGTAGAAATGTATTTATAGAAGACTGTCACACATGCCATATTGTTATTTTTAGGTGATCCTAGACTCAAATATGTCTTCATTTGAGATGCAAATATTAATAATTATATTAATTTGGATGTAATTGTTGAAATGTTTTGATGAACATTCTCAGGACTGTGAACAGCCCCTCCCTTCTCATTTTCCTCTCGAACCCAATATCTGGTTCATCAACGTGCCCCCTCTCACTGATCAGTCAGAATCTGCATGCAGGTTGAGAATGTACTGCTTGTTTTTGGCAAACACTCTCCTTCCCTCAGTAAGAGCATTGAAGATGGGTTGTGGCTAGGTCTTTTAGCATGACAATGACCCTAAACGCACAGCCAGGGCAACTAAGCAGTGGCTCCTTAAGGTACATTTCAAGGTCTTGGAGTCCAAAAGGAAATCTTTGGAAGAAGCTGAATCTCAGTGTTGCCCAGCAACAACCCCGAAACCTGAGAGATTTAGGGAAGATCTGTATGGAAGACTGGGCCAACATCCTTGCTGCAGTGTGTGCAAACTTGGTCAAGGACTATAGGAAATGTCTGACCTCTGTAATTGCAAACAAAGATTTCTGTACCAAATATTAAGCTCTGTTTTTCTTTGTTTCAAATACTTATTTCATGCAATTAAATGAAAATTAATTATTTAATCATCATACAATGTGATTTTCACAGTTGATGAGAAACAGATACCAATTACTGACCTCCTCTTTCTTTGTAAGTGGTAAAACGTGCAAAATTGGCAGTGTATCAAATATTTGTGTTTGCCAGGTATTGTATTAATGTAAGTCTTCCCTATATGCCTGCATCTGGGCCTTGGCACAACTAGACTGCCATTGACTGAGGCTGTATCGTATCATGTCTAGCCAGTAGAATTGTCATACTTAATATGTTTGATAATTCACAGAACAGTTGCTGGACACACAGGGCACGGGGGATGACGTCATGATGTTCTGGCAATTTTCAGCTTTAATGTAGTTAATATGTGGACGAGCTCTTTCTGCTTTGGGTTAGCAATTCCTTGTCTGTCTCTGCTGGGTCCATGTGGATGCTCTGTTCTCATGAAAAAGAACATTCCAAGACTAATACGATAATACCCAGTTTCTAATGATGGAATAAAATGTGCAGTGGTAACTGGGGCCTGGGCGCAGTCCCATGTGTGCAGTAGTCTTGTGTATTCAGTTGGTTTGGAGGACATACTCTGAGAAGGCCAGATGGTGGTGGCAACAGGCTGAGTGGTTATAATGCACAACAACCTCTTATCCATTTCCAACTCTTACCACTACACCAGTACTTTTCAAACATTTCCTTTGGAGACCATCGAAATAACCATACTGCCATGTGTGTACTTTAAGGTTGTTGTGACTCTGCTGGGCGCTAAGCTAATAGGACTCAGTTGACGTTGTTGCAGTATTTCTTTGTTTTAATCCAAAGCTGTTTATTTCCCTGTAGATTTTTAGGGTGTTTTTTTTTTACAGTAGGATTGTTATAGAGAACCGGGAGAAGAAAAGAGGAGCAGCCTTATGACCAGAAGGTCACCAGATTGAGTTCCTGATTTAGGGTGATTTTTAGGATGTTTTGTACACTAGCATTTTTTATGGACTCTGGAGGAGGTAGGAGGAGCTGCCTTTGAGTCCCTGAACTGACAGGTTGTGATTGAAGTGTCCTTGAGCAAGGCAACTAACCCCAAAACTGCTCCCCAGGCCGCCCACCACTCTGGGCACATGGGTGTTGCACATGCCCACATTGCAACAGTGATGTTGAAACAATATACAGTATAGTGCAGCCCTAATCTAGACCCAACCGTTGTGCAAAAATATGTGCATTTGAAATTTGTTTGAAATTATGCAACTAATCCACAGTGTCAGGTATAGAGTCCAGCTTGTGGTGTTTTGTTTTCAGTCCCATGTGCTTTTGAGCACATGTCATGTCTCCTCCCATTCCCAGCTGTGTTCCATTTGTAACCCTGCCCCATCGTTATCATGTCCCAGCCGTGTCTCATGTGATTGTGTGTATATTAGTCCCTGGTCTCTGTTGGTCCTGGTCAGTCTTTGTGGCTATGTGACTACTGGTGTGCCTTGTCTTCATGTATACTCGGCTTCATGGTTATTGTACCCTATCTGTTGTACCTTGTCAATAAATACAACCCAGTGTGTACGTCCGTCTCCACCTACCTGTGTCCAGGCGTTACACACAGGTTAAATGTAATTCTGTGTGAAAGCAAACCAGCAAAACTGAGACCCTCAATAAGTCCCAGAATTGGTCTTTGATATGAACTTATGTATGAAACATGAAAATGCCCTTTTCGTTACATTTCAGACTTGGTTTTTTTGGTTTTCAAGCAAGAAACTGTCCAAAACCGTGCCTGTCTTCAACATGTGCAAACCAAATGCAGACAAACTGGAACACTCAGTGACTTGTAAATGTGGAGGCAGTTATGAAGCTGCTTTTGAATGCTAAGCAAAACTAATACCACAGTCTAATAGTGCCATCATTAGAATGCCATACAACGTTAACCTGCAGTGAAGTTGATGGTGAAGTGATGCTAATAGGACTACAGTGCAGCTAAGCAAAGCTTGAATGTCTTTAGGATAATGTAGGAATGTGGCAGCATTTTGGGGTTTCTGTTGTTCCGTTGAGACAGGGGTTCTGTCTTGAGGCAAGCCAAGACTGGTTTGGACTGGTGCGGTCAGGCCAACGCTGTCAACACAGCCGCGGTATTTGGGAGGATTCTTCTGTGAGCGGGCAGCCCAGGGAGGCGCCGCTTACTTTCTAGCTGCTGTTGAGGTGGCTCATTTTTTTTCCCCTCCATTTTGAGCCAGAAGACTGCGTGTTTGGCGGCACCACGGAGACGCACCGGGCTCCCTCTACTCCAAGCTGGCAACCCACATTGCACAGAAGCAGTCTCCTCTCTTAAAAGCAGGAACGACTGGAATGGATTAGGTCCTGTTATTAATGGGGTTGTTTTGGTGCGCTTTACCCATATGTCCTTTTCCAAGCCTGGAAGGAAAACAAGTTTGCTAAGAAGACTTTTCGGTGAAATCCAATGCCACAGAGCAAAATGAGAAAGAGGGAAAGTGTCAGTCATAGACACTTTCTGATGTTCTTGAAATCCCTTTATGTAGTGGTGGATGAGTGTTAAACATAGATGCTATACTGGAAACATGTCAGTGTCTGCAGATTTTCTTTACCACTTACAACCCGAGATCCGTAGTTTGCGAGCAGTTACGTGCCCATTTTCCAGGCTTCATAACCTACAGACATGATACACAGTTAAAAAAACACTCATTTCCATCTCAATGAAACCTTAGTTTCAATGATAAAGGAGCTCTCAGTGCATGTTTACTGCTATGTTCACATCAATATGACCAGCCTGCCTGCAGGGGGCAGGGCTAATGAGCTCTCTTACCCTGATATTGGGTTATAGATGATCTCTTTTTTGCTCAGTGTTCAAATTTCAGACCAAAAGTCCTGAGAAGGACTTATATACACTGATATATAAATAACAAAATAATAAAGGTTTTTCAGGTTTTTTTTTTTTTTTGGACCACTGTCAAGTCTTGCATTTTCAGCTCAACAACATTATGAATGACCAATTATCTTCATACACTGTTTGCATTTGTCTTTCTCCCAAAGTTGCCCACCTTCTGTCACATGCCCCGACTGGAGGGGGCTTCTGGCTGGGGCAAACCGAGCTTTGTGCTACTGTCCAGCTTAATGGAGCTGTGTGATGAATAGCTCTGCTAGGCCCAGGACAACACATTAGCATTATTGACCAGCCCCCAGTGATCAAAGTGCCTTGCTTTGTGCCCACCTTTCAGGCCTTGTTCAGACTGGCTGGAGCTGCATGTTTTAATTCACCACTTTGAATGAGCTGCTGGATATAAGTAAGCATGCTGGGTTTGTGAGAAATGTAACTTTTAACCCAAGGGAATGGTGATGGATTGGATATGACTGTTCTAAAGGACAGTGAGCGTTATAAATAGGTGATAGTACTCAGAGCGGCTCAAGATACCAGTGACTTTGACATTGAGCGCAATTCGGCACTTTCAGATTTAGGGGACTTTTGGGATTTAATTCCCTCAATGAAAGACATTTGGAAATGATCTGTATCTAAAATAAGCACAAATAGAGTCCTGCATGATCAAGGCCTTGATGATGTCACCCCCTGCCCCCCTTGCTTTTAATAGCTCCTTCTTGTGACCCTGTTACCATTAATAGCATGTAACATATCGATTCGGCCACTCAGCTCCTTAATGACATGTTTTCACATAATGACCTGTTTTGCCATCAGATCACATAGGCTTAATCACGCAGACCCACAGGATCACCCTGTTGTGAGGGGAAGAGGTAGCTAAACTGGGAGGGGGGCATGCACAACTACAGTCATTCCTGTAATGAATACATCATGGTGTACTGGCCACAAATTATATTTAGGGTGTTCCTTTCCAATGTGCTTGCATTTTACATGTCTTCATGTTTTGTAGATACTTCCTTGACAGCAACCTCTGTGGTGTAGTGTCTCAACAGAATAGCCAAGCTTATGCTGTGTGTGGTCGAAGGGGCCAAAATGAGTCATGGACCTCATCACATGGACAGCAAAGAGGCCTTGTTATTGAGTGGCCTGCACGGATCACAAAGATAGGGTTTCGCTGGAAGCTGGACAAATCATGTTGAAATTACTGTGTGCATTGTTTTTGCCAGTGTTGTGAAGGCAGTACATTAAGTTTTTAACAGATGCTCAGTTGATTGCCGTGAGGACCTAAAGAGAGCTGGGTTACATTTTTTTGGAGCGTGGACACTTTCCAATATCTGTCATCACTTTCAAAGCTTGCATACAAATGTAATTGTTTTGTTTTGGCTGCTTTAACCACAAAAAAAAAGTAGAAAAAGCATCAAAGCCCTAAATATCAAAGCAGCACTGAGACACAAGCCTGGGCACTTCAGAGTCCTCCCCGAGATCCGTAAACATGTATTTTGACAGCACAGCTGGGCCAGGCGGTCCAGTGAAAGGGTGCTGGGCGCTGTCTAAGGAGCACTTGCCCTGATTCGTGAGAAACACATCAGTCAAAGGGACGGGAACAAGCCTCCTTTTGGTTGATCAGTAGACATCTGCCGGGGGACGACTTTCTTTCACTGGATCCTCAGAGTGATCTGAAATCAATCCATGAGAAGTATGAGAAGACGTTTGTGTTCTGAGGTTAGGACATGGTGATATGGGGCTACATAAGCTTTTAAAGTCAATTAACAGAGCACTAGTGAAATCATTGAAAACTGTTGCAGTCCGAGAGCTGGTTGTGTTTTTTAATGATAGTGTTTGACTTTACACACAGTCTGCTTGATGGCGAGTCTCAGGATGGCTTTAGGTTTAAGCCATGTGGTGTTAGACAACTAATATGCTAATGCCTTCTAGTTATGTTGGAATAAGCCCACAGCAGCGCACCAGGCCCATGCACTACATTGTTGGCCTGGACCAGGCTAGCAATGTTGGATGAGGTCCATAGCCAGTGTCCCAGTGCTGCTTTAGCGGTGTTGGATGTGACCCCTTGCCAGCAATGTAATGATGTTGGACGAGTCCTGAAGCCAGCATGTGGCTCTACCATTGTTGGGCGAAACCGGTAGCCAGCATGTGAATGTCGCGGTAGTGATGTCAGATGATGGAGCAGAGCCACCCAGGCAGTTGGAACTAAATCCTGGGGCTGATTCTGACTTACTGGATCTGAAAAACCTACCTCTGGCTGTAGCTGGGAGCCTCTAGGGAAGTTTTGCAGTGTTTAAAATGAGGTTTTTGAATAATGAAATTATAAAAATTTGAAATGTGATCATTAACCCTTCTGAATTTTACAATAGTTCACCGTGAAGCCAGTAACTCTTTCGTGTCTAACCAAGCTCCTTCTCCGCTGCAAAGGCCAATATTGTAATAGTGATTAGCAATGATATATCATGCAGCCCAATCCTGGACATTCACACATTGTCACAAATCCAGCATCTGTTCCAGTCACTCTCTTTCCCCATCAGCCATGATGTAGGCCTCATCTACAGAGCCACACATGGCTTTCAGCACCAGCCACAATCGTGGCATTGTGGGCGGCCCTGCTTGTCAGTCGACGCGCCGGTTCTGTTGATATGGGGCGTGTGCTGAAAGCCGGCACAACCTCATACAAAAGCTGAAGTGCTGGCTAATTGAGCTTGTCTGGCCATAACCTGTGAGTTGTGCTGATAAGCAGGTATTTGACCCACGGGGAGGCCCAGGTTACCCTAGCTTGCTGAAGCCAATGCTTGATTAGTCTGTTCAGCTAAAAGTGTCTTGTGGCGGTTCAATAGGATATTATTGCAGCTCAGGGAAAGGCTCTGGATAAACAGTTGATGTAGGTGTTGTCATAGCATGTAGAATGCGTCTCGATAGGGTTGGTGGTATTTCTTGTGCTTCCCCTGCATCTAAACAACCATATGCAAAGCTCAAGCCACGCTTGGCGGTGGATCACTCGCGTGCTTACCATAGCTGGGATGAAATGATCCTTTCTCCGTATTAAAATTCCGAATTCCGTCACACTGGTAGAAGTCTGCTGATGCAATCTATTGAAAGCCTCCGTGAAATGATCTGTGAATGCCTGCATTTCTGAACCCGCTTCCCCCCCCCTTTGTTTCTTTTTCCCCCTCTTGCTTTGTTTTAGTTTCTCTGTGGGATAATGCTGAGGCCTTTCCAGCTAGTGTTGGTTTGGTTGCCTTTTTTTTTTTTTTTTTTTTTTTGCAGATCCGCTGTCATGTCTTTTTCAAACTTGGGAGAGAGATCTTTGTCATGGAGTGCAAGTGTCTGGCCACCCCTGCCAGGCACTCCAGGCTAATCCTGCTAGCTCCAGGAACCTTAGACTAATCCAGCGAGTCTCTCTGTTTCAGCCGCTTTCTCAACTAAACTACCAGGGGTTCCATTACGCTTGGTTTAGATGAAGTGGCCTTTCGCGGTCACAAAGCAGGATTTTTTTTACGCAAACTGGTATTGTTGCCAACATTGTGTGTGTGTGTGTGTGTGTGTGTGTGTGTGTGTGTGTGTGTGTGTGTGTGTGTGTGTGTGTGTGTGTGTGTGATTTGGCAACCCTTCAGTGTTTACCCAGCTGCTCTTCTCACTGCTACACATCTTTTATCTACTTAAAGAGGGTGAAGCAATAATCATATATTAAAAGTCATACATACTTGACCAGCCTAGACAGAGCCTGTGTAATTTACACTGAGTGACTTGCTGATAAGCAACTGCCATCAGGTTATATTACAATAATGGACTGTCATCAGCTTGCATTTTCAACGAAGGCTTATTTCCAGGCTATATCTGTGAGGCTATTCACTGTTAAAATAGTAATATTTATATAACAGTAAGTGACAGCATCATTTTATACTCATTGTCAATAAAATAGAGTTAGAAATGAAAAAAAAACCCAAAAAAACAGAATTAGTTTTACCCAGGAGGAAGTGTGGGATTTCAAGGCTATTAAATAAATAAATTAAGTTGTTCCTAACGGTGTCCTGTGATGATCCATCCCATGCAGCTTGAATATTCTCACTCAGTTCCTGCAGCGTGTGCGGTACGGGTGGAGTGTTGATATCCGTCCAAAACATGATGCACATTTTCAGTTGGGGATAGGTCTGCCACGACTAACCATGGCACAGTGTCTGTGTCCACAAGCAGAGCTCTTGAGACGGCAGCGCAATGCAGATGAGCGTAGTCCTGCTGGAACAGCGCACCGGAGTGTGTGTTCAGAAAAGTGTTGGACCACTGGTTGCAGGAGCTCTTTAATGTAAGGTTGTGCTGTGAAAGTGCCTGTAATGAAGACCAAAGGTGACATCATGACACCAGGCCTGTGATGTGTGACAAGTCATTGATCTTAACAGATTTGTTGGTCATCAGGCGGGACTTGTCACTGAAGATGACCTGCTGCCATTCTCAGTGACTCTATGGCTGTCTGGTAAAATACCATTGCAGTCGCGCATTGCAGTCAGTTGATTCCTTCTGGGTGCAATTATTGTTTGCTGGTTAGTGTAAATGCTTTATATACATATATAATGCATTATTAGAGAAATATTCTGACTTTATGTTGGTCTAAGGTAACAGGGATGGAAATAGAAGATATAGAGAGAAATTTAAAGAAGGCTGGTGCAAGAGCCAGAGAGAGAGTGAAAGATTTCTGCCTGAAAAATTTCCTCTGAGACATTTTCTGCATTCTGCATTTTATAGCTCACTAAATGTTAACACCCATCAAAGAGACCCCCCACACCCCCCACACACTCCCTCTGCCAGGCAGAATTGATAAATATAAAAGCCTCAGGGGAAGACAGTGTTATATTTGTTTGTGTTAGTGATGGATTTTTGCTTAATAATGATGGACTGCCAGGCTCCACCTTAACTAACCTTCACTGCTAGATCCTAAGGTGTCCTGCTATTGCCATGGTAACAGTATAATCGCTGATGTGTTTTGTAGTGCCTGTCGGGACTAAAAGTGCCACCCTGCTGGCATTCTCAGTTGGGGGACGGACAGGGAATTCTTTGCTTTTGGTTTGAACCCATTTGATGCTCCACGTCCACAGTTAAGCCCCCTGCAAACCTGGCATCAACAGTGGTCTTAGAGGCTTATTTCATGTTGGAGATGATGCCAATGAAGGCTCAGTTAAAATCTGTGGCAGAGTGTAGGATATCATTTTAAATATTTTCTAATTCTCACTGTCAAACATCCCATAAAATTGGCCTTGGATTCTAAAGGTTAAAGTAGTGTTTTATGGTGGAATTTTATGTTTGGTTTATGGATGCTTAGCCATTTTATGGATGTTTAGCCATGCCATGCTCATCTTGGTGGCTTAGATTTACAGATTCTGCTGTCTTCAGTTTGGTTCTTTTTGGTCACTGAGATCCTAATCATCCACTGCTCACTTGACATCCTTGATAAATGCTCTGACACCACCGGTTTTGATTTCAAAGGCTAAATAATTATTTCACAATTTGCTATTCTATACTGCTCTACACATTATACTAGGGAAGGACATGTACCTTTCCAGGTTTATTTGTCTCTTTCTCTGACAGCTCCGACGCAGTGCGCAGTGTTGAGAGTAAACAGAACCTGCTTTTGTGCGGTCTGTGTCTTGTCACAGTCAGTGTAGGGATATGCGGATTCGTGTTTTCCTCATGCTCTGTGCTCAGGCAAAGATTACTGTCGGGGTTCTCATATAAAGTGTTCATAATCTGAGGTGGGATTTTAATGGCGTACTAAATCAACACTAAGCCCGAGCTGTGTGAGAACACTTTCACTGTCACATAATGAAACACAGCCTCAAACGAAACTGATAGAAAGTCTTACAAAGTCTTTGGGGGGAAATCGTCCAGCTACTGTATAGTCCAGTGTGAGCAAATTAGAAAGCAGACCTTTATTTCTCAAAGTGTGTGGTCAAAACATTGGTCAATGTTTTGACCTAGAAGAAAGTTCCCACTGTACAGCAATATACTACCCTAGAACACCCCCTCTCGCGTAGTCTGTATGCAGGCTGAGCATGTACACATAGACAGAGCAGTAAATATGCACTGGACGCTTCTTTGGCATTTAAACTGGGATTAGGTAGGTACTCTAATCCTGAGTTATGAAGCCTAATAAATGGCATGTAACTGCCTGCAAAGTGTGGATGTTGGGTTGTAAATGTTATACAAGTTCCCTTAATTTCCAGGGTACAGCTTTGTTCACTGGATAGTAAAATGTCTAATCATGTCTCACTTTAACTGCATTTTCAAAAACATTAATGCTTTGTGGCTTATTTCTCTGTGCATTACCATTATGAGTATACTCTTTTTTGCAATACTTAGATTGAAACACTGGTGCAAACACAGCTTCAGCAATTAGATATGATTCGAATTATTAGCCATTAGAAAGCAGTCATTTTTCCAAATTAATTTCTCCTCAATTTAATAATGTTACAACTG
This sequence comes from Acestrorhynchus altus, assembly GCA_034509495.1. NCBI lineage: Eukaryota > Metazoa > Chordata > Actinopteri > Characiformes > Acestrorhynchidae > Acestrorhynchus > Acestrorhynchus altus. The sequence continues at coordinate 7,812,463 of CM067521.1, forward strand.
ACACACACACTAACTAGCATCACGCTGTGTGTTGGTTGGAGAGGAAGGGCCATTCTATGCACCCAGAGAGAGCAAAGCCAGATAAGCTCTCTTGTACTCCTGCCCAAGAATGGCTTTGGCATCACTGGGCGTTGAACCTGCAATCTCCTGGTGACAGGGCCAACGCTTAGACAACAGTTTCTTTCTCATGGTTTTATTTGTGTTACACAAAGGCAGAACAAATGCAATGATTGTTTGGCCCAAATGTAGCCCACATCTGAGACATAACTGCCAAAAGTGGGCAACATTTGATCCAAATGTGTCTGCTATCTAGGAATAGTCTGGAAATGTATTTGAACAAAACATTGAACCCTTTCATGCATGAATTATGACAACATGAATCAGGATTCTTCCCAAACATTTTTATATGTGTTGATCTATTGATTATGATTAAATCTGTTGAATTGTGTGTGTCTGTTTGAATTGTCTGTTGAATTGTCTGAGTTGTTCATATGTTCACTCAGGTGTCCACGTACAAGTGATGTTGCATTAACAGCCCAGTGAATGGAACAAATCATGTTTTCTACAATTATGTAAAATTGAAATTGTAATGGTGTAGAACAAATATTATGTTCATTAATTATTAATGCTTTAACATGTACTGGTCTGGCTTTGAAAAACAAACACAAAACAAAACATGAACCACAGTCCACTGTCCTGTAAAAACACAGTCCATGTTGTTTGTTTTCAATAAACAAACAAACAAATAAGTCAGCAAGTCAGTACGTAAGTCTGTCATTTAATATCAGTCAGTAGTTCGATAAGTAAATCAGTACACAGTCAGACAGAACGCTGGTAATCACTGAATAAGTCAGTAAGTAAATCGGTAAGTCACTCAGTAAGTCATTAAGTGAGTAAGTCAGTAAGTTAGTCAATAAGTTAGTAAGTCATTAAGTAAATCAGTAAGTGAGTCTTACGTACATAGAAAATAATGACTTTTAATAGAAGATCCTCTAAACACACTTCTCAGAAATCATGTTGGAAATTGGTCAGAGTGTTTGAAATTGAATTAGTTATGTGATGTGATGATTAGATTGACAAAGAAATTTATATTAATATGTTTTTCAAAGAACTTAGTCAATATAAATAAAAACATATAAAATAATAAAAAAAATCATGTCTGAATTTACTTTGGAAGTAGAATTGGAAGCTCCTTTGGCATTTAAACTGGGATTTAATTCAGTTGGAAACGAGTGAATTATGCTATTTTCTGAGCTGGATTACACACTGATAATTCATCACACAGTAGTGTTCATATAGTGTGCGTTTTGGAGTGTGATATATGTGTATCAGGTCTGGAGGTTACTCTGATCCTGAGCTATGAAGCTTGGAATACAGTATACAACTGCTTGCAAAGTGTTAAATTGCAAGTAATCTTCAATACATACCTCCAGTGTGTGCTGTTTTAGGAAGAGATGAACACAGCAGTGAACTTGCACCACTGGAAGCGTTCAGTAAGTAAACGAAAAGCGCGTCCTTCACCACCAAAGCGCCATTGTTCCCAAAGGCTGGCCAACCCGAATGAACACACAGAGGAGACTAGGACACTGCGTCGCCATGGCAATAAGGAGGCCTTTGCTCACTCCCCCCACTTCACACACCCCCGGGCCCCAGCCCCCTTCTCCAATACAAGCAAGGCCGCTTAATTTCCCCTGACCCCTGGGGTCTGCTTTTAACAGGCTCCATTGATTGGGACAAATGGGCGAGAGCGCCAAGCTGCTCCTGGATCCTCTATAACAAGGTTAAGCAGACTGAGGAAGACATTTGGATGAGCTGTGATCGGATGAGTGCTTTTTTTGTGGTCCGAAACAAATTGTTGACATATTTAAAGGTTAATTAATTGGTGTGCACACCTCCGTACCATATTCTTTTTGGAGCACAACCTCACTTCAGCTTGATGATTGCTGCCTGTAATGTATTTTGCCCCTAAATGGCCACCATTAAAACCTCTGGAAGAAATCACTGGCAAACAATACACTGCTTGCCACAGTGCAGGTGTAGCTGCCTCAGGGAAGCAGAGCAGTGAACACACAGTATCGAACATTTTTTTTTTTGGCACACTTCGATGAAATCCTATGCTTAGGTTTGGAATTCTGGGTTTGTGCCAGGCCCTGCTTGCTTTGACCTGTATTTTGAGGCGTCAGTGCTATTGAATTAACTTGCGATGAAGTTTCTACACTGAAAACTGTAGTTACATGAGAGGTCTGCAATTCCCAGAGTGAAGTGAAATGTACACCACACTCTTAAAAATAAAGGTGCTTCAAATAGTTCTTTGAGTGAGGCCACAGAAGAACCATTTTGGTTCGATAAACATCTGAATTCATAATATAATTTGAAATATTGATGTGAATAATGTGAAGAACTTTTTCAAGGGAACCTTATTTAAGCCCTTTAAAAGGTTCTTCACCTTTTATCTCTATTAAAAGGTCTTTATGGAACCAAAAGTCTACGGCATCACTCAAAGAACCATTTGTAGCACTTAAATTTTTAAGACTACAGGAAAGCCTTACTTGCTTTGAGCTCTGTTTTGAGGAAACGTTGCATCACCTGTGCTTTTTTGGTTCCACACTCTCATAACGGTAAATGTTAGCTTGTGTGCAATCTAGAGGCAGCTCTACCTCTGAGGCAGAACAAATGCAACTGGTTCAGAGAATAATCAATTAAAATAACCAGTGGGTGGATCTTTAGAAACACGAATCTGTCCCTTTATGTAGCTGTATATGTGAATGCATGACATGGAAGGTGTACAATTCAGATTTATTTATTTTTTCTTAGCGAAAAAAATTCTGAAAAAGTTTCTCAAAAAGCATTTTCTCAAAAACATTCTTGACACTTCCTGCATGACATTATTTATCGAGCCTGGTAACAAGCAAACAGGCAAAGAAAATGCTGCCCTAGAATGGCTAGTTTTCCAGGCTTTTTTTGTGAGAGACCAACACCATATAAAAATAAATTCTTAAAAAAACAAAGTGAAACACACCTTTCATCCACATATAAAGCTCAGGGAACAGACCCACAGTTCTAAAGCTTCGTAATTTCAATTGCAGAGGCAGAACAAATGCAAATTTGGACTGGCAAGTACATTTGTATCAGCTTTTAATAAGAAAAAATCAGGTTACCTGCTGCTGCGCCCCTCAGACAGTTTCTCCACCATGTTTGGAAGCTTAAATGCTTAAAGTTGGCAATGGGAGCCTGGCTAGATAACTTTGGTGAAGCATTTACTAGAAGGATATCTATGTTAGGCCATAATCATACTCAATGTAAGGATGCAAATGATGATGCCCAGCCTAGGCTCTGTAACCACACAGTCCTGCTGCACAAACTCAACAAACATTCTAATGTTACACTGGCAGTAAAAACACTCCAGACGAGTGGGCTGGATACTGCATGCCAATGGTGCAAGACAACTTGACGGTCACCGTAGTGCTCCTTGTGATATCTCCCATATTTCAGCTCATACTCGTGTTGTGTTATGAGTTGTGGCGGTTTTGAACGCAACTACACTTGAGACCCAGTCTGCATAGCTCGGAGCGTCTGCCTCTGTCCTTGTGTGAAGCAGGCTTCGGGCTGTGCAATCTGCATCACTAAATAGCTCTTCTATTCGTTTTGTGAGACTAATCACCAATTAAGATTAGTCTTAAGATTAATAGCTAAATACACATTCTCGAATTCTAAAGGGTTAATAGCGCAGCGGGATGACGTTTCTGTATTAAAATCCAGAAAGGAAAAAAAGTTGCTCCGCAGGTTTGCAAAGTGATATATAATCCAGGAACGACTGCAGAGTGCATTCCTCCCTGCCGTTAGTCCATAGATGAGAAATACACTCTCCTTCTTTCTCAGGATGAGAGAGCAGCCAAATTCATCCATATTACTGTAACAGGAAAAAGCACAGCTATGGCTGTTAAAGTAAACTATGAACCCACCAGCGCAGATTGTAGTGGATAACGTAAACTCGGACAAGGGGAAGAATCCAAAGTGAGACCTTTTTTTGCTCAATCAAAAGGTCAAGCAGAAATGTATGTGGACTTTTGCTCCATATGTCTCGGACTGTGTGTGATTGTGTGTGTGTGTGTGTGTGTGTGCACGTCTGTGTGCTTATCCACAACCTTTTTGGAGGCACTATGCAGCTGTTGCTTTTGCAGATTGAATAGATAATAGCCACTGGACTCCCTGAAGGCTCATTAAGACCTCTTGGTCAGTTCTGATATAATCTTGCATAAATATACTCCAGGGATGGGGGCTGGTACAGCAGAGGAAGCAAATGAATTTGATACTCATCCTGCATTTTTTTCCCATTGCCTCTGTGTGTGTGTGTGTGTGTGTGTGTGTGTATACATCTGTACCAGCTGCTTCTCTTCACCCCCTTCACCCCCATCCTGGCAGGAAAATCTGTTATGTTACCTGGATATAACCACAATTTTTCCATCAGTTAATCTATCAAACATTTTGCTGGTTAGTCAACAAATTGTCAAACTAAGCATCTGATTTTCCTTCATGTTCTTTTTATTTTGTCAACAACAAACTGTATGTTAACATTTGAAACTCGACAAAGATTTACATATTCAAGTGCAAAAATGTAAGCTTAAACTGGGAACTTAGTGATGTTAACCATTGGTAGGAATGTGGGGAAAAGGCCCACAGGCAGCATGATTGATTTTGGACGAGGGCCATAGATGGCATGATGCCACAGTAGCAATGGTTCACAGTCAGACTGTGACGTTGGACAGAATTTTTTTGGTAAGATTATGATGATTATGATTATGAAAACTAGTGGCCGTTCCTCCAGAACCCCAAAAGAACATGGGGAAAGGAGGTGAGTCTAAAAGGCTGCTGGTGTTGCTCTTTAAAAACCCAACAGATACAGACTGGATGGCGTGGAGCCGACTGATGCCCTCATATATGCAATAATTATATACTGCTGTTAAGAAAAAGCATTGATTGTTTGAATTGAATTATTTTAGATTATTTTAATAATAGCTTTTAAAAAACTTTTTTAATTTTCTCATGTAAATTATTGTATTTTTTAGTTCAAACACATGGTGGATGACCCCTTTTCAGGATTTCTGAAATGTTTTTATAAGCAAAAAACTTTTTTTATCAAAATCATTTTTTAAATCAAAACATGGTCAGATTTGAGAAGTCTAGGGTCCCCTGAAAATAACAATAAGGGCTATTGTGTGAATGTCTCCTATAAATGCTTTTCAATTCTTTTGGTGAATAAAAAACTAAAAAAATATCCCACAAAATGAGTTCGAAAGGTTAAGAATGTTCAGCTACCCGGTAATGTGAACCTCGTTATGCACTTGGGTACCAGAATAAATATAATATAATTGAATTAATTTTCTAATTTACCATCCCACCTTCTTCTCTTCCTCTCTTTCACTACAGTCATTCTGTTATTTATTCTTTCATGGTGCAGAGAAACAATAGAAACCATATCAGCCTGTGATCTTCATTTAAAACACTGCAGTCTGTTAATGACTGCATGCATCACATAAACATTACAGAGCTTAATCAGTGGCTTTTGAGTTGAAGCAAACAGCACTTTAATCTGTTTACACAATCAATATTAATGATTTGCTGTTGCTGCCCTTCTGTCCATCGTTCCTCTGTGACTGGCTGAAGCAGCTGGACACAGCAAAACAGAAAGACTTTCTCCCTCTCGTTTTGTCTGTCTCACTCTATTTCTCTTCATCTCATTTGTTTATCTCATTTACTGCCTTTTTTTGTCTTTCCCTCCCTCTCTCTCAGTTTCGTCTCATCCTGTTTCACTCCCTCTGAGTCTTTCTGTCCCATTCTGTCTCTCTCCCCTTTGTCCCATCCTGTCTCACTCCCTCTGTGTCTTTCTGTCTCTCTCTCTCTCTCTCTCTCAACCTGTCTTTCTCCTCTGAGTCTTGATGTTCCATTCTCTCTCTCCCTTTTTGTCTCATTCTATCTCTCTCCTCCGAGTCTTTGTGTTTTCTCCTTGCTCTCTTTCTCTCATTTTTCCTCCCCTTGTCTCATTTCTCTCTTCTCTGTCTTTCCTCTTCTGTCTCACTACCTCTTTGTCTTTCCCTGCAATTCTGTCTCTTTTCATGACTCCTCTCCTTTTTTTTTTTCCTCTTTCTCCCTCTGCCTCTTCTTTCTCTCCTCCTCAGGCATACTGCATACCTCACTCCTGATGTTTACTCAAGCTAAAAGCTGCTGTCCCTTTAGTGAGAGTTATTTGGATTCTCATTGATTTTGTTTTGGCACACCTAAACCCGAAGCATTTTGCCGAAGTGGAAAACATTACACCTGTGTTATTCCAGAAATGTGGCCAAATCTTTCTCATAACACACGGCGCCTCCAAGGACTGTAGTGCAGAGCGATTGCTGTTTTTTAAGGTAGAGTGAGCGGAAGAGAGAGATGTTTTTCATCCTTTGCGAGTGCTTCTCTACAAAGGACCTTTCTTTGTTTGTCCTAAGATTGCTTCCTGATGTTGATTTCTCCCCCAGCACCTCCTCGACTCTACCCCCCCTTCACCCCCCTTTCTCTCTCTCTCTCTCTCTCTCTCTCTCTCTCTCTCTCTCTCTCTTTCTCTCCATTCATATTCTGAGGCTGTTCTAAACACACCTTGGTTTCTAGAGAGCAGTCTCCCCCCTGTACTCTTTCACGCCTTTGACCAGAGCGAGAGATGCATGCACAACAAGGCAGGGCCAAGCGCAGCAACGGCTGTGGTTGCCCTGGCAACTGCCCGTCCTTGAGAAAAGGGCACATTTGGAGTTTAGGGGCCAAGGTTCTGACAGACACAGTCAAAACTCATAAAGCCTCCCAGCATATCGATCTGATCCAGCTGCGAAAGACGCGTAAAACCTTCACAGCCCCAAAATTACACAAACCCCTCATAATATGAGCATTCGGATGTCCCAGTCTAAAGACGACTCACACCCTACAAGACATCCAGAACAAATAACAACCTCTGAGAACACATACTTGCATGATTCTGTAACTTTGGTGGGCAGGACAACTAGAAAATACAGTAATATTGCTCCACAGCTTTGTTCCATACGCTTTCCCAACATTGGACCCATTGTCAACCATTCTGTAGGTCCCTCTTGTGCCCGGCACAAACAGCTGCAGGCATGGACTCCATGAGACCTAGCCAGTGTTACCCTTTTCAGATATGCTAAAGCAGTTCAGCTGTGGGATTGGACCACACTGCTACCCTTTGCTTCCCACATGCATCAATAGGCCTTGGGCACCCATGACCCACTTGCTGTTTCACTGATTGTCGTTCCTTGGACCACTTTAGGAACATCCCACAAGACCTGCCGTTTTGGAGATGCTCTGACCCAGTTGCCTAGAAGAGTCACTTATATCCAGTCGGCAATTGTTCCTGCTTCCAGTGACTTCATATCATTGATGCTAGTGTTTTTAATGTCATGGCTAATCCATGTATACTGCTGTATGGCAAAAATGCAGAGGCAGATATTCCAGGTCCAGGAAGTCAAAATCCACCCCAGAAGTTTGTTCCGACTGCCTGGGTAGCTCTGGTGTGGCTCAGTGATTCTTGTGGACAGTTACATGCTGTACATTAGGCTTCATATCTCAGGATCTGATTAACCTACAGACATGATAAGCATATCATAACAAAGATGTACAATCTCTTACCATGTCAGGCTAATCATTGTCTGATCAATTATCAGCAAGTAAACTAGCTTGGAAAACAGGTATAATTTGCCAACGCAATTAAATCCCAGTTTAAATGCCAAAGGAGCTTCCAGTTTTCTGCTGTGTCCACATACATGCTCGAGCTGCATGCAGACTCTGACTGATCAGTTAGAGGGGTCAGGGCTAATGACATCACTGACCAAGATACAAGATTATAGACACACAGGAAGGAAGGACTCTTTGCTCTCTGTTTTCCTCATATAGTGCGCACATTTCAAAATAATAGTCCTGAAAATGGACCATACTATATACTACATACATACATACATAAATAACACAAATAATAAAGGATATTAAGGTTGTTTTTTATTTAATTTGGACCACTGTCAAGTATTTCGAACAACTTTTTGTTATGAGTATCAGCTAACAGCTCATCAAAATTCTTGCATTTTCAGCTCAAAAACACTCTATATTATCAATGACCAACAGAGACATAAATTCCTTATTAGAAGAACATAAATTGTAGGGCACAAGTATATTTTACATTAAGAAACATTAAAAACATTTAGATATTTAAATTTTAGTAGTCTGGGATTGCCTGAAAAAAAATCTATTTTTATATTTTTTGTGAATAATATAACTTCAAACTACAAAAACATCCCAAAAAAGTTCCCGAAAATTAATGACACATTTTGAATATCTATTAAAACTTGGATGGAAAACTTTCTAATGTCAAAATAATACATCAAAGCTGTAGCTGTAAATGATAGAACATTGTTTTACAGGATACAGACCTTTTATCTTTTATTATTCTTGTCCTTTAAGATGAACATTTTTGATAAATACAATATTTTATGAAGGTGACAACTTACATAACTTACATATTAGTTTTCTTGTAGGCAGGTATAATTTATTCTAAAATATGAGTAAATAATGAAGTTGGCAGACACATATATACCATAGCAATCTCAATATCGCTGGGCGTAACCTGATGTAATGGATTCCCTTTTGTACAAAGGGTGATGCCTTGTCTTTTGTGGCACTAAGAAAAGGAGTCCGAGAGATGGTGACATGAGATCACCTCTGCCATCAGATCCCTCTTTTCACCTGCTCTTCCTCACACCTTAACCACCTGAGGGAGGACAGGGAAATAAAAAGCCCACTGCTGGTAAAGCTAGTTTGAACATGGCTGATACAACGGCAGCATCCGGTATCATCTTGCAGTGACTCGGCCTACTTCACCCTGAACCGTTTTAAGTGGCACTGTGGTATCTTAGTGAAAGCTACCTAAGGTGCTTGTATCACAACCTTCAACAAGTGTTCAGTCCTGTTGTCAAACACACCTAGATGACATGTTGATATGTACCCAGAGACCTGTTTTTCCTCCATTTTCACCAAAAACATTCCCAGAAACATTAATACAGTGAGCTTCTTTGCCTTTTGTTGCAAAAACAGCCTCAATACTTCTGGTAAGGATGTTCAATGTTCCCTGAAACATGGAATTTGATTGATACAGCCACAACAGCATTTTAGAGGTCATTGTGTTGGCAGATTAGTTCTGGATTAAACAGCACCCCACCTCATCCTTAAAGTGGAATTTAATCATCCCAGTAATGTTCAGTGGAGCTTTATCAATCCAGCTCATCCCAGGAATGTTCAATGGAAAACAAACAGCACCCGCATGATCTGTAAGGTGTCCAGTTGAGCTCATCCCAGTGGTGTTAAGTAGAGCTTTATCATTCCAATTAATTCCAGTGAACTCCCAATTCACCCAGAATTTGTCCAGTAGTGCTCCATTATTCCAGAACATTTTCAGACATTGTCCATGGAGCTACATAATTTCAGCTAATCCCAGTAATCCCAAATGGAGCCTCATCATTTCCACTGATTTTAGAGTTGGAGCTGCCAGAAGAGTTTGATGATGCATCATCCCTCCATAGAAAGCTTCAAATTTACAGTTCATTGATGGGGAGATTTGGCCCCCTTTACTTGTTCTACTGGAAGAGCTTTTCTATTCAGTTACATGTTCTAATGTTCTTTTCTCAGCCTTACCATAAAGTATAAAGTAAGTAAACTCAATTATTAGCAGAAACAGTTCTGTTTATAGCAGACCAGTGGTTTACCCAAGACATCTGACAGGGGAAAACAGTGTGTGTTACTCACGATTGGACAGCTGTGTGTGATTGACAGGCCTTCTTTAATGGAGATAAATGCATGTGCTGGGCTTTCCTCTGCCCCAGCCATCTGCAGCCAGCTCCACTCATGCAAAGGAGACTTGAATACTAGGGGGCTGAATAGAAATGGGGGATCCACCTCCAATCACATATCCCACTCACATCCCCCTGTGAGCCATCAGTCAAGTGATCTGTCTGCATGAAATGATTCTGCTGAATGTATTCAGTGGCTTTCTCTGATTCCTGTAATTTTACAAGCCTTTATTTATGCACTTGTGTTCTGAAGGGGGTGCGGAGGGGGAGGGGTTAGTTCTACACATTAGATGGGCATTTTCTTTTAAACAATAATCAAAGAATCAATAATATCGATTAATCAATTGTCTATTTGACTTAATGTATGTAAAAAGGATGACTTGTCATTTAAGAGAACTGTTCAGCAATGCTTCACAGTGCATTCGATGCATGTATGATCATTCTGACAACATATAAATGATGGAGAATACAAGGGTTTGTTTCTGTTGACTGGTGTTTCATCTGTTCAATTGTTTAACAATAATACTTTGAATGAATTTGATCATGTTTTGATCAAAACAATGTTTTACATTTTTTTTTTTTTTTGCTTGTGAGAACTAAAAAACATTTTATATCTCACAAATCCTTATGGAAATTGATCATCCAGAGTCTTTTTGAGATGAAAATGCAAGATGTCTGATCAGTGAGAAGGGAAAAAAACATTTAAAATAATAAATATATATATTGAGCATTTACATGTGGACAGAGTAGTGAACATGCACGGGAAGCTCCTTTGGTGTTTAATCTGAAATTTAATTCAGTTGGAAACAAGTGAATTTTAGCTGTTTTCCGAGATGGATTACTCACTGATAACTCATCACTCACTGATAATCCCATCATAGGTTTGTTATGATATATGTATCATGTCTGTAGGTTAATCTGATACTGAGTTCGAAGCCTAGAGAACAGCATGTAGCTGCCTGCAAAGTCCTCGGCCACTTATGTGTATGTGTCTACTGCTACTGAATTAAATAATGTCCCTTTAAAGATCCATTTCAGTCGCAGCCACTGTTTTTAAAATCACCGAAAATGAAAAAAAATGGACGGACTCTAAAGGTCAGCTATCCAATGATGTAAAAGATACAGTAAAAGGAAGATAGGATAGTGGTAGTTAGTAATATCACAACTGCAGCGTGATTACAGTACACAATTCGAAATCAGGATCTTAGCCTACACTTATCTGTACTGTTCTCTCCTGTCCTCTTTGTCCTTGTACCTGCTGTGCGGATCCATGTAGTAAGCTCAAGACAGCCTCATACACTGATACAAACACACACAGTCACATCCTGGCATTCTCCTCCTTTCCCATCCGCAGATGCTGAGAGATGAAGTTGTCCTTTGGGCTGATGCCAGACGTTGGGGCCAGACTTTTTTTCTTTTTTTTTTTCTTTTAATCTGCTTTGTGTGTGTGTGTGTGTGTGTGTGTGTGTGTGTGTGTGTGTGTGTGTGTGTGTGTGTGTGTGTGAATGTGTGAGCAAACACAACATGTGTAACAAAGCACGCAGGCACACACCCTTCCAGCTGTTGCGGCCACCCTGGAGAGCTCATTTCCCAGGTGTTACACACATTTTTGTCAGTAATCTCCCCTCTCCCTCTCCCTCACACACACACTTCACCGGTCCGCTTAATCTGTGTGCTGGCGGCACCCACTAGGCGGATTTGGGTCTGTCTGAGGAGTGCCATGACAACTGCTGGAGCTAATCTCACCCGCACGTATGCGTTCACAGGATGAGATGGATGTCTGAATTCTGATGGGAGGTTTCCCGCGTGCAGTTCAGCCTTTCACGCGTATTAGAGCTTTTAAAGTTCTGGAAAGACTCACAAACTTTGAGCCTCAGATTTAAATTGCCAGAACATGCAGCGAGCCACACTCTATTGACATGCTATACGCAGCTTGTGGGTCCACAACTGTCAACATGTAAACATGACCGAAGTTGTTTCCACTGACAGACACATCACATGATGCTTCATGATCCAGTCGCCTGTAAATGATCTCTTAGAACCAGAGATCCACACTTCGCAAGAAGTTACATGCTGGTTCCTAGGCTTCATATCTGAGGATCAGAGCATCGAGATTGTAGGTGCAATTACATTCATACAATTTTTCAAATTCTATTATATACAATAGAGACGTACATATACATATAGACTTGTGACTTGACTTGAACTTGTATTTTGTGACTAGTGAAGTTAAAATTGGACTAAATTCGGCCCAGTTGACATCGGATCAGCCAGAGAACCAATCAGAGTGAGCAATCTGTTTACGTCATCAAGCTCAGTTCCACTACTTCTCCTACTGAACTGCTTCCCACACAGTGCACTCCTGTCTGTCATCACTGGCAAGAGAGCAATATGTTCATTTTACACATGAAAACAATGGTAGGCATTACTTTCAAAGGTTAGTTTTACTCACTTCTGTTAGCTGTTTGAGTTTCACGAAGTGAGACAAAGTCTAAGGAAATGTGATGTTCTAAAGGTGATTGGTGATAGCCAATCAGGATTCTGTGGTTAAGTCCCTTGTGAATCCCTGGGCAGATCCATGCATGTTAATTGTAGCAGACAGGGGAACCCAAAGAGGGAAATGAATCCGTAATGTGTGTTCGCATGGTGGGGTGAGCCGAATGCCAGTCGTCTAATTGCTTTCACACAACCTTGATTGAATTAGCTGGCCAGGCCTGGTCCCTTAATTGAATTGCGAAGCCTGGGGATGCTCTGCCAAACCCTCTCTCTGTCTCTGTGCTGAATGCAGTGGCTCAACTCTTTCATCACCTTCACAGTATAGATGATCACTGCTGGACTGGTGGACTATGGCTCATGACCACTAGTGAAAAGCTTTAAGGCTAACGGTGTGTTCGTTCCAAACCATGCTGCAAATGTCAAACTGTGTTTAGAAAGTTGTGTTTATATTGTGTTGTGTCTTATTTGCAGCTTTGCAGGACTTTCAGGTGTCCTATTTTGAGATCCCAGGTGTTTAAACTGAAACTACGACTACGAGATGATTTAATATAGCAATCAAAGCTTACTATAAACTTACACAGATGAGAGCGAAAGTTGAAAATCAGGACTTCAGACAGAGTGTAGCTCATGTCCATGAGCATATAAGGGATAACGTGATGATTTTCTACTCCTGAGCACAAACACCTTAATGCGAGTTTGCAGAGGCATTGTTCAGGACACGATTGTGAAGGTGGAGATAGCACAGCCTGCACTGGTGCTGCCTTTCTGCTGACTAGGCAAACTGCGTTGTTGTTAGCAACGTATAAAACTATATATTCACTCATCATCAAAGAAATAGTCGCACCCAGAAGGAATGAAATGATTGCAATGCACGACTGCAATGGTGTCGTGTCAGATTGAGTCACCTAGAATGGCAGCGGGTCACCTTCGGTGAGGAGTTCCACTTTGGTCTTGGTGGAGATGAGCAATAAATCCGCATGCTGAAGCACTGTTGTCAGCGCTAACAGTCCAATGGTTTGTTGTCACATGGTGTTGGGTTCAATTCCATACAGTTATAGATCACCTTTCATCTTCGTTACATACACTTAGACAGCCCAGCATTACATTACCTCATTCATCCCTACTTTTTCTGAACACATACACTAGTTAGGACTGGGTTATATAAACAAAATATCATGTGTCAATATTTAATATTTAATATTTATTTTTTTTAATAAATATATATTTTACTCCACCCTTATTGCACAATCTGCAGAACGGAGTGAGAATATTCAAGCTGTATGGGATGGATTATCACAGGACTCCATTAGGAACCTCTGCATCTCCATTAGAGATGTCTGACATGTTGCCTTAATGCTGAGAGACATGACTTCTGTATGTGTAGCTCAATAAATATTCATCATATCAGTCTAAAATCATTTATTTTTTGTAGCCTTTATTTACCAATGTCACTGCAATCCCGCACTCCCTTCTAGGTAAAACTGTTTGTGCAACTATTTTTTGATGAGTGTATAGAAATGTCTTCTATCCGCTTATGTGAATGTTATCATGATGAACTACATCATCATAATCAACCCCAAGCTTATCACATTACCCACCTTTAACATTTAACACACACACACACACACACACACACACACACACACACACACACACACACACACACACACACACACACACACACTCTTCCCCCACCCCAGTAGGACCTTTCCCCTCTCATCCAACACAGTAAACCCCTCTGACTCTTTTCTCTTTCTGTGCTTTCAGCACTTTTTTCTGCTGCACTGACAAAACCTAGCATCCCCTGGATCCCCCATCCCCAACCCCCTTCATCCTTTCTCTTTTCAGACACACATGCGCACACACACAGATACACACGTACACACACTTCTCCCGTGTGTCTCTTTTAATGTAGCTTTCATTAAATGCAGCAGTTTCAGGCTGGCTTTGGAGCTCTTGAATGGACAGGCGGTGGAAAAAAGAGGAGGTGCTGTATTCACATTCAGCCAGCCTCACAGACAAAGCAGCCATTTTGTACGGGTGGGGACTGGGGGGGACATGTGTGCCTGTGTGTGGGTGTGTGTTGTCTGGAACATTTGTGCATGCAGGTTCTGCTGTGTGTGCATGAGTGTACATGTAAAAACAGTTCATTTGTTTCTCTACTGAATAGCTGTCAGTTCAGCTGGATTATCCAGTGTGCGAGAGTGAGGTTATGAAAGGTGTCTCCCATAACTTATGTTTTAGGATTTTAATATATTAATGCATTTTTGTGGGATGCTTTTATAGTTTGATGTGTGTTTCCAAGATGCCAGATATTGTTATTTACAGGAAAAAAACTTGTGTGTTCTTTCTGTGTTTGTGTCTTTTCTCTGGGTTTTTTTGTGTGTTCTTTCTGTGTTTGTGTCTTTTCTGTTTTGTTTTTGTGTGTCCTTTCTGAGTTTGTGTCTTTTCTCTGGATTTTTTTTGTGTCCTCTCTGTGTTTGTGTCTTTTCTCTGGGTTTTTTGTGTGTTCTTTCTGAGTTTGTGTCTTTTCTCTGGGTTTTTTGTGTGTCCTTTCTGTGTTTGTGTCTTTTCTGTTTTGTTTTTGTGTGTCCTTTCTGAGTTTGTCTTTTCTCAGTCTTTTTTGTGTGTTCTTTCTGTGTTTGTGTCTTTTCTGTTTTGTTTTTGCGTGTCCTTTCTGAGTTTGTGTCTTTTCTCTGGATTTTTTTTGTGTCCTTTCTGTGTTTGTGTCTTTTCTGTTTTTTGTGTGTTCTTTCTGTTTTGCTTATAAACTCTTCATATCTCAGGAATCCTGTTAGATATTGATCATCCAGAGTGGTTTCCAGCTGAAAATGCACAAACCTTGGTGACTGATTTGTCCTGATTAGATTGACAAGGATATTTATAATCTTTGGAGGCAGCTCTACATCTCAGGCAGAACAAATGCAATTGTTTCAGAGAATAACCAATTAAAATACAGTAGACAGAGCTTTAGAAACAGGAATGTGTTCCTCAGAGCTCTGTATGTGAAAGAAAGTTGTGAGATTCAGTGTGAGATTTTCATGTTTGTTTTGAAGGATTTCTGTTATGCAGTGTTGGTTTCTCAGAGAAACAGCTGGAAAATGAATAACAAAACTGCATTGTATCTATAAAGCTCTGAGGAACAGATACACATAAAGCACCGCCTACTGGTTATTTTAATTGGTTACTGTCTGAACCAATTGCATTTGTTCTGCCTCAGAGGTAGAGCTGCCTCCAGAACTGTTTTGAGTAGTAATTTTGCACACAAACTGTATGACGTGTAATTTTTGAACATGAAGGAGTAAATCTCAGTTATTTAGGCTGAGATTTCTTATCCTCTCTGAGTCGGTCATACATTTTACAGAGATTCTGCAGTAAAATTACTTTTCCCCACCTCCCCACTTAAAACGAATCCCATCCGATAGGGTTCGATATGGTCGATCAAATCTATTGGTCAAATCTACTGGTCAAATCTATTGGTCAAATGCAGCCTTCTGTTACTTCTGTTACTGTTGCACAATGTTGCTAAGATAATTTAGAGATCAGTGGATTCTGCACTGATAAATGATTATCATTGGCTTTGAAGTTTGTCACTGTTTTGCCCCTTTATTCCAACCAACAAAGAGAGAGACCAGTTAAACTGGGGTCAACGTTAGCTAACATCCCCGCTGTAAACAGTGAAAACTCCAAGTAAATGATTGAACTCAATCATTCAGTGGCGAGACCGCACTCCTGCAGGAAATACAAAACGTAGACGCGTGTTGGTTGGCAGCTTGGATTGAGCTGTGTTGAGCTGAGCTTTGCTTGGAGCTAACCTAACAATTAGCAGGCTGGCGAACACAGTTCCCCTAAAAAGTGAAAACACTGAACCTAATTATGTCATATCGTTATATTCTCATTACAGTACAGCCTGTCTGTCCTTAGGCTACAGCTGACACCACTTTGCTCTTCATTCCCAAAATGAGTTCAGTATAAAAATACATATAACAGCTTGGTTGGTGACAGTGGGGCGATTTTATTTAACCTGTGTTGAGCTCTACACGGAGGCAACAATGCGAGATAACAGAATGTCCGATAATTACATACTCACTGCAGTACAGTGTGGTACACTGGACAATATATCATCATTTTCATTATTTTGTTTTTTATTTTTTCAAATAACCCCTCCAATATGGAAGTGCCAGTAACCCAAGCTTGTTAGGACTCTCCCCCTATCACATACAAAGCTCCCGACACTAGGAGGGTGAAGACAAGCACATGGCTCCTCCTATACATGTGAAGCCAGTCACCGGCTCTTTTAGAACTGCCTCTGTTATATCATTGCATCATTGTTGGGCAGCCAATGCACTCGGAGTCCCATCATACATGAATGTGTATTGAAATATACAATGTGCTGGACTTTTGGTGTTACAGATAAATATGGGAACCTTACAGATTTTAATTGTACTGGTTTTTTTTTTCCTTTTCTTTTAAGGATATTGAAATATGAGTTTTAGTCAAATCATGCAGCCCTAGTAAATTAGTAAATTGCTAATGGTACTATAAACAGTGATAACAGTATTAGTTAATGTAGAGCAAATTTGGAAAAAAAGGTTGTGTTTTGCCCTCTCAGCACAAGCAGGTCATGAATATTCATGTGCATATCCAAGTTCAAGTTGAACTCACACATTGTCTGTAATGGAAGGTGCAAACATCTCTAGTGTTACAGGGGCTTTGTTCCCCGATGAAGTTTGGCCCATGGATGGCTGTCCCGACTCAGGAGCCTCCCTGAATCGATTTATTTATATATTTAAACTTTATCCCACATATCTGCAGCCCTACTGGACTCCTTCAGTAAATACAAAGCATACCCAGTGGCTGCTACCAAACACCTTATGTCTAGATCACATACACACACATACAGTCCACTAACCAACCCCAGCACACCCAGACAGAGTCATCTGCGGCTGAAGGTGCTCCTTTAGAGCCTGCATAAATCAGTGTGGATGAAATGCTCTGGAAACCTTTGAAACAACCAGCAAATTACCTGCAATAAAATTCAACTGGTGTTCTGGCACCTCCAGCCGTCTCACAGTGTGGTTTTTACACACTGGGTCCACACTTAAGCCTCCAATTATGCTCCTACTCTTCTAGTACGGTTTTGGGAGGGGGATACTTTTTTTGGTCTGCACTGGTTATTAGAAGCAATAAACACAAGCAAGAAAGCTCTGTCAGAAAGCGGGACATTCGCAGTCTTAGTTGTCCTTTGGCGGCCGTTTTTAGCAGTGTTTTTTATAACAGTGACAGCCGGGTTATTGTTTGACGCTGGTGCCTGGAAGCACTTTGAGGTGATCTGGAGGCTTTTGACAGGCCTACTGTGAAATTAGACCTGAAGTGTTTATAAATTCCATTAGGCTGGTCCTACTTTCATTTTCTACCTCACTTAATAGCGAATTTCATCACATCTGTCAAAACCTACACGGGACTGAAAATGGCCCG
Source organism: Acestrorhynchus altus (assembly GCA_034509495.1). Taxonomy (NCBI): domain Eukaryota; kingdom Metazoa; phylum Chordata; class Actinopteri; order Characiformes; family Acestrorhynchidae; genus Acestrorhynchus; species Acestrorhynchus altus. The sequence continues at coordinate 7,830,315 of CM067521.1, forward strand.
AAAAGGTGTCTGTTTGTTTAATACAGAGAACATTCATTCTGTGTTTTTGTAATTTCTGTTTTTAAGTTTCTATTTATAGCACTAATCACTCGTAGCCACGGGGATTTGGTGGAGTTTTCGAAATAGGGGCGAAATGACCCGAGTTCTTGCTTGTTCAGCGAGCGAAGAGAGATTGTGATCAAACAAACCAGACATTCCCAGTGTGGATGCTGGTGGAATCAAAGCACTAGTGTGCTTTTTAATCAGCAGTTTTGTCTGTCTTTAGGCTACAGCTGACACCGCTTTGCTCCTCACACTCAATCTGATGTTCTAAGAAAGACTCCTGGTTCCTTCATCGTTATGTACTTTCCCTCACGAAGACATTCCTTTGACTGCGTTTTACCTGCTTCTGGACCAGTAAAATAAAGACAGGTCTCACCAACCCTCAGTGGAACTCAGTCAGCTCTTAGTTTTGGACTGAAGTTACAGGACCAATGATTTGAGGTTAATAGGTGATGCAGGCTTAACTTACAACCTGACATTCACTACTCTCAAGAACTTTGAAGAACTTATTATGATGAATATCATCGTCAAGCCAATCATTATTCAAAATGATTGCAGTTCCAGCTCAAGGACAATTTGTGAGGTAGTACGTCAGCATGAGTTCTGAGATAGTAGGTCAAACTATGAAAACATCCTGCAAATTGCTGTAGGGTTCTAAAGATTAAATCACACACTATGTTGAATAAACTGAAATGTGATTTCTTTTTTTTTCTTTCTTTTTGTAGACATTTGTAGATGTTTTTGCAGATGTGTCTCTAATGCATCTCCTGAAAGTGATTTGCATTAAGGCACCATTCACTACCCAGTCTTTCTTGAGAACAGCAGGTCTGTCAGTAACCCAGCTTGTGGCATATTGTGGGCATAACACCCGTGAAACCTACAATTCCCCTCTCATCTTCTTAACTGAAGCACCTTTTGCCAGTTAGCTTAGAGACGGCGTTAACAATGAGGACTTACTTTTTCTAGTCTGCACTATGGATGTTTACTAGGAATGCTTAATGTGTAATTAGCTCAGCTAGATGTTTTTGTATAGTTGTTGCTTAGATACAAATTAGACTGTATGATAATAATCAGCGCAATAATACTGTAATCCAGTATTAAAGTAAACAATCGTCTGCTTAAAACTCTTCAATGATTAGATTGTATTAAAGAAACTCGTTTCTTGCAGCAGTGTGTGCACACATGACATCACCTCATATCAGGTCCTCTTGCAGAAGATGTGCGTAAGGTTATGTAATCTGTACGTAAGCGTTATCTGTTCTGCCTTTGACACAAATTTCAAGCATTTAATCGTAACCTTGTCGATCAAAATCTCTTTAAACTGTCGTCTAGTTCTCAGTCATGTTACGCTCTCAGGCACTTTTAACTCCGTTCTCTGTGCACATTTTTCTGTGTGTGTTTAATTTTCTCTATATGGACGCCTGTTCTATTTTCCCTCTTCTGGCAAAGCGCCACCTCTAATTTCCACGCTCGCACTATTGAGGGCTCTCTGTTGAATGCTCTGAGGTTTCGGTCCACTCTGAAGTCCATACTTCGTTCACTGACTCCATTGACACTTTGCCTGAGCGTGGGAGCCTCATATTTCACTTTATTCACTATTCTTTTGCTCATAAATCATAAGAAAAGAAAAACATGTCAGGACTAATATGGCCAGAAGTGCTTTATCGCTCCAGCACTGTATATTATTCTGCAGAATGCCCCCCCCCCCCTCTTCACTTTCAGCCTTTTATTAACACCTTCTCACCCACCGTCAGGTTCTGTTGTTGAATATTTAGCCATGCTCTTAAACCGACATGTGCCAGAGGTGTGTGTGTGTGTCAAGCCAAGGGTTCCTGGTGGAGGCTTTAGAAAGACATGGATGTGGGAAAAAGTGAGATTGTTTATAATCTTTAGAGAGAGAGAGAAAGAGAGAGAGAGAAAGAGAGAGAGAGGGAGAGAGAGAGAGAGAGAGAGAGAGAGAGAGAGAGAGAAAGGGAGAGAGAGAGACAAAGTGAGAGAGTGCTGTCCAACAAATGTGTGTGTGTGTGTGTGTGGGGGGGGGGGGTGTATTGCAAGCACTTCTGCTCTCGTGGTTCATGGAGGTGTTGAAATGGGATCAAGCAAGAGAGAGGAAGGGGGAGGGGAGGTGGCGGTGCTTGAGAGGTGAGAGGAAGTAGAGATTTTTTTAATTGCTCTGCTTCTCCTGCTTTTCTTGATAGGCCTGACATTGTCACTGCCCTCCAAAAGATCTGGTTGACCTCTGACCAAATTGTGTGGTCAACACATGCAGCCAAAATATTATTCACAGTATTAGGGTTGCTAACAAGAATATTCAATATATTATTTTAACAATGCAACTTTGTGGACACTTATATGCTGTTTTCAAGGCTTCATAGGGACAGAGTAACATACACACACGATACGCATATCATAACAAACTACAAGACCTACTCTGTCTAATCCCTGTGTAATGACTTGGGTAATCAAGCTCAGAAGACAGATAAAATTAACTTTAGAATTGAAAATGAAAAGAAAGAAATCCAACTGAATTAAATCCCAGTTTAAATGGCAAAGGAGCTTCCAGTGCATGTTTACTGCTCTGTCCACAAGTACATGCTCAACATGCATACAGACTCTGATTGATCAGTGAGAGGGGGTGGGGCTAAGGATGCCACTGACCCAGATATTGGGCTACAGAGGAAAATGAGCGGCTATAGAGGTAAATGAGAGTGGCTTTTTACTCTCTTTCTTTGCTCAAAGTGTTCAAATTAACACAATTAAAGTCCCGTGAAGGGATAATACTGATACATAAATAATAAAAATAATAAAAGATATTCATTTTTTTTTGTTGTTACTTTATTTGGTCCACTGTAAAGTATTTTGGAGAACTATTATAAATATATTTGTCAATTTAATCATTACATATAACACAAGTATTGCATTTCCAGCTCAAAGATCATTTAAAATAGTTAAAATATATTCAACGTTTAATATGACATTTCTGTACTTTTATGTTTAAATGTTGATAATGTCTGATTAGAAAATGGATTCCTGAGCTATACTAAGCCGCACCGATCATATATTTCACTTTACTTTTAACAAATAGAAATGGTGACAAATTACCTTTTTGATTTTAATCCTGAACTTTTTCTGAATATTAATATTTTTAGGTCACCAATAGTCCTGAGAACTTTGTCTTTGACCACAGATAATACTAGAACATTTTCATACATTTAAATTCAAAATATCTCCAACATGTCACTAATGTAATGGTTTTATCAGTGCTGCTCGATTTTGCAGGTAACATTGAGTCTTGCCAGGGAGCTGCTCTCTCTCCAAATAAACCACTTGCTAGACATTTTTCTTGGCCCTTTCACCACACAGCCCAGGCAGTGATTGCCAGTTAAGACTATGGAGGATGAAGTGTTTATGCTTTATTGGTCCGAAAAGACCTGGTTAAGACTGAGCACATGCAGTAAGCATGCAAGGCGTGGAGGAAAGGAGTCTGTAAGGAATTGTAAGACGTTTCTTCGAGGCTTTAGTTAGACTAGGCCTCTCCCTTCTGCTTCCACAGGCAGGGCATCTGATTCCCGCTTATTCCTGTTCTTCCACTTGACCATACGTGAGAATGTTCTAGAACGTGAAAAAAAAAAAGAAAAAAAGAAAACTATCATACGTCACTTTCTCTGTTTTCTTTCTTCCTTTCTCTTTTTCTTCGCTGTTTTCCTTTTCACTTTCTCACTTTATTCCACTCTCTTTCACTATTTCTCTTTCATTCTTTCACTATTTAACAATCTCTCTCTCTCTCTCTCTCTCTCTCTCTCTCTCTCACTCTCACTCTCACTCTCTCTCACGCTCCGTCTGCAGGGATGTCCTGCTCTCCCAAGCTAGCACTGTGTCGCTTCATTCCTGTGGTTGGAAAGTGCTGTTTTTGTTTGTTATTGAGGAAGTAATGAAGCCTCTTAGGGATGAGGGTGCTCTCTGTGAACCCAACCAAGCACGGACTACTGCGAGCATTGAAGGACAAAGGCCATGTTTTAATTTCATTTAACGCACTGCTGTCAAACGTTTTAGAAATATGTAAATATCACAGAACAATGTAAAATGGAATGTGCTTTCAAATGAACTCAACTGCAGTCCCTGAGTCTTCCTTACTCTACCCATCTTTCACTGAAAGTTCTCAGTGCTCCCAGTTTAAGAATGGCAGGTCGTCATGCAGGAAACACTTGTTCTCCTGTGAAGTGGCTCCTCTTGTCTTCCTAAAGCACACTAGTCCATTGCTGCTGGCTTCCCCTGGTGCTGGCTCAGTGAAATGCTGCCATACTGGATTTGATTTCTGTTCAACCATCAGACAGCAATTACTAAGAACAGAAGAAACATTCATGGCTAGCATTTGAGTAGTTCCTCCATCTTCACGTCAGTCTATAATTCCAGTTTTCTATATACATTAAAGCAATTACACTGGAATATATTTTTTTGAAAAAAGAGAAAAGAGCCAAAACATTTACGTTTACATTTACGGCATTTAGCAGACGTCCTGATCCAGAGTGACTCACAACAGTGCTTTGCTGTTCACTCAGAAAATAGCCGAGGCTAGAATCTAGAGATTCCTCACACTTAGATCCTGTTGAACACAAATGTCTTTATGGAGTTAAATACTCCTACACACACACACACACACACACACACACACACACACACACACACACACACAAACACACACACACACACGCAATGGCTATGTTAAATCCAAAAGAGTAGGGCAAAATTAAGCTCAGCGAATCTGTACTTCTGTAATAACAATATCTTCAGAGCATAGATGAGCACTCGACTTAGCTACTTAAGTCGTAGTTAAGTCACATACAAACAGACTTCAGACTTGGCTTGTAACTCCTCCCTTATCCGTTATCCGTTCCGTTATCCTTCCAACATATAATAAATAACAATATTGGCTAATAGATTTAACTCCAGGTGTGTAAGAGTTAAATTCAGAGAGGGTTACCTGAGGAAATCTCTGCAGCTCAGCTTTTTTAACTCAGCTTAATAAAACACAGCAGCTGACCCAGTGCCCAGCAGGTGCAGTGCATTCTGGGAGTCTTTCCAGGGCCGCAAGCGATGGGGGGTATCTGAGGTGAAGATGAAAGCATACGGTGAAGAAGAGAGAGGAGAAGGAGCCCCACTCCTCCGTTCTGCAGATGCAGCTCAGTTCAGCACTGGTCTTCAGATCGAAGGAGTTCCGCTTCATCCCTCCATCTCAATTCCTCCCTCTTTGTCTCTGTCTCTTCAATCTTTCTCTCTATTAGTGGCTTCAGTCTCACACTCTCCTACCCTGTCTCATCTCTGTCTCTTGTCTTTTTCAGTCTCTGCAGTCTCTCTGTTATTTATATCTTGGACTTTCACTGTCTTTCATTTCTTTCCTTCTTTTCTGTTTCTCAGCTTGTCTCGTATCTCAGTCTACCGTGTCTCTCTCAATTGCTCTCTTAATCTCTCTTCTTAATATCATGTCATGACAACACATCCCTATACATCTGTGAAGAAAACTCTCAGGAAGCGGGAACACTCTTAACTTGTCAGTAGTGAGCTGCGGGTTTGAATAATTCAGCCCAAACACTGATTGTGCTGTTTTAAAAGCGTTTCAGCCCGACTCCCATGGCCTATGATTTCTTTGGCATGTCTGAGCTCTTTGGCAGACATGGTGCACTGAAGGGTTTACTTTACTCTTTTCTCATCCCTCTGTTTTTCTCTCTGTGTGTGTTTCAGCATGCCAGTCAGGGTTTTTTAAGCCAGCGCAGGGCGACGATGCCTGCCTACAGTGTCCCATCAACAGCCGCACCACCAACGACGGAGCCACCAACTGCGTCTGCCGCAACAGCTACTACCGAACGGACTCCGATCCCATCCAGATGCCCTGCACCAGTACGTTTATTGTCACCTCGACAATGTGTTCAGATCTACAACCTAAATTTAAACTCTTCATCTTTAACTGTGTCCAGAGGAGTTCTGCATGTACAACTGGAGCTTTCTGTCCTCCCATGTTTTCTGTCACTGAATAAAGGAAGGCCTATGCTACCTGTATTGTTGGATGTTTGAGCAAGTCTTCAGAATTTGACAAATCTGAGTGAAGACACTTTGCTCCATATATTGATAGTCTGGAGTTCCCTGTGTTTTTTAAGAAAATGGCTGTGAAGGACTTCCATTGACTTTTAGAAGCAATTCTTGTCTGGAAGCAATTTTAATTCAGAAGTCATGAACTTGGCCACACTTCTGAGGAGAATTTCTTCTAGACTGGGATTTCTGCCACTGCTGGTAGACCTGTATGAGCATACGCTTGCCTACATCTGCACATTCTTAATTCAGCAAAATTCTTTCAGCTCAAAAACACTAGATAATCCAACAGGATGTCTGAGATATAACGTGTTTTTTAGTTCTCATAATATTTTTTTCTTACGAAAAAAACATAGTCCAGTTCATACAAATATTGAAATTCTGTTGATTTTTACAACTCAAAGGAAGACAAATTGGAGTACCTATGATCAATAACTATATCAACATGTTTACATTATTTTGGAAAACACGTCAAATTGGCCGAGGGCTCTAAAGGTTAAAATATTAATTATTAGAGGGCATTTTCATTTGTGTTTCTTGCATCTTAGGGCAACATAGGAAATGTGCATGTTCTGCACATCTGGGCTCATTTGCATATTCTGCATTTTCATATTCTGCATAATGTCTGATATCAGTATTGGAAAGGGCACAGTACAAAAGCACCGTATTGCACAGTCCTTTCATATAGTGCCTGAATAAATATGCAGGTTAAGTGGTCATAACCTCACACGTGAAGCATGGCTTCGGCAGCACGTTCCCTTTCAGATGAGCCCTGACCTTCTCAGTTTCAGACAGCAGCCTAAATCTCCACAGACCCTGACTGTCTGGGCTTATTCCTTCTGCTCGCAGAGCACTTTGGGTTACAGGCCAGTAGTGCAGGCCATGGCCTTTCTGTAGACACAGCAGAGGCCAAGGCTGCATACAACACCAAAGCTACTCCTGCCTTTGTGCATGCCATGTTTTTATTCCGTTCTGAAAGCGGTGGCAAGACGAGCATGGAGGAGAAGGAGGAGGAGAGGAGGGCAGTGAATGAGTGAGACAAAGAAAGAGCGAGGGAGAGTAAGAATGAGAGAGAGAGTGAGAGTGAGGGAGAGAGAGCACGCGAGGGAGAGAGAGAGTGGAAGAAAAAGGATGATCGTTGGAGCTTTTAGACAAAAAGCCATTAGCATAAGGTCGGGCCTGGGAGCAGAGCAGCTGTTGTGAATAAGAAAGAATCAGAAAACCAGCGTCACATCACGGAGCCGCCACTCAGCGGGCCCCGCTCTGATTAAAAGCTGGAAAAGAAGCACAACTGAAAGCCCAGAGCAGCTTAAGGCGCCTGTTAGCGCCCACTAACCCAGGAACGCACTGTTTACGAATAGTTTGGCATGCCACGGGAAGGCCAGGAACAACTTGCACATTTCACCCTCAGGACTTCGGGACGCCCTGCAATTAAAAAGGGCCATAAATGAGTGATCAATTGGATTTTTACCCCCCTTTTTTCCTTTAAAGACTGAGGAGCAGAGGGTTTGCTTCTTGATTATCTCATTAGCCCCCAGAGAACCGCCCACAGTAATTAGAAGCACATGCCAGTTAAAGATAAACACAGGGTATTGTTTGTTTTAGCAGGGCTGTCAGTCAAGACGACGTCTCGGAGGCCCTCTCAGCTCTCAGTGTGAACTACTCGCACTGTCCTTTAGACTTCAAACTTTTCACGAGTTAACATATTAGACTGTACGAACACTTTTTCCTCTTACTCATTGACTGTCTTCATAAACACACACACACACACACACACACACACACACCCTGTTCTTCAACAGCACTGCAGTGACACTGACATGGTGGTGCTGTGCTAGTGTGTGTTGCACTGTTACTACTGCACAGTTTGTGTTGGTCATCCTCTAATGCTTCTTACAGAATGCTGTGAACAGGACGCTGTTAACTGGGTATTTCTGGTCTGTAGGCTATTCTCAGTCCAGCAGTGACACTGGGAGGTTTAAACACTCCAGCAGCACTGTTGTGTCTGACACATTTGTATGAGTGCAACACACACTAACACACCACCACCATGTCAGTGTCACTGCAGTGCTCAGAATGACCCATCGTCTACATAATACCTGCTCTGTGGTGGTCCTGTGGAGTCTTGACCATTGAAAATCAGGGTCAAAGGAGGATAAAGTATGCAGATGAACTATAGTCTGTAATTGTAGGACTACAAAGTGCTCCTGCATGGGGAGAGGAGCTGATAAAATGAATAAGTCGTCCACCATTTGGACATATAAATACACCCCTATTTTGTACACGCACGCAGAGTTTTATAGTCGTAAATGTGACGCGCCCTTCACTGTGAGCCCGTAGCCTGCAGTGAACAGTGAACTGGTATTTCCGGACTTTAATTAGCGGTAGTTTCATGTCAGTTTGATGTAGTCTGGCATCAAAAACCCTGTAATTGAAACGTTCTAAAGTTCAATGCAGTTGATGTTTTCACTAGTTTCCACTAAAGGAACAGGTCACTGAAAACAACTGACACTGCTTTGAAGACTGAAACTGCTTTGAAAGCCAGTGTCCATCACTGACAATACAGTGATTTCGATCCAGTTAACCCTTTAAATCCTAAAGGCTCGTGTGTAGACACATACTTTCATTCCTTGACCTGAAAAAATGCCAGTTCCAAAGCATATGAGATCCATAGCAATTACTGAATCATTTACAATCGATGCCAAATCATTTATAGCAGTTAAAGAAAGTAGTGGAATGGAGTTGTAGATGTTCCTGATGGTGTCCTGTGATAATCCATCCCATGCAGCTTGAATATTCTCACTCATTTCCTGCAGATTTTGCAGTAGAAGTGTTGCTAGGACATCCTTAAGTGTGGTATAGGTATCATATTGGCACTGAATGAATGTATTCCTTATTGACCACATTTCTGTGTGTGTGTGTGTGTGTGTGTCCACAGCCGTGCCCTCAGCACCACAGAGTGTGATCTCCAGTGTGAATGAGACGTCTTTGATGCTGGAGTGGAGTCCCCCACGAGAGAGCGGCGGCCGAGAAGATGTTGTCTACAATATTATCTGTAAGAGCTGTGGCGGTGGGAGGGGTGGCTGCACACGCTGCGGAGACAACGTCCAGTTCGTGCCCCGGCAGCTCGGGCTGACCCACACACGGGTCTACATTAGTGACTTGCTGGCACACACGCAGTATACGTTTGAAGTGCAAGCTGTGAATGGAGTTTCAGACCAGAGCCCGTATTCTCCACAGTATGCTTCAGTGAACATCACCACCAACCAGGCCGGTGAGTAAAACATGCTGAGCTGGTGGGTTTTGTTTTTGGTTAGTACATGTTTTCACTGTTGCAAAGTTGGTACCTGATATCTCTAACAAGTTTATTGGAGACTGAACATGTCGCTGATGTCCAATGCGCTGTACTCTGATCTAGAATTAGTGTTACTTACTATTTTTTTACATTGACTTCCATTCAAACGTAAGATGCCTATATTGGAGATACATGTTTTTCATTAGACAGTGAAATGTTCCTGATTCTCTTGGTCCATCAGCCATGCAATAGGTCCACACGGTGGGTGTTCAAATCCTAGGTCATTCTGGTCAAAAGAAATATTGACCGAGCTCTCTCTAGGTGGGTAGATGACCCTCTCTTCCCACATCACATCCTGTGCAGTGCTGTCCAGCACAGGCGTCTGTTAGCCATTGTATCAGAGCTAGGGTCCCGACACTTTGCTCCGAGCATGTTGGCTGTCCAGCAATGATATAATGGCAGCAGTTTGAAAAGAGGCTGTTAATGACTTCACATGCATAGGAGGAGACGTGTTTGTCTTCACCCTTCTTGTGTTGGGACCAGTGTATGTGATGGGGGGAGAGTCCTAACAGGGTTGGGTAATTGGCACTTCCAAGTTAGGGATTCCAATTGGGATACAATTGGGATACAATTATATAAAAAGCAAGTGATTATAAAAAATATATGACAAATTAGCTTTGTGAATGAAATGAAGCTGAGTGGGGAAGCGTTTATCATCATTTTTCCTATACAATTTAAATGTTATTATATAGTTATAATAATAGTATAATAATAATAATAATAATAAGTAGAAGAAGAAGAAGAAGAAGAACAGAATAATACATTTAATTTCAGTGTGCCTTTCAAGCACCCAAGGACACCATACAATAATAAAACCATAAAAAAGAAACATAGAAAATCATAAAAAGTACATAAGAGGTAAAAGATAAAAAATTAAAGGTTAAAAGTTGGACAGCGGAAGTGTTTTATACAGAAAAAGCCATCTTGAACAGATCAGCAGTAGTACGTAGTTATGTAATAAAGAACTAACAGTTTCTCTGTTTTTTATGTCACTCTTTCCTTTTGTGGTCTCCGTCTCTTACACTTGTATTACACACAAATGTCTAAATGCCTTCTGGTTCATTTAAAAAATGATAGTGAGATTTTAGCACTTAGTGCTTGGACCGCTAAAATTGCTTCTACATTAGCTGCAACTCTCAGGTTAATTTTGTCCCTCCCCCTCTCTCATATTGTATGCCGTTATTTCCTTTTGTGGTCTCCCTCTGTTATGCTTGTATTACACATAAATGTCTGGATTACTCATACTGACATAAACACACAAGTACTTACGAGCTCATTCATTTTTTAACCTCATTCCGTGGACACATCCAAATATGTCTTACACAGGCACCGCTTTGGATGATGCTTTCCACACCAGACACTGCTTGATGGCCTACTGCTCTCACAGCTGTGAGCTCATCAACTGTCTAAGTAGGAGCTGCCCATTAAAGCGCAACTTGCCTGCTCCATTTCCTCCCAGACCAGTCTGTGATTGCACCGCCTGGCACGTGCAACTTCATCACGAGGCTCATTTTTCACGAAGACATAAAAATAGGCCCTACACACACACACACACACACACACACACACACACACACACTTTTCAATTTATGTAATTTCCCTCAAATATAAAAAAATACTATCCTCTAAAACAGAAAAATATTGTTGTTTATTTATAACTCAATCCACTATATATATATATATATATATATATATATATATATATATATATATATATATATATATATATATATATATATATATATATATATATACTATATATCCTCAAATATAAAACTAAAAAAAAAAAAAATATATATATATATATATATATATATAAATTCATATAGCCCTCAAAATAATATGTTCTAATAAACATAAAAACTTTTATTTGTTTTTATCAAGGTTCACTTGTGAGGTTTAGTTAAAAGCTAACTCATTAAAGGAAAGTGTTATTGTACCACACAATAATACTTATCATTTACACCTCTACACAGTGACTTAGATTTCAGTTTAGTTTTTAATGCAGTTTTACAGCTTATTTATTTGTGGTAAACAGTGAGAGATGTGTATAATCTGTATTCTTGATTCAGTGATCATTTTCATCAGATAAAGCTTTGTGATATGCGTGTTTACATGGCAAAAGGCATTTTGTTATTTTGTTATTTGTTTTTATGAACAGATTCTATAAACTGTAGTTTGGCTCGTGTTATGTTCCAGTGATGCTCAGAGGCTGCTTTTGGCTCTTAATAGAAAACAGCTTTTTTCTCCTGATAAGCAGGAGAGCAGTGTGACACACACACACACACACACACACACACACACACACACACACACACACACACACACACACACAGCTGTGTTTTAGTTGACAACAATCTAGTTAGTTCTGAGACGACAGCCTTGATTTGTTCTTTAATTGTGTGTAAAATGGCTCTTGTGTGCTGTCAGAAACTGCTTTATCAGCTTTTTATGTTTACTGTTTGCTCTATAATAGGCAAAGCTGATATTTTACATGGTAATGAAAAAACAACAAACAAATTATAGGCGCAAGTAATTTCTTTATAGGGTTTATGGTCAAATTCATACAAATATTTAAATTATGTTAATTTTTTACATCTGAAATTAAGACAAATTTGGAGGATCTCCTGAAAGATATGATCTGGTATCTTGACTGTCTCCTGCATCCATTCTCCATTTTCCGGTAATCATGAAAGCATCCCAGAAATTGGCCTAGAGAGTACAACAGTCAGCCATAGCTGAGGGTCCTGAAAATCTGATGCCTCTAAATCAGTGTAAATCTATAACAGATACTGAATCACTTTCATTGTGAAAGCTTGTTTATTGTCCAACAGCTTTCACTTTTTTTGTATACACACACACACACAACACACACTTAGACACGCGCGTGCACACACACACACACACACACACACACACACACACACACACACACACACACACAGACACACACACACAGGCAGGTTTTGTCTCTGGTAAACCCTCATACACTGTTAATTACACACACACACACACACACACACACACACACACACACACACACACACACACACACACACTTGCACATAGGATTTGCCTTTTTTCTTTTCTTTCTTTCTTTTGTAAGAAATGTACACTTGCATTAGGAACCACACACACACACACACACACACACACACACACACACACACAGACACACCACACACATGGAACTATACAGACATGTAATTTACCCCTCCTTCTCAATTTGTCCGCCTCTCATCCCATCCAGTCAGCTGGCAAATCCAAATTAGCACAAGTGTGTGTGGAGAAAATATGTTTTAACGCACTTACTGAAACATAGCAACAAACATGCCTGCTTTCAGATAAGAGAGAATACCTCTCTCTGAGTGACTGACAGATGCAGTCAAGACTAGCACAGTTGGGTCTCATGTGGCACAAACTAGTATAGTCTCAGTCTCATATACCAGTTTAGTCTTAGGCTCATATACCAGCAAAGCCTCAGCCTCATAAACCTGATCAGTCTCACATACCGATACAGCCTTTTTTCATGCATGTAGTAAAACATTAAGTAGAGGTTTCGCTCAGGATTTTTAACAATTCATCCCTTTCTTTTCGTGACATTTAGTGGCTGTTTTGGCCAGACTTGTACTGGGACACTATTAGAAACATAAAATCAAGACTTCTTGGTGGTCATTTTACAGGAGGGGGCGATTTGAAAGAAAGTGCTTTAGTTCATTCAAGTTTCTAAGCATGGCTTTCTGAATAAAAGAATAAAGACCTTAAAGTTGGGGGCTGGGGGGTCTCCCTTACTCAGAATATAGCTGATCAGTCACAATATGGTTTGCAGCAGTTTTAGCTTTAGTAACTCCAGATCAGCAAGGCTCCTACTACATCCTGCGATGTTTTAGCTTTCTATTTTAGTACTTTTGTGCATATTTATAGATAATATTGTCATACCGTCACTGATCAGATCAGACGTCGCCATGTGACGTCAGCAGGGACGAGGGGCGGTATTCGGCGTGATAACATTGCTCAAGTGATTGTGGATGAGGGCCGTACCTGGAGCACTAACACTGCGATAGTGTTGTTTCAGTGATCTCAGAAACAGATTTCCAAATCTGAATGGATAACTGACAGAGGTGAACGGTTCACCAGTGTTCTGGATGTAAACGGGATCTATACACGTATACAGGATGTATATATCTAGAAACCAGCTCTGATTTACACACAGGTTTGTGTTCATCTTTTAACTCAAAACAGATTTCCTTTCGCTTAAGAACATAAGAATTTAGTGGCCTCTTTTCAAAGGAAAACTTGTGCATTCGTATTGAGTACTTTCCTATTACTGGGTAAAATGAGAACCATGCTTCAGCTTTTACTGGTTTTACTGGTACTGTACTGTACTGTACTGTACTGCCACCTCTGCTAGCGATGTTGGAGTAGAATGGTAAGCAACATGCCAACACAACACTAGGAATGTTTTATTGTCAACCACAATCAATGATGGCTACTTATCTAGCAAGCTAATGTTATGCTGTTTGGGTAGCGTCTTTATAAAACGACTCATTCATCATTATGTCATGACGACTGGTGGCCACTCATCCAGAACCTCAAAGAGCACAGAGAAAGGAGGTGGCTTGAAAAGGCCACTGGTGTTGCTCGATGATGTTTATTTATTCTTTACTTTTTTATTCAACAATAAATCTCTCTCTCTCTCTCTCTCTCTCTCTCTCTCCTCTCTCTCTCTCTCTGTTTGTCTAGGTATCTCTCTCTCTCTCTCTCTCTCTCTCTGTCACAGTTATCTCTCTCTCTTTCTCTCTCTCTCTCTCTCTCTCTCTCTCTCTCTCTCTGTCTGTCTGATTATCTCTCTGTCTGTCTCTCTGTCTCTCTCTCTCTCTCTCTCTCTCTCTCTCTCTCTCTCTCTCTCTCTCTATCTCTATATATATATATATATATATATATATATATATATATATATATATATATATATATATATATATATATATATCCATCCTGAAAGTCCAGTTTTGTTTCAGCCTAGAAGTGGTGGGCCAGTGGGTCTAATGAGGGCTGACGGGATGTTTACGTAACCCCAAAGCCCTCCGAACCATAAGCAATTAAAGGCCTGACCTGGACCCCTCCCGTAAACGAGCGCTGCCCTGGCCGGCCCTTTCACAGCTCCGTCTCACACCGGCTGTGTACCACTCTAATGCAAACTGACGGCCACTCTGTTAGAAAGGGCGCAGACAGCCGATGTCCCGGGACAGGGAGAAGTGGGGTGAAGAAAGGGCAGCAGGGGCAAACGCATGGAGCAAGGAGTGGAGGGGGGCCTTCAGAAATATTTACTGTACCATAAGGTTACTATTAACTGTCTTTAAAACACCACAAAAAAAGCATGTTTGAAGAAAAGAGCTTCCAATATTTTATTTCAGTTTCTATAAATATATATTTTTCTCATTTGTAATGAGTGGGCATGAGCATAGAAATGCAGGACAGACATCTTCTGGCTGATCAGTTAAATTCAGGGTAAGGGGATTTTGAGATCTTGTTCCTTTAAGGCACTGATAGCCAGAGATGGGCACTTTGGGTCCAGTAGGTCAAATTCCGAACCAGGATTTTGTTCAGAACAAAATACTGTAGAATAATAACGGCTCTTACTGTGCCTTGACTTCATTTGGCTTGGCAGGCTGAGCCATAGCAGAGCAGCCCAGACTGTCGGAACAAAATCCTGGGCCGGATTTTGACTTGCTGGACCTGAAATGCCCACCTCTGTTGATAGCTATTAGCAGCTATTGAGATCGGCACTTCTATTGAGACACAGCAGAGTAATGTGGATGGACTTTGTGGTGAACCTCCAGTGGCCAGCGGCGCTTTAAACAGAACCAGCATGCCTCACTGCTATTAGTTTAGCCATTTGTCTTAATTATGGCACTCAGGCAGACCCAACAAAGCCTTATTGAGGACAGGCACAGTGTTTTATTGAAGCAATTTAGCGAGGCATACCGGACTGAAGGCCACGAGCTGTGAACACCCAAAGAAAGAGTTTGTTTTTTGGATTTAGGCTGGTCAGCAACACACACACACAAACCCAGCTTTTACCATCTCCCTCAAATAGCCTCTTAGTGCCCTTACCCTGCAGCTCAGGACCAGCAGGTCAACAAAGAGTTTATCAGTTAAATACACTGATTACACACACAAACACACCTTTAATACAGTACAGAAGCAGTGTTTGAGTGTACAAGTGGGCTGATCAAGCCATGCTCTGAAGCTGCTTCTGTGTGAGACAAATTTATAAAAGATTGTCAAAAAGTGTAGTTTAATATGAAGAGAATCAGTAGGATAAAAACCTATTTGCAGCATAGGTCAATTTCCACATGAACTTTGGTTTCCATCTTTGGTTTTACATTAGCAATGTGGTCTGTTGTAGTCTGACATACTTTCATTTGCCAAAAAATGTAAAACATTTATAGAAGACAGTCATACATGTCAGATACTGTTATTTTCAAGATTAGAAATAGACTAGAATACTCAAATTTGTCTTTATCTGAGATGAAAACCTTTTGGAAATTAATTATCCAGGGAGTTTTGGAGCTGAAAATTCAAGAATTGTGATGAATTATTGGTAATAATTATTGGTAAATATCCTTTATTGTTTTTGTTATTTATGTATGTATTAGTAATATCCCTTCTTCATTCAGTTGTTCATCAATGCTCACAGGATGCTGCCCACAGGACAGTGTTGGCTGAATAGTTCTGGTTGGTGTATTGTTCTAGAAACAAGGAGGTGGTCATACTGTTATGGCTGATTAGTGTATATTAATACATATAACATTTAAATACTAAGTTAAGATTGATTTACTTTATAACGAGCTCGTAATAATGGCTTCTGATGCTCTTATGCGAAAGGGTATTAGATGGGCTAAATTAAGCCTTCATTACTCAGTAATTGTGAGCACATTGCTACTTCACTGCCTCAATACACTACATTTCTTCCTGCACACAAATTAGCAACATTAGTTGTGTTGTTTGTCTGCAGCTTGTCCAAAAATAATGACCTACCCAAATAACATTTCTTCTAGGTTTAGCTGGTCAAGGGGCACATAGTTTCTTTCTTGTTTTTTTTTTTCCAAGCTAAATGTGTTTCTGGTCTAATGCACTGGTTCAGGGCACCAGTTGCCATAGCTGTGGGCCCAGAGCGCTGGCCATCATGGCTGTTATGATCTTCTGCCAACATTAACTCCCAGCCATTAGCTTTCTGCATGAAAGTCTGGCGTGCACAGATATACTCACTAACCCATATGGCCCACACGTCTGCCACCCTGCTGCCTATAGCACTACAATGTTCATTCAGCGCTTTGTGGCTACTTATTATTTGCCATTTCATTAGAAGGTGAAAGCTACCTTGGCCTTGTCGTCGGTTAATACATGGAGGAAACAAATGAGGGTCTTCTGTTATCTACCGAGCAGAGGAGAGTCTGTGAGTGAATTACATGATCGAGAGTTGGGCTTCCTAATCTGGCTCAGGCGCTATCAGGTGGTAGCAGAAGATTTACGACTTAATTATCTTCAAAATTGCTTTGGCGAGCTGCTGTAAAGACCACCAGGGACGGTAGTGCCAGTGGCAGTCTCTGGCACACAGCTGAGTGGCTCTCACCTACAGATGTGATGGCTTGAAGCACACTTTTCTTTCACAGTCATGACCTAGCTGTTGAAATGAGCTGTGATTTGCATGTCCGTGTCCTCTACATCTAAGAGAGGCTTACATTTATACATCCCCACCACCATCACTAATAGGACAACCACCACCAGCTTCTTTGGTTTTGCAATGGTGCCTGAATTCATTAGCCTTCAGCCTAACCATCACACTTTGCAGGCAATTACATGCTTAAATTACATGTTTTCTTGACTTCATATCTGAGGAATAAATTAGCCTACAGACATGATACACATATCATAACACACTACATCATTGTATGATGAATTATCATTGAGTAATCAAGGTCAGGTCAATTTCCATAATCCCAAAGGAGCTACCAGTGCATGTTTACTGCTCTGTACAGGTGGACATGTTCAAACTGCATGCAGACACTGTCTGATCAGAGAGAGGGGGTCTAATGTCATCACTAACCCAGATTTTGGGTTATGAATGAAAATGAGAAGGGAGGGGCTTTTTGCTCAGGCAGTGCTCAAATTTCAGAATAAATTCATATATATCGATATTTACAATATGTTGCCCAGACGTAATGTATGTGTAAGTGTATTCACCTCAAGAGCATTGCAGTATGTACAAGCTATTTTCAAGTTTTTCAGGTTTGAATGTAATGTTTCACTACAGCATAGAGTAGAGAGTCTTAAGCAGAGTCTTAATTTCTCCCGACTGCACTGGGAGTAAATTGGAGAAGTAAATACTGGATTATAGACACCTACACTTCAGGATAATCTGGGAAGAACATCACTTATGATCACCATGAGGCCTTAAAATCGTCCCAATTATCCTGTAGCACGGGCCATGCCTGCCAGACGCTGGACCTACCAGTCACCAATCATGTCTGTACACACACCCGAAACTGTCTCTCAGCCCATTTAAAATGCTTTCAGCATTTGTTTGGACCAGACAAATCTATGTGGAATAAATGTCAATATGTCTTATTTTGTTTAACAGATTAAAAAATAAACTTCTCTGCAGGCAGATATTTTAAATAAACTGAACTACTTGTATGGGGTGTCATTCTGCAAATTGCATTCCACTTTGAAACGAGAAGAGTACTACAAAGTATGTGTGGAGATACATCATCTAAATGTAATGTGGATGGTTTCTCATGCATAATTGACTTCCTCGTAAATGAGCCCTTTGGCTGGTTTGTTATTGGCTGGGTTGTGGTGGATTGCCTTTAAACTAATAAGAGACACTAAAATAGTGCCTTGGTTATATAAACAATGCAATGTGAATCAGTAAGAATACATCCTAGTTGCTTGTTCTCAGCAGCTTCTGCCACTATATCCATTCCTGCACTGCATTTTAAGCATGGGAGGTGGCCATTGGGGCGTTGCAGTGGGACAGGGACAGAAGGTGGCAGCCAGGCCACATATGGAAGGTGTCAGGCGAGGTCAGGGGGGTGGCCAGTGGGGGCAAACGACACCTGGAGCACTGGCAGCAACCACAGACCTGCTTTACCAACAGCACTTGTTTGCATACTGATGCCGCTACTGGGTGTCATTGGAGGGAATCAGTGACTGTGCAATTAGCATTAGCCAAAAAGGAAGTATTGATAAGTATGCAGCGGAAGTTGTGAGAGTCATTGAACTATGAAGCAAGCAGCGCGTAAAATATACATTTAATTATCTGAAGAGTGGAAGCATAAAGCAGCATACTCGCTTTCAGGGGCTGTAATTTTGACGATCGAGCAATCTAGCACTTTTTTTACATCATTTACATAAAAGTGTCAACATTGACATACACACACGCTGGAGCACTTTCTCTGATTTAAGAGGTTGCTTTTAAAACACTATCATTTAATCTCAGGTAATAACAGAGTCCAGCAGCAATAAATCTGGCACGTTTTTATTAAAATGAGTTCTGTTTTATGATATTGAATATATTAAACATAAACAGCTCAAATGAAACTTCTCATGGAAATGCAGTGGTATTTGCTGATGACATAACTTAGCAGACACATTTGGGCCAAATTTGGGCCAAACATTTATTGCTATTTGTGATAAATTATTTTATAGATTTTTAATTTTAACTCCTAGAACCCGGGATCTGCCTTTTTGCAGGCAGTTACATGCTGTTTTCCAGACTTCATATCTCAGGATCAGAGTAACCTACAGACATCATACATATATCATACTACAACACATACTCTAACTATCACTGTCCCATCATTGTGTGATGAATTATCTGCAAGTAATCAAACTTGGGAAACATGTTTACTGCTCTGTCCACATGTATGTGCTTGACCTGCATGCAGACTAATGAGGTCACTGAACCAGAAATTTGTTTATAGGAGAAAATAAGAATAGAGGGGCTGTCTTTATTTTTTTAAGTAAATAAAAACACAAAAAAAATGTAGGTGCAATTAATCTTTTATCAAAACATGGTCAAAGTCTTACAAATTCAAGGCAAATTTGAATCTCCTGAAAATACCCATATCTGGCGTGTGTGACTGCCTCCTATAAATACTTTTCAAATGTACGGTAAATAAAAGTACGTACAAAACATTCCCCAAAAAATGACTGCTAATCTAAAGGTTTAAAAACTATTAAAATGAAAGTTTATAAATATGTGGAAATTAAAATAACAGCAGATCAACAGAGGTTTGTTATAGGAAGCCTATAAAGGTCCAAAAGTTTGTCCACCTCAGGGGGGGCATTAACTGGTTAATTTAGGCCATGACCTCCTGCCATCTTGACTAATGTGAAAATGCATTTTCAAGAGTCTCAGTAAGGATTTTATAATCTTTGCTCTTTATGCTCTGATGTGTTTTGCTTCTGGCATTTGACTCTGCGTGACCCGAGTTGGTCTGAAGTCAGCTCATGTATTGCCTTCTCTGTTGCTGCGCTCACTTCAAACTGCATATGGAATATTTGTGTCGTTATCCATGCCTTGGCTTTGATTACATTTGGAAAGGCTGTTTCCTGTATTTCCGCCACCACTGAACTGGATGAGTGGTTTTATGTGACAGCGTGCTGAAGGAGTGAAGAGTGTTCTCCAAGCATGTTTACTATATCATCAGCAAAGGTGGTAACGCATAACGAAGACTGACAGCACACATAAACTGGCATGTATGAGGGTGTAGTGGGATCCAGTTTTGTGTTTTGCCTACATTTACAGTCTGCTACATAGAAAATGGCATGCTTTTACCTGACTGCCAAATTAAAAAAAAATGCTGATCTTTTAGATTGAGAGAGATTTTTTTGTTGGATTTGATGCTGGACTTTATTGGAAGCTGCTGATGTCAAGTGTTCCCTCAAGCCAATAAGAATTCAGTCCTACTTGTTGATCCGTTGCATTGGCCAGCAGCACTCACCACAGTGGTTAACATAGTTGCTTCCAGATGAGTGCAACTTTATCTCTGAAATTTTATATCGATCATACATTCAAAGTGTGACTTGCGCCAGAAAACATGGTGGCGCGCAGTAGTGCAGTAGCTTCTCACGCTCCCAGTCAAAACCCAGATTTTTATTTTTTTATGTTGGCTCTAAGCCCGACTTCACTCGCCTTAAGTGTGTGACATATAGCTGAACTGAACTCATTAACATAAAGGATGGTTTGGCTACAAAAACAGCAATAATGAATCACAGTCGCAGAGCTATGCTAGTCAGACTGCAGCTACTAAGGACATCGGCATGGCTAATGCTAACAGACCGCCAATTCCGTCCCTGGTCCTGGCCAACATCTGCTCTTTAGACAACAAGTTGAACCTTCTGCGGCTGAGGATGAGAGTTTTCCGAGGAGACGAGGAACTGTGCTGTACTGGTTTTTGGAAACATGGCTAAATAACAACATGCCAGACTCAACTTTCCAGATCAATGGCCAGCTGCTTTCCTGTGCAGACCACAGCCATCTTTCCCAGATAGCTTTACATACATATGTATCTTTGTGAACAAAGGTTAGTGCACAAACTGATTTGATAAACAACCACATGACTGAGGCTGTAGAATAGCTGGCTGTGAAGTGTTGGCCACACTATATACCTCGCAAATTTATGGCAATGCTCTTCATTGCTGTTTACATACCACCGCATGTTAAAGCTAATGATGCACCGATGGAGCTACATGACAACAGCAGGTCTCTTCAGAGGAAGTGCACAGAGGCTTTTTATATGGTGGCTGGGGGTTTTATCAGCACCTCATCATACCAACACAGGGAAATAGCACATTGGACTGTGTTTATACCAACGTACTAGATGCATAGAGAGCTGTCCCCTGCCCCCACCTCAGCC
This sequence comes from Acestrorhynchus altus, assembly GCA_034509495.1. Lineage (NCBI taxonomy): Eukaryota > Metazoa > Chordata > Actinopteri > Characiformes > Acestrorhynchidae > Acestrorhynchus > Acestrorhynchus altus. Next base: position 7,851,723 of record CM067521.1, read on the forward strand.
TCGTTGATCACTATCATCTCTATTATGCTTGTCCTTGCATACCACTTCTTGCTGAGACGCTCCAGACCTACACAGAAGACCATTTCTGTGTGGCCCAGTGATGGTGACACTGTACTGCAGGACTGCTTTGAATGCACAGACTGGTAGGTCTTCAGGGATGCCACTGGGAATGAGGGGGAGCTTGACCTGGAGGATTACACATCTGCTGTCCTCGGATAAATTGGCAAGTGTGTTGAAGATATTGAAGACCACCACCAGGACTGTGACTAGCTACCCACACCAGAAACCCTGGCTGAACACAGACGTCAGTTCTCTGCTGGAAACCATGGATGCTTCCTATGTTTCACAGGAGCTCTGGAGGGCTGGAAGAGGGCTGACTGCAGGTATTCAAAGGGCCAAAGCCACATATGCACAGAACATCGAGGGACATCTTTCCTCCCAGGATCCACAGAGCATGTGGAAGGGCATTAAGTGCATCACAGATTGCTGGACTCAAGCATCACTGTGTGGCACAGAAGCTGCTGTGCTGCAGAGAGGAAAGCTCTGCTGAGGGTAGTGAAGGCTGCATAGAGAACTGTTGGAGTCTCCTCACCACAATAGGTATTTACACCTTCAGATGCAAGAAGAAGGCCATCTGCACCATGAAGGAGCCCATTCACCCAGCACACACACTTTTTTACCCTGCTCCCCTCAGACAGAAGGTTGCGGAGCATTAAGATGCTTATAATAGAAGACCATAATCTGTTTTCTTCTCTTACCGATATTCTGCTATATTCAAACCCATGTTCATGTTGCTGTTTACTGCATCTTATTTATATTATTTATGGTAATTATATTTATTTCTATTTCAATGTTTATATATATATATTGCTTTTTTGGGTGCAACTGGGACCATGAGTGTATAATTTTGTTCCACCTCATGTACCACATGTGATGCGAATGACAATAAAGTCTCTTTGAATCCTTGAAAATAAAAGCACAGGAAAACAAATATTTATGTTTGTTTTGTTGCAATGGCTACACAAGGGCAATCTGACATGACCTCCACCCTGGAGGACTTTAAGATCTCCCAAGAACAAACTAACAATCTAATTTTCTGAGTTTTTTTGACCCATTGTCTGCCGTTTCTACTCTGCCTGTCTTCTCTTTGAGTTTTGCTTTGGATTTTGACCCTGGATTGTCCTTGACAATTCTTTTGGCTTGTGATTACTGGATTCAGTAAATATTCCTACTTGCATCTTTATCCAGAGAAATTGTGTGAATCATTACAACCATTGAATTGTTGGTCCTTTAATCACTTTTGAAAAGTAACAATGGCTCACTTTTGTGATTAAAAAATGGTCCAAGTGGGTTTCTTTCTTTGTGGACTTAAGTAATCAACAGTTGCATCTTAATTAAGGGTGTAGGGTCATTCAATGGTAACAGCGATAACAAGTGTTCTCCATTGTGTTCACAGGGACTGTTTTATCAGCCTCCCAAAAGTCCTTAATGCTACAGTTACACCAATCAGTCAAAACATAGATACCATCTCCACTCCACACTTTGTGGTTCTATAATTACAGAATGTGGTTGCATCTGTTTCTCTGCATACTTTGTTATGCTCCTTCACCCTGTTCTTCAATGGTCAGGGCCCCACAGGACCACCACACAGCATGTAAGGTGGTGGTGGTGTGTTAGTGTCTGTTGCACATACAGGTATGAGTGGATCAGACAGACCAGTGCTGCTGCCCACTCACTGTCTGCTCTATTAGACACTCGTACCTAGTGCCTAATAGAGCGGACCACCTTGTAGATGTAAAGTCAGAGACAGAAGGGTTATCCATTTCTGTAGTTTTTGTTGGTCATTCTTTAGTCCTTCTTCTGTGTTCAGAGGAAGCTGCCTATGGGATGCTGTTGACTGGATATTTCTGGTTGGTGGACTGTTCTCAGTACAGCAGTGACTCCAATGGCTCTGCTGTGTCCACTCATACCAGCACAACAAACACTAACACACAACCATCATGTCAGTGTCACTGCAGTGCTGAGAACGACCCAGTACCCACAAAGTATGCAGAGAAACAGATAGACTACTGTCTGTAATTATAGATGTACAGAGTGCTCCTGTAGGGTAAGAGGAGCTGATAAAATCAACAATAAGTATTAATGTAATGGTTGATCGGTGTATGTACACACCAGTCTAGATGAAGTCTGAGCCCACTGCTTCTCCTGATTGTAGTCATAGCATGGAGGGGAAAATGAGGAAAAAAAAAGAAAAAAACAAACTCCGTCTGGCAGGCATCCCTCTCCTCCATCTGCAGTGGATTGTGGGTTTTATGTCTCCGCAGAGTTTCCAGCGCCGTAAAACAGCACAGCGCGATTTCAGTTCATCAAGCTTTAAACCATCTGCACTGGAAAAGATTGGAAGTATTAATGGACTCATATACACACCATAAGCTAATTCAAAAATAGGCACTTCGGAGGCTTAAGAAGTTTGCAAACGCTTACAGGGAGTTTGTGTCTAATCCCGAACCCTCTGTGTGGTAAAACTGTGAGAAGGAAATGAAGAGGAAATCTGTGGATTACTGCTAGCCAATTACACTGACAAGAAAGGAAAAGCCAAAGAGCACTGAACTTTTTGTTGTTTCCTCATATTAGGATTTATTTGTTCAGTATCTCTCATAGTGGGTGAGAAAAGTTCACTTGTGTAAATAATGAGTCTAAGCAGCCGAAAGTCAGGCTAATACTTTGGTTTTGTTTGAAATTTATGTACACATTGATTTCTGTGAACTGCTAGTCCTTATGAGAGATGAGTGTCAATCTTCAAATTACATAACAAGTGGCAATCAGTGTGATCTCAAAAGTAGATTTTTTGGACGTGATCAGAATTTGCATGCTTGTTGAACTAAATCATTTACAATAGGGATTATGTGCAAGCCATATCTGTATTCTGCAAAACAGTATATGAGCTGCCCATGTGCAAAACACTCAAAAGGGTTCTGGAGGCAGCTCTGCCTCTGAGGCAGAACAAATGAAGTTGCTTCAGAGAATAACCAATAAGTAGGTGGAGCTTAGATTAGATAAATCAATAGATAGATGGACCTTTATTAATGGTCCCTTAGCCCCCTGAGGGTTCCTTCAGGGAAATTAAGATTCCAGCAGCATCATTACAGTACAAAAAGAGAAGAAGGTATAATAATAATAATATAATCATAAAAAAATATATAATATATAATATGGAGAGTAGGTGAAAAGTCCAGTAGGACATTATTATTGTACTTAAGAAATAATGTCTTAATGTCTTAAGAAATAAATAAATATTGTTGCCTGTTTACCTAGCTAACTTACCTCTAAGGCAGCATTTTCTTTGGTTGTTTGCTTGTTAATTGTCTAGCCAAGTAATAGTGGTCATAGCTACTTAAAATGAGCATTAAAGCTGCATTTACATGATGGAATTGAAGATGTGCTTCTAGTGTGACACTTTCACATGAAAACATCATAGAACTGACATATGGTAAAGAAAAAATTGGATAGAAGCTGTGGTATGCTGATTTAGAAATTAGTTTGTTAGTTTTCCATGCAGTTTTGAGAAACCAAAACTATATAAAAATAATTTCTTAGAAACAACAAAATCTCAAACTGAATTGCACACCTTTTAAGTAATGCTTCCACATATAGATCTGAAGAGCAGAAAGCTCAGTTTTCTGGGTATTTTAATTGGTTATTGTCTGAACCAATTGTGCTGTCTTAGAGGAAATGCTGCCTCCAGAACCTTTTTAGGTAGTGATTTTGCACATGAATGTATGAGCTACCCTGAGTATGACGCCATTTAATTCTGCATTTCAGTGCTTATAAATATAACTGAATAAAACTTCTTGTCAGAATATCCACCCCCTTAGCATGGAGATCTGTAGGATATCCCAAAACAAATCCACAAATACAATGAAATATCAAATGAATTGAATTGTTATTAGTCAGCGTGTAATAAAAAAAAATATATATTAAAATTATTTGAAGTACAGAACATGGTACAAGGTCAAAATATACATATATATTTCCCCACTTCTTTTCCTGTTCAAGTGCAACTTATAAGTGGTATGAACAGTATTTCCTAACATCATTCAAATCTTGATGTCTTCAGGAACTCCATTAGCTCATACGGCCACTACCAGCTTCTCAGATAAGCAGAAGCAATGATGCATTTGTTCATGTGGCAATTGACATAAAGTCTAGTAATCCTGTTTTAGTTTCAGAGTGCTTTAAAATTCACCAGACTTTTTTATCCTGCACTTTGTGAAGTTTTCTCCTAGGAATGCTGCTGCCAAAGCCTGCTGCTGGGATTTGGACACCTTTTTTTATTGCCCCTGAGCTTTCATGTCTAATATGTTAAAAATATGCCTGACTGAGGGGGTGGGATTTAAGAAACTTTCTGGCAGGACAAATCCAAGGTCTTTACAGGCCATGCTTTGTGCTTTACATTCCTGGTATAGCAGAAAGTTCCCTGTGCTATATTCTTCAAATGCAGTTGCATTTTGTTGCTGTCAGAACAAAATGTTATATATTTAAAACAACTTTTTAATTAAATTAATTTAATGTTCAGTAATGAACATCACTCAGTAATGATCATTAAAGCTATCAGTAAAGTCATTTTGGACCATTTCTATTAGGCTGTTAATCATAACATACACAATGGTAAAAAGCAACTGAATTAATGTCCAAATATTGAATGTACTGAATGTCCAAATATTTGTGGACATCTTTTCTAATAAAGGCATTGCATCTCTTCTAATGGATGAGGTTGGGTGGTGATCAACATCCTGACCTCACTCTTGTTGCTGAATACAATCAGGTCCTCACAGCAGTATTCCACATCTAGTATAAAGTCTGTCCCTGGACAGTAGAGACAGTTACTCCGACAAAAGCAGGATAAACTCTTTTTAATAGCCTTGATTTCAGAAGAAACACTGAAGCAGGTGAGCAGATGTCCCAATATTTTTGTCCATATGGTACATCTGTTTTTCTCAGTGCCCACAAATTAAGCAAATGGGGTGGGTCATATGGTAAAAAACATTATAAAAAAATGTATAAAAAAAGTCAGTAGTGTCAGAATCTTAAAAACTGCTCTTCAGATACAATACGCTGCATTTTACCTAATTAACATTTAGAACCCTAGGCTATTTTTGTGTTTTTTATTCACCAAATGTATTTATAAGAGACAGTCACACTTACCAGGTTGTTATTTTCAGGAGATCCTAGGCTACACAAATTTGTCTTCATTTGAGATGTAAACATTAAGAGAATTTAAATATTTGTATGACTTTGGCCATGTTTTGATCAAAGCATTTTGTGTTTTTCTTTTTTGCTTATATCATTCAGGATGCTTTTGAGAAAAAGCAATCATTTTGATTATATTATAAAATAAAAGTCATTAATCAATAGTAATACGTTCTTCAAAATACTTGACAGTAGTCCAAATAAAATAAAGAAATAACCTGAATGTAATTTTTAATTATAGTTATGTATTGTTATTGATGTTTTTATTATTATTGCTGTTGTAAATGTTGTTATTTATGTATGTATCAGTATTATCCCTTCTCAGAAACTTTATTATGAAATTTGAATTTGAACACTGTGTGAGCAAAAAGAGAGCAAACAGCCCCTTCCTTCTCATTTTCCTCTTTAACCCAATAGCTGGGTCAGTAATGTCATTAGCTCCACCCCCTCCTCCACCCCCTCCTGCTGATCAGTGGGAGTCTGCATGTAGGTTGAGCATGTACACATGGACAGAGTAATGAGCATGCACTGGAGGCTCCTTTGGCATTTAATTCAGTTGGAAACAAATGAATTTTATCTGGATTACTCACTTATAATTTATCACACAATGATGAGACCACAGTGGTTAGATAAGGTAACTCTTTGTTTTGATGTGTGTTATGAAAACTAGAAAACAGCATGTAACTGCCAGCAAAGAACGTTTATGAAGAAGGCATTTATATGGGTGTGCAAGACTCCTTAACTTAAGAAAATATTTATCAGTCGTCGTTTTTCACTTTTTTGCAAAATGACGCATGTTGAAAAACAATGTAAACATATCTTCAAAGGTAGAACATGGTCAAAAGGTTCAGTTGTGTACACTACAAGGTACTTTAGATCAAGGTTCCCTGCAAAAAGGTTTGTGCAATTTCTTAAACTGTTTAAATAGAAAAGCAAATGAAAAGCCTGGAGTGGAGACAGAGCGAATGGGGCCTATATAAAGTTTTACAGTGGAATTGAACGGAGGGGAATTTCTGGGTGCTGACCTGATCGAGGCTACCTTCACCAGCCTGCCCAAAATCTCCAAATCGCTCCCCATACCACAGTCCGGGTTGCAAATGAGATCCACATGCGCACACAGCCTTTTATATAGAGCCACATCTGAACACCAGTGAGATTCAGAGGGAAAAGTCCCACAGTCGAAAGCCTCTTATTTGATGATTAGACGATGGCTCTTGATTCTGTGTTCTTTGCTGTTTTCTGTCCTCGTTCTACCTCCTTTCTCCAGCAGTGGCCCTCCATACACTTATGGCATTCACAGAAAGTTGTGCTTTTGGATCTGATGACTTTCAAAGTGTGCTCATTGTGGGGCAAAGAGGTTGGAATTCACTTGAAGTTGCGATGTGTTTAACAGGCTACCGAAGTGCATATTATACCAGCTGTGGCTCTTTTCAGCACTGGCTCCATTTTTTGACTTTATTCCTTTTCTTGGTTAAAATACCCATGTGAACTGAGACCACTGTGACGGTCATACAAGGTGACCCTCATAGAACTCACATTTGGTGCTCACCTAATTAAGGAACTTTTAATTCACTTGTTTTAAGTTTTGGGAACGAATCCAGTGGACAGCGCTGGGGGAATGCAGAAGTGAAGAGATTTGAGCAGCACGTAAGTGGTCTGAGTAACAGAGAAGCATTACTAGTCAGGGTAATAATGCCATAGAGATATTTATTTATCCGCTTAAGATGGATCAGAGTCCAGGAAATGGCTCCTCTATGCTTACAAGGCCATGCTCAATTAAATCCTAATAGGCTTAAAGGGCTACAAGTTACATTATAAACTGTATATTTTTCACTGATCGTAGAATTTGTTCCTTAGTGTTCGTACATAGCATGGAAAGCTCTGCTGGTGTGTGGAACAAAGAATATTTGTTTATTTTGTAAAGACCAGCCGTTGCCAAGGATTTATGCTAGAAGTAAGCAAAAACCCCTCAAAGCCCTGGTTTTCTGTCTTTCGTTTCAGATACAAGATACAATTTTACATATATCTAAAACAAGCCTGTATCTCCAAAAAGGTGACTTTACAGGGGAGGACAAAATGTTCTTAACTTTGAATAGAAGTGAAAATAAAATAAGGGGAAATGTATGTTTAATGCATTTCAAGTAAGTAATTTTGGACTGTTTCTGTTGGTCTACTGATCATGACATCTTAACACAATGTAAAAAGCAATGGTCTTTTCAAACTAGACCTAAGAGTAAAAATGGAAGACACTTTTGCACAAAATTGATTATCTATTTATGGCATGAATAATTAATAATTAATCATTCTGTTTCGACTGGTAGGGTCTGTACTCCAGACATACACTATATGTCCAAACATTTCTGCACATCCCTTCTCATAAATGTATCACGTCCCTTCCAATGGATGGGCAGGGTGGTGATCATCCAACATCCTGACCTCACTCACATTCTTGTTGCTGAATTCAATCAAATCACAGAAGGTCATCTGGCATCATAGTAAATTGAAGCTTTCTGGACGTGTGAATCATGACAACAAACTTGATCTTGCTGCTGAGTGCGGTGCCTCCACACATGGATTGGTTGGGCGTCTCCAGCGAGACAAATATGGGACTGATCACTGAAGATGACCTGCTGCCATTATGAATGACTCCATGACTGTCTGGTACGACACCATTGCAGTCATGCATTGCAATCGGGTTGATTTTACCATGATAATCGGTGGCAAATGCACAGTAAACATCATTCAGGAATTAACAGCACATCTCTTGACATCTATTTGTGCTGAAAGTGTCTCATATGTTGAGGTAGTTCTTGATATGAAACTTAATTTCTTAATTTCTCCTCAATTCTATTTCCATTTCTCTTCTGTCTCCCGGTATCTGGTGATTGTCCGTCATGAGCTTGCTTTTTTATGTATGTTCTATATATATACACCTTGGTTGCTTTTGGATTTGTATATATCTGACACCTCATCAGTAATTCACTGGTCTCGTAAACCACTTGTGCTGTCGTCCCTCATATGGCTGTACAGTTTAGCGAAGCTGTGCTTGTGCTGTCTGTTCTTGATTAATTAGATTGGGAAGCTTTCACATTCCGCAGCTTTAGGGGCGTCATTCCAGTGCGTCTGAACACTTTCCCTGCCAGGAAAAAACTTAAACACCTAGGGTCTGAGATAAATAGTCCTCATCAGCTGTACCATGGAGAGCAATTGTGTGGAAAAGCTGGAACCGTGCATGACTAGAATATTTTATGAGCTGTGATAATCACTCTCACTCCTCTGCTGTCTTTTGCTCTGCTGTGGCAGACTCCTTCAGCACACTAAGTGGGAGAAGAAACAAAATAGACGTAATTACTTTAATTTGAAAATTTCTTCTCATAACATTGGTGCTTTGCTTGTGTTTGAACCTTAATGCCCGCCTGCTCTGTGGTGTGGCGTGGAGTCGGCTACAAGGCATCTTATATCACATCACTCCTTAATATTTTCGTGATACAGGAAATGTGATCTGAATTGTTTTCCTGGCACTTACTTTAAGCAGTAACAGTACACCAGTTTTGCCAAATTATGCAGAAGTTAGATTAAAGCAAATTCATGATTAAGCATTTTTTTTTTCTTGCAAAAGTTTGGGCACCCCAACAGATGTGAGTTTGCAGATGACTTTTACCAGGTTTCAGACCTTAATTAGCCTGTGAGTGCTATGGCTTGTTTACAGTCATCAATAGGAAATGCCAGGTTATGAAAATAATTTAACTAAAATAATACAGGAAGATAATCCGATCAGCAACATTCCTAAGACCCTGGTCTTTAACAATATTACAAACAAGCTCCTACACCAGGGGTTTCCAATCTTATCCACAAAGGGCCGATGTGGCTGCAGGTTTTCATTCTAAGCCTGTTTTCGAACAACTGGTCCATTTGGCTGGAATGAAAACCTGGAGCCACACCAGCCCTTTGCGGATGAGATTAGACACCCCTGTCCTGCACCAAACTACTAAAGTTGTTGTGGCCATTTATGATCCGATCAACAACATTCCTGTTATTTCCTGTCTTTAAACAATCTTACAAACAAGCCTCTACACCACTCCTCCATGCAGAATTCTTTCACCTGTGCAATGTTTCAGTATCAGTCTTTGTACATCACCAGCCTTCTATCTTAAGGCCTCAAAGATCTATTTAAATCTCACAGGGTGACACCACTCATTTCAATCAGGAGCAAACCAAACTAATGTCTTTGGATTCAATTAGACAGCCTTCAGAGTCTCCTGTAATGATGGAGTAATCATTTGCAGCTGATGTGCTGCATCTGATTATAGAATTTGCCCCTAGAAGTTATTTTACCTGTGGTAAAAATAAGCATGCACATTTTAATTGAATGTTTTTTATATATACAGGTTATTTTAATAAAATATGTGTAATAAAGGAAAAAACTGACTCAGATCAGGAGGTCGAGACCTTGAGAGAATCAAAACTCAAAAGGAACTCAAGAGAAGAGCACATCCTCTTCTAGTTGGAAACAAATACAAAAATGAATAACAAATAAATATGTAAATAAACTTCACATCTGGAAAGTATTCACAGCAGGTTTTGCACAATTTCTTATGTTACAGCCTTATTACAATTTAATTCATTTCCCCCCAGAATTTTACACACATTACCCCACTATGACAAAGTGTGACAAAGACTCTACGAAATCGTTCCAAATGTGTTAAAAATAATACAATACAAACAATACAATATCATGTAGATAAATTATTTAGAGTTCAAGGCTTGGTTTGTGCTCTGACATGTACCGTCTACTACGGGACCTTATAAACAGGTGTGTGTCTTTCCAAATCATGTCCAATCAACTGAATTTGCCATAGGTGTCCAATCAAGCTGTTAAAACATCTGAAGGATGATGAGTGGAAACAAAAAGCACCTGAGCTCGGTTTTCAGTGTCATGGCAAAAGCTGTGAATACTTATGTACATATTTTTGTGTTTTTATTTTAAATGAATTTGCACAAATTTAAAACAGACTTTCTTATTTTGTCATAGTGGGGTATGGTGTGTAGATGTTTGAGGGGGAAAATGAACTGAATCCATTTTGCAATAAGGCTGTAATTGAAAAAGTGAAGCACTGTGAATACTTTCCGGATGTGTATGTATATAGTTTTTTGTAGATAATAAAAATTTTATTGAATTTTACTGAATATTGGACATGCTGTCAAAAATTGGGACATATTTTCCACAGTATTCTCAGAACATTTATCGTGACAACTGTCATATCACCTACCCTTACTTTGCATTTGGGTTTTTGGGAAGTTATTGTCTAGTGGTGTGTCACTGCACAGTCAGAGATAAAAAAAAAAAAAAAAAATCCACTGCAGTCGGGAGAAAACCGCAGCAATCTGTTCTCTCACACTGGCATGTGTCCATCAGTGTGTTCAGGAGCACATGTCCTGGCTTTGTTTGCATTAGCCTTGGATTGGATTACCAGTGACAGCAGCACAAGGCAAGGCCAAGCTCGATGTAAATGCAGTGCCACAAAGACAGCATGTGTCAGCCTTTAAATATAAATTCATCTGTAACGGGATAGCCGTGGTAGCTCCCTGGTGTGGAAGCTGCACTCTTTGGCCTTATTAGGCTCTGTCTTGTGACAGCAAACAAACTTGGCAATGCAATTAAAGCCAGAGGAGATGACTTTCTCTGAGCATACAGACGCAGGGTCAGTGGTGCATACCAGTGGGGCATCTGCAGGACCCCTGTGGCACTGTGGGAAATGGAGTTCAGGGCAGACACTCATTATTATCTGGCACGTTCTTATTACCAGACAGTGTCGATCGTTTGTGCAACGTGGATGGAAGACATATTTCATTCAGCTGTAACTTTCCATAATAAAACTCATAATATAATTGTAGAATTGTGATGGCTAGTTTACACAGCGTGGGAGCAGATATATCTTTATATAAACTCTCAGGAAATCAGGCTTTAGTGTGCTTAGTGTTTTTAGTTGTGTATTTATTGTTACGCATATTTACGCATACAATATTGCTTTCTGTGAATAAACCTGGTTAGTTTTTCATATGTAAACTTGTTGAAATCTGGCAATGAAAATGCTCACAAATTTAAAAACAAAAATGTAGGAAAGCAAAACATTTTACGGGCAGTGTCAGTCAAGGTGACAGTTTGTTAACTCTTAGAACCCGAGAGCCGCACTTTGTGGGGAGACATGCTGTTACAGACATGATACACACATCATAACACACTACAATCTGAAATTCACTCGTTTCCAACTGAATTAAATCCAAGTTTAAATGCCAAAGGAGCCAGTGCATGTTTACTACTCTGCCCGTGTGTACATTCTCAACCCACATGCAGACTCTGACTCAAATGACAAAATATTTCAAGAGTCTGGGATCTCTTGACCATGACTGTATCTGGCATGTATGATGGTGTCCAATAAATACTTTTACATTGTGCATTTTGTGGTGATTAAAATGTACCTGGTCAGCAGGTTTTAATAGGGTTTAAATCTACTTCTCCTTCTGTGGACTCTGAAGAAGTCTGACAAGAAAAGTAACACATTATTGGACAGTACAATTCTGTCTCAGGCAGGTTTGTAAATGTAGAATGCAGGTGTGGTCTAATTAGACACTGGCTCTTAGCACAAGAGGGTGTTAAAATGCTTCTCCCGCTACTCAGAGGCTACTTTTGGGTAGTGTACCTCTTGGTGAGATATCGTTGATTGCTAGACAAGCCTCGATGACCCAACCAAAGACATTTTGTCCAGTTGACAGACTTTGAGAGGGTGCACATCATTAAACTGAGAGAAGGAGCATTGTCGTTATGATGAATTACCCAACCTCTTGGCTATGCTGACCAAGCCACCATCACCTTTGTTTGCAGTGGTGTCCTGAACAAGAACCCTGGACTGCTACAAACTGGAACCGTATCATCTTAAGTGATGAATCCAGGTTCTGTTTCTATTTGTGTTTAGTGACTACACTGAGGAACACACAAAAAACTATTGGAGAGGATGGTGGCTAAAGGTTATAAAGACAAAACAACAACAGTGCAACAACAGTGGATCATCAAATAAAAAGCAGCTAACACAGGATGAAAATTTGCAATTGAAATACAGACAGACTATGCAAACAGTTTGAGAGCTATCCATAGCCACACATACACAATGGAAAAACAGTGGTGACACAGGCCATCTAGCTCCAGCACTGCAGAGTGATGGTAGCAACGTCATGACTGGACCTGTAAACAGGCTGACGGGAATTTCCAACTGTGTCTCAAAGGCTCTGACACTCTCTATAGGTTTCGACCTCACCATGCAAACCATCAGGCCAGAAATGGCCAGAAATCACTTCCCTCACCGCACTTCCCTCCGCCAGAGGATGTAGGACTTTGCAAACCAAAACCTCATTTGTAAGTTACTTAAAAGAAAAAAGAGACAACCTCTTGGCAAAAAAAATCCCACAAGTATGCAGTACACAACTGCCATTTTTGTTTTTGAAGGAAGTTAACTTGGTGTTTGGGTGTACAAAACAATGCATATTTTTGCATGTAGATGACTGCTTAATGCTGTAGGTTTTAAAGAGGACATGAGTGGGCAGTTTTTGTCAAGCTGAATGTTAATAGAGATTTAACACAACATTAAACCTGTTAAAGCATTAAACATTTAATTTGATATTTTTGTGTGTTACAACACCTTAAGGTGTAGCTGCATTTATCCTGACTCTGTACCCCTAATTTGTCCACCTTTTTTTATGTGGTTAATCCTTACATGACAAGCCGTGAACGTCCAAGGCTGTTGATGGAAATAAAGAAATATAAACTGAAAAACAATGTCATATGTCAAAAAGGGGGAGGGAGGCAAGTTAACAACTTACAGCTGTAAAAATGGAAGTAAATGCTGCTTAACCTTTAGAAGTCTAGGCCAAATTTGTGGGATGTTTTTGTAGTTTTATGTAGTTTTTTTTCATTAAGTATTTACAGGAGACAGTCACACATATCATACCATGATATTGTTATTTCCAGGAGATCCTAGTCAACTCAAATTTGTCTTCATTTGAGGTAAAACATGAAGAGAATTTAAATATTTATATAAATTTGGCAAACAATTTACTTGTACCTAAAATTTATGCTTATATGGACTAAATTTTGTTTTGTATTTAAGATTATTTGTAATGACTAAAAGACAAGAATGTTTATTAAATAAACCTGAACCTTTATTACTTATGTATGTATTGGTATTATCCCTTCCCAGGACTTTTATTCTGAAAGTGGAAGATTATGTAGGCAAAGAAAGAGAGGAACAACCCCTTCCTTGTCATTTTCTCTGTGCCAGTGACATCATCGGCCCCAGCCACTTTTACTCAGTCAGAGTCTGTGTGCAGGTTGAGCATGTACACATGAACAGAGCAGTAAACATGCACTGGACGCTGCTTTGGCATTTAAACTGGGATTTAATTCAGTTAAAAAATGAATGAATTTGAGCTGTTTTCCGAGCTGGATTATTCACTGATAACACAGTGATGACATTACTTGACAGAGTTAGATGTAACTGCCCGTAAAGTGTGGATCCCTGGTTCTAAGAGTTAAACTTGTTATATGTGTATTGTGTCAGTATGTTACTCAGATCCTGAGATACGAAGCCTAGAAAATGTGACTGCCTACAAAGTGCGAATCTCTGTTTTTTTTCTTCAATGTATTTCTTTTCACAAAATAAGACAGCATAGTAATTACATAGAGTTCAAATCATAAAAATACCCTCTACATACAACGCAGGTGTGGTTTAGACTTGTAGTATGTGTATCTATAGAGTTACACAAGTGCTTTCCACAAACTCACTACTACTAGTAGAGGCATTTCTAAGCACACATTACAGCAGACCAGAAAACAGTCTTTCTTATCTCCTATTCTTGTTTAGACACTTTAAGAATGGGACTTGTTCTGGGGTAAATGATTGGGATGTTACTTGCAGCCATTAAACATGGCACAGCAGGTCAGAGGGAAGTCTCCAGGATGCAGTGGGACACAGCATGGGCTGTAAGGGGTTCAGGGGGTCCAGGATTTATGGCCCCAGCCCCGTGCTGCACTCACACAGCCTTCTGCAGGACCCATAAAGAACCCGGCACGCGCACTGCCATGGAAAATCCTCTGGCTGGAAAAGCCTCTCACTACTACCAGTCAGGGCTAAGTCAGGGGCGAGGAAAGTACTTAACCCTTTACACTTTGAGCTTAATTTTCTGATATTAATTTTAGAATTATTGTTGTCAGCACTTGATTGAAATGCCATTACAATCTAAAAACATAAAAACTGATATGCATAATAGGCATGTGGGCCCATATTTGGCATACAGTTTAGCTTAGTTTTATAGCAGTTAGTGAATCACTTATATTAGACCCTGATGGATATATTGTGGATTCTGACTAATGTGTATTACTTACTGAATAATTCATATTAGATACTGAATAATCCAAAGTGGTTACTTAATAATTCATATTATATACTGAATAATTCATAGTGGTTTCTGAAATCTTACTGCACTAGTCATAGTGGTTTCTGAATACATTCATAAGTTCACAGAATACAGAATAAGTTCATAGTAGACTGAATAAATTCAAAGTGGATACTGAATAATTCATAATAGATACTGAATAAATTGATGGTGCATACTGAATAATTTATCAGGGATATTGAATACTTCATAGTGGATACTGATTAATTTATTGTGTATTCTAAATAGTTCATACTGAATACTGAATAGTTCATAGTGGATACTACATATTTCATAGTGTACTGAAGAGTTTATAGTAGGTACTAAATGATTTATAAATCATGGATAAAGTCAACTCTGAATAATTCATACAAGATACCCAATAATTAATTGCAGTAAGTGAATATTTTATAGTAGTTTATGAATTAGGGTGTAATATCCGAAGCCAGGTCTGTAAGTCCAGTATAGTTTCTTTTGAAATTAAGGTTAATAATAGGAATAGTTTGTCCTCTCTTTGCTGTAGCAACAGTCTCTACTCCTTTGGGCACACTCTACACTACATTTTGGAACACTGCTATAAGGATTTGATTGTGTTAGTCTTGAGAGCATTAGTGAGGTCAGGCGCTTATATTGGATAATTAATCTAACTCATCCCAAAGGTATTTGATGGTGCACCATCATTCCAGAGAATGTAGTTCCACTGCTTCACAGTCCAGTGCGGGGGGGGGGGGGGGGGTTTATACACCCTCTAGCCAATGTTTAGTGACCTTAAGGTTTTTAAGGTTCCAGAGCATCACATTGGTTGGGCATTGCTTATCTACTGATATAGTGTTATCCAACTTCTTAGTCAGCAATGGTGGACCTTTGAGGGTTCGTTATCCTATATATATTTTATATATATAGGATCCATTTATGACATTTAAGTGGTTTTATGTTCCAAACACCTTAAACAGATAATTTTTCTTAAGACACTATTAATAAGCTTTGTTAAGATTGGCTGTGCTGCCCCCCATTCAAAAAGCTCTGAGAAACATAACTCAAGTTATTTCACGAACCCTATTTTATTCACTGTGTATTTCAATGGGAGTCTATATATCTTGAATATATTCAAGATACAAAATATCTTATTCCATGTCTTGGTCCTTTTTATCATCTTTAGACACAATGCAAACATCCCTCTAACTTGATCTGTCTTTATCTCTCTGATATTTTTCAGCTCCCTCCGCAGTGTCAATAATGCACCAGGTCAGCCGCACCGTGGACAGCATCACTCTCTCCTGGTCCCAGCCAGACCAACCTAACGGGGTCATTCTGGACTATGAGCTGCAGTACTATGAGAAGGTATGGAATTTAAATGGAGTTGAACCACAGGTTCCTGAGGATGTATCCTCCTTTGGAAGTTTGGCATAACCTTCCAGAGAAGCTCTGGGTCTAAGCCTTGGAAAAAGGAATGGCATTGCACTCTGTGGTAAACCTAGAAGTTCTAATATATATTTCGCCCTGGATTCATTTCCCCTTAAATATCACAGTGACCTTTAAATTATGAGGTTGTTAAACAGTCAGAATAAGAATATTGCTAGATAAATGCTAAGTGTAAAATGAACTCACAATACATTAATCTGACATCATAACTGGTAATATCAGTTACTTAATGTGCAAACCAGTAGGCTTTGTCCAGTGTGTTAGGTAAGTGGATTAGACAGTAGCGAGCAACAGTGAACAGTTATAGCTCATTGTTAGAGTAGCATGAAGGTACATTTTCTGCCAAGGTTCAAGCAATGTAAATGTACCCAATGACCCAAATTCAAATGCAAGCTTTATTTTTTGAATAAAATAACAACTTAAATTGCACGTCGAAGGAAGTGTCGGATTGCAGTATGATTGGCTAAACCAATAAATAATTAAACATTTAGACTGATATGGGCGATATATTTTCTGCTACGCATACAGATGTAGTGTGGTATAGGTATAATTAGGTATAACGCAACATGCCAGACATCAAGGAATGGAGTTGTAGAGCTTCCTAATGGTGTGATGTGTTAATCCATCCCATGCAGCTTGAATATTCTCACTCAGTTCCACTCCACACCCTGACACCAGGCTTTCTGGACCTTTCGCCTCGGTACTGACTGCAGTGCCTCCACACATGGATTCATTTCCACCAAGACATAAGCAGGACTCATCACTGAAAATGACCCGAATGTCTCCATGACAATTGACACCATTGTAGTCTTTGACGTGGTGTTAAGGGCAGTTGTCATAATGGTCTGCATGCATGTAGTCTTGCATCATGCAGCTATCAGGATGTTTCACTGAGGGCATCACTGCTCGCTGAACGTCTGCAATCATGGCTGTTGGGACAATCCATTGGTTGTCCCACTCAATGGTTTGTGTAGGACTCCTAGAACCATCATGTTGCTGGTGCATGCCTTCTTCTATCCTCTAACGCCAACAGTGTGCTATTGTAATATCTGCACAACCAATGTGGTTATATATATCTACCTTATATAGCCTGTCCCTGCATAACGTAACGTGCAGCCGTGTCAAAATTACCCACCAAGTCTCATTCCTGTTGGACCACCTCAGAAATAGTGTTTGAACCCTGAAAATACACCTATTTTAGTATTTTTTTTTTCTGAGAATGCAATGATGTTTTGTTTGGCTTAGGAAACAAAGCTCACTGGATAAAAATAGAGAACATGTTTTATTTAAAAAAGAGGAGGGTAGGCTCTTGGAACCTGAATCAAGAGCGTGAGATACAAAGGAGCCATGGCTGCAAAGAGAAAAAAATTCCGACTGATTAAACCCCAAAGCAACAAAGCAGAGATGACCGAACTATAAACATAACCTAGCGAGCTGGAACAAAACAGGCGGCTTCAAAACATAGTAATTACTAATGAGACTTCTCAAAGACGCAGACTAAACAAAGGGTTTATTTACGGCTGGGAGAAGGACAACACATGAATCAGGTGCAAGTCCTTAGTAATCAGGTGAGTTGGAAAGGGCTGTTTACTGTGTCCACGACCAAGTGCAAATTGAGACGTTTTAAATCTTCAGGTTTTCTCAAGTGCTCACTTCTCCAGGTTATTTATTTTTTAAAAAAGAGGTAAAAGTGCTTCTGTTTGTGTCTCGTGTGATGTTGTTTATATGCCAGAACATTGTAAAATGAAGCCATTCTGTGCTGATTGTGGAAATCAGATTGTGTGCTTTCATGTCATTTCCTGATGCCGAAAAGAATTGCAGAGCATACAAAAAACGACTAGAATAGAAAGAGTAAAAACCAAATAGAAGACAAAGACGCTTACTACATGCCTCCATGTGTCCTAAACTCAAAAGCTTGTTGTTGTATAAATGCTTTTAGGTGGTTAGCAGGAGATTTTGAGAAATTTCAAGATCACTGTTGTTATGAGTCCAGTATAGTGTCCTACAAATTATTGTGATGATAACAATTACAATTAACAACATTATTGTTATAATAACAGCACACAATTATTTTATCATTTATAAACATTATTATACAAAGGACATTACTGTAGCTTAGTTTGTGTGCAAAACCATTACTCAAAGCAGTTCTAGCACCTCTACACAAATGCAATTGATTTCGGCAATAACCACGTAAAATAGTCGGTAGGTGGAGCTTTCAATTCCATGGTACTTTATATGTGGATGCACATGTTGCATATAAAGAGAGCATTTCAGTTTGAGATTTTGTTGTTTTTAAGAAAGTCTTTTACATAAAGTTGTTTTCTCAAGACCTGTAGTTCTGATTCTAAGGCAACATTTCATAGCTTATATCCAATCTTTTCTTTACAGCATGTCAGAACCGAGAGTACCATGATGTTTTCATGAGACAGTGTCACACTAAGTAACACGTCTTCAATACCAACGCAATAGCTAAGTTAGCATTCTTGTCAGTTTTCATGCACAACATTACTTAGCTAACCAACTAACAAGCAAGCAACCAAAGAAACTGCCTTAGAAGCTAGTTCGCTAGTTTTCCAGGCAGTTTTCTGAGGAAAAACAACATTTTTAAATATTTTTTAAAAACAAACAACAAAAGCATAAACTGAATTGCACACCATTCATGCATCAATATATAGAACCCTGGAGCAGACAAGTTTCTGAAACTCTGCCTACTGGTTATTTTAACTGGTTATTTTCTGAACCAATGACTTTTTTGCTGCCTCAGAGGCAGACATGCCTCCAGACCTTTTGAGTTGTGATGTTGCACATGAGTCCCAGGTTAATGACAATATAATATCTATAATTTTGAAGCACATTTGAGCTGTAATATTCATATTTTAGTTTTAATGGTCATATTTATTTATAATCATTTATAATCACCAACATCTTACATAGTTTTAAATGATCTAGTGCCCAGTTTTGAGGACATGGATTAAGTTATTCTCTGACTAAACAGTAGTGAGATACCTTTAGATTTACTCTTTGGTAGTGATATTTTGGAGTAAAACATAGCACCAGACGTAACCACATTGGGACATTTTATTTACTTCAGGCTGCAAAGAACCCCATTCATATCTTTCCCCCTAGAAGACAAGCTTGGGCCCCAGAGTTCTTGTCAATATGAAGTGACACAACCTCAGAGGTCTGGTCACAATCAGTTGGTGCCATTACTAGAGGCAACCACATAGCCTTTTGCCTAATGCATGCAGTGTATGCATAATCTTGGTTAACATTATCATAAGCATGCATTATGCATCACTGTATTTGCATCTGTCCTCACTCAGACTTGCTATAATGGTGGTCTATAGTCATGCATGCAAGTTACGGCAATGAACCCGAGCCACTTTGTTTTGCATGAGTATTGTGTCTATGTATGATTGCAGGTTCACGGAATTGTGTATTTGAGGGTGCTGGCTTAACTACTGATCCATTGTAACCCATTATAATCACGGTCAGTCTGTGGGACAGGAAATCACCGTGGACCTGCTAGTTAAGTCTATTGAGGTTAGGTGCAGGGATTTGTGGTCAAAAACAATGGAGCGTTGACTGCAATAAAAACAGCATTTTTGAAACAAATTCCACTGTGTATATTTCGAGAAAACACACATTCACAATTGCATACACAGCCTGTCTTTCCTTATCACTCTCGTAAAGACAGGCACGCCAACATAAACACGCGTACGCTCTCCTGTATGTGCTATAAAAGCTTATGTTGAGTTTACTGACATGATTTATGCACTGGAATACTGTAAATCCTTATAAAATGAATACATATTCAGGGCACAGTGCACTTCATATAGAACAATATGGTAAATTCAGCAAGCTGGATTTTTCCTACTAAACTTCTCTTGAGCCCTTCAGCTTGAATATAAACATACCTGACCATTAAATTGATTTACAGCTGATGGGTTTGGGCTGCTTTACTGGATGTTAATTGATTTATCTGGGACTTTTAGGTTGGAATGTGACGCATACAGATAAATTAATATCAAAAGGGTCATAAACTTCCATAAACTGTTCTTACATTTAATTACAATAATTCTAACATTGAGTTTTGCTGGGAATACATGCATGCACAGATAAATGCACCAGAGACTGCTGGACCTAGAACGTCCAACACACACACACACACACACACACACACACACACACACACACACACACACACACACACACACACACACACACATTCAGACATGCAGACACACTCAGATAGTTTGACAGGCACTTTTGCTGTCTTGCTTTTTGTCTCGACTCTTTCATTTGCTCTTTTACTCTTTTGTACATTTATACACAGATACACACACACACACACACACACACACACACACACACACACGCACACACTCAGTCTCCTGAGCTCTGCTCTCTTTCCTCAGTATAATTCCTTTCTCAGACACTGCTGTCAAAACAATCTGGCAGACACTGCAGAGCTCATTTCAGAGTGCAGAGAGATAGAACTGATGGGAGCAGCCACTACCATCACGCACACGCACACACACTCACATACACTAACACACACACACACACACGCACACATTTTCACACTCTTGAAGCGAGCTTGTGTCTCTTAGATGCATTTATACACATTTTCTTAATTAACGAATTAATTGCACAACTTGCTCTTGTTAATCACAGTTTTCTCTGTCCAGAAGAATTTGTCCAAACAAATAATAATAGTCTTTGAAAGCAAGCGCTTGGTGTGGATGTGCTTCAGTTCAGTTGTAGAGTACCTGGTTGAATCCAGTCTAACAGAATTCAAACGTTTTAAATCCTGTTAAATTAAATGAAATATCATGCACACTGCTCAGTTCACCATAGAGTTTGCAGTGATTACAGATTTTACCTTATTGTGCCCTAATGATCAATCTCTTAATTTGTTTCTTGAGAGCTTTAGCAACACCATCAAAGTTCAGACACAGAATCGCAGAACAAAATAAAATTAATTATACACATGAAAAATAATTACTTTTAAATAGCTGTGCACTGTAGTGACCACAATGTGGGAAAGGGATAATTTTGCAGACACATTCAAACTTTTTTTCATGCCATAAGCTTGGATTCAATATTTGTCAGCAGATAATAAAAATAAAATTTGAAAAATACTCTTTATATTCAACTCTTTTAAATATGTATAGATCCACCATTTACTGCATTTGAAACTTTAGATCTGTTGTATCGGAGTTCCTACCAGCATTGCACAGTGGGAGTGTTTTAATCTGCATGTCCTGGCAGATTCCCTCCTGATTCCTCAGGTGGTTCATGATACTTCATTGTAGAATCTTCATTGTTTAGTCATGCTTGTATTGCCTGTGTTGTTTTTTTTCCCCCAGAAGTGTTTTTTTTTAATTGTTTTATATATTTACATTTTTAAACTACGTTCAGTTTTTACTTACATGGTCTTGTCACCATAATTACCATAATTAGACAAGTCATATCAGAATTAATACATTATATATACTGTCATCCTCACATTTACAGATTATGGGCTCGATTAATTAAACACGATGCACCACATTTAATGTATATAACGCAGTTATATACTGATCATAATCACTTTGATACAAAATGTATTACAATAAATAACTTCTCTTTCTGTTCCTCTTGCAGGATCAGACTGAGTACAACTCCTCCATGGTGAGGAGTCAGACCAACACAGCCATCATCCGCAACCTGAAACCTGGTGCCATCTACGTCTTCCAGGTGCGAGCACGGACTGTGGCAGGATTTGGACGCTATAGTGGCAAGATGTACTTCCAGACCATGACAGAGGGTAAGCAGTATGTGCTGACAAAGACACAAAAGAGTCTAAAAGATCTGTCATAGAGCTTATGGCCTTCTGCTGAAGACTGCCGAAGACAATTTTGGCTAACAGCGGTGGAAATTTTGCTCTCCACCATGGTTCAGCAAACCAAATCCACCTTTCAAACCTGATTTTTAGGAACAACTCATTAATCCCACAGTTTGTAAGCAGAATTAGTCTTATTCCATTCTTCAGCATATATCTGACAAGCCTGTGTCTTGAATATGTGCTAATGGATTTTATGCATGTGGGTTTTATTTAGGCAGGTGGCATGCGTTACCATAGTGTACCATGTCGCGTCAAGTTCATTAGGAACCTTTAGAACCCTAGGCCAATTTTGTTTTCATAGTTTGACTTACTTTTATTCTCTCCAAAATTAAAGATGTATTTATAGGAGACAGTCAAACATTCCAGATATTGTTATCTTCAGGAGGTCCTATGCTACTCAAACTTGTCTGTATTTGAGGTGTAAAAATGAAAAGAATGTAAAGATTTATGTGAATTTGACCATGTTTTGATAAATATGGACCAAAAGACACGATACATCTCAAACATCTAGTTGGGAATTGATTATCCAGTGTTTTAGCTGAAAATGCTAAGTTCTTCAAAATTTCGTGGTCCAAATAAAATAATAAACAACTTGAATATCCTTTACTAGTTTTGTTGTTTATGTATGTATCAGTATTATTCCTTCAGGACTTGAAACTCCTTTGGTGTGTAAACTGGGATTTATTTCAGTTGGAAACTTCAGTTGAAGTTAATTTGTCATTGTACATCATTGTGCAATTAATTATTAGTAAAAAATCAAGCTCAGCAACAGAAACAGCTAAAATGCACTTGTTTCCAACTGAGTTAAATCCCAATTTAAATACCTATGAAACCCTCCAGTGCATGTTTACTGCTCTGTCAAAACATCCCACAAAATTGGCTTCTAAAGGATAAGCTCAACCTGCCAAAACTGAATTCACCTTATTTCTAAATAATGAAAAGAGTTTGTAAATTGGTCATATAAAATTAATTATGCCTGTTTTGGTACATTAACCCAAACAAATTCCACAAGTGAACCTCAGCGTAAAAATTAAATAGAACAAAAATGTAAGATATGGGCCCACTAGAGGGTGTCTTTGGGAGCGTAAAGAGGCTGCACGGATACAAAATTGGCACCATTGAGTTCTGTTTATTCAGAACAAGCCCTGTCTCTCTTGTCTAATTCAGATGCTCTGTGCGTATAATGCCAGTTGCATCCTTGCTGGGTGCCTCCGTAGGGTTTGAGGAGGTGGTTAGCGGGGCTGTTGTGTCTCTGTGGCACTTGGGTAGACTTTAATTAGGATACAGAGAGAAAGAGATCGAGAGAGGGAAAGAGAGAGAGAGAGAGAGGGAAAATTCTGCACCCTCTCAGCATCCTCAGCCGTCTGTGCCACAAATACATGCAGCCCAACACACGCTTTTCACTGCCTGCCCATATGCTGGGGGAAGCGCCAGACCCAGGCCCCGCTACCCCTCAAGGCATCCAGACTGTCCCAGAATCCCCCACTGTGGCCTGCTGGAGGCTGCTGGTCTCTCACCTGTGTGGATTCACACTGCAGGCTACTGTGTAACCCGGCAAGAGTCTCCACAGAGTCTCATGCCTCAGGGTGGATCAGATTTAGACATGAGGCACTTGGGGTTTGTATGGAGCTGTTATACTTCCTAGATCGTGACTGTGTGTATGCTTTAAAGGGTCCGTGCCCTATATTTTTCTCGTATGCTGATGAAACGTTCACACAGCTCGAGTGGATCAAATTTCCATCGTTCACGTAAGTAATGTTTATACAAAATAGTTTAAAAAAGAGCCAATTACATTCAATGCCTTCCATCTATTCATTATTTTATATATATATATATATATATATATATATATATATATATATATATATATATATATATATATTATATATATATTTATTTATTATTATTATTATTATTATTATTATTATGAATAGCTAAAATTCTGTCTTCAGGTTATATATTGTTTGTAAAGTTGTTCATTCCAGGCATTGAATTTGCATTTGATCATCGTTGCAGATTTTAATATGCTTTCCAAAAAGGTGTTGCTGCAATAAATCCAAGACTTCAGTGGGACAGCAGAAACTTTAGAAGTGGCCAACCTAAATTTCCTTTATTATTGGTGTTATTTAAGTATGTATCAGTATTATTGCTCCTCAGGACTGAATTTTGAAACACTGAGTGAGCAACGAAAGAGAGCAGCTTCTCATTTCCTCTGTCTGGGTCAAATGAAATCACAAAGGTTAGATAGGGTAAGTCCTGTAGTTTGTTATGATATGTGTGTGATCCTGAGTTATAAAGCCTAGAGAACATCATGCAGATGATTTAATGAATATTTAGAGAAATCCAAATTTTGATTTTGAGGTAAACATGGTTTACTTATGATAATTCATTTGTTTAAAAGAGACAAAAAGAAAATCAATCACATTGCTTCTCAAATTTGAAAAGAAAACATAATTTTACGTTTTTATCCTTTGAAGCCTCTATTCAATGTTCGGTTTAACCTAAACAGTGTGCATAATATAAACACTGGGGGAGATCTAAACTTTAAACACAGTCATTTTCCATTTACATGTACTAATTAAGCCCAGCACAAATGGTTTCATGCTCCAGAAATAATTTAAAATATTATAAAATATTTTTTTTCTGTATTTTTAAACTTCAATTTGTAACATAACAGGAGGGTTAAGCTGAAGGTCTTCAGTCAGATCTCGATTGCTTCATTTCAAATCCACTATGGTGTACAGTTGCAAAACAACAAAACATTGGTTTCAAATATTTATGGATTATATGCAAGTGTGCACATGACGTCTCTCTACATGTGTCTCTACAGAGGAGTACAACACCAGCATACAGGAGAAACTGCCTCTCATCATCGGCTCAGCAGCTGCTGGATTGGTCTTCCTCATCGCCCTGGTGGTGATCATCATTGTGTGCAATCGGTGGGTTTGACTCTAATCTTTGGTTGGG
Organism: Acestrorhynchus altus; assembly: GCA_034509495.1. Lineage (NCBI taxonomy): Eukaryota > Metazoa > Chordata > Actinopteri > Characiformes > Acestrorhynchidae > Acestrorhynchus > Acestrorhynchus altus. The sequence goes on from CM067521.1 coordinate 7,876,741, forward strand.
TGTTTTAAAAGGAGAAGGCAGTAGAACTCAGAAGCCTCCATCTCTGATAAGAGACTTATGAGAATAAGTGCAGTTTAGGAGGAAACGCAGACACAACGAATGAATACTCTAGTATTTAGATTTTTCAGGCCAACTGTGTCCACATGGCCCCAGGTCTCTGCTGATATTTTCGACCATTGCTCTGATAATTAGACCACCAGCTATGCACAGAGGCGAGGAGTGTTTTCCTGATATTGTTCATTAGTGGACTTTACCAGAGCCCCACAGCTTGTAAAGAAGGCCTTAATGACATGGACACCACTGGGGCTGGCCAGCTCGCTGTTCTGTTTCCTTTACTTTACTGCCTATGAGACCACCAGTACAGTTTTTTTGTTAATGTGTGTGTGTGTGTGTGTGTGTGTGTGTGTGTGTGTGTGTGTGTGTGTGTGTGTGTGTGTGTGTGGTCAGCAGCCGAGGCTTTGAGAGAGCTGATTCAGAATACACAGACAAGCTGCAGCACTACACCAGCGGCCACAGTGAGTGTTCTTACACTGTTCATCTACACACAGCTCATTCATGTCATGGACACAAAACATTCACTGGCAGCTGTGCAGCAGATGTTTCCCTTACAACAAAATTAGACACAAAATATCTAATTTGCACAAAAATGGACAAAATTACAAATAAAACTTAAGTATCTTAGCTTTCTATGATGGAATGGAAAGAAACGGCTGTCGAATGTGTAGATAAGTTGGTTCTTCCCAAACTCTATATCATCCTCATAGCTTTTTTAATCTTTAATATCTTCAAGGCTTTGGCAAGTTCTCCCATCTCCAGTCTCCACTTTTTTCAGAACCAATTCAAGGCTGCCTGATGTTCTCTTCTCTACAGTGACCTCAATTCTTCACCTTTACAGAGAGAGTAGGAGCAACCCTTTCATCACCCATAAGCCCCGGAATGTTAATTTTGTACCAAGCAGTGTGACCTCAAAAGCCTTGAGCACACTATTATTCATATATGAAAACGTGTTTGAAGTTTATTTACCGTAATAAAGAAATTCCAGCTCAGAGTGTAGAGTCAACATAGTAGTAGCCAATCTCACTCTTATTTTCTCTTTCCCTCTATCTCTCCCTCACTCTCATTACCGCTTCTTATCAATGGAGACAGCCCATGTGCCAATCAATGCCAGTGAGATTGGCAGTAAATGACAAATTCATGGAAGTCATTTCTGTCTGAGCATGCAGTTGTGAACTTTTGGACCCGAAGGCCATCCTCCATCCATCCATCCACCCATCTGTTAAAACCCTTTGCCCTACCTTTCCCTCTATCATTCTTTATCTCCCTCTCTCCATCTTCCCCTGACTTTCTGTTAAACACTCTACCCCTCAGACTTACGGGTGAGGTCACATTGTTTCAGCTCCTGCTGAGACCTGTTTTTCTCTCCTTTATTTGATAGATCAGTTCTTCCGTGTTGACATGGTAAGGAGGTCTCTCACAGAGGTCTGGAAAAGAACATTGTCATGAGATTAAACTCAAACAGCACGTTCGGACTTTGTGCACGTTAAGATAGCCCTTCACTTTCTTTTCACACTAATCGTCTGAAGGCTTCTCCACTCAGACCTCATGTCACAAGTGACAAACAATTCAGACGTTCAAAACCAGCAATCAAATCCAAAGGGCAAACAGAGAAAAGAGCCAATAGGACAGCAATGGTCTGGACATGATAAGGCAATAAAGAAAGGGAATGCTAGTAATGCAACAGAAATACACAGGTGAACACGGCTGGTATACACAGAGGGAAAACAAGTCACAGGTGAGAGAAATCAGGTGAAGACGATGGAGTAATCAGGCTCTGATTGGTAGAAGAAACACCTGCTGCAGTGTTGTCACTACATTCTGGGAAATGTAGTCAATAGGCTCGAGAGGGGGAACCTGACACATATCTAGTGTTCTAGAGTTATTGTTGAGTAGATTACTAATAACATAATTACCATTATTTATTGATCCTGTAAAAGTTTATCACAGCTTAATCTCCCTTCTTTTCTTTAAAAACACTGGCAGCTATTGTTGTGCCTCTGTGACACAGCTATTATGCAGTTTAAATAAAAAAAAATTATATTGTTTTAAAAAGGAACTGATCTTATTACATTGTATCACTGTCTACTGAAAGAAAGAAAAACAAATTAGAGCAGATGTAAAAAAAATAAACTGATTAGAATATAATTTCCATTATATGGCCTGAGGCAATATATCAAAATTTATATCTATATCGGGATATAAACAAAGCAAGATACAGAGGCAACTAGGGAGGGGCTATATGACTTGTGTGTATCAAGAAGAAATTTCAATTTGTTTTAATATATCAAACATTTCATTTGGTGTGCTAATCATATATTTTATCGTTTATATCCGATATCGCTATTGAGCTACAATATATTGCGATATGATTTTCTGTCCATATTGCCCAGCCCTACTGTACAGTTAAGACTCCCTAACTGGAAATGCTCTTAGATTACCATAATTATAATTACATTACAACCATCGTTTCCCCTCCTGTTGTTCTCATTGCAGACATATAGCACAAAGTCCCACATGTCCCTCTCTCCTTCATGTTTTGCCAGCCGACCGCATGAGTGCACAATGGCCATTAAAGTGCCCAGGGCCAGATGTGGAGCTGTGTCTGAATAATCGGATTTAAAGCATGGCTCACTTCAAGTCTCTGAACACTTTAAATGCCACCTTAAGCCAATTTACCTGCCATCAAAGGCTGTTTCATTTGCTGTGGCGGAAATGGTTGATAGGGTCTCAGCTATGACACCGTGCTCTGTACACTAAACTGCCTTGCTGAAGCTTCTGGAAATGCTGATACACTCCACAACCTACAGCTATACGCTAATATTAAGACGAGCACCATTCAGAGTTATAAGGAAAGTAGCTGTTTTGCATAATCCTGCGTTAGCACATATTTTACTGTTTTACCCCTTAAACTGTAATGGCCAATATGGGGGTCCATTTAAATTCCATACTCTTATACTTATTAAATACAAAGATGCAACATGCATGTTACATACATGATTCAACTAATCAGCTCGTTTACAAGCCCTTTCAGAGTTGCCAGAGATGTGTTAAAGCAAGGAAATCTCTAAAAGGACCAGGTTTGGAAAATGATGGCATAGTTTATAATAATCCCTGAATAAATCATAGTGATTACTGACCAATTTATAGTAGATACTGAATAATTCACAGCTGTTACTAAGTAATTTATTGTAACTATTAAATAATTAATAGTAGTTAGTCATTTATAGTACATACTGAATAATTCATAGTAGTTACTGAGTAATGTATAATTGATACTGAATAATTCATTTATAGTACATACCGAATAATTCATAGTAGTTACTGTAATTTATAGTATATAATAATTCATTGTAGTTACTGAGTATTGTATAGTATTTACTGAATAATTAATTGTAGTTACTAAGCAATGTATTGTATGTACTAAATAATTCAGTTCTTACATTACTACTTTATTATTTTTGTAAGTCATTTTGTAATAATCAATTTGTAATAGTCACTGAAACGTTTCTTAAAGCTGTTGATAAATTGTAAATTACTGACTAATTCATAGTCACAATAGCACAATATATCATTTCAGCATTGTTATTGCAATGTGCACATATGCAATTGTCACATTGCAGGATGTGCAATCTTTTGTGCAGTGTAATTTTGTTTTTTTTGTTTTTTGAACTTTTAAGCTGCTCAGTTCAAAAGGAATATTCACACTGTTCTCATTTGCCTGACACATCTACCAGAGGCAGTTTCTGTTTGACAAAACCTGTCCCAAATTCCATTTTTGTTTTCAAAATTAAAAAATCTATATGTTCCTAAAATTCAGGCTTTTTTATTTCTCAATTTCAGTTTTTATTTTTTTCATTAATTTAGCCATCCATCCATTTTCTACATCACTTTTTCCTGAATAAGTGGTATAGAGGTGGACTGGGGAAATCGGAGTACCCGGAGGAAACCCACTCGAACACGGGGAGAAATTTCCCAGGTCGCCCCACCCAGGGATCAAGGTCCTTTTTGCTGTGAGGCAACAGCACTATCCACTGCATCATCGTGCCGCCCATTCCATTTAATTACACAAAATTTATTGCAGAACATTTTGTAATATCCTGCATCCTTAGTAGTTACTAAGTAATTTATTGTAATTATGGAATATTTGAAAGCAGTTAATGAACTTTTAATCAGTTGAATATTTATCGGTTACAGGTTGATTGTAGTTACTGAATAATTTATAGTAATTACCGAATACATTTTATTTTATTCTTAATATTTATTTATTTTAAGTACTTTGTAGCAAGGAGTAAATAGTACATAATAGTAGTATTAAATAATTCAGTATCAAGCTGTTCTAAGTGGTTAAGAGAGGCCTGACTTTTTCTGAGTTACATAGTTTTAAATATTATAGCTGCTCTTTTTTTTTCCAAGTGACGCCAGGAATGAAGATCTACATTGATCCGTTCACCTATGAAGACCCCAATGAGGCTGTGAGAGATTTCGCAAAGGAGATTGACATCTCATGTGTGAAGATTGAGCAGGTCATTGGAGCAGGTAAACTCAAGGCAGAGGAAGAAGCCTTGTTCTGCAACTGTATCATCCATTTAAAATTAGGTGACATTTATTTTGGAGACAACATGATAGTATTTTATAAAGGCTTATTTATAGAATACTAAACTGTTTTCTCACACTTCAATAAACATTTGCTGTTTTTATTCTTCGATAGGAGAGTTTGGAGAGGTGTGCAGTGGTAATCTGAAGCTTCCAGGGAAGCGAGAAATGTTTGTGGCCATTAAAACTCTGAAATCGGGCTACACAGAAAAGCAGAGGAGGGATTTCTTGAGTGAGGCGAGCATCATGGGTCAGTTTGACCATCCCAATGTTATTCATCTAGAGGGAGTGGTGACCAAAAGCAGTCCTGTCATGATCATCACAGAGTTTATGGAGAATGGCTCTTTGGACTCCTTTCTTAGGGTGAGTAAACAACACAGTACATACATAGACGCATACATACACATATGTTCAATGCTCATGACTTTTATTCTGAAATGAGCCAAAAAGGGGGCCCCCTCCTTCCTGTTTTCCTCTATAACCCAATGTCTGGGTCAGTGACGTCATCAGCCCTGCCCCTCGCCCTGACCAATTTCTCAAATTCAATGTTTTAATTTCTTTTTGATCACTGATAAATTGGAGTCTTCTTTCAGGTTGAGCATGTACATGTGGACAGAGTAGCAAACATGCACTCGAAGAGCCTTTGGAATTTAAACTGGCATTAAAATTCTATTCAGCTGGAAATGAGCGAACCCTGACCCTGAGTTATGAAGCCTAGAAAACGGCATGTAACTGCCAGCACATTGCAGATCTCTGGTTTTCATCTTTTATTGAATTATTAATCTGACAAAAACACTGACAGTATAATCTTGTGAGACTGAACACTGAGTTATGCTCAGCAGTACAGCAAATGAAAGTTTGTGAAAACAGTCACACACACGATTGTATACACAGATATTTTAGACCCTCTGCACGGACTCTTCCGGTCCTAATTGGCCTGTCCTGCTTTGGCTCCACCTTGCAACCAATGACTGATAAAACACACACACACACACACACACACATGCTTCTCATTTTATGACTCATTAAGACTGGAAGAGACACACTAAACCTGCTCTTTGTTCTTTGCATGCATGTGCATGTTTTCACATGTTCCTGTGTTTTCTTTCTCATTATATTAGATTTCCATTTTTTGGTTGGGGTGGGGGGTGGAGTTCCGTTCAAGTGAAAGGTTTGCATCAAAAGTAAATCAGGATCTTTTATATCCTTCCAGTCGTCTTAGGTGCAAACAGGTCGGTTAATAGAGGTTTGCAAATTCTTGGTTTGTCAAAGGTTGGAGTGAAACAACTCGCCAAATACTGCCTCATATCAGCTATAATAGAGTCGACATGAGGAAAAGGTGCTTCATCCACACATCCATCCATTCATATAGCCATCCATCTATCATCCACCCATCCATCCATCCATCCATGCATACATACATTCATCCATCCATCCATGCGTCCATCCATTCAGCCATAATACATTCATCCATCCATTCATACATACATAAACACCTTCTTTACCTGTCATTTATGTATTGTTGCTGGCGTAGTCCTGTGCTGGTATCTGGTATGATGATTTATGCATTTTGTGTGTGTGTGTGTGTGTGTGTGTGTGTGTGTGTGTGTGTGTGTGTGTGTGTGTGTGTGTGTGTGTGTGCATCAACATGCACATCATTTCAAATGTCAGTCCTTTGTTTATCACAGTGTCCATCAGGTAATCCCCCTCTAGGTTTATTCTCTAATACCCAATCAGGCCTCTTCAGCAGGTCTCCTCGTGGTGCATATCTACACTGGTATTGATTTGTGCAGTCGTTCTGTTTCAATAAGGCTTACGACTCTCCTGCCTTGATCTGCATGTGTCGCCACTCAAACATTTGCTTTAAATAAGTCCAGAATTCTTCTTAATTCTAAGCCCTGTTCTTTCAGTCATGCTCTCATCTCACATTGGTCACGCTAGCACTAATACAAACTTCAGAGCAGCTTTCAGCTGTATTAATAAACATATATGCTGTATATACTTAATGCACATCATAGCGGACGTTGATCAGAAACATGAGTCGTGCCAACCATTTTAATCTCATGCATAATTCATGCAAACTGGAAGTCGGAAGTATATGGTTTGAAAGTATGCGGCCCGGCCTGGTGCAGCACTGAGGGGCAACATCTATCAAATCCCAGAGAAATTAGGCAGGACTGGAAATTAGAGGAGGAAGCTGCTGTCAGGAAGCAGCATGGTCAGTTTCAACAGGTTAATAATGCAAAATGACATCCAGTGATTCGCATAGTGTTTTGAATTTCAGTGATTCTGATAACCGTAACTGAAAGTCGTGATGGCAGTGGATAGTCTGCTTGAAGTCTCGCTAATCTGTAAACAGCAGTAGTACTGATGATCATTTTTAATGTATTTAAATAGTAATTCTTGATCAGAAATGTGGACGCACCGAAAACCACTTTAGTCACATGCATAATTCATGCGTAATAAAATGGAAAGCAAAGTATATTAGAGTATGTAGGCTTAGCCCTTCTGGAAGTGTCTAACTCATTCAACTTATTAACTGAAATCAGATGGAGAGGCTGCAGTAAGGCCAGCTCTGACTGTTTACTGCCTGTGTAAAAACACAGTTTTACCAGAAAGAATGATTGTTATCTTGGTTCGGGTCAAAGGTGCCATCATAAGTCTGGATTCTGTGGTATCTAGACCCTAGCAGATCTTGTCTGGGGGGGAATGAGGGGTAAAAACAACAAGACTTTGACATTTGAAAGCAAGCATGTCACATTGTAATCAGATGGAATTGTGATTGGACTGTATAGGAAGTGCAAATGAAGTGCAGCCACTGCTGGACTCTCTTGGCTGTGGAGCTGGTTTTGATGGACCAGGTGAGGTTTTCTGTAGTGAGAAAGGAAAGGAACTCGATGCTTCTCATCTCTGCAGCAGAGCCATTGATGTTCAGTTGGGAGTGGATACCAGATGCTCTCTTGAAGTCAAAGACCACCTCATACCTACCGATGAGACACACCATGGTCGTGTCATCAGGAAACTTAATGCGATTATAACCATTCTTGGCAGTACAGTTTTGAGTCATCAGAGTGAACTGCAGTCGACTGGAGGCAGAGTGATACACAGCCCTGGGAGCGCTAGTGTTCAGAGTGGTGATGCTGATGCTAGATGGAGGTGTTCAGGACCAGTAGGGTCAATATTTAAGCAGATACTGAGTTGTTATGGTGTTGTTTGCTAAACTGGAGTCTTTGAACTGCATTCTGATGTATGTGCCTTTATTGTCCAGGTGAGGACAAACCTGAGATCCGCACCTACATGCTATTTTCTAGGCTTTATAACTCAGGATCAGAGTAACCTATAGACATGATAAGCATACGGTGCATCTGGAAAGTATTCACATCACTTCACTTTTTGCACTTTTAATGTTACAGCCTGATTCCAAAATGGATTAAACTCATCTTTTTTCTTTAAAATTTGCCATGATGACAAAGTGAGAAGGGTCTGTTTGAAATCTTTGCAAATATATTTAAAAAAATAAATAAATAAATAAAGTATTTAAATAATCACAGCCTTTGCCATCACACACAAAATTGAGCTCAGAAGCTTCTGTCCACAGATCATCTTTCAGATGATCAGTGATTGGACACCTGTGGTAAATTCAGGCTGGACATGATTTGGAAAGACACACCTGTTTATATAACATGAAGTCTAAGGAACTGTCGGTAGACCTCAGAGACACAGATCTGGGGAAGAGTACAGAAACAGTTCTGCAAAATATGTTCAAATTCATACAAAATTCTGTTAATATGTAAATATTGTTAGCAGATTATTTTAGTCTAGGATATCCTGACTAGAAATACTTTCATAATTTCATAAAAGTATCTTAAAGTACAAAAATATAAAAATTGGCCTAGAGCCCATCAGGTAAACTGGTAAGTTGAATCACATGTGCTTGACCTTCTATTGGTTGACTCTGTATATCAGCTATGCAGGAATAGAAGCTTCTCATTTGGATGAGCAGTGGTTTTCCTTGCCATCACACTTTTTTTGTGTTTCAAACCAAGTGAAGAAGTCATGCACTTGGAAGGGAAGTGTCTTGTTAAAGGTTAAGGCCTGGATGATCTGTCAGATATGCCAGGTGTCAGCAGTGTCTTATGGCCACTTTGGTGGCATAGGAAACTCAGGTTTGAATCCAAGCAACACAGTGTTTCATATTCTGTGGAATGTATATTGAAGGTGGAGTTCAGATGGGAATTAGCAATCATCATGTTTCGACAAGCACAATTTGTTCAAAATGAAGTGGAGCTCATAGTATATGGTTTCAAAGTGGCTTGGCTCTTTTGCTAACATCTGCATAGTCATTGAGATGTTTAGCTGAAAAGGAACATCCCTCAAATTTTAGAGAATGAATCAGTGGAAGTTAGAGGAGGAGGAGGAGGAGGAGGAGGAGGCCACTGTCAGGAAGCAAAGTGGACAACTCTGGTAGACATCAGTTTGATTTGAACGCACTGCAGGAAAGAAGTGAGTGTCCAGAAGCCTTCATCACTGCTAATTGGCCTTTCTGAGTGTTTGAAGTTAGTGGGGTTGGGGGGGAGCACAACACAGATTTATGTAAATTGTAGTAGTCTGATCTTAGGGGGAGGAAAAGTGATTTATTTTTCTCATTAGTATAGCTTTGCCTCTGATCTATCATGAGTGAAAACTTATTTTATCCTTGACACACAGCTTTCTGGGGTGTCAGGAAGTGTAATTATCAGAAACAAGAAACCACCAGCATGATGGGGCCCGAATGAGGCAAAGTAAGCTAAACTGTTTGAAATTGACATTATCCTGTTTAACCTAGTGGTGGGTGATACTGACATAATTTCAAATCCCGAAATTTCTAAACATATCATGCTATCAGATGATACTAAAGCTTACTTTAACCTTTAGACCTAATTTTGTGGGATGTTTTTTTTTTTTTTTTTTGTAATTTACTTTTATTCGAATTTTAAAGTATTTATAGGAGACAGTCAAACAAGCCAGATATTGTTATTTTCAGCACACCGTATGCTACCCAAATATGTCTATTATCTGTTTTGACCAAATATCTACTTCTGCCTACAATTTAGTTTTTTTGCTAAAAACACTTTCCAACACATTAAATCCTGTTTTATGATTTTTGTTATGTTATGAATTATTATTACATTGACTGATATTTATAATAATAAGTCCTTCAAAAAACTTGACAGTAGTCCAAAGAAAATAAAAATAAAAAAAAAACAACCTGAATGTCATTTATTATTTTTGTTATTTGTGTATCAGTATTATCCCTTTATTCTGAAATTTGAACAAAATTTGAAAAGAGAGCACAAACAGACCCTCCTTTCTCATTTTCCTCTATAACCAAATATCTGGGTTATTGATGTCATTAGCCCCGCCCCTCTTGTTGATCAGTCTGAGTCTGCATGCAGGTTGAGCATGTACATGTGGACCGAGCAGTAAACATGCCCTGGAAGCTCCTTTGCCATTTAAAATGTGTTAGCAATGGGTTAGCATTGTAGTTTGTTATGATATGTCTATCATATCTATAGGTTTCTCTGATATGAAACCAAGAACACAGTTTGTAACTGGCCGCAGATCTCTAGTTCTAAGAGTTTATAAAGCTGATGGGCTGCTACTCTGTGCTAAAAGGTCTTCAAAGTTGTGCTGATTGGAGATGTGAAGCAACTATTTATACCCAGTCAAGTCACATTATTACGACCACCTCTTTCTAGTCCATTGACTGTACAGGAGCACTTTGTACTATTATTACAGGCTGTAGGCCATCTGTTTCTGTTTCTCTGCATACTTTCACCCTATTCTTCAGTGGTCAGGACCCCATAAGTCCACCCCAGTACAGGTATTATGTGTGTGGTGGGTTATTCTCAGCACTGCAGTGACACTGACATGGTGGTGATGTGTTAGTGTGTGTTGTACTGGCATGACTGGATTAGACACAGCAGTGCAGCAGTCAGTGGGCAGCATAGGTTTTGACATCTATTTTATAGTCTGAGACAAGTTGATATTTTGAAAGGACACCACATTGCAACACACCAGATCCTTCACCACTGATGGCAGTTTCTATGAAGTCTCTGTTGTGGCAAAGAAAGCAGTCACCTACCAGAGTCTTAGAGTCTTTAATAGACATTGTTTTTGCATTAACTTTCAGTACTTTTATCTATAAATCCACCATAAATTCTCTATAAGCAGCAGTTTTCACATGTGATGTCACCCAGCAATCATTTAGACTGGCTAATGTTATCAAAGCTGGACTGTTAAGATTATGTTGGGACATGCAACACACACAATCTAACATCAGAACTGCCTCCACATGCCCTGCCACTCTGTTATAAAAGTGGTGTGTGTGATGCCTCAATATGAATGATTTTATGTAAAAGGTTGTTTTTTTTTTCCTCTGGGAAGTGCAGACTGTTCAGTTTTGTCTTTAAATGATGCTGTGTTGAGTTTTACGTTCAACACTCATTCATGTAACATTGGGATGTCAAAGTTATTGGCCAAATGAAGACCAAATTGTACGAAATTGCACCCCACATCATGACACCAGGCCTTCCGGACATGTCACAACAAACTGTTGACCTAGTGCTGACCATAGTGTCTTCACACATGGATTTGATGGTCATCTCCTTCAAAACAAAAGTGGGACTCGTCACTGGAGATGACCTGCTGGCATGGCAATATATTATACATTATATGATGTGAAAAATGCAGTGGGAAATCCTTCCAGCTTCTTTACTATATTTAAGCACATTAAAATTTGATCTTCATTTCTTCATTATACACACTAAATCTTATGCCCCCTGCGTAGTGTGTATATGAGCCCATAATGCACTCTATCCTGCACTCTATATATATATATATATCACCTCAGCCTATATCACACTCTGTTTATATCCCAACATTGATATAATTATTGATACATTGCATTTGGAAAGTATTTACAGTGCTTTACCTTTTTGCCAATTTTTATATTTTACAGCCTTATCCCAAAAGGGATTCAATTAATTCTCCAAATAATACCTCATGATGACAAAGTGAGAAACATTTGTTTGAAATCTTTGCAGATTAAAAATAAACAAACACAGAAATATAACACGTTCATAAGTATTCACAGCCTTATCTATGAATCTTCCAAGCCACTCCTCAGTAAAATGGACATGACAGCCCATCTAGAAATTTGCCAAAAATGGCACCTAAAGGACTCTGAAAAACACTTTTCACTGAATGCCAAGCATTATATCTGGAGGAATCATCTAGCCATTCCTACAGTGAATCATTGTAGTGGCAGCATCATGCTGTGGGGATGTTTTTAGTGTAAGACTGGGATGTAGGTTTACCTTCCAACAGGACAACGACTCTAAGCACAAAGCCAGTGCAACAAAGGAGTGGCTTTCGGGACAACTCTGTGAATGTCCTTGAGTGTCCTAGCCAGAGCTCAGACTTGAACCTGATTGAACATCTCTGTTAATAATTAAAAATGGCTCTGTATCAATTTTCCCATCCAATTTGATGGAGGTTGAGAAGTTCTGCAAAGAAGAATGGGAGACATTTCCCAGAAACAGGTGTGCTTGTAGCATCATAGTCAAAAAGACTGAGGCTATACAATTACTGCCTAAGGTGCTTCAACAAACTATTGAGTAAATGATGCAAATACATATCCACATGTTATATTTTTGTGTTTGATTTTTAATACATTTGCAAAGATTTGCCCTGTGAAGTGCTGTGAGTACTTTCCGGATGCACTATATATCGCCCAGCCCTAGCAGAATATTATGCTGTTGTGAGAAGGAAGAAGCAGTTAAATGAAGGGTTTGGTTTTTAAAGTGTTCATGCAGTTAGAGTATAAACATTTGCATTTTACCGCTGAGTATCTTATAGATCGTTCTCTCCTAAGGTGTGTGTGTGCATGTGTGTGTTCTGTTTTGTGTGATTATACCATAAGACTGTTGTGCAATTCTGACACCTCAGCCAACGCTTTCAAAACAAGCATTGTGGTGCTTGACATCTGCTGACAGCACTGTAGCTTGAACGTAAGATTCTGACAGGTTTTACAGTGGAACGCAAAGGGAGACATGGGGCAGAGGCTGCCTCCGTCGAGGGAAACTGTCTTACATTTCTCTTTCTTTGCTTACCTCGGAAAGATTAGAGGAAGTTATTTTAGAAGCGCTAAGAGACAGAAAGAGAGCAGTCTGCCAAAATTATAACCAGGATGAGTAATGGAATGTGAAATTCAAATGTGAACCTGACTTCCAGGCAGATTTGAGAAAGTGTCTGCCTCCTTCTCAGGTGAAAGATGCTGATTCCACAGCAAGATATGGCTGCTGATAAGCACCCGAATCAATTACTGCAGTATATTCAAGGAAGGAATGTTTACGTTGCTCCGGCTGTGGATCCAAATTACTTCAGGCTATGAGTCCCTCCAATTTCGCAATAGGCAAACATTGCAGGGAGATTAGAGCACCAACTCGTGTTTGTGAGGGATTTGAGCTTCATGAATAATTCATGGTGCTTAATTGCCGATATGAGGATGCAGAGAAGTTAGGCGACGGCAAGGACGTGAGGAGGATCCCAGGTGGCTTAATGAGGGCAAAGGGTTTGTGCAAGATGAGGTATAATAGGCAAAGTGTTTCAGCACAAAACAACACCACATACTCAGGTGAACAGCACTCAAAATTCGACATTTTTCTGAACTTCTTGATTTAGTCAGGTTCAATTCTGCCTGCCAGCTAGGAAAACAATGCTGTCGAACTTGGAGTCGCATGAACCACACTCACAGACAACTCTAATAGACACTCACATTGGCCAGAACTGTGCTGAATGATGGAGGAGGGCCATTCTAGCCACCCACAGAGAGCAAGGCCAATTATGTTCTCTAGGACTCCCAGCTTTGACTTGAACTTTGTTAAACTCTTAGACTCCGAGATCCACACTTTGCAGGCAGTTACATGGTGTTTTCTCGGCTTCATAAAACAGAATCAGAGTAGCCTACACACATGACTCACATATCATAATATACTACAAGACCAATCACCACTCATCATTGTGTAATCAACTATCAGTGAGTAATCCATCTTAGAATACAGCTCAAATTCACTCATTTCCAACTGAATTAAATCCCAGTTTAAATGCCAAAGGAATCTTCCAGTGCATGTTTACTGCTCTGTCTACATGTACATGCTTAACCTGCATACAGACTCTGTCTGATCAGCAAAAAGAGGCAGCGCTAACAATGTCACTGACCCAGATATTGGGTTATAGAGGAAAATGAGAATGAAGTGGCTGTTTGCTCTCTTTCTTTGACCACACGGTGTTTTTCAGAATAAAAGTCATGAGAAGGGATAAAACTGATACAGACTTAAATAACAAATAATAAAAGGACATTTAGTTTGTTTGTTTTATTTGCACCATTGTCAAGTGTTTTGAATAACTTATTAGTATCATTCATTCAAAGTTTATTCATACAGTGCTTTTTACAACAAAGGCATTGTCACAAAGCAGCTTCACAGAAATGATGATCATTTTCCAACAGAATGTCCAAGATGTCTTTACACTGGATGATGAAATATTTCTGTGACAATTTAGTTTCATTCAGCTACAGGAGCATTTGTGAGGTCCCGTACTGATGTTGGAAGGTTAATTCTGGCATTTATCCAGAATGTTTTGAAGGAATCTATTCCAAAGTAGAATCACTCCAAAGATCACAGGTCCAGAGTGCCCCGTTCTACTGGCGTTGCTTTTCTGTGGACAGAATACAAGCTGTGCACTGAAAGCCTTAATCAGCAACTGGTTTATTATTGGTTTAAAGTTAAGCTGAATTAGAAGGTGTGTCCAATTACATTTGGCAGTATGGTGTACATCTTATAGCTCCATACTTCTATACAACACTGCTTGCTGCTTGTATGCAGTAGTCCTAAGTACAGCTTGAAGGCCTACAAAGGATGGACTTTCCAACATCCGACAGTGTCCGTCTCCACTTGACACGTGTCTGTCTGTCTGCACCAGGTTGACTGTTATGGTCTCCTGTGGCCAGTGCTTTAGGGGCGGCTGTGCTTTATGGCAGTGGCTGTGGTGGGCCTACAGATGGAAGCAGCTGGAACCACAGCTGGGGAAAAACAGCAGGAGTTCTGCTCATGGAGAGCAGCTGCAGGATTTAGCAAGGCTCAGTGCTGAACAGCCAGTGTCTGCTATGACCAAGACCAGCATGAAACCCAGACCCCTGTCTGTCTGTTGTCCAGAGTAAATCCGACAAAATGCACATCTGATAAAAGCAATGTGTGGATTCCATGGAGAAAAAGAATATACAAACAAAAATCTATTTAAATAAAATAATGCTTTTGGGGTTTCCTTGGCTGTGTTAAAGCAGGGTTGCACCAGGACTGAGTTTGAGAACCACAGCTATAGTCTAACCATTACCTTTGTCCTATACTTAGCCCTGGGTCTAACCCTAATCCTAACACTGGTGAGATTTATCAGTTTAACGTAATTTTACAATGTCCACATTGATTATCAATCTGTATGGTTGTAAACTTCATTTTCCAAATAAATACATAAAGACTGTGTTTATATGTTACAGCAAAATGATGGGCAGTTCACAGTGATCCAGCTAGTGGGAATGCTGCGTGGGATTGCTTCAGGAATGAAGTACCTCGCTGATATGAATTATGTCCATCGTGACCTCGCAGCCCGGAACATTCTGGTCAACAGTAACCTGGTGTGTAAGGTATCGGATTTTGGGCTCTCACGCTTCCTCGAAGATGACACGTCCGACCCCACCTACACCAGTGCCCTGGTAAGAGTATTCTTAAATAAACCTTTACTACCTCCTTTCTACACTTACTGTCCAGTGCTGCTGGAGTTCTTAAACACTGTGTCCACTCATTGTCCACTCCTACTTAGTTGGTCCACTTTATAGATGTATAGTCAGAGACAGAAGCTCATCTGTTGGTCATCCTTTATTCATTCATCAGTGCTCGCAGGATGCTGCCCACAGGATATTGTTGGCTTGATGTTTCTGCTTGGTGGCCTATTCACAATCCAGCAGTGACACTGAGGGGTGTAAAAGCTCCAGCAGCGCTGCTTTGTCTGATCCACTCACACCAACACTAACACTAACACACCACTACCAGTGTCAGTGTCACTGCAGTGCTGAGAATGAGCCACCACCCATATCAATTCTGCCCTGTGGTGGTCCTGTGGGGACCATCGAAGATCAGGGCGAAAGGAGGTGGTGTGCAGAGAAACAGGTGGACTACTGTCCATAATTATAGAACTACAAAGAGCCAGTGAGAGTAGAAACAAGGAGGTGTTATTAATGTTATGGCTGATTGGTGAATCGAAAAAATGCCGAAGCACCAAAAGTCTTTTAATTACAATGTTTATATCAAATACTGTTATAGGGAGGGAAGATCCCTATCCGATGGACTGCTCCAGAGGCCATCCAGTACAGGAAGTTCACCTCCGCCAGTGATGTGTGGAGCTACGGTATCGTGATGTGGGAGGTGATGTCCTATGGAGAGAGGCCGTACTGGGACATGACCAATCAAGATGTATGTACCTTGTGTTTTCAATCAGACATCAAAGTCACCCCTTAATAGAGCAATTTCTTGCAGTTTTATTCATGTAATTCTTTGTAAATATTTTTTTTTATTTAGAATTTATGAATAAGAAGCTTGACATTTGTTAAACTTTTGCATTTATAGTTTTGTAGTTTGTAGTTAGTTAAGTATACAAGTAAGTGTACAAAAAAAAAAGACTGTATTGACCACCATGCATGAAAGGTTGAAGAAGTGATATCCCAAAGCCATGTTGAATATGTAGGTAGTGAAACCTGGAAGCTGTATTATGTTATATGCTTCTTTGATGAACACATCTAGTAATCAATTGGATAAAGCCCTATATCAGCCTATACGTTTCCAGGAGGTCTTTACACTGGAAAGTGGAAAAATGCAATAATTATTTGATTGCATTATTTTTTTTAATAAAACAACACCATATTTTTATCTAACTTAGTCACTTGAGCAGTTCAGGCCTAAAATTCAGTTGTTTGGATCACAGTGTTGGTTCAGCAACTCACCCGTGTCCTGCTGTTCAGCCACTCCTGCCAGAGACAGTTGGTGGTTCTCTCAGTAGGATGCTCTGGCTGTGAGTGAGTGATGGATGAGAGCAGCTCTGAGGTTTGAGTCAGAGGGGAGGTAAACATCAGCAGCAGTGCATCATAAATCTGCCCACGGGACACTCTGCCTCATGTGTGATTGAGCTTCAGAGCCCATTTTCCAAAGGATCTCTGTCAGTCTCTGGAGTACCGGATACACTGAGTTCCTCTTTATGATCAGTGTGCAATGTCTTCTCTTTTGTCCCAAAGATTTTTTAACACTGATTTCAGGACAGACATCACCATTATGTCAAAGACGTTTTTGAAAGGCCATGTTGTGCTGTGGAGCAATGGAACTTCGTTCTCTGGCGTGATGGAGCTCTGTGCAATTTGTTGGAGCTGTGTTGTGCTGCGAGAACTAGCCATAGAACATCAGCACCTGATCTTACTGGCTAAACTCTTGTTGTTAAAGGAAATCAAATCCTCACAGCAATGTACCAACATCTATTATAAAGTTTTCTGAGAAGAGCGAACTCTAACACTATAAAAATACTATAAAACCTGACTTTTTGCACGCTGCAGGTTCTGGGCAGCTACATGAGAACTCTACAGAGTTATTCTGCAAAGGAAAATATCTCAAAGGAAACGGGGTAATGATGTCAGGAAAACAGCTGCTTTTTTCTCCAGGAAGAGTTCAATTTTCAGAGTCCTGAGGCTATTTATCTACTTCTACTACTACTACTTCTACTTCTACTACTACTTCTACTTCTACTTCTACTTCTACTTCTACTACTACTACTTATAATAATAATAATAATAATAATAATAATAATAAATAAACAAATAATGATGGACATTCAATTTGACTGTCAAGTATTGTAAATGATTTAATATTTTAGAAATATCAATGTCAGTCTAATTAGTCTAATCTACAAAAATCAAAATCATTGCATTTTCATCTCATAAAAACACCCGATTATTGGTTTGTTTGTTTGTTTGTTTGTTTGTTTGTTTGTTTTACAAGATTTCCAATCTGTGAAATGTGAAAAAGTCCTCACAAGCAAAAGGCCAAAACAGATACAGGCCTGAATTTTGCAATTAATGTTTTATAATATGAAATATTACAATTTGCAGTTAGATCTCAAGTGCTAGGTCTTAAGTGTCTCAAGCGTTTATGTACCAAAAACAGGCATCGTTAATTTTATATGACCATTTTACAAACTCTTTTCATTGTTTAGAAATAGGGTGAATTCAGAGTTGGCAGGGTGAGTTTAACCTTTAGAATCCTTGGCCAATTTTGTGGGATGTTTTGACAGAGCAGTAAACATGCACTGGAAGGTTCCATAGGTATTTAAATTGGGATTTAACTCAGTTGGAAACAAGTGAATTTTAGCTGTTTGCCGAGCTGGATTATTTATCAATAATTAATCACACAATGATGAGATTAGTAATATAGGGTAAGTATTCTGGTTTGCAATGATATGTGAACCACATATCTTAACAAACTACAAACTAGTCTAACCATTGTGGTTCCACAATTGTGGGACAAAATATCAGTTAGTAAACAGCTAAAATTCACTTGTTTCCAACTGAATTAAATCCCAGTTTACATGCCAAAGGAGTCTCAAGTCCTGAAGGAATAATACTGATACATACATAAACATAGTCAAAATTCACATACATCTTTAAATTCTTTTCAGGTTTACATCTCAAATAAAGACACGTTTGAGTAGCCTAGGACCTCCTGAAGATAACAATATCTGGCACGTGTGTCTGTCTTTTATTAAAGCACAATATTGGGGAAAAAAAACCTGGCATTGCCATATTTTTCTGCAATATATATTGCAGTCTAAAGAAATAAAGTGATCGTCATCAAATTTCACCAGAAATCAGTAATACAGTGTGTCGTGACATTAATAATTCTCTCTGTGTATCAAATATTGGGGTAAAATAAACTATATAGTGCCACTATAATGTGCTTTAGGTTGATTTGAGATGGAAAATTAAATCATGGTTTTAAAGGGAAAAAAAATACTTTGATGAAATGATGTTGTGAAAAAACATCTTGCAAAGTTGGCCTAGGGAGCAAAAAATTCATAATTCATTCAATTAGTTACACCCATATTGTGATATGTATTGTATTGCCATATTCTTGCCAATACACAGGGCTAGTAGCAAACTTCCTTTTAATCCCTTAGATTTCAGAAGAAACATTAAAGAATTTAAGCTCCCGATGCACTTACTTGTGAGTAAGAAACTTATTTCACATGCGAAGCACGCTGCTGCACTAACTGTTTCTGCCCTTGACTGCAGCTTCCATTTTGCAGCATCCCTCTGGGTGGCTGAGAGGAAAGCAAATTATGGGCCCTGATAATGAAAATAGTTTCAAATTGAAAGAGTGAGGCATAATGTGCTAAGAGAGAGCGCAGATCGCAGCGGTTATCTTATTAGCAGCTCCAGATATCGTTCCTTGGCCCCCATTGGGCCGTGAGTGCAAGGCAGCTGGATGAGATTAATCAAGCTTTGAATGGAGCTCTGTAATGTCCACTATAATGAGCTGGAGAGCGGTGGGTTTCACTGGGGTCCTGTAACCTTCTCTTTGACGTGGCTTTGCTGTGGCTTCCTTCGTTGCACAGTAATGGGACACACTGATTATGCCTCTATCAGCTTCATTCAATATTGTAGCTTAGAAAACCTTTTGTCTTACCTGGCATGCTGTGCATAATACTTTTAGACACTTTGGCCCCTTTAACTAGAATCCAACTGCGTGATATCCACATTGGTCACGGTTACGCGAAATATGATATGGGACTAGAGCTTTCTGTTTGATAACCCAACCCTATTAGAACTCTGCCCTTATCACATACAATACTCCTGACAGTAGGAGGGTGAAGAACATGCTCCCTCTGATACATGTGAAGACAGCCACTGACTCATTTCAAACTGCCACGATTGTATGATTGCTGGGCAGCCAGCGTGCTACCAGTTGCCTGTGCGGCCAGCATGGCATTGGGTGTGAGGTGGGGAGAGAGAGCCATCTACTCACCCAGCGAGGGCATGGCCAAATATGCTTTCTTGGACTGCTGATGGCAAACAGCATGACTCGTGATTCAAATATGCAATCCTCGGATCATCGTGCTTGCGCTTTAGAACACTGAGCCACTCAGAGCCTCATGTCATTTTTTATTTATTTTTTTATCACTATTTAAAAGAAGATCTGTACTTCCCTTATTATTAAATATGATGATTTCTGTGCACAGAACACAATTCATCATTCTTAGTTTCACAATACCTGAAATGTCAAAAAATCTAAACATTTTCTGGAGGAATATTTCATGTAACAGCTTTCTCTTAAATTACTTCTTGGACGGTGGCTGGACTTAAACGTGCTTCCAAAAAGGAACATTGCCATTTACAGAGAGATATTAAAGTAAATATTTGGTTAAACAGTTACTGATAAATGGTCCAGGCTCAGCACATCATGTCTTTCATATACGTCTTTGTACTGAGGGTCATCAAGTTGCATATTCAACACACGACTCAACTGCATACAGGTTGAGCATGTACACATGGACAGAGCAGTAAACACAGCTCCTTTGTAAAGCTGGGATTTAATTCATTTATAAGCGTGAATTGTTTTTGGCCGGATTATTCGCTGATAATACTTACAGATAATTCATCAATGAATATTAAATTGGATAGAGTATGTCTTGGTTGAGTAGTTTGTTATGTATATCATGTCTGTATGTTACTCTGATCCTGAGATACAGAGCATAGAAAATGACACGGAACTGCCTGGATCTCAGGTTCAAAGCATTTCACTGAAAGGGTCTCGGGGAAACTAGGAATGGCATCACTCCAAACAACCCATGGAGGCAGAATGATTTGTAAGAATGTAGATAGTAGCTGGAAACAGTGATTAATGGAGACCAAACTACCATCGACACTATTCAGAAGCTCCGAAAACCTCAAGATCCATCCCTTGCATTCACAGAAGTGGAGCAGTTAACACGGAGAACAAGACAGTTCTAAACACAGAGTGACAGCGGGAATTTCCTGTTACAACTTGCAGCACATCTTCCAAACATAGAGTTTAGTTAGTGTTGTGCTTTCCTGAGCGGGTGTTAATCATGTTTGGCCTGACAGTAATTACATGCCTGGATATGAGTAAGAGCTGTGAATTGGAAGCAGGCTGTAGCCCTCGTGGGTGTGGGTGTACAGAGCTGAACGGCTGTAGGTTTTTTAAAACCTTAAACAACACTCTGAGCATCAGCTTTTCATTCTCTGCCCTGATTGGATGAAAAACATTGTACCCAGTCTAACTGTTTAACACCCTCAGGGTCTTGGAAGTGCACTGAAGAACTTTGCATGATATACCAATGTCCCATCACCAATCACCATCATGTGCTGCATCTCCCGATACTTCAGAATGATGGTGTAAGACAAGTTCAAATTTAAATAAACATGCTAGTCCGAAAAATAGCTGCACCCAGAAGGAATCAACCAATTGCAATGTACGACCGCAATGGTATGGTGCCAGACTTTCAGAGAGTCACTCAGAATTGCACTGCTAATCTTCAGTGACACATTTGTTTTGGTGGAGACGACCAACGAATCCATATGGAGGCAACGTGCCAGAACCAAGGTCAACTGTTTGTTGTCACATGTCCAGAAGGCCTGGTGTCATGGCATGGGGTCAGATTTCTTGCAATGCCAGATCACCTTTGGTCTTCATTACAGGCACTTTGACAGTCCAGTATTATGTTAATGAGGTCCTGCAACCAGTGATCCTACCTTTTCTGAACCCACACTTCAGTTACAACAGGACAACGCTTATCTGCATGTTGCTATTGTCTCAAGAGCTCTCCTAGAAGACACAGATACTATGCCATGGGCAGTTGCATCACCAGATCCATCCACAATTGTGGAATTCTACTGGATGCACTATCAACCCTCCACTCTTTTAGGAACCCCTACAACTCCATTCTGAGATGTCTGGCATGTTGTGTTGTACCCAACACCATACTAAGAGACACTACTTCTGTATGAGTAGATAAATAAATATAACCTGTATCAGTTTAAATTTTTAATAATTAATTGTTCCAACTAACCTTTATGTTCATTTCTAATAGCACTTAAAACACGTCCTTTTAGGTGTAACTTTTTGACAAGAAGTGTTGATTATTGCAGATAAAATCATCTCCATGTGCTCTTTTTGACTTTTTTTCTTCTGGTATTTGACGATAATCTCCCTCATTGTTCTGTAATTGGTCCAAAAAACAAACCAAAAGAACTGAACAGTAAATCTGCTCGATCCACACCAAGATCTCTTTTTGTTCAAGTTTGGTCCTTTCACACCTGCTACTTTGGTTTAGACTAAACTGAGGTCCAAAGGTCCTGACCCAACAAGGTAAATGTGAAATCACATGATGTGAGCCTCCACCTGCTAGTTCAAAGCGTCTTCTGAAGATTAAGTAATTAATGGGATGTTTATCTCCCTTTGCTGCAGTAACAGATGTTACTTTTCTGGAAGGCTTTACACTAGATCTAAACGCTTTGCTGGTAGGATTTGATGGTACCCAGCCACAAGAATATTAGCGTGGTCAAACACTGATGTCGGATAATTAGTTTTGTCACTTTAACTCATCCAGAGGTATTATATAGAACTCTGTAACCCCAGAGAATTCATATGCACTACCCTTAGGTTCATGTGTGGCTGATCTCCAGTTTTTACTTGAACTTACTTTGAACCTCTGTTTAATGTGGGCCAGGTTAGGGCTAGACACACACATAGCATTCAGTAAACATGGTAATGAAGAAATCAATGGAAAAACCCAGAGTGATAGGAATACAAAAATGAGTGAGTGTGTGTCTATGTTAATAAATGGCCTCCCTGGGCCTCCTCCAAACAGAGATAATGATCACAGTGTGTTTATCAAGTGAACAGATCAATCCTCCCCTGCAGTGTTGCCCGGCCAGCGGTATTCTGCCCTTGTTGCAACACATATAGTAGACTTGCATTTGCAATCAAACTTTTTCAACCCAATATGGGTTCTGAAACTTTTGACACTATATTATGCAGCGGCATGTTGTTAAACAAGAGCTCACATCATAGCACTGTCTGAAATGATTTGTTTTACTGGTTTACAACCAACCACAACATTATGACCACCTCCTTGTTTATACCCTCACTGTTTATTTTTATCAGCTTCACTGACCACACAGGAGCACTTTCTATTTCTATAATTAAACTACTGTCTATTTGTTTCTCTGTATACATTGTTAGCCTCCTTTCACCCTGTTCTCTGGTGTTCAGGACCCCACAGGGCCACCACAGAAGAGCTGTTATTTGGGGGATGGGTCAGCACTACAGTTACACTGTTATGGAAGTGGTGTGTGGCACTACCGTGTCTGCTCTACTCATACCAGCACAACACACACTAACACACCGCCACCCTGTCAGTGTCACTGCAGCGCTGAGAATGACCCCCCAGTCGCACAATACCTGCTCTGTGGTGGTCCTGTGGGGCTGCTAGGCTTTGTGTCAGAGGGGTTAAAGGAAAATGTAAGATCAGCTGTACAAAGACACTGAAACATCACATAGCTGAAAGAATTACGGATGGAGGAGTGGGAACATTTTTCCTCTAGTCGATGTCTGGTAGATATTAGGGAATAGGGTCTCCTAGCATTTTCCTCAAAAGAAAATTGCATTTCTATTAATTCCATTTTACAAATGATTTTTAAAGAAATGTCTTTAGTTGTATGCGTTCTGTTGTCCATCTCTCAATATTAATAAAATCAAGATCAAATAAGCTGGTCAGCTTTTTCACATGACTGCTGCTTGAAGGTATTCCACTCATACAACTTTGCATCATTTTTATTTTGGGTTTACAGTCTCTTCCCATTATTTTTATACAGTATATGTAATATTATTTTTATGCATGCTGTATGTCTTCTGTTTATAGATTGTGGTTTTGATTCTTGCTCTCTTCCTCTTTCCTCTGTCTCACCCTCTGCAGGTTATAAACGCCATTGAGCAAGACTATAGGCTGCCCCCACCCATGGACTGCCCCAGCGCCTTACACCAGCTCATGCTGGACTGCTGGCAGAAGGACCGCAACAACCGGCCTAAATTTAGCCAGATCGTCAACGGCCTGGACAAAATGATCCGCAACCCCAACAGCCTCAAAGCCATGACTCCTCTGTCTTCAGGGTAGGCAGCAATCCTGATACACTATAGCTTCAGTTTGAGATGAGAATTTGGAAATACACAGTTACGTTGTTTTTTTTGTTTTTTCAATAGTTATTATTTTCAGTTTTAAAATTTCAGTTTACATTTTTATTTAAAAGGAAATAAACCTAGAAGAAAAAGTGGTGTGTGTGTGTGTGTGTGTGTGTGTGTGTGTGTGTGTGTGTGTGTGTGTGTGTGTGTGTGTGTGTGTAATTATAAATTATGTTATAAATAGTTTATATATAACATCTAAAACAAAATTACAGCTATCTTATATTTGCTATCTTGCTGGTTTGTGCTGTTGTGAATGAACAGCTAGACTCCCACTCTAAAATTAAAAGTAAAAGTAAAAGCCAAAGTCGCCACCTAGTGTAGCAACAAACCATTTTCAAAGGTATTTGCAGCAAATAACTGATTCAGAAAAAAAAGGTTAGACAATATAGCTTAAACATGCATTATTAATACTGAATAAAATACAGTTATTATGATATCACCCAGGTCTGTACTGTATAGGCAAAACACTTATGTATAATATTTATTCCAGCAAAAGTAATTGAGAAAATTTACAAAACAGAATATGATACTATTTAAATTTTTCCAGTAGAGGGGAAAACCCACATATGCCATTCGATATGGCTATGGTTGAAGCAGCCTCTCAGGTCTTTTAAAGTGGCTACTCTCAGACACATTTTTAGCTATTATACCTGGCTTTGTCTGGGTGTGTGGGTGTGGAGTTACAGCTGTAGCTATATGTGCCTGGGATCATTTTAATGACAAGTCTTTGTGCCAACCATCTCGCAACCCACTCCCACTGTCCTTGAAGGTGTATTGAGAAAACGGAAATGGTTTTTGACCTCAATAGGAATATCATTACAGTTTTGGAGAAAATGTCTATTCTCATAATTTTTGCAAGTACTTTGGTTTCACTCGCGATCTCGTCAGCATGGCTCATCCATGCCAAACATTTCACTTTGATGTTTCTTTTGACACCGAATAGCTGTGTAAATAAAATCTGCTTGGGTTTGATAGACCGAAACATAAGTTTAAGGCTCAAGGCACTCTTTGATTCCTTACGGCTGTGAAAGTGCAAAACAAAAACACATTGGGAAACACATTTCTGGGCTGGTTTATGTGCATTAACATTCAGAACATTCTACTTTAATACACTGCTTTCAGTCTTTGTTTGCCTATAGTTCCACAGCAAGCTTGAAAATAATGTCTTACCGGATGTGTGTTACTGTTTTTAGAGAAATAATAGTTAATGAATGTTTTAAATATCACATTTACTGTCTGTTCCGTCTCTAATGATTATGCAATATTAACTTTAAGAATCATACAGGAAATGATGTACAATTATGTAATTCTGTTGTGGTAAAAAAAAATACATAATCCCACAAAATATATAATCCCACTGATTGTGTGAACAATATGTTCACTTCTGCAATTTTATTAGTTATTAAATGAAGAATCATTTTTTCTGAATTTCTGAATGAGCAAAATCATTCAGAGTGATTTGGTGTTGATGTGAAATGGTTCATTATAAAGTTCATTAACCTTTAGACCTGTAGTCTAATTTTGTGTAGTTTGACATATTTTTATTCACCAAAAAGTTTAAATCCTTTTATAGGAGACAGTTTTATTTTATTTTATTTTATTTTATTTTATTTTATTTTATTTTTCCTTACAAGGACTAAAAATGTCAGAAATCATGTGGAAATTGATTATCCAGAGTGTTTTTGTGCAAAAAATACAATAATGTTGATGTATTATTTGTAATAATTATATCGACAGGTATAGTTACAATAATAAGTGGTTCAAAATGCTTGATAGCAGTTCAAATAAAGTCAAAAATCATCCCTTACTATCGTCCCTTCTCAGGACTTTTATTCTGATATTTGAACACTGCGTGAGCAAAGAAAGCCACTCCCTTCTCATTTTCATCTGTTGCCCAATATCTGGGTCAGTGACATCATTAGCCCCACCCCCTCTAACTGATCAGTCAGAGTCTGCATGCAGGTTGAGCATGTACAAGTAGACAGAGCAGTAAACATGCACTGGAAACTCCTTTGGCATTAAAACTGGGTTTTGAATTTTAGCTGGATTTCTCACAGATAATTCATCACACAATGATGAGTTTCTTATGAATCATGTCTGTAGGTTACTCTGATTCTGAGCTATAAAGCCCCAAAAATGGCATGTAAACACCCACAAAATGTGTTTCTCATGTTCTGAGAGTTAAGCAAACACCCTAAAATTTCAGACACTTTAAATTCTGGACACCAACAACAACATTTCTCCCTAATACCGTTTCCAAAAGAAAGAAATATTGTCAAACTTACTGTAATTTCCCAAAAGGTCCCATGCACAATTTTGCTTTTTGGATTATGTGAATACATTGATTAATTAAAACACAAAAAAATCATCTAAAAAGTTAGCTTTTAAATCAAGATGCTCAGAAAAAAGGCCAATTGTTATGCTCATCAGTATATCAATCCCTCTGTGATATTCACATTACAAAATCTAGTATTGTAGTAATGATTTACAGTACAGTGTGTTTGTGTACTATTTACATAACAAGCATGTTTGACACACAGAACTCACAAGATTGTGTAATGATTACTGTATATGTCAACACGTCTCTTCTCTTTCCTGTGCAGTGTGCACTTGCCCTTGCTGGACCGCAGTGTGCCCGACTTCTCCACCTTCAGCACTGTGGACGAGTGGCTAGATGCCATTAAGATGGGGCAGTACAAGGACAACTTTGCCAATGCTGACTTCACCAGCTTTGACCTGGTCTCACAGATGACCATGGAGTAAGTGCTGCTACAAAGTTAGACAGTCTCACTGCACTGCTTCTGAGATGTGGGGGTTACCCTTTCAGACCCTGTATGTAAGCTCACATTTCTTCTTCGTGATTAATATCAATTTCATAGGCCTTAAAATAGAACCCAGTGGGACTTCACAAGATATGCTAAAACAAATATTCAAAAATTAATTCACAGTAGTGTAGAAATAGAAAAACAAGTTCAAACACAAAAAACAGTGTTGTAGTAGTGGAAATTTGGAATACTTAGCAGTGTTTATCACAATAAAGCTAATTTATAGGTTATTCATTGAAATGAGCCATTCATTGATTTGGTGCTCACTGGTCTACAGTAATGTTTGAGGCATGTAGCATTTTCACATGCCAGACTGTCATGGAGTCACTTAGAATGGCAGATTCTCTGAGCATTTGTCCAGTATTTTGAAGTGCTCCGTTGCACGTCATTTCTTTACTATTTTAACTTCATTGGTGACGTAGAGAGCAGTGCAGTCTGTTACCTTCTGAGGTTCATAGAGGTCTCAAACACCGATGATGCATGAAAATGACAAAATACTACACAAAAAAGACAAACTTATTACGGTGTCCTTGTGTTGAAGCTGTTCTGGGTTAATATGTGGGCAAATATTCTTTAGCACATCCTGGATTTAAGCAGAAATACTGTAAATCAAGTGAAATATGTAGTCAGTCATAGCTGTTCACATAAACTGTGCATTTCCATTTGTATGTCAGTTTCTTACATCCCTGCCATAATAACTCGACGACAAAACATTTTGTACATCTGCCTTTAAGTGAAGGAGGGAGAAGCGAGATATAATAAAAGCCAGGATGAAGCTGTGTGTGGAGCTCAGGTTTGGAAGTCTTTCAGGTCAGCATGACTCTTTAATTCTCCACATGACTTCAGAACAGACTATTGTTCTTTTACTAAGCTCTTTTGCCTGTGAGGTTGAATATTTTGCAGCATGTGTAATGCTTTCTCTGTGTTTGCTGCCATCTTTCAACATGAGGCATAAACATATTACTGTGATTACTGGCAGTAACGATGGGGGTCTACTGTGGAATACGTCTCACTAATGATCAAGATCAAGAAGAGCTTTATTGTCATCCAGTTTATACACAGATATACTGTGAAGTGAAATGACTGTCCTCCAGGGCCTCACTGAAGTCAGTGTTTACTGGACCACACAGTACTAGTGACTAAGGCACCCAAATAGCACATAGAATACACATAGCACGGTTTCCCATACAGTCACAAAGTTTGGGCACCACTGATTACATATCCTCCAAAGAAAATGCACATATACACATTATTTTTTAAATTAAGGACCATATCTTATAAGTCACTATAAGATATTATAATTATAATATAAGTAAATAAGTCATTTATTCTAATTTCTCTCCAAGATCACAGTTAGATCATTATTGTTCAAGGGAATGTATTCTAGTTGGATCAATGGTAAAAGAGAGTAAAAAAATATTTAACCAGACATTTTCCATTCTGCTAGCAAACAGCCACTAGGGGCTATACAGTAGAATAAACAAATACCGTATTTTCTGGACTATAAGCCCCTAATTTTTTCCCCCATGCTTTAAACAATGCGGCTTATAATGAGGTGCTTTTTCTTCTAGTATATATGGTATTTTCCAGGTTTTTTTTTTTTAGCTTTGCGGGTGCGGCTTATATTCTGGTGCGGCTTATAGTCCGGAAAATACGGTACTTTAAAGTGTACAATTACAGTATAAAAAGTGCATCACAGTGCAATGTAATGCCCAATAAATGATGCTTAATACACCTACAGAACAGCACCTGAATAACCATGAAAGTTTTTGATAATTTAATTCAGATAAATTTGCTATAAAAATTCATACATACATATATATATATATATATATATATATATATATATATATATATATATATATATATATATATACACACACACACACCGTCTGAGTCTGATTAGTAACATTGATGGGTATCTCAGGACAGACAAAATAAAGTCTAGCATCAGACATGTTTACTAAACATTTGCTTTGTTCCCTGTCTGGATTTTTTTTACCTGGCCCACGCAGTGGAAATACGAGCTGTAGTGTGGCACTTTCACATTCCTTTAGCCTGGCATCACTCACCCTGTTACCTGCACCGACCAGACACGCGGCCCAGTGAAAACAAAGACATGCCATTGTTTCACACTCATCTGATAGATTGTGCAACAAACAGAGTAGGGATCATACTGGAAGATGGCTGAGGAATTCAGCCGCCGTTCAGTCGTGAGCTGACATGCTGGGTTTGTTTTGGCGTAGAGAAATATGCTTTACGTGGAAGAATTTTGCTGGTTGCTTGTCTGTATGTGTGTGTGGGGGTTTTCAAGCATAACTTACGGTGGTATGCATAAGTTTGGGCATCCCTGGTTAGACGAGTGTTACTGTCAACAGTTAGGCTGAAATAAGTGAGATGAAATGAAAACTTTGGGCACCCTGCACGGTTAGTACATAGAAGCACCCTCTTTGACGAGTACCACAGCTTGTAAAAGTCTTACAGTTCTTTTTGAGGGATTTTCATAAATTCTTTTTTGCCTAAGTCTTCCAGTTCTTAATTTCAAATTGAGGAAATGGCAGACTGACAAGGCTTTACTATCTTATTGCCTTCTGCTTTGTGGGCCTTAACCATTTTCATTTTCAGAGTGGTAGGCAGCTGCTTAGAAGGACCCAGGGTTCCTTGTGAGACAAGGTTCACGCTGTCCTGCTTTTAAATAAGTAGAATTTTCTATAGATTTGATTTTATTGCTTGTATTAAAACATCAAATCACTAAAAAGTTCAATATGAATCAATATAAAATGAATCTTCAAATCTGTGCAAGTTTGCTTTTGTTTGAGGGACCACTGCGTCATATACTCTGAAACAAAATACTTTTATTTTATTACTTTTATTTGTGCAATTTGGCTAAAAGTAAAATACATCAGTAAAAATATCTTTCACTTATAATTAATTTTACCATCTTTGAATATGGGATATATGACCCTCATGTCCTGACAAAGCTTGTTTGTGTTGGTGCATCCACAGAGACATCCTCAGAGTGGGCGTGACACTAGCAGGACATCAGAAGAAGATCCTGAACAGCGTGCAGATGATGAGAGCACAGATGAACCAGATCCAGTCAGTGGAGGTTTGACTCCTGAAGCCCGTGCTGGACAGTGAAGGAGGCAG
Organism: Acestrorhynchus altus; assembly: GCA_034509495.1. Lineage (NCBI taxonomy): Eukaryota > Metazoa > Chordata > Actinopteri > Characiformes > Acestrorhynchidae > Acestrorhynchus > Acestrorhynchus altus. Next base: position 7,906,763 of record CM067521.1, read on the forward strand.
GAGTGCGTGGTCAGATGGAAGTGGACGCTCTGGATCCCTGAGCTTGGTTTTTTCCACCGGACCAACATGTTCCTAAGGGAATTTCCTCCAACCCCTTCATCTAAACTTTCTCATCTGCCTTCCAGCATCCCCTACCATGCCCCACCAACCTGGGAGCATCCCACAAAAAAAGAGCATCTAAACGTGAAAGCTTGCTGCTGCACTTGTAGCAAGTCAAACATAGCAATGAGTAATTTCTTTTGTTCATCAACCAACAGCATGTTTTCCTTTTTTTCTTAGTCCTTTATATATATTTTTCATTTTTACCTCTCTTTTGTTTCCATCTGTTCTTTTAAAAGAATATTTCAATTTTTTAAGAAAAAAGAAAAAAAAAGTGAACACAAGGAGCAAGTGTAACTTAGACAGACTTAAATTAAGAGGATACCCTTTAAAAGGGTGAGGAGGTAACGAAGGTAAAGAGATTTCTCAGCACTTCTGAGATTTTTGTTTTTTTGGGGGAAATCACGAATAAGGAATATGAATATGGACTGCTCGGTGGCTGCAAGCGTGGAAAACCTACCCCTGTGCCACTGTTGGCAGGGGGGTGGGCGCTCGAAAGGAGATAAACACCATGAAATGGACCATCGCCAGATAGCAGACAAATTTGGGCCAAATCTGGGCCACTTTTGGCACTTACAGCTCATATGTGGGCCACATTTGGGCCAAACATTCATTGCTGTCTGGGTCTTTTCGGCAGCAATTACTGCCATGAAGAAAATACAAGACTTCTGACATTTTAGTCGTTTGAAACACTTGAACTCAAACAAACAAAAAACAGATGTCTTCTCTCCTAAATAGTAATCTTGTTGACGGTGTTGAATTTGTGATGATTTTTTCTTGGCTTCCATTTTCTGTGGGGAAAAACATTTTATTATTATTATTATTGTTTAATTTCTCTTTTTACAGACATCATAACCTGCCAAATAGGACATCTTCCTGTCCTACCTCACAGGTCCTTCTGTACATATCAGACACGCTCTGACTTGATGTTTAGTCAGGAATTGATAGGTTTTTTTAATCATAGCCAGGTCACTGTCCATTCTCGCCCTAGACAAAAAGGTGTTTGCAGATTTAAAGATTTAGTATAAAACACATTACATACTGTATTCTTCCCTTATGACAAATCGTTTAGTGTGTTTTTTAAAGTGTTTATGTAGAAGGACCTTGAGCACACATACATTGTTATTTAGTTGACCTGTTGATGACCACCTGCGTTATTTTATTTATTTTTATTTGTTTCCGGAACCCTGACACACACAAACGTGTATCTGACTGCGGGTTCTGATTGCGGCATTAAGTGACAGCATGCCATTTGAGTTCACTTCAGGCTTGGATTTATGCCACTTTACAAATCACTGTGTTGATGTGCTTCTCTTATTACTATTATTTCCTGCTTACTTCCAAGATTTTTAATTTTCTTTTTATATCTAATGAAGTATTAGGGTGTGTGAAAGCAAAGTAGGAGGCAATCCTTTAAACCAGGGCAGTATTTTCCATTGAGATCACTGTCCCTTATAAAAATTGTATTATACCTTTGATTTATTATTTTTGATGATGGTAAATTTAAACAGATCCTTCACCTGGAAATGCTAACACTGCTAATCTAGTAGTGGGTATGTTAAGATTATGCATCCTGACCAGGTCTTAGTTCACATTTAGCCACATTAGCATTTCTTCGTGAAGTATTCACAGTAATAATAAGTCTGAGTTACAGCAGAAGCCTACACATACAGTATTATGCAAACGATTCATACAAGTACGTAGACAGTTACAAATTACAAGACCTACCCCATCTAACCATGGACCGTAACACACATAATTGTGTGATGGATCGTCAGCACATAATTCAGCTTGAAAACAGCTAAATGCACTCAATTCCAACTGAATTAAATCCCAGTTTAAATGCCAAAGCAGATTCCAGTGCATGCTTACTGCTCTGTCCACATGTACATGCTCAACCTGCATGAAGGCTCTGACTGATCAGTGAGACAGGGTGGGGCAAAGACATCACTTGTCCAGATTTTGGGTTACAGAGGAAAAGAAGAAGGACCCTTTCATTACACATGCAGTGTTCAAATTTCAGAATAAAAGTCGTGAGAAGGGATAATGCTGACATGTTCATAAATACCAAAAATAATAAATGATATTTTTTATTTAATTTGGACCACAGTCAAGTATTTTGAATACTTTTTATTGTAAATATCCTTGTCAATCTAATCATTACAAATAATCCATCAAAATTCTTGCAGTTTCAGCTCAAAAACACTCTGACTGATCAATTTCTAACAGAAGTCTGAGATATAAAATTCATTTTTTAGTCAATAAATGTAAAAATTGTAATGTAATTGTACATTTTTGAAAACATAGTCACATTCATACCGGTGTGTAATTCTGTTCATTTTTATATCTCAAATGAAGATAAATTTAAATAGCCTTGAATCTCCTGAAAATAACAATATCTGATGTGAATTTCTCCTATAAATACTTTTCTCTTTTTTTTAGTAATAAAAATACATCAAACTACAAAAACCTCCCACAAAACTGGCCTAGGGCTTTAAAGGTTAATATATAAAAACTGGGTGTCATATACATATTTACAATCCTATTTAATGTTCCATTACTTTTGCATCGCATCACTTACGTTATATTTACATAAGCTACTGTAGTAATTACACTTTACAACAGGCAGAGGAGTGTCTCTGTAGAGCAGGAAGTTTGTTCAGGGGTGTCCAATCGTTTGGATAAGACTGTGTGTTAGTGTAACTGGCAAACATATGTGTAGGCTTCTGACATAAATATGTGTTATAGCTCATTGGCTAATGTACATGAAAATAACTGGCTAAATCAGGAAAATGTTCAGTTCAATTTGATAAAAAATCCTTTAATAGACCACTAATGGTCTATTCACATTTTGGTCGCCTCTAGTCCACAAGGTTCATGCCTTTTCTTTTCTTTCTTTCATTTTTTTTAAACAAATATCAGTATGAAAATGACAAAAACATGTAAATATTGCTGTAAGTAGACTTCCCCTTTCAGAGACTTTTCTTAAAGATGTGTTGGATTTTAGTGTACAGAATTTTTTGTTTGTTTGTTTTTTTATTAAGAAAATAATGGAGAGCTGTAAGTTTTACATTTTTGGGCCTTTTTGGTTTTAGAAAGAAGGCTTTAGTGCTGTCACGCTAGGAACTACAGGACTGAATGACTAAACTGAGCACTTCCAGCTTCTTTCTTTTAGGCCAGAGCAATGCAGCAGACGCTGAAAGACATGAAAATAGAGACATCTCCAGCTGTGCTACATCGACTGTGTGTGTGTGTGTGTGTGTGTGTGTGTGTGTGTGTGTGTGTGTGTGTGTGTGTGTGTGTGTGTGTGTGTGTGAGTGAGTGAGTGAGTGAGTGAGTGTCCTGGCATGGAGGTCATTTGTGGTTACCAGCGCTCGATTACACTTTGTCTTACTCAGCTCACAAGAGAGTTCCTCCATTTCATAACCTCAGGGTCCACCTACAGTACATCTTTAATACATTAAAGCATCTCAGTGCAGTTTGGATTCGCACACTCCAAGCTTAGATGAGTGAGCTCAGTTGGCCCATTTGAACTGCGTAACGTGATAGAGCGCAGTGCCCTTCTGGCACCAATCTCCAGTTATCACGATTACAGAATCTTCCACAGGAATGTCTTCTTATCTCTAATGCAGTCATACACTCCTTGAACACAAGCTGTCCAAAAAGAGTTGCTCAGATGTATGTATGTCATAGACCGGTTAGATATTTAGCACAGTTCTGATGTGTTTGAAGGAATTTTTCACTTAAAGGAGCTGTATGAGGGTCAGAGTCAGTTCTCAGCACCAGTTTTGAATACAGTAAATACTGTAATACAGAATTGTCCCCATATCACTGTATTCAATTTTTCCCCATATCACCTACAGTGTGCTGATAGGAAGAAATTCCTTCCTTCATATATAGGGTTATTTAAGGGGCCAGTCTTTATCACGCACATGATGAGACTCAAATGTTATTCACACATAGGGACACGATTTCAGGTAATTTTGTGAGAAAGACCCATAAGGCTAAAAGAAGTGTAGACATTTCAAACGTATGCTCTATTCTGCCCAATAGCAAGGGTGTCCGGTTAGATCAGGGATCAGCAACATGCAGCTCTTTTATTGCCGTCTTGGGGCTCCAAAGCAGTCTATTTACAAAAGGAGCCAATCAAATTATTACTTATAAATAAAGTCCCACCCTTCAACAAAAAGTGCCAATCAGCTTGCTGGTTACTGGCCAATTCCAAGCACAGTAGCCAAAGTTTTATTATTATTATTATTATTATTATTGATCCAAATGCTGCAATCTATATACATGTAACATTTCTTTTCAATCTGATTGTTGATTTAAAGCACATTTTTACAGCAATTTTACAGTTTTCAGTATTTTGGTCTCTCCATTCAAACCAATTGGAGACTGGGCTTATTATTGTTGTCAGGTGACCATCAGCCTACATGCCAATCGTAATGGTTCTGAAGGGGGTTTGATTTGTTTGAAATATTACAGATTGTCTCTTCTTAAAATTTGAGTTGTTGACGGGTAGATATGGGTCAGTGTGGCTGCATGTTACACTGTTTAAAGACTGTGAATAATGAAACTGAATTGTTGGGAGGAAAACCTAGTCATACCTACAGTCATACCTGCCTGACTTGGTTGCTAGCTGCTATGTTTTTGTGGAAACAGAAATAGCATATGAGCAATTCTTCTTGACTGGTGGTGTAAATATAAAACACTCCTGGTGTCCAGCAGCAGTAAGGCTCAGATTCATGCTCCCAAATGCACTTTACAGTGAGGGAGATCTGAGGAGCAGCATACTGTCCTGTGCTGATTCTGATCCATTTCCATCTGAAAGAGGAAGAGAAAAATCTTGTTTCTGAACTTTTTTTTAGTGATACCAAGAGTTTCATGAGACACTTAGCTTCTGGTCCAGAGCAGAGCATCCTCAATATTTAATAGCTGCTTGGTGTTGTGCAGTAATCTTCTCGTCTTCCTAAGAATAGCCTTCCACTCTCACTCTCGCTCTCTCTCTCTCGCATACACACACACTCATTCCTGTCTCCTTCTATCCCTTACTCTCTTGCTTACCCTTTCTTCATGTTCTCTTGCTATATCTTCTTCCATCCCTCCTTTTCTGCCCATCTGTTTTTCTCTCTCGTGCTTTGCCTTTCTCATTCTGTCCCTCTCACACAATCACTTTCGTTCTCTCTGTGCCTTCTTTTATTTTCTCCCTTTACTGTCTGCACACATTTCACACTCCACACTTTCAGTCCCTGTAAAGTTGCGTCTAAGTAGTGATTTGTTCATAGAATCAAAATACACTATATATCCAAATATTTGTGGATACCACTTATAATCAAAACATTCAGTTAATTTAAGCTGCACCTATTGCTGACACAGATGTGCAAATGCACACAGTTTCTCTAGTCCAACAGAGGGCTCTGAGTGGCTCAGAAGTCTAATGTTAGCACTCTGGTCTGAGGATTGTAGGTTTGAATTACTGGGTCATGCTGTTTGCCCTCGGCAGCAGGAGCCTGAGGGAGCAAAATTGGGCACGCTCTCTCTAGGTGGCACTCTGCCCACATTACAACCAGTGCTGTTAGGACAGTGGCATCGGTGCTGGGGGTTTCCCCCAAGCACTTTGTCTGCCTAGCAGTAATCCAATGGCAGAAGTACAAAAAGAGACGGTGCTACTTGAGGAAGCATGTGCTTGTCTTCACCCTCAGGAGTCAGGAGCATTGTATGTGATAGGGGGAGAGTCCTAATGGGGTTGGGTAATTGGGTTTTCCCAATTGGGGGGGGGGGGGGGGGGGGGCTTGGGTAGACTAGGACTCTCTGGAGTAGATAAATATGAATCTATTGGCACCATGCCTAATGCCAGATGCAGCTTCATCTAGCTGAATGTGTTCATTATTAAGTGGTATCCACAAATATTTGGACATACCATATACTTCGTACTATTCTTTGTACTATACATAGTACAGGATAAATGTAATATTGAAAGAGCAGAGAGTAAAGGAAGAAAAAGAGAAAGACACATGGAAAAACAATGGCACATGAAGAACGAAAGTGAGTGTGTGGAATTGTTCTCTGGAATGATGGTGCTCCATCCAGTACTTTTAGTTTGGAATCAGTTGGGGACATGATCATCCAACATCATGACCTCACTAATGCTTTTGTCACTGAATGCATTCAAATCCTCACAGCAATGCTCCAGAATCTAGTAGAAAGTCTTCCCTGAATGAACTCTTTTAATACCCTTGATTCTCCAGTATTATTAACTGTCCCAACAGCAATGAGTGTGTTTGAGTTTCGGCTTGGGCGCTGGTGTGCTTAGCCTAGTGATTGTGTACTTGTGACATTCTGATGCTTTAAGGTGCTTTAAGGATGTGGTGCTTGAATGCTGTTATGAAGGTGTGCAGGCCTTGAGTTGAAGTGTACTAATAAATCAGTAGAAGTGCAGTGTGTTTACTTGCTGTGGTATTACAGGCACTTTCTGCGTAACCAAGAGCCCGGTTCAAAGAATCTGAGTTGGGATGAACTTGGAATTTGGAGAGAATTTTGAGATTTGAATATGCAGTCCGAAGCACCCTTTATGTGAATTAGGCCAGAACCAAGCTCTCTCCACACAACACAGGATTTTTGAATCTTCTCTGTAAATGTTTCTCCAGTCCACTATAGCATCCCAGTTTGTTGCAGTAACCCAGCCACGGCATTTTTCCTTTCTAGAAGGTTTGTTAGGTCTGCAGCTGATTTTGAGGTACCTATGGCTGCATTGTACATGTTAGAGAACCTCATATCTTTGAAATGGTAACTAATGTAGCAAAATTCTTACTCCGGGTAAACTTTCACTTCTGATGGCTCATTAATCATGTGACTTCTTGTGTATTTTATCTTGCAAGATGGAAATATACAAATTGTCATTAAAAGATTTGCACCCAGAAGGACAATGTGGGATTACAATGCTGTTTTGGAAGGAAGATTAAGGTTACCAGGAATAAATGCTTCATTTTTTTAAAGACTGATATGAGTAATGTTTATTGACCTACACATACAGAAGAAGTGTCTCTCAGGAGGGTGTCTCAGACATCTCAGACATCTCTGAATGGAGCTGTAGAGGTTCTTAACGGTGTGCTGTGAAAAGGGGTGGAGTGTTGATAGCACCTCCAATAACATCCCGTGCATGTTACCGACCATGCTTGAGATGAGACGGCAACAGTATTTGGCATTGTCCTGTTGGAATGGTGTTCTGTGTGTGGTTGTTAAGACCTCATTAACATAACGTTAGGCTGTCAATGTGTCTGTAATGAAGACCAAAGGTGATCTGGCATTGTGCGGAACTGGACCCCACACCATGTTGGTCACTGGCTCGTGCCATTCCGAGTGATATGACAGTCTGCTACGACACCATTGCAGTCGTGGATTTCCACTGATTGATTCCTTTTGGGTGCAATTATTTTTGATGAGTGTTACTATGAGGTTTTGATACACTTAGGATGATGAACAAAGCAAATGTCTTCCAGGAATTAGTGGCCACCAATGTAGCAGGATTAAACCCAGTGTGTACAACACTGTCAGGCTAAGGCATTCAATCCACAGCTTGGTCGGATCCGTCTTTGTCTCTTATTTAATACTGACCTATTAGACCTTCATTGGAATCTGTGTTAGTGATCATCTCCACACCAAGCTATTTATTTAGTCATCTGTGGAGGCTTTTGGGTGCAGCATCTCAAAAAGCACAAGTATTCCTACAGGTCCATTTCATCCTAAGGGTACAGCATCTCCTTTGTGTTTGTAGCCACTAGTGTCTAAGTTTATGTCTCCGTAGGAGGCTAACTGCTTCATTCGTCTCCCCCTTTCATTTTCTGTCCATCCTTTCATTTACTGGAACGCTGCGTAGACCTCAAGAGCTGGAATAAATTAGATATGATGGCGCGAGTGTGAAAGAATGTTACACAGGGAGAGTCAGCGGCACGTATTGGCCGTCGCATACAGACCATCTCACCACAGAGCCAGAGCTTTCCCGCCACAATGTACAGATGCAATTAATAGGTAGTTGTCATATGAGGCAGGTCAAGATGAGGCCTCCGAAGGTGCTAGGCCAGATGGCTTAATGGAATGCATACACAGATTCTCAACAGCCATCAATTCATAGGTCAGCTATTAAAACAGTCCTTACCCTTACCATCGCTGATTGGCAACGGATGCGTAGTCGCAAACGCCAGCACTCTCTTTCTTGTTACTGGCAAGTGTAAACACAATGGCCGCCGCACCGCGCTCCATTTAGACCCCCCTTTGCTAAAAGCTGAGAGCGGCTGTGAATAGCTTATGCTTTTGGTCTCCACAGAAGCGTTCACCAACTGTGTGCCAGTTGTAAAATGCAAGTGAAAAACCATTATGGCTCCATATTACAATGATCATGGCAGTTGAACGTAAACACAAGCTGGCCCTGGCTCCCTCTCAAGGCTCTTTGTTGCAGCCCATGTCCTCCAAATTTGGTCAGGAGTGCAGTCTTGGAGAGAAAATGGCTCCTAAATGCACTGCCAGTGCTCACAGTGTAGTGGTGCCTCCTGGTGGCCCTATGGCAATACTGCAGTGTGGCTTACGATAGAGCTTCCCTGTGTTTCAACCCTACTTTTCCAGGCAGGGCAGCTGGACCTTTTCCTCTCTGGCAGGCCTGTACAGGGCAACGATTGCCCCGACCACTGTGATAGATATGGGAGGTCTTGTTCCAATGTATAAAATGTGTACATTTGACTGTAACCTTGTGAATGATGTAACAATTTCATTATTTGTAATATTGTTATTGGTTTATTTTCTAAAAATTGAAAAGCCCAAACTTGACTCTCCTCATTAAAAACAAACACAAAAACAATTAAATGAGATCTGTTTTAAGTCTGTTTGGTTTTTTTTTTTCTTTGAAACAGTAGTTTACATTTACACACCTGAACTGTTCTTCCATTTACATGGTGCTAAATTGGTGTGCATACATTTCCATCAATTTACAGGTACATTCATCTTGTAACTCCACAAGTAAAGAAACAGAACAATTTTCTAGATCTTTGTAAGAGATAGAAACTCAAAATAAGTGTGTGTGTGTGTGTGTGCGTGTGTACAGAAGCACTAATAAACATTGTGTCCACACACTGTTCACTTTAGAAGACACTCCTATCTGCTAGATGTAAAGTCAGAGACAGATGCACTTACTGTACAGTGTGTTGGTCATCCTCTAGTCCTTCATCAGGGCTCACAGGACAGTGTTGGCTGGATATTTCTGGTTGGTGGTCTATTCTTAGTCCAGCAGTGACACAGTGACGGTTTAAGCACTCCAGCAGCACTGCTGTGTCTCATCCACTCATACCAGTGCAACACATGCGCACACAACACTATGTCAGGGACTCTGCAGTGCTGAGAATGACCCACCACCCAGATGATACCTGTTCTGTGGTGGTCCTGTGTGGTCCTGGCCATTGAAGGTCAGAATGAAAGGAGGAGAATAAAGTATGTAAAGAAAGAGATGGACTACAGTCTGTAATTATTGAACTACAATGTGTGGTAAAATGAGCTGATAAAATGGACAGTGACATGAAGTCACTAGAGATTTGACTAGACAGGAAACACAACTACTGTCGGTTCATTAATAAGTTGATGTCACATATTGGGGGGAAATAAAACATAACGGGGTTATGGCACGATTAAGGTTTCTTCTGCCCCTATATATTTAACAAATACATAGATTTTTTTGGGTGGACATATTTTGCCATGTCATATTTTAATTAATATAATATATGAGAGTGAGGCCTTTTAACCAAAGTAAAATCTCTTCCACTGAAGCTCCATTTCAGAGGATGGTCAAGGTTTTTTCACAAGCCGTGCGGCTCAAGTGCAGACTTTCATTAACAGAGAGCTCAACCAAATAGAAAATAATGTATATATAAAAACTGAAATCTACATTCAAATTTGAAATATTCCACACAGATTTTTATGATGATCATATAATATGATGGAATGAAGAATTTGCATGAAATGAGATGAATTCCAAATAGCACCAAACAGTTTCAAATAGCACCAAAATGGTTGCACTATTGTTATGAGTCAAAGAACCCTTTGTATCAATAAAAGAACCACATTCTTTAAAAAAAAAAAAACGAAATCACCATTTGAAAAGGGGAGGATTTTTGAAGAAAGGTTAATAATGTAAATGTTCTTCAGGCTGGACTTTGAGGTTTATTTCTTTTTAAGAAACTGAAAGCAATGTGTTGGGCCTAAAACACTTGATCTTTTTTAGAATGTGGGCCTGGAAGAAACCTACGTTTGGTTTTAACCCTTATTTCATTCATTTAATAAATAATATTTTGCATGAATATAATTCTAAAATCATTTTAAAAATCTCATTTGTGCATGAAAGGATTAAGTGCATCCTTTCTGGATCAGATCTGAACATGTTTCTTAAGTTCAGATCTGTCTTGTAGGCTGTAGTACTCAAAGTCTCTTAAGGGAGTTCAGAGTTAGCCAGTGGCACAGTTTGCCCCAATTCATGCCTCACAGTAATGCCACGCCAATGTTTCTGTGGGTCTGAACAAAGTGCAGTGGACCTCCCCCAACCATCCCCCACCCCCTGCTGCTCCCATTGCCTGGCCTCCAGCTCAGTCCGCTTTGGAGCCCTCGTTAGCAGCTAGATGTGTGAAAGCCTGGCGACCCCTGGGTGACCTCCCTGAGAGTGGCATGCTTTAAAAAAGAAGGGAGCAGCTCCTGCAAGGCGAAAGGAGTTCAGGAGTTCAGCGTCAGAAACCCGCTGACAGTCCAACAGTTCTGTCGGCTAATCCGGCCCACCCGCGCTCCCCTCTTTACGCCCTGTTAACCACCGCCACCGCGGGCCCAGCAGGAACGACACAGCCGCCAGATCTCCAGCAAGCCCCAGAGAACCCAAAACCGACTTTCACACAGTGAAAGTGTGCCGACTGTCCTCACAGAGCACATCCAAACTGGACTGAACCTAAAAAATGTCTATAATGTTTCCTTTGTACTGAATAAAAATCATTTATTGGACCTTTCATATTAATTTGAAGACTTTTTGAAAATGCCATCTGTATTTTAAATTTCAAGAAAATCTAAAATCTATATTTCTGCTGTTTTTCATGTTTTAATGTAAATTTAAAAGTTGATATTTATATTGTGTCAAAATTTGCTGATAAACCAATGAAAATTCTTCAAAATGATCTTGAATAAATCCTCTTTACATAGACGTCCACTGAAGCAGGTGTTTTTAGACAATCTGAAAGTTTATACAGTGTGGGTCTGAATGTTTGAGACCACCAATAAAAATATTAAATCTAATTTAAATTTAAATGTGTAAGAAATGTTTCTCTCTAACATTTCCAACAAAAACAAAACTACTTTTTAATAAGAATTTCATAATATTTTGCACATGAAATGCATGAAAAACAAAAACACACAGCATATATATATATATATATATATATATATATATACAGCATATTTTCTGATTCCAAATTAGGACTGAGGTGATTTATTGATATTTAAATCTATATGTGGATATAATCAGATTGAGATATGGGCTGAAGCGATATATCGATGACACTATCACTATTTTCAAATTTCAGAATTTTGTCATATGATATATATATTATGCAATTCCTAAGTGCACATGTACACAATAAAATAGAATAGAATGCCTTTATTGTCACTATGCATTTGTACAATGAGATAGAAAGCCTTTCTTTCACAGTGCAAACATGTACCATAAAATCTAATTAAATAAATAGTGCAAAATTATGCATAGATCCTCTTTATAACTGTTATATACAGTTATTGCACATTTTAGACACTGCACAGTAGTAGTGGGTATTGGACAGTGAGAGTAATGGTACTCACAGTATACAGCTGTGGCACAGTAATGGATTTAACAGTGTTGTCAATAACACTGAATGTTGCAAAATGATATATAGATTGAGGCTCTATATACAATTTATAAATTACAATAAATTACAAAAGAAAAAGAATATCCTGGTCAATTTAATCATTACAAATATTTTATGAAATTTGCTTTTTCAGCTCAAACCAGCCTGAAACATTGATTTCCTACAGGATTTCTGAGATTTTCAGTCCTTAGTAAGAATGAATAAATAAACAAATAAATAAATAAATAAATAAATATTGTATATGCAAACCATGGTCAAATTTATTCAAATATTTAAATTCTATTAATATTTACATCTCAAATGAAGACAAATTGAAGTATTCTAGGATCTCCTGAAAATAAGAGTATCTATTAATACTTGTCTAATGTTTCAGTGAATAAACGTACATCAAACTACGAAAACATCTCACAAAACTGGTCTAGAGTTCTAAAGGTTAATCCACATTTAACACACTTTACTAAGCATAACTAAACACAGGTCCCTACTAGCTAATGACTTCCTACTTAGCAAAAGACCGTAATAACTGTACAAACTAATGTTACATTTAGAAAATGTTAAAAAGTGAGGCTTTCAGAGGGTAATCAGTGTTCATTAGGGCGTTGAGATGTGCCATATTTCACCCTTTGTATGAATGCTGACCTGTGATGGATGGACCACAGGAACTTTACAGAAAGTGGTTCATTGAAAGGAAATGGCCCTGATGAAACTTGCCATCTAAAACAGTGAGCACTAAAGTACTTCTTTCCATGCGCCATTTCTTGTGAACGTCATTTTTAACACATTACATCTCGGCGCAACTCGCTCTGCAAGGAAGCTGCAAACCCAACTAAACGGTCACCCTGAGTCTCCCAGTGTGATTCACTTCTTTGTATAGGCACTAATGGTGCTTCCTGCTATGTAATAGGCACTGATCAATGCTGCACGTCTTTCCATTGTAACTCATGTGTGTCCTACAGACATTTAATAGCAACTCTCACCAATTAAATAACGATCAGCAGTGCTTTTCTCTCTGATGACTGTGCTGTGTTCCTCTGATTCAAACATGAGGACACTTCTGCTGCCAAGTCCTACTGTGAATGATCATCTATCACTGCTAAAAAATGTTTAGCCTATAACGAGCGGTTTATTCTGGCCTTTTCACTTGTGTCTGATGCTTTGAGCACCTCTCCCCCCCGCCATCAAGAAACATTTTCAAATTCTCTTATGTGGATAACAGCGAATTTACAAGTCCAGTTCTAAAACAAATCACAGATTAATCATCAAGCAGATTTATTTAAGCTCAAAGCAACATTTGTCCTTATATTGGCTGAGCTGTCTCACAAGAAAAAAGCGGGTCCAGAGACCCAAGAGACGTTTGACTTTGAGGACACCATTAACTGCAATATCATTAAAGTCTTCTGCAATTCACACAGCCTTACACAAGGATTGGGCACTGAGTCAAAGTGTTTGATTGTATGAGAAATTGATTAGTTATATTAAAATAATGATAATATTATAATAATTATATATTTGCTTAATTGAACATATTTCAAACCAAACAAACAAACAAAGCTTTGTGGCATATGCAATAATAGTGGTAAATTAAATATGCCATTTATTTATTTACTTACAATATCCTATATCAATATCAATATCTCCTTTTTTGTTGTTTTTTTTTTTTTTTGTGGCATGATCTAAAAACAAAAACCCTGAAAGTAATTCCCCATATTGCTTTATATTTTCTGTGATATACACTCTTCAAAATAAACATTCCTGAAACGTTTTTCATTATTCATCAGAACTTACTGAGCAAATTACAGTAAATAAATACAGTATTACTGACATATAAAATTCATGAAAGGAACTGCTGTGGTTACTGTACACTAGTGCATCTAAAAAAACAGCACATCGTTTAAGCTCATTCGTGATGACAATTTCATTCAAAACGGTAAACTGTCATCTTATATTCATTACACATAAAGTCACATTTCGAGCCTGTTTTGGTTTAACTGTTGATCAGTTTAATTAAAATGTGAATAGATTAATAATCACAGTGTCAACTTTAAAACAAACAAAGAAAAAAATGTTAGGGCTGCATAATATATTGTTTAGTCATTGGGATCAGTGTTGTTTATTTTACTGAAACATGTTGGATCAATGACTTCAGACCAGAGTCTGTCAAAAATTCCTGGATGTTTTAATTTCAGAATATATATTGTGGAAGAGATAGACATGTATTTCATCTTTCATCTTTCTATATATCTATAAACATATATATGTTTATAGATAGATAGATAGATAGATAGATAGATAGATAGATAGATAGATAGATAGATAGATAGATAGATAGATAGATAGATAGATAGATAGATAGACAAACAGTACTGAAGCCTTATTAAGAACACAATAAATAAGAGATTAAGATATTAAAATGCAAAAAACTAAAAACTAAAACTACTGAAAAACAGAAGAAGTGTATATGTGTCTGTGTGTGTGTATATATATATATATATATATATATATATATATATATATATATATAATACACACACTACAAAGAGAGAATAAAAGTGTGTAATATTGTCCACCGAACTGAAAACCCGAAGTGATGCGTTTCCATGGAATCGCTCCATAAAAAAGCCTTTCTGCACATCTGCATCAGTAAATATGCACATCTGAAATATGAAGCACAACTGAGTCACTTGTCTGGTCTTATGGCTGACAATAAAGAATTACAGGAATAAAAATATGGCCTGGCAGGTGCAGCGTAGGCCGTGCTTTTGCAGACAGAACTGTATCCAGATGCTTCAGCTCCTCACGTCTGATTGCAAATTAACCATCATGCATTTCTCTAATGTTTCATTTGTTTGTGGAAATCACTGGCCTCTGTAAGCTTGTGTGTGTAATTGGGTTTGAATGTAATGTGGCAGTCTGCCAGGTGAACGGGAGAATGCTTTCAGAGCTGTTCTCGGTTTGTCACAGTTTTGTTCCTACAGATGAGAGAAGCAGTTGTTTCCTGTACAGATATTAATGTTTACAAGACTGTAATGAAACACGGCCGGACTTTTCAGAAGAACTTTAAACGGGATGTGACTCAATAAATATCAGAATGGGTAAGATTTCCTTTAATTACACAAAGCTTATATTTGATTCTTTAGATTAAAATCATTTGATATTTATCTCTAGTGTAATTGTGCGATGGTCTAACATATGTGTAGTTTTTGTACGTGTTTACCGTTAATATCTAAGAGTTTGAGGTTTGAGGAGAAATAGCAAAGTAAGAATTTGATTGTACAGTATATTCAATTAGTTTCTGTGCATATGACAATAAAACCTGAAATAAATAATCTTGGATAAATTACGCAGTATATTTTTATCTTCTTTATTTGCTTAATAAAATGACTGACAAATTTATAGAAGTTGTATGATTATATTTAACATTTTATTTTCATATGAATTATTTTAGTGTTTATTTAATATGTTGTTCATTTTATCACAGAAAACTATTTTACAAATATTTTAAAATCACCTCTTATATGTAAGCAATATATTTTAAAAAACATTTACTTATCATATTAGGATCAAAAATATAATGATCAAAATGTTTCAAAATATAATTGAAGTTATAAAAAACACAAAATATAGTGGGTCACATTAAAATCAAATGAATCGCTTTTTGATTAATAATAAAATAAAGCTTTGAAAATATTTATAAAATAAATATTGTTTAAATCTGGTGGTATTTCTATGTATGTAACACAGCAATAAAACAGACGTCATTTTTACAATCATAATGCTAAATGAAAAGACTATAATTCTGGGTTTTCCTGTCTGTAAGTAGTTCTTTTTGGGTTTAGCGGTTTGTTGATTTTAAGCTGCAGAATAATCCCTCTTTTATCACCCTGATGCCCTGCCCTACTTATTTTAATCAAATGAAACAATCAAAAGTTTAAGCCTAGTGTTTTTGACACTCAAAACAAGGCCAAAAACAATCAAATATAAGAATAAACTATTTTATAGTGAAGAAAGCTGAGGATTAAAAACATGTACAAAACTACTTTAAAATGCCTATATTTATGTAAGTTAGAGTGTCTATATTTGGGTCATTCTATAGAAATGTAGACTTTTGCGATACAAAATAATTTTTTGCCCCGTAATGTTTAAAGTTAGATTATGCTATTATATCACTTATTGGATGCATGAATAAACAAAAAGGTCAGCTTAAATATTTCTTATTTTGTGTGCATTAATTTAAAGATCACTGGTGTTACTTTACTCATTTTCTCAAAATTAAAGTCTTATTAAATATTATTTCTAGTCAGAGTGATGGGAGGATGATGATAATCATGAAATCATGAAATGAAATGAAAAAAAAACCAAAAACAAATACTACATATTACACCAGTGACAGTAACACCAGTAACATTTTCATCAAAAATGCGCTTTTAACAAAAATTGTTGCTAAAGAGAAACATGTTGTGTCATAGAATAGCTACTAAAATTTATACTACACATTTGTTTTTATTTATTTCACAGCTTTTATAAGTAGGAGCTCAATTTGAAATCAGGAGCTAAATGAGAAATTCTGGATCATTGAAACAGAGAGTGACTTAAGTGATTTGTCAGTTAGTGCCGATGTGTCAAGGATCACATCAAAATAAGAGATTTATGTTATATGTTAATACTAGCTACCAATTCTAGGGAAACTCAAGGAGACTATAACAATTTTTATAATATTTATTCCTCCTGTGAGTGTAACTTAGTTTAAATGTCTCCAGTTTGATTTAAAGCAACCCTTCAATAACGGCTGGCACAGCAGCGATCGATGGGTGAAAATTCTAACTCTGGACCCAGAGAGAGTGATAACAACCGAGCAGCAGTACAGGATGACTTTCGTGTATTTAGTAAATCTAAACTCTCTAAACTTACAGTAGGAAAGCGATACATTCAGTAACTCTAGACATTTGTGATAAGTTACTGTAGTTTGACGTGATTTCACTAAAATTAGTTTTCATCTGAGATGTAAAAACAAAATTTAAATGTATTTAGTAATTTGACTATGTTTTAGCCAAAATGTACTTACAGTTTTTCTTTTTATTATAAGACTAAACATTCTTTATATCTTAAAAAATCCTGTTGGCTACTGATCATCCATAGAGAAAATACAAAATTTATTTCTAATGATTAGATTGAGTATGATATTTATAATAATGCATTCTTCGAATAACGATAGTAGTCCAAAATAATAAAACAACCTTAATGTCTTTTATTATTATTTTAATTATTTATGTATCATATTATCCTTCTCAAGATTTTATTCTGAAATTTGAACGGATTGTAAGGAAAAAAGAGAGAGCAAACAACCCCATCCTTTTTCATTTTCCTCTATATCCCAATATCTTGGTCAGTGATGTCATCAACCCTACACTTCTTGTGCTGATCGTCAGAGTTCAGGCTAGTCGAACACAAAACGTGGGACAGAGCAGTAAACATGTACTGAAAAACTGATTTAATTCAGTTGGAAACGAGTGAATATTAGCTCTTTTCTGAGCTTTATTACTCTGTTAATGACAGATAGATAGATAGATAGATAGATAGATAGATAGATAGATAGATAGATAGATAGATAGATAGATAGATAGATAGATAGATAGATAGATTGATTGATTGATTGATTGATTGATTGATTTCTCTGATCCTGAGATATGAAGCCTAGAATACGGCATGTAACTGCCCACAAAGTGCAGCCCAAACATCTTGGGTTTTCAGTTAACAAATGTACCCATTTTCTTCTTCTTCATCTTCTTTTTTTTGTTTCTGAATATTTGTAACTTGAACTAGTATCCATTGATTTTTTATGAGGAGTGTGTTTGGGTTTCACAGCTTTTCTGTTCTTTTCTTTTCTGGAGAAAATGTACTGAAACTATTTTCTGACCACACAAACAAACTCAGCAAAGAGGCTGAAAAACAGTTTTCCATTTCTGTCTGTGAGTCGGTTCTCGCAGACTTCACTCTCAGACATGTTTTAAACACTTTACACCCAAAACAGCTCTTTGATGCTCCAGAGAGCGAACCTCCACCGCCTCACAGATTACTGTAAATCACCAGTGCATCGCTTGAGTGTAACCCCAGACACATGTGCAACGGAGCGATTTGGCAACTCTTAATACAAACATAGATTTCAGGCAAACCTTAGCAGATCGTCGCCCTGAGCAAATTTGTCCCAGACAGAGAGATAAATACACAAATACATACAGGGGTCGTGGGGGTGCAAGGAAAGAACGAGAGAGAGAGAGAGAGAGAGAGAGAGAGAGAGAGAGAGAGAGAGAGAGAGAGAAACAAAGAAAAGAGAGACAAAACAAAAGAAAGGAAATAAACAATAGAAAGAAAAAGAAGGCAAGAAAGAAAGACAAAAAGAAAAGAAAAACAGAAAGGAAAAGGAATGAAAAGAAAATAGAAGAAAAAAGAAAGAAATAGAAATAAATGTGTTTTATTCTAATTTTCTGTGTAAATTTTTTCCCCGCATCAATTCTGTAAATCCTGCAATTTCTCCACATCACAGAAATCACAGGGTCATAAAGCAGCTGCACTCTAACCCAACCTGACCTTAATCAGTGAACCCCACACACACACACACACACACACACACACACACACACACACACACACACACACACACACACACACACCCTACCCCTAATCTTCACCCCAACAATGCTGAACTGGTAAACTGTTACAGTACCAGTGTTCCCTGAACCCTGCTGCTCCAGTACGGTCAGTCTGATTCTGACTCTCCTGTATTTAATAAAATATTGTCAGTGTTAAATTCATATGATTTCGATCAATCTGGTTGAACTGGAAAAATCTTCTCTGTGTGCACAAACTGTTAAAAATCTCTACTTTG
Organism: Acestrorhynchus altus; assembly: GCA_034509495.1. Classification (NCBI taxonomy): domain Eukaryota; kingdom Metazoa; phylum Chordata; class Actinopteri; order Characiformes; family Acestrorhynchidae; genus Acestrorhynchus; species Acestrorhynchus altus. The sequence goes on from CM067521.1 coordinate 7,925,663, forward strand.
AGATAAACCCTACTTTCAATGACTGTGATGATGTGTTTTGCTGCCATGGTAACATTTGTGTTTGTGCCGAACATATAAAGCTTCAGTCTGGAAACACAGTGGTTGCACGCTGCAGCTGATCTCTAAAGAAGGCCAGGGCTTCCATCTAGTGGTTTACATGTAGTAATGCATGACCTGGTGAGACAATCGCTGATAAATATGTTTGTATTTCGCCTTCAAGGGGCTCTTTCACATATTAGATTCATCACATATTGTTTTTGTAATAACAATAGTTCTTTTTAATCAAACCTGTCATGCATACATTTTATACCAGAGCACAAACTCTGCTCTGAGCAGATTTTCCATATTGTTCAGCAATTTGCTCCCTTAAATGTGATTTCTTTACTCTTTTAACTTCAGTTAAAGGGTGATTTAGAAAAGAGTGCAGTTTGGTTTATGGGACCTTATGGGACAGTAAAGTTGTATCTGCATTCTGAGCAGAGTTTGAGAAATTGAGCCTTAAAATCTTTATAGTGACACTGAAATACAGAATATGAAGATAAAACCTTTCTGTTTTATACATAAAGAGTCTAAAAGACAATCGACTTCACACCTCACACAATGTTAAGATATTCACAGAATATGAATATGTAAATAATTCCATACTAATCAGATGTTATAGTTCCAAGGGTATGAAATGTAGATATTTACAAGAGGTCTACCAGTATCCCTTTGTTTTGATACCAGCACTCAACACCTCCAGCTAATCCACCTTTGACCTGGTGGCCTTGGGGAAGAAGCTGGTTCTGGTCCTCATGATTCTGGGCAGCTTTGAGAACAGGCAGTGGCTTGGATGGGTGGAGTCCATTATAATCCTTGTGGTCTCTCTCAGACAGTGTCTGGTGTATAAATCCAGAAGGTGTGCGAGCTGAACCCCAGTGATATGCTGGGCAGTGCGCACCACCCTCTGCAGATTGTCCCACCAGGTGGTGATGCCACCAGTCAGGATGCTCTCCACTATGCAGATGTATCCTCACTGTGCATCCTCAGGATGCAGGGTTTCAGACCAAACCTTTTCAGCCTCCTAAGGTTGTGAATGTTCACCACTGTTCTGACCATGTAAGCTGCTCAGAGATGTCAACACCAAGACATTTGATGCTCCTGACCCTCTCCACAGTGGTCCCATGGAGATAGCGGAGTGCTCTCTCTCCTGCAGTCCAGTGAAGTCCATTATCAGCTCCTTGGTCTTGCTGACATTTAGAGAGAGGTTGTTTTCCTGGCACCAGAGGACGCTGGCCTCCTCTCTGTAGGCTGCCTCAGAAATCAGGCCTAGAATTGTTGCGTCATCAGCAAATTTAGCTGATGTTGGAGCTGTGTCTGCCTTCATGATCCAGCTGCAGCAGAAACTGTCAGATGACCCTGATAGACGTGTCGAGTTCTGCACCTGGGCATCAGACCAACATCAATGGGATGCCGCATTCACACAAGGCATTCTGTTCAGTGATGAGGCCAATTTTTATGCGAGTGGTAGGATCAAACGCCAGATCGTGAGGTATTGGAATAATGAAAACCCTCACTGGATGGCAAACACCAAAGTCTTAGATGATGTGAAGGTTGGTGTGGTGTGGAATATGGTGCACTCGTGTAATCAGACACATTTTCATCAAACAGACCCTAAATGCTCAGCGTTACCTGCAAGAAATGCAGCAAGAAACAGTGTTCCAATCCATTCTGACAGGAGATGGCAGTTTCAGCAGATCTGGGGAATTGCTGCCTAGACCACCTGACCTCACACCACTTGATTTTCATCTCTGGGGTCATTTCAGACATGCTGAAAAAATCTGCAACACTTCTCCGGAGACTCTCATGTTCATAACAACTGGAATCTTGTTTGGATTGGGTTTTTAGGTATGCCATTTTTTCGTTTCTGAAATAAAAGGGTGCCCTGTGTCTTTTCATAGTTCTGAATGTAGGTCTGTTTTTGCCTCTCTCTTTTTTGACCTTCAGCTCCTTCTGCACAGACCTCAGAAGGACTTTGTCCTTAAGTCTGAAGGCCTGTTTCTTCTTGTTTCACAGCTCCTTCAGGTCGTCCTTCAAGATTTGTTGTTGGGAAAACAATGCACCCATGTGACTGGAACAATAGTGTCTATGCACATGCTGATGTAGTCAGTGATGCAGTCTGCCATCTTGTTAATGTCCTCACCAGCTGATTCAGTCAATACCTCCCAGTCTGTGGTCTCCTCTGCCTCTGGTGACCATCATACCGGATACCGGAGATGCCTTCACTACTGTTGGGATTGGAATGCCCTTAATAAAAGCCCTCTGCACCTGCAGCCAGCCTCAGTCTCTTCCTTATATTATATATGTTTTGCAAAATAAAAATATAAATAGATAGATAGATACATAGATTTTGGCTATTTTGACAATAGCTCATACTGCTGCTATCAGCTTCCCTGAGAAGTGGACTGTAGTTGTCTGGTTTGGTTGCATGACATTCAACATAAACCTTAGTTTCATTTGGTTCCATTTATAGGTGAAAGTATATGATTGTCTTTGTGTGTTATGTGGGTTTTCTGGCTTCTAAAGTAGACAGTCCTGAGTGCCTCTGTAAGAGCTGGCAGCCCTTCAAATGTGACTTTAGGACCACTGCACCACTCTCCACTGATTTGTGTGTCGAAAAAGGCTTGGCCTGCCAGCTTTCTTCTTTTGTAATTCTGCAGTTCTTTGGTCTGACAATGGGTGAGTTTGTCATTCTGTCCACGGTTCACCATGTTCTGGGAGGTCATATAATGTGGAAATGTCCTGCTCTGGGAACTTAAAAGCATCCAAGATCATAAGCTTTAGTTGCCTGCTTGCATTTTTGTATCAGATTTATTTTTTATGTGGAGGTATTAGTCTAGTACATAGCAAAAAGACTATTGAACATATCTATTGAACAATATATAAATTAACACTTTTCGGCTTTTTGTTGCAAGCATTATTTGGAACAGATTTTGGTTTTCACAAAGTTTGCTGCCTTAGGTTTTATGATGGCAATGTGAATGAACTCTCAACTGTGAAGAGTGATCAGATGAATTGCAATGAATAGCAAAATTATTGCCTTTCCTGAAAACGACCTTATCATAAAAATTCCTGCAATGCAGCCCTACAAAATGACCTGCATCAACATCATTTCAGTGATGATCCCATTAGATCAGGAGAAAAGGTTAATGACGACCAGACAGCTAATACCACTCTGTCAGGCTGATTTGAAGAGTATGCTGGTTGCTTTAAAAGGGTAGTGGGGCTTTTAAATTTTCTTCCGGTAACCATGGTTACCTCCAAGGAAACACGCACAGTCATAATTACATTGCATTAAAAGGGTTTCAGAGGCAAGGAAATTGCTGCTTGTCAGAGAGCACCCAAATCAAACAAATCAAAACAAAAATGTATTTGTATGGATCGCTTCACAACTGAAGTTGTCACAGAGCAGCTTTACAGAAATCAAGACATAAAAGGTGAACGAACAGATGAATGAAGGATAACAGATAGATCCTCTAGTGAGCAAGCCAAACAACTCAGAGCTGGAGGAAGAAACCTTGGGAGGAACCAGGACCCATCCTCCTCTGGTCAAACTACTTATACACACTTAGGACCCAGTGCACTGCAGTAATCTGAGGTAATAAAAGCATGCATCAGTTTTTCTGCATCATACAAGGATATCTTAACTTGGAGATATTACGAAAATGAAGAAAAGCTGTCCTAGTAATATTACCTGTGTGTTGGTCAAACGGAAATATGAATCAATTATGACGCCAAGGTTTGTTGCTACGGAGCCAGAAACTATTTAGGAGGAAGTTATGCAACATCCAAGATTTTATGTCTTTTATAATCTTCCATTTTGGTTAATCTTGTTTTATCATCAGGTTTGGTTGATATATACAATTGAGTATCATCTGCATAACAGTGGAAGTTAATACCATGTCTGTTTATTATTATGCCAAGGGGTAGCATGTAAAGAGTGAACAGTAGTGCTCCTAAAATAGAGCCTTGTGGGATTCCATATCTCATTTCAGTGTGATTGGAAGGCACATCATTTATCTTTACAAATTGATCCGAACAAAGTAAGATCTGAACCACGAGAGGGCTCTCCCTGTGCTTCCAACCACACTTTCTAATCTTTTTGACTTGGTGTTAAGAAGGTTAGCAGAGAAGACACTTCTCTCCAAGAAAAATATCAAGGACAGACAGGAAGTGTAGGCATTGGACTGCAGAGGACTGGGATACAGTGATTTTCTTTTATGAAGCCCCCTTCAGACTGTTCGGGACATCTGGAAAAAATGATTGTCCACAGAAGAAAAGGTGAGTGCTACCATGAATCCTGTGTCATGTCAACAGTTTAAGCATCCTGAGACCATTCATATGTGGGGTTTGTTCTCATCCAGGGGAATGGGAAAACTGCCATGAATAAGGAATGGTATCAAAACATCCTGTACGGGCAACTTCTTCCAATGATCCAGGAGCAATCTGGAGATGAGCAATGTTTTTTTTGGGTTTTTTTTTCCCCAGCAGGATGGAGCACCATGTCACAAGGCAAAAACAATAACCAAGTGGCTTGGTATGGAAAAACAGAAACCCAGAAACTCTGAAGAACTAAAAGCACTGATTAGGCAAGAATGGATTTTGGCCAGAAGCTGATATCCAGAATGCCAAAGCAAATTTCAGACGTTCTGAAAATTATTATAATAATTATACTTGTACAATAATTGTACCTTATTATACTATATAAGCATCTGAAAAAAGGTTCTAAAAAAGCAAATATTGTGAAAACTAAAATGTATGCCATTCTCAAAACATTGGGCCACAGCTGTTTATTTTAATCCCCTATTAAAATATCTATGCGTTTACCTATTTCTAACACCAGATGTCAGTCAAGTTTTTGGCATTAAGTGCAATGGTTTCTCATCTGCAAATCTATATTCAATACAGGTGCTTCCGGGAACAATGCTAATATTCACACTGAATCTCTGTTGAAGTGCAAGAAAGATAACATCAAATAATGATAGATTAAATATGTTAAAATATGTTTTATGGATGAAAATATGGATTTTCATTTTCGTTCATAAAATCAACATCAGCTGAAGCATTCCTATCGACAGATGTGCATAAATCACCATGATATATACTTTAGGAGAAGGCAGAAATATTCTTACATTTTAATAGAGGTTAATATAAAATAGAGTAATTAAAACTAATTTTAATTTTACTTTTGCTCCATTTATCCTACAAACCGGATTCCAAAAAAGATGGGACACTAAACAAATTGTGAATTAAAACTCAATGCAATGGTGTGGACGTGCCAACATCTAATATTTTATTCAAAATAGAACACAAATCACAGATCAACAGGTTAAACTGAGAGAATGTATCGTGTATATGTTGTTTCAAAATTTCATGGCATCAACAAATCCCAAAAAAGTTGGGACAAGGCCATTTTTAACCACTGTGTGGCATCCCCCCCTTCTTCTTACAACACTCAACAGACATAACACCATTCTGGTATTGCTGCCATTGCACAACAATGATGGAATTGGTGATCCTCTAACCATCTTAGCTTCAGAGAGACACTGACACTCTGAGAAGCTCTTTTTATACCCAATCATGTTGTCAATTGACCTAATTAGTGTTAACTGGTCTTCCAGCTGTTCGTTATTTGCTCAATTTCCTTTTTCCAGCCACTTATTGCTACTTATCCCAACTTTTTTGGGATTTGTTGACACTCTGAAATTTTGAATCAACAAATGTTTCCTTTAAAATGTTACATTTACTCAGATTAAACTTTTGATCAGTCATCTATGTTCTATTACGAATAAAATATTGACATTTGCCATCTCCACATCATTGCATTCAGTTTTTATTCACAATTTGTTTAGTGTCCCAACTTTTTTGGAATCCGGTTTGTAAATATGTTACAGCTATAGAGTTCATATGATGGAGAAAATGGAAAACGAACAAAAATGATGATACAAATCAGTGGCACAAATGCCACTTCAAATCCAAAAGAAGGACCCATTCTACTGATCCTCATCCCTCTGGGGTTTTAATGTTTTAAACTCCTATAACCAACCCCACTAGCATTTCTATGGAGAAGGACTGCCTGGATATTTTTGGACATTTTGGGCTGTTTCCTCAGACATGTTTTTAACCCTGGTGCCAGGACCACAAGTCTTAATGTATATGAAGAATGTGTGTCCAGTTCCAGTGTCCAGTTCAAGTCAATCTCTTCTGTCTGAGAGCGTCCTGTTTAAACCTTGGTTAGGTACTGATCAATTATTAGGTGTCGTCCTGGTGTCATGGTGTCAAAATGTGAACAACATGATGAAAAGGTTTAAATATCCAATTCAGGGATCAAACAGCTTTTGTGAATTTTGTCACTAGGCTCCTTGTTATAGAACAGCAAGTTGTGCAAAAAGAAATGAAACACTGGACAGTTGGACACGTGCATTCAAAAGTCACATTAAGTTCAGCTGTAAAGATTAGAGTGCATTTTAGGTTCATCCTAAAATTTCATCTGAAACCTTTTTTTTTCCTGTTACCCTCCTGTCTTCCTGTCTTGACTTTGTTTTCTTTCTCCTCCATGTGCTTCTGAGCAGTTTTGTTTTGGTCCTGTCTCCTCCCTTACTCCACCCATTCCCCTCTGTGTCTCATTTATAACCCCGCCCCTTCATTATCCTGTCCCAGGTGTGTCTAATGTTGTCATTGTATTTAAGACCCTTTGTTTGAGTCTGTCCTGGTCAGTCCTTTGTTATTGTTGTGGTAGTTGTGTTGCTGGTCTAAGATAATGTTGTGTTGTTGGTATGTTTCCATGCTTGTTTTCTTATTTTATTCCCATAGTTTGTCAGTCTGATTGTTTTTTATTCTGTTTTTTTCTTTGTTATTAAATCCTCTACACAAGCAAGTACTTCCTTGTCGGTCTTTGTCTGCTAAGCGGTGCTCAAATGCATCCACTATATGTTGCCCACTTGTTCTGCATCAGAAAAAGTTTAAGAAATGGACACCCGATATTGTCATGACATTTGTGCATAAATATGTCATTTATATTGCAGTTCATCATCTTCATTTAACATGATGCAGTGAATTTAGGAACGTGTCAGTGTCACACAGGATGGAGTTTCCATCGCCTGCTGAGATACTACAGTTCCTGGCCTGTGTGAGGGGTGCTGACATATCCCACACTGCTCAAATGTCATCACATTATCCCTCAAGTGAGTCACTCCTGACTGTCACCCCCACTGACAAAATGTCCTTACACTTGCTGACTAGCTGTGAACAGGAAGGCCATCCCCTAGTGTCACTCAAAAAACTCTCTTCGTTTGGCTCCTCTGACGTGAGGACGGTGTGTGATATGATGCGAGTGGAGATTGGTATGCACCCTTTCTGCGAGGCACCGATTGACTTTATCTACCTGTCACACGGCTGCACTGAGAAGATGATTCGCCAGCCGAGAGGTGAATAGAGGCAGCACACAGAAGCAAACCAGCTCCAGCATCACAGACTGCATGCAGTATGGGTCTCCGTAGCAACTGCAAAGCAAGAGCTGATCCCAGAACAGCTTCATGTATAGTAAAGTACAGCATCAGTCTAATGCTTAGATGCAACTGATCAAATGTAGGGTAGCACATTTAACACAATTTTGAGAGTTTCCCATTTGAATATTGATTGGACATTCATTGTCCAGCTTTCCATGCAGGATCAGTTTCTAGTCCTATTATTATAGACATCTCTGCATACTTTCTTAGCCTCCTTTTACTCTGATCTTCAATGGTCAGGACCCCAAAGGACCACCACAATGCATGTATTAACATGGGTGGTGGCTCATTCTCAGCACTGCAGTAACATTGACATGGTTGTTCGATAGTGTGTGTTGCACTCACATGGGTGGATCAGACACAGCAGTGCAGCTGGAGTGTTTAAACCCCTCAGCATCACCGCCTGACTGAAAACAGTCCACCAGCCAGAAATATCCAGCCGACAGTGTCCTGTGGGCAGCGTTCTGTGCACTGATGAAGGACTAGAGGACGATCAATACAAACTGTGCAGAAACAGATGAGCTTCTGTCTCTGATTTTACATCTACAAGGTGGAGCAACTAGGTAGGAGTGTCTAATAGAGTGGACAGTGAGTGGACACTAACAACACCACCACGTCTGCAAACATTCTCAAATATGGTATGACAAAACAACTGATCTATTTCGGTGACACAGCAAAAATGTCAACGTTCTCACCAGAGAACTCTTGAGTAAGAGTAGAACATCATTATTAGGCCTCTCAGTGTTGAGAGGTTTCTCCACCATCCAAATGCCTCACCACTGTTTACACGTTTCTCGCCTGATCTGACCTGATCATCATTTCTTTGCCATCTCTTCTTGAGATAAACAGTCTTACATGCCCCTCCCCTTCCACTGTCCTGGGCACAAGCATGAATGCCCCCCATTACAGACAGCCTGGAGATGTTTGTGGGGTTTGAACTAAAATCATTCACATACATTAAGAAGCAAAAAGTGGCTATTCTTTGTTATAATTCAGAACACGTTTAAGTGTGGTTCCTAATTAGACCTCATTAGAACATGTCAAATATGCCCAAAGCTGTACCAAGCCAAAGGCAATGCATTGCATTTGTAGACATGCTCTCAAATCAAGTTTATTAATAGTAAGTTTGTTTGTTCTTCTTGGAATGCTCTACACTAAGCATTTGAACATAGGTCAGAGGATCTGATTGCATTCAAGAAAAAAGCCTCAGTGATATGTGGTCCTGATATTCCTACTAATCCCTAACGTATTCTATTGGGCTTCATCACTGAACTCTCATAACTTCATACCCCACGTGGCAGCTCAGATTTCTCCTACACTATGTGGACAAAAGTATTGGGACACCTGCTCACTCGTTCTTTTTCCTGAAATCAAGTGTATTAACTCTTAGAATCCGAGGTCTGCAATTTGCAGGCAGTTACATGCCGTTTTCTAGGCTTCATAACTTTGGATCAATACGTTCGCTATCTGACCATCACAGTGTGATTCATTATAAGTGAGTAATCCAGCTAATTGCGAATAAAAACAAATCTATCAAGTGCATGTTTACTGCTCTGTCCACATGTACAATGTCAACCTGCATGCAGACTCTGACTGATCAGTGAGAGAGGGTGGGGCTAATGACATTAATGACCCAGCGCTCTTTCTTTGCTCACACAGTGTTTCAGTCCTGACAAGAGATAATACTTATACATATACAAATAAGAAAACTAAACTTCATATTCATACAAATATTTAATTTCTCTTCATTTTTAAAAATGTTTCTTATTTTTGATAAATAAAGTACAAAAATGTCCAACAAAATTGGCCTTGAGTTTTAAATATTAAAAGAGTTTATCTTTTATTGGATTAACTGTCAGTACTGTCCATGACGTTCTATTAGATTTTGAAACTTTACTGTGAGGATTTGATTGTATTTCTTGTCTGACCAACACCCCAACTCATCCCAAACTCATCCCAAACTCCCCAACTTATCCCAGAAGTGTGGGCTGGAGCACCATCATTCCAGAGAACACAATTCCACTCTACACTTCAATGCTGGAGAGCTTCACATTCCTCTCGCCCATACCTGGCCTTAAGCATGGTGCCAGTAGGTTCTGCACTGGAGAGTCCTATTCTATTGGCAGTATCTCTCTACAGCATCTATACAGCAAAGGGTACAACTGAGAGTAGCTGAACGCATTCATCACAAGGGATGTCCACACATATTTGGACATAGTGTATATATAACTTGCAATTATGCTGAAAGGAGTATGAATATGGAAATCGTTCATCGTTTAATGGGGTTTGTTTACATGCAGTCAAGATAGATTTGACATGAAATAAGCTCTGGTTAAGAAAGCTCAGTTTCTGCTAAGACAGGGTGAGGAAGGGATTGGAGACATTCTCTCTCTCTCTGTTATTTCTGTTCTGTACTCTGATGTTCCTACCCTGCCTGCCCTTTGCTCACATGGCTGGTGGCTGCATGCTAATGATGTCATTCTTTCAGGCTATCTCTCCAACCAACCTTATGACCTCTTCAGCGGCATGACACAAACTCATGCCCATGCATCTGAGTCTGTGTGTTTTGGTGAAAATTACAGGAGTGAGAGGTCCATTTGTCTTTTTAGCACTCAGCTGAATAAAGCACAGTGAGCTGTTTTGCCCGAGACCTTTGCTATTAATGCATACAGATGAAACGAGAGGCAATTGTACTGAATAAATGCATGAATAAAAAAAGACCACAGCACTCGCAGTGCATCATAGTAGATGCAGCAGAGTTGAAAGCAGTATATACTTGCATTGCTCTAATGTGCTGAGGGGTATAAACATTGGAGTACATTCTGTTTCCAATGCTATCAACAGTACTTACGAACATTTAGTGCCCAGAGCTTGGTAGGCACCTTCTTATTAAACATTTCATCCAACATCAAGGGTTTAATGATGGGTTTGATGCCATTACTCTTCTGGGACGTCAGTGCAGTAGACATTAACACATTTCCTGCAAAGATCTGGTTGCATTCAGTCTCAAGAGCATCAGATATAGATATTCCAGATTACTGATGCCACTGTAGCTCATTCCAAATATGTTAGATGGTACTGCATTATACCACAAAATGCATTTGTACAGCCTAGTGCATAAGTACTAGGCTTGCTCTTACTTAATTTTGTAAGTCGCTCTGGAAAAGGGCGTCTGCTAAATGCCGCAAATGTAAATGTAAATGTAAATGCTTTCCTATGATGTAAACTGTACACGTTATAAAAACTGAATGCCTGAGTCAACAAGTTCACCTGCTCGAGCTGGGGCTGGTTTCTTGGACATTATTCCTAGTCCTGGCACACAATAGACTGTCATGGAGTCACTCAGAATTTGCAGCGGGTCATCTTCAGCGGTGTATCTTGGTAGAGATCTGTGTGTGGTGGCAACATGGTGCCCAATTCAACGGTTTGTTGTCACACATTCGAAAGTGTCATGGTGTCATGGTGTGGGGTGCAATTTCATACAATGTCAGATCACCTTTGATCTTCATTACATGTACTTTGACAGTCTAACATTAGAGTTACTGAGGTCCTGCAAACAGTGGTCCTAACTTTTCTGAACACAATCCAGTGCACTGTTTCAAAAGGACAATGCTTGTCCACATACTGCTGCCAAGCTCACCTGGAAGACAGAGATATTATGCTATTGGCCAGTCACCAGAATTTGAATGTGTGTGGGATGCTATTCAATAAATCATCAACACTCCACCCCTACTGCAAAATCTGCTGGAACAGAGAGAGAACATTATATAATATAGCAGCATGATATGGATTATCACAGGACACCATTAGGAACCTAGACAACTTCATTCCAAGATGTCTGGCATGTTGCATTTTACCCGACGTCAAGAGAATTTAAATATTTTTTTATGAATTTGACCATGTTTTGATTTTTACTTTAAAGAACTAAAAATATCTCAGAAATCCTTTTGGAAATTGATCATCCAGAGTGGTTTTGAGCTGAAAATGCAAGAATTATGGACAAGGATATTTATCATATTTATTGTTTAATATTGTTTATTGTACATTGTTTTATATACTTGATAGTGTTCCAAATAAAATAAAAAACACAATCTTATTATTTCTGTCATTTATGTATCAGTATTATCACTTCTCATGACTTTTGTTCTGAAATTTGAAAAGAAAAGAATACAAGAAAAAAATGAAGACAGAAAACAGCTCCTCTACTCTCATTTTCCTCTATCACCCAATATCTGGATCAGTGATGTCACCTGCCCTGCCCCCTTTGACTGATCAGTCAGAGTCTGCATGCAAGTTGAGCATGTATATGTGGACAGAGCAGTGAACATGCACTGGAAGCCCTTTGGCATTTAAACTGGGATTTAATTCAGTTGGAAACAAGTGAATTCTAGTTCACACATGAGTTAGATAGTGTACGTTGTGTAGCTTGTTATGGTATGTGTAGCATGTCTGCAGGTTACTTTGATCCTGAGATATGAATCCTAGAAATTACAAAGTGCAGTTCTCGGGTTGTAAGAATTAGATAATCACTCTAATATTTAGGCAGATGATCTGCAACAGCAGAAGACAACATTGGGACCAGCTTCTTTAAGCCAAGAAAGCTGAGGCGACACAAGACAGTCAAAGACCAAAAAAATGAGGCCTGGTACAACAAATCTTGATTCCTGCTGAGGCACACAGATGGTAAGGTCAGCATGAATCCATGAACCCAACCTGTCTTCTGTCTTTTTTGTTTTTCTGGTAGTCCACTATGAGCTCATTGTCCCTCTCTGTGTTGTTGGGAGGAAGTGTAAGCTGATTCTGGATGTCTTCTGTGCTGATGAATACATCATCATTGTTGACCACTGAGATGTCGTCTGCAAACTTGACAGCGATGCTGGATCTATGCAGAGGTACGCAACCCAGGGCCACAAATTCATTCAGAGCTTCTGATAAAGTTCATGGCAACTCAGGTGAATGTCCTGAAGTTTATATGAGTCCATAGTGACTTGTAAGGAGAACATAATGCAGCCAACCATTTGAATGAGATGCTGAATAGAGGAGAAGGCCACACTAAATGTTGTGTGAGTGCTTTAAGAGCTGGAACAATGAGGCGTGATCAGACTGCTCCAGGTAAGGGAGGAGTGGGCAGCTTTGTATGCCTCAGCATTATTTGTGGAATCATGATCCAAAGTGTTGTCAGCCTTGGTTGGGCTGAATATTCTGGTGGAATTTTACCATCTGGGTGCACAGTTTGTTTCTCAACAAGGTCTCCACAACTACCCCAAGACTATACCCCAAGAATTTCTGACCATGTGCGCAACTGCCATACACTCAGAGTCAGAATAAGGGTTTTCTAAGCTTCATAACTCACATGATACACATATCATAACAAATTTAAAGACCTACCCTATCCTAACACTAATTTATTATTATTATTATTATTATTATTATTATTATTATTATTATTATTATTATTATTATTATTATTATTATTATTATAAGTGAGTAATCCAGCTCAGAAAACAGTTAAAATTCACACATTTCCAACTGAATTAAACCCCAGTTAAAATGCCAAAGGAGTGTCCAGTGCATGTTTACTGCTCTGTGCACATGTACATGCTCAACCTGCATACAGACTCTGATTGATCAGCAAGAGTTGGCAGGGGTAATAAAGCAGCTCTTTGCTCCTTTGCTTTGCTCACACAGTGTTCAATTTTCAGAATAAAAGTCATGGATCATCCTGTAGAACTTGAGTTACCGTGCTTATCACCATGAAAAGAATCTCAGTACTGTCTTGATTGTTGGATGCACTGCAATGTCTTTTTTTGTAATTTACAGTAAAAAAGTCGCTATTACTTATTTTCTCACTTGTTTTCTCACATATATCGTTTTTACTTGTATTTATGTTCAGTTATGCTTTTGCCACTACTGTTCGAGTACTGATGGTCAGTGTGACCTTCTGTTTTGTGATAGATCTGTTTTTGCGTGAAATGAGTCTGTATTACATTACGTGCATCCTAAACAGTCTGGGTGTCTCAGAGAAAGAGCTGTACAGAGGACAGAGATAAAGATAGATAGAGTGAGGTCTGACATTGCACAGGCCACACAAACTGCTCACAGGCACTGGGCTAAATTCTCAGGACTAAAACGACTGCACAGGAGATCAGTCAAATAAAGCCAACTTGACTCTTTCTCTCTCTCTCTCTCTCTCTCTGTGTGTGTGTGTGTGTGTGTGTGTGTGTGTGTGTGTATACCCGTCTGAACACTTGCTATTTCCAAGAGATCTTTGGCCACTCAAATGTGTCTTCATTTGAGATGTAAAAATTAAGAAAACAAATCTTATTTATTTATTTATTTATTTATTTATTTATTTATTTAAATAGCAGCACCATGTCCCTTTATTAGGGTGCCCCCTTCTTTTCTTTTTTTTGCAGAACCACCCAACCACACAGGGCCCCGAGCACACAGTCTACCCTTGCCCACCCTCTGATGTCCCTGGCTGGAAGCCAATAAATGTGACAAAACCAAGTGACTGTTTATATTTTGCGGTATTAAATATCATTTTAACATTTTAATAAATATTACACATTTACTGCAACAAAACAATGTGACACACAGTGCATGCCTGTCCTTTAATTGCTATGTTGCTACACCATAATCTGTAGAATTTTTATGTCTGGAATATATTGATATTTTACAAATGATGTTCAGCCCTAGGTGTAAACCCCAGACCGGTGTGAGTTTGCAGCAGGGCAGGATGGTAAAAAGGCTACAGTAATAACCCCTATCCCTGACATTGCCATCATCTGCTGCTCTCACTTTCTCCCTCTGAACAAAATGCTGTCTCTGCTGTCACTTTGCTTTGAAATTGTCATTAGAGAGCAGCAGACATCCGTGGCTCTTATCCCCTTTTCTCCCCAAGTGTATGTAGGCCTTTATGCACTGCAGTTGTGTTCCACACACTCTAGATAAACAACTCTTTATATCTCAGAATTCCTGTTGGAAATTGATCATCCAGAGTATTTTTGGGCTTTTACTTATTTGTAATAATTAGACTGACTATGATATTTATAATAATACATTCTTCAGAATACTTGACAGCCAGAATAAATTAAAATTATTATTTTTTTTAATCTGTATTATCTCTTCTAAAGACTTTTATTCTGAAATTGTGTGAGCAAAGAAAAAGAGCAAAGAAAAAGATCAAGCATTTTATTTTTCTCTGTAACCCAATATCTGGGTCAGTGATGTCATCAGCCCTGCCCCCCTCTATCTGATCAGAGTCTGCTTGCAGGTTAAACATGTACATGTGCACAGAGCAGTAAACATGCACTGGAAGCTCATTTGACATTTAAACTGGGATATGTTTCAGTGTTTTCCAAGCTGGATTACTTGCTGATAATTCATCACACAATGATGAGTAAACCTAGTAGTGTGTTACTGATGGTATGAATGAGTGACTATGATCCAGGAAGAGAGAGTGGAAGAATGTGTCTAGAGAACAGTGGCTATGCACAAGAGGTTCTTTGGGACTTGGGCTGCTGTCCAAAACTCCTAGAAATGGGGAGGTACCAGTGGCACCATGATCAGGTCCCGAAGGCAGTAACTGATACCAATTGCAGAGGAATCTAACAGAGCAAGAAGCAATGAATAGTAAGGCATCACCTTCATCTGGGTGGGAGAAAAAACATGGCCGGTGCTTAGAGACCCCATCCCTACGGGTGACTGCCACTGAAGATTCCAGAACATACTCTAAGAACAACATTCAGGCCAGATCTGGTCTTAACATATGAGTTGCCTAAACAAACAGCTGGACTGGGTTTCTCAGGTTAAGGTGTCTGATAATATAAGAGCCTTACACTATCAGACACCTTGGCTTGTTAATAAGGATGTGTCAAAATTACAGCAGGCCAATTTTGTGGGATGTTTTTGTAATTTTATGTACTTTTAATCACCAAAAAATTAAAGTATTTATAGCAGACAGTCACATACCAGATGTTGTAATTTTCAGGAGATTCTAGACTACTCTAATTTGGCTTCATTCGAGATGTAACAATGAAAAGAATTAAAATATTTGTATGAATTTCTATATGTTTTGGTCAAAAATTTACTTGTGCCTAAAATATTCTTATTTTTATGTGTTTAATGGCTTAAACACATGAGAAATTACAGTGATCCAAATAAAATAAAATAAAATAACAACCTGAATATCCTTTATTATTTTTGTTATTTATGTATGTATCAGTATTATCCCTTCTTATAAATTTCATTATGAAATGTGAACCTCTGTAACCCAATATCTGGGTCAATGATGTTATTAGCCCCACCCCCTCTTGAAAGCATGCAGGGTGACCATGTACATGTGGACAGAGCAGTGAACATGCACTTCTGTGTTATTTAAACTTGGATTTAATTCACACACAATACTCTGATGCTGAGATATGAAGCCTAGAAAATGGCATGTAACTGTAAGTTCGCATCTCGGTAAGTTCGGTTCTAAGAGTTAATTCAGCTTTACCCTTTATACACACCTGATTCTTCAATATAGCAATTTAATTGATGTTAATAATAAAGTAAAGAAATCTCCAGTGTTTATTAAAACTGACAATAGCATAACATGTTATTGTAGTAAGCAGTCCCAACCAGTTTTCGGTGGTTGTTACAGAAAATCTAGTTTTAAAATTCCACTGGACTTATGCAGAATATAACGCTGCCAAATCTGCCAAGTGCAGAGGTCTGAGAAAATGTAGACTTCACTTTGATGGCCCTCTCATCACCCGGCTGTCACACACCCATAAACAGTTCCTCTAATAGCACAAGTGTGAATCAGGCTGAGACAAGCTTCAGACAGAAAGCTATCACATCCCTGTCCCAAAATGATCTCATATCCTCATATACCATTTTGGAATCACATTTCCCACAGATGTGTTTTTGGAATGTTGGGATCCAAACCTCCTGGCTGATATATTCTAGTTATGAGTTTTCCAGTGAATTAATATAAGAAAGGCAATCCAAGATTACCATTCCTTTTTTTGGAATTTGGGATTGCCTGTTTGGAATTTTCCTTTTTTTCTTGAATGCTCAAAAGCCATTAAGATGGTTAACCAGCTTAGTTCTTGACCCGTTTTTGGAGTTTGATGGTTTAGCTGGTCTACAAGAATGAACTACACAACTAGTATGACCAAGCTTGACCAAACAGGTTGACCAGTGTGACCAGCATGAAGATATGACCAGCAAAATCAAAGTGGCTGGTCAGTATAGCCTACATGACAACTGCAAAATATGCTATTCTGATCAAGAGCTGGTTAATAATGATGAAATATGTTATATATTATATTATATATTATTCTGTTGCTTGTGTATAGCAACAGATAAATATTGCTATATATATATATATATATATATATATATATATATATATATATATATATATATATATATTTGTATATATATGTGTATATATATTAAAGCCAAGTACTCAAATATATAAATATAAATATAAATATATATATATATATATAATATATATATATATATATATATATATATATATAGCTGAGGGCTGATGTATAAATCATGGTCTGCTGTGCCGTTTCGTTTACACTGGGTATTGCTCACCGATTTCACGCTTGCATGAATTGGATGTTGTGATGCAAGATAAAGGCCATGTCTTAAATCAACGTAACATAGTCACTTTCTGTAACATTCTGTAACATGAAAAATAAAACAAACTTATTATTCACAAGTTATTATTCACAAGTCTGAGTCAAGTCACAAGACATTTGGGACTGCAAGTCAAATCTAAAGTCTATTTGTAAGCAACTTAAAAGAGAATCTGACTTTTAAATAAAGCAGCCTCCTCCACCCTCTAATGATGGTCTAATCATTTGCACTTGATTCTAATTTTCATACCATCTCTCAATATAGTTAAAATGATTTATATAAAAATATAAACAAAAATGTTTGTATACTGTAGATCAAAAGTTTGTGCTCACTGCAATGAAATAGTTCATCAATGTTCTTTAAGACTTTAAGAAGAAAGTCTTCACACAGGAATTCATCGTCTGCATTTAACCCATCTTCACACAGTGATACACACATACACACTAGTGACGTCACACACCAGGGGGCAGTGAGCACACGTGCCCAGAGCAGTGGGCAGCCCCGTCCTCAGCACTCGGGGAGCAGCTGGGGAGTTCAGTGCCTTGCTCAAGGGCACTTCAGTCATGTCCTGCCAGTTCAGGGACTCAAACCAGTGACCTTCAGTCACAAGGCTGGTTCCCAAACCACCAGACCACGGCCGCTTCAATTATTTAACAGCATAATGTACTTATTTACCTTATTAGTCCTTAAACAGTATCAGTTGTACCACCACTGGACTGAAACACTGCTCATAGGATTATTTAAGTCTGAGCTTTTCTTTAAGCGTACTCCCCCAGTAACAGTGGGTCTCTCACCTACACAGCATGAAAAGCCCACTTTAGCAAGTTGAGATGAATTTGTGGAGGTGGGGCTTAGTGAGAATGGGAGAATAAGCAGGGTTGAAAGCAGTGGCCACCAAGGAAAATGGTAATAATGGAAAAATCGCCAGTACATAACAGAGGGAAAAATCATATCTATTTTGTCTTCAAGGAGTGCAGAACTAAATTTATAATCATTTGGTGCAATCACTATATTTGGGAGAGCATTTTTGGGAGTTTTATTAAAGCTAAGTTGAGTTTGAAAATGGTTATACAAAAAAAAGGAAACACTACACAATAAGGGTATTTTAACTCTGCATGTTGTGGGCAGTTACATGCTGTTTCATTCCTCATGATCAGAGTAACCTACAGACATGATACACATATAACAAACTATGCCTTATCCTGTATAACCATCTCATCATTGTGTGATGAATTATCAGTGAGTAATTGAGCTCAGAAAACAGCTCAATTCTCATCCCAGTTTAAATGCCAAAAGAGCTTCCAGTGCATGTTTACTGCTCTGGCCACATGTACATACTCAACCTGCATACAGACTCTGACTGATCCGTGAGAGGGGGTGGGGTAATGATGTCATTGATTGAAATCTGGGTTATAGAGGAAAACAAGAAGGGAAGGTGTTTGGTCAATTTTTTTTTTTTTGCTCATACAGTGTTCACATTTCAAAATAGAAGTCCTGAGAAAAGATAATACTGATACATTTATAAATAATAAAAAGTATTATTATTATTATTATTATTATTATTATTATTATTATTATTATTATTATTATTATTATTATTGCTATCAAGTATTTTGAACTTATTGCAAATATCCTTATCAGTCTAATTTTTACAAAATCAATCAAAATATGTGCATTTTCAGCTCAAAAACACTTGTTTGTGTTTTATCAAAACATGGTGGCATTCATACAAATGTTTACATTTTCTTCATTTTTACATCTCAAGTGAAGACATATTTAAGCCTAGGATGAAAATAACAATATCTGGCATGCATGACTGTCTCCTTCAAATACTTTCTCATTTTTTGGTGAATAAAAGTATGTCAAACTAGTATGGCCTAGAGTTCTAAAGGTTAATTAGTTGTAAAAAAATGATTCAATGGTTTATTAATGGTTTATTATGACTTAAGACATTAAGCAATAATAAATATTTGATTAAGAAATGATTGAAGTTACACTTATTACACCTTTAAAGATACACAATGACCTTTACAGTCACACTCTTCACTCAAACAACACACAGTGGTGAGAAGCAGCAGCCAATACCCTTGATTTTAGAACAAGAATCATCAAATGAGAAGGTCTCCCAATACTTTTGACCATATAGTGTAGATTAGTTACTATTCATTTTGTTATAGACAGAGAGTATGCTGTGTGCAATTCAAAGCGTAACTAGCATTTTCTTAAATAAACAGATCAAATAATATATAGAGATTTAATATGGGGCACTCTTTTGCACCACACAATTAAAATAATCGAATTAGAATACAAAAATAAAATAAAATCAATACATTTTAAACATCTGAAGAGGAGACTTAATAACTAAACACTGGAGGGAAGATCCTAAGCTGTTGTTAGTGTGGTGATACAGCTTGTTTTAATACTGGTTTAAACAGTGGCTTTGTTCTGAAGGCAAACCTGAACCTTTGTGAAAATTCTGTTGGGGTGGGCTGCATGTCAGCTGGCTAGCCCGCTTGAGAGTAACTCGTGCTTCTCAGCATCTGCTAAATCATTTCTTTTCTAAATGCAGTGATGGCAGTGCTCTTACTCAGCAGTTGGTGAGAGATGGTGTGAGAGTGCCAGCTTACAGAAATCATTTATTGACCGGGCACATTCCTGGAATATAGGCTTCTGCAGATACATTACTTCTGTCTGCCGTCTAAAAAGAGGTATAATACATAGATAATTAAGTTAGAATTTAATAGAAATTTCTGTTGAACATACTCAGTTTTATTGAAATATGTAGTTTGTTACTGTATTTCATGTTTTAAGGTATTTCTATCTCAGTGTCATGAGAATCATCCATCGAGAGAAGCTCGCAGTTTAGCTTCCTTGGCCAGTTTTCAACTCCCCAGTTGCTGGCTTTAGTTCCTCCAACAGCTGTGCTGTAAACCCTCCCGACCAACACCTTGCTCTGATCACACTCAGCAGCAGACATTTCATGAATGCCATAAGAAAGCTTACAGTGAAATGGCTGACTCCTATACAGATGTGTGGTTGTTAATGGCAAACGTGCTTTAACCTTTAGATATCTAGGTCACTTTTGTGGGGTTTTTTTTCCTTTTTTTTTTTTGTTTGTATGAAATAAAAACACTTTTTTCAGATTTTTTCAGAAATTCTGTTGGAAATTGATCATCCTGAGTGTTTTTGAGCTGAGAATTCAAAGTGATATAAATGAACACATTTGTTTTGATGATTTTTTAAAAGTATCATTTAACTTGTCAAAATGAGTTTTAGTTTTATGTGTTTATTTATGTCACTTTCGTCTCTCAATGTAGTTAATATAGTTAAAATGAAGATCAAACGTCCATATGATTAGATATGTTAAATGCAGAAGTGTCCATGGGGTGTCCTGACTTTTTCCACATGCCTGTATGTCATTACCCACTTCAATAATTTGATATATAAAGCTGTGGTGGATTAGAGGAATAACCAAAGACAGTTCTGGGAAACTCTCAGGACAAAATGAGTTAGCCCTCCACATGGTTTTCATATCTCTGATGTAGATATTGCATTTGGCCACAGAGCTACATGATTCTGAGGCTGCATAATGAGCCGTACAAACAGTAATCCCTTTTTGTACTCTTACACTGGCCATGAAGAAAACTAAGCATTTGTCAATAAGCACATAACAAAGCTGGGCTATTGAAATTAAAAATGAATTCATTAAATATAACAACAAAATGTAGAGTTATGTTTCAAAACATGCAGCTGTGTATAGCATAACTCAGCCCATTTAACATTACATGCCAGCAACCAAATGAACAGAGCAGCAAACCGCTGCTGACCAATACAATCCACATTTAACTCAAGATCTGCACTTTGTGGGCAGTCGCTTGTATTTTAGGCTTCATAACTCAAAATCAGAGCAACCTACAGACATGATACACATATTGTAAAATAACAAACAAACTACAAAACCTATATCTTAGAAGAACTGATATAAAAATAAATATTTAAGGAAATTTTGTATTTTATCAATCTAATCATTACAAATAACAACAGTAACTCTTGCATTTTCTGATCAAAAACACTCTGGATGATCAATGTCCAACATGATTTCTGAGATGTAAAACTGTATTACAGTAAATTTTTGATCAAAACATGATCAAATTCATAACAATATCAAAATTCTTCATTTACATCTCAAATGAAGAAATATTTGAGTAGCTTACAATCTCCTGGAAATAAAAATATCTGGTATATGTGACTCTCTCCTATAAATGCGTGTCTAATTTTTTGGTGTATAGAACGTCATACTATAAAAATGTTCCACAAAATTGGCATAGAGTTCTAAAGGTTAATATGAAAGGTTCTAGCCACTCATTACCCTTTTCAGTGTCAAGATCATAATAGTGCAGTAGTGCATTTGTTATACAATACACAGTGTAATGGACTACAGGGCCATGCTTTCTAGAAGCCTCTTCATGGTTATCCTACCTTTAGCTCCCTAATTCCCAATTTACAAATGAAGCACTGCTTAAGATCAGATATGCCTGTTCCATAGCACATCACCTGCTGCTCTCCTGCACAGTGCTGATTCCACTGCTTCCTAAAGCCCACTTCTGACTCCATGCCAAAATTCCCCACAGTCCCACTTGCAGCTTATGAACTTGACAACTGCCCAAGCGTCTTGAATGTCCACCACATTCCGAGATCAGCTCAATGGGAGGTGACATTTTCAGATTTTCCATGACTTCCCTTTGTATGCTGATCCCAGACCAAGGTTGCCCAGCCACGTATTGCTAATGGTCATTCTAATGACCTCAAAAACTGGTCTGAGACCAGAGCAACCTTTTCCAACACTTGTCTCTCTGTATGCCTCTATGCATCCTGCTCTGGCCAGCCGCAGCCACGGGCCACCAGCACCCTGCCAAGCCAAACAACATGCTGCTCTTGACATTCATTACTTATTGATGTGCTGGGATTTAATTGCATCTGGGGAGCTTTTAGCTTCCGTCCTCTCAGCTGCTAGTCAGCCCACCCTGACCCATACCCACTTGCCATCAAGTCCTGCTGGGTATTGTTGGTACAGTTTGCCCTTTTTGCATTGAGGTACAAACAACTAAGTTACTGTTGATTTTTATTTTATTTTATGGTTGCTGAATTTCTCCTTTAAAAAAAGGCCCTTCAAAACATGAAAATATGAATATATTATTAGAATAATTAATGAATAGAATAGAATATATTATTATATGAATATATTTATTAGAAAAGTATTTATAGGAGACAGTCAGACATACCACATATTGTTGTATTCAGGAGATCCTGTGCTCCTCAAATTTGTCTTGGAGATGTAAATATCAGTGTAAAGAATTTTGGGATTTGTTATGTTTTAACCAAAGATCTATTTGCATCTACAATTTTTATGTGTTTTATGCTGATAAGGAGTTAACGGATACGGTTAACAAGGATCATTATAATAATAAGTTCTTCAAAGAACTTGACAGTGAAAAAAAAAGATGTGGCATGTAATTGCCTGCAAATCTATTCTAAATCTGTTCTTGAACCGGGTTGTAAGAATGTAAGAAGTGGTGTAGAACATGAAATTTAAGATTTATCTTCATTCAAATTTCCATGTAGTTTGAAGTAAATATCTAAAGAGCCACAACTTGTCATGTTTTTCTTACCTTCAAACAATGATATCTTACATTACAATATAATCAACATTTCTACTTACTGTACTGTACTGATGCTGCTACTGGAACATTAATTTCCCTGAAGGAACCCTCCCAAGGGATCAATAAAGTTCTATTCTATTCTATTCTATTCTATTCTATTCTATTATATTATATTATATTCTACATTTTATTTAATGAGGGGAATAAGGTCAAAGATCTGAAGATGTGAAGGGTTTTGCTGAGGTTTTCTTTTTTTTTTTTTACAGTAATTTGATTTTAAAACTGTCTACTATGTAGTTATAATATCTGTTATAGGATTAATTTAGACATGTTATTCATTTCAAATGTTTCAGAAAAACACTCTTAAAGGAAATAGTAATTCAGTGGTTCTTAAGTAAAAGGAATGGTCCTTCACTCCACTGTAATTAAAAAAAAAGTTTGTTAGGCTTGGACAATAAAATAATCATCTGCTGGCTTATTGCAATAAATTATATTAGTGACATATTATCATTATGTTAGATAACATATGAGATGTTGCGTACAGACACAAGCTGCCTGTTCTGTTCTGGTGATCATCCAACTTTCTGACTTTACTAAAGGTCTTATCACTGAATGCAATCAAATCCTCGCAGCAATGCTCTAAAATGTAGTTGAAAGTCTTGTAGTTGAAAGCCTGGACAGTAGAGACAGTTACTCCAACAAAAGCAGAATAAACTGATCTTTAATACTGTTAATTTCAGAAGAAACAATGAGGAGTTGCAATTCTGTATTATTATACTCTATGTATTTTTATTTTATGTATTACTGCTTCTGTCCCCCTCAGCAATCCTTGCTGTGAGCACTAGTGAGCCCCTGCTGTTTCTTAATTTTAAATGACGCAGACAGAAGCAGCTCGCGCACTAATAGCCCCCCTATCTGCAGAGAGCAGATCACATGTACTGCATAAAGAAAACAAACAAAAATATTTATGCCAGTGACAGAAAACATACAGCCTGAAGAGGATCATTTGCATTTTATTGATGCAAATGTAATTAAATAATATTTTATATTTGATGACATCAATTATTGTACCAGATGTCATTAATAAGAATGAATAGATTAACCAGTTTGAACCTTTATTATTTTATATAGAACTGTAACGTGACCCCCCCCCCCCCCCCCCCCGAAAAAAAACACACTTTAATTGGAAATTATACACAAGCAGTCTCATACAATGAGATTATTAATCTAAAAATGTAACATTTAAAACTCTAGGCCAATTCTGTTGATGTTTTTATAGTTTGATGTAGTTTAATTCACCAAGAAAATTATTTAATAAAATAATATAAAAATAAATATTTAGTAGACAGTCACTCATGCCAGATGTTGTTATATTCAGGAGATCCTAGGCAATCTTCTTTTGAGAAGTAAATATGAATAGAATTGTAATATTATTATGAATTTGAACCAGCAATTCTGTGTTTTTCTGCTTTCTAAAATGAAAACATTTTACATTTCAGAGATCCTGTTGGGATTTGATCATTCTGAGTGTTTTTGAGGTGAAAATGCAAGAAATTTGATGAATTATTTGTAATGATGTAAGTTCTTAAATGTATGTCTCAGTATTATCACTTCCTGAAAACTTGGAGGATGGGTTGTGAATCTTTCGTCAGTTTTTTCCTCAACATATACAGTATATAAGTGATATTTAAGTTACAGTTGGGAACAGAAATGTCTTTGGTTTGGCTTTTTGTTTTTAATTCTGTTGGGCTTTAGGAGATACAGAAAAATCATTAGATCTGATGGATTCCCTGAGACCCCCACAGTGTTCAGCAATTAAAACAGACACTGCAGATTTCTCCAAACACAAATACAACTGGACTTATCTGATGGTATTGACTTTCTCTTGGTCAGAGGTTCGGGTTTTGTGTTGTTTACACTGTGTTGTGTACACGTGTCGGCCTTGGCCGTGTGGTTTCTAAACAACATCACTGCCACAAATTGCCGGCTTTGTGAAGATATGACATTGGCTTATGTGTCTGTTTTTGGTGACACTGGGTCACAGAGTTGCTGATTCAATTCATAGAACAGTTTTATGACTTTTAGCTTCTAGAAATGTGTCTGTTGGACTATGCAACTGAGCTGATATTTGGGATATTTTAGGATTGATTGGGTGTAAGTGCTTTTCCCCATGTAAACAATACATACATTATATGCTGTTAATGTATATAAATTGTTATTTCTAATTTTTTTTTAAGTACTGTACTGTGCCATGTTCTATGTATTCTTTCCAAAGAAAACTGTGACGTATATAAAACCAGTAACACAAATGCACGACTCTTCTGTGAAGGAAAGCTCATTTTGGGAGTCTGTGGTGATAAACGTGTTACAGAACCCTTAAAAGCTGTGGAACGTTCCTGACATTACTTTGTTTTTCACTAAAACTCATGAAATCCCTTAATGACACATACTGAAGATCACAGGACAGCGTGTCCTGTGTGTGTGAGCATGTGTGTGAGCATGTGACCTCATTTACAAAATGCTGGTGTGTTGGGTTGGATTATATGCAAATCAGAATAGAACGAGGCCTGTATTAAAGTGTTATATATAGTCCTGAAAAACACCTTTCACTATTTATACATATTTAAACAGATATTTGACTTTCACTGAGAGATGGAGGTGATATAACAAAACACAACTGAAGAATCGTCTTTTAAACATTATTAGAACATTTTAATTAATAAAGAAAATGTTCTTTTGAGGAAAAGTTAGAACAACCTAGACCCTAATAGCTGGTATTTCCTCCATCCTATTTCCTCCATTTCCTCCATCTTACATTTTCCCCAAACCCCCATCTGATTCATCAACAATTTCATACTGGTTTCTATGTTGGAGAAGCCTCCAGGTCAGCAAAGCAGCCACAAACCATGAATTTTCCACCTCCACATCTACAAAATCCTGTTGATAAATGATCATACAGACTGTTGACTCTTGAGCCAAAAATCTAAAAGATACCAAAAACACACATTATAAGATTTGCTCATGATAAATTGCCCCTAGTGTGTGTGTGTGTGTGGTACCCTGCAATGGAGTGGTGCCCTTTAATTCTGGTCAGGCTCCTGATCCAGTGTGACCCTGACCAAGAGGAAGTGGATAATAAAATGAATAAATTATTCTACACAATCACACACAAAGAGGCTGGATCGATGCAGCTGTACATGCAATGTCAGTACTCAGTCTAGGTTTTGCAGCTTTTATAAGTTCTCAGGCTCTTCACACCTGAGTGGAGTAACAGCGGGACTAAACAGAGCAATCAATGTCTGTCCACAGCATATTGGTTCCTTGGAGCCTTGATTACAGAGTTCAATTAATTGTCAGCCTTGGTGATGTGGCGTTTGTGGCATGACTGCAAGAAACAATGCATCCTCATTTTTAGTGTGATTAGGTTGTTCACGATTAAACACGTTCTGACCTTAGACTGGGACTTTTAGTGTCCTTTGGTGACTGTAAACCTGTTTATTTCTTCGTCTTAACCCTTAGAACCTGAGATCCACACTTTCCATGCAGTTTCATTTTGTTTACTAGGCTTCATAACTCAAGATCAGAGTAACCTACAGATGATCAGCGAGTAATCCATCTGAGGAAACAGCTAAAGTTCACTTTGTTACTGAATTAAATCCCTGTTTAAATGCCAATGTAGTTTCCACAGCATGTTTACGGTTCACACTCAATCTGAATACAGAATCTGACTGATTAGTCAGAGGGGGCAGGGCTAATAACGTCCCTGACCAAGAAATTGGGCTACAGAGAAAAACAAGGAGGGAGGGGATGTATGCCCTCTTTCTTAGCTCATGATGTTTTTTTTTTTTTTTTTGTTTTTTTTTTGTAAATTTCAGAATAAAAGTCCTGCGTAAGGATAAGACTGATACACAAATTAATGTGTTTTAGGACTTATATGCAAAAAATAAACAATTGTAGGCAAAAGTAATTTTTTGACCAAAACATGGTCAAATTCATCTAAATATTTACATTCTATCCATTTTTACATCTCTAATGATGACAGATTTGAGTGGTCTAGGATCACCTGAAAATAACAATATATGTTATGCATTACTGTCTCCTATAAATTCTTACATTTTTGGTGAATAATATGGCTAATATATATATATATTTATGTCTTTATGTATATCTATATGTACATGTATATGTCATGTCATCACCTTGCCAACAGTATCGCAATATATTGACCTGTGACCCCAAAACTGTTGCAATAGACAGCCTGATTAAACATCATGGCAGTGTCAAGTTACTGTCTCATTGCTTGGTTCCTCTTGCTGTGTGTCAGTGTGTGCATTCAGAAAAGAGATTTCATTCTATAATCTCTATGTGGTTAGTTTAAAAACATTCTGCAGTTCTGTTTGTCATCCAGGGGCCAGCCAAGGTCATAAATAAATCTTCTCTATCCAATGTTAGCCATTCCTCTCATGCCCGATTTGCTCTGTTATGACCCATTACACGTTTCTGACTCAATTCAATCTACTACAGTGGTCCTCCTCTGACTCATGGCACAACCTTGGTCTACTTCAGTAATTTCATTTTCCTGTCTGGAGATCCCTGCTGGGGAAAGCATAATTAAGAGTTTGAATATGTCTGGGAGTTGTGTATGGTATTTCCATTGTGTCTCTTTTTAAGGAAGATTGAGTGGCTGAAGAAACTGATGATTTCTGAATGAATTGAAATATTGTTTTCTGTTCACAGAAAGTTAAGTTTTCTGTCACTGACCTGTTCCTGTCCACCAAGGAACATTAATGACGCAGATGATGTAACCTATTGTTCCAACAACCTGTTGGAAATTGATCACTCAGTGTGTTTTTGAGCTGAAAATGCAAGAAAGTTGATGAATTATTTTTAATATAATGTAATTCATAAGGATATTTATAATAAAAAGTTATTTAAAATACTTGACAGTGGTCCAAATAAAATTTAATTATCTTTATTTTTTGTTATTTTTGTATGTATCAGTATTATTCTTTCTCGGGACTTTTATTCTGAATAAAAGTGTGAGCTGTGTGAGCAAAATAAGAGCAAACAACCCATTTTTTCTCATTTTCATCTATAACCCAATAACTGGGTCTGTGAAATCATTAGCCCTGTTCCCTCTTGAGACCACACTAGGTGATTAGATAGGGTTGTCTTGTCAATTGTTATGATGCATCACAAGTTATGAAGCTTAGAAAACAGCATGAAACTACCCACAAAGTGTGGATATCTGATTGTAAACATCATTTGTAAAGTGTAATTATTAGGAATGCAAATTTCACCCTGCATCCTAATAGCTGGTATTCCCTCCTTTGGCTGAAATAATGTAATTACATGTTTCCTATAACTGTCTATCAGTCTCTGACATTGACTGGAAGACAGATTTTCCCACTCCTGGGAACTAGATGTTCTCTGTCAAAATTTACTCTAGCCCTGGTGGTTTTTTTGGGTTTTTTTTTTTGACAATAGGGGTTTAATTCTTGCAGACCTCCCAGGGAAATCAAACTTGTTGTCTCTTTCTGATGGTAAATGCTGCATATCATTGACATTGATATCAACTGTAAGAGCTAACTGACATTTTAGGATGGTTGGATACTTCTTTATATATTTTGTGGACTGCCTTACTTTAACAATCAAGAGTAAACCAAATCAATGTCTGAGGTTTAAATTAGACAGTCTCCTCCAATTTTAGGCATTTGAAGTAGTGATAAATGTGTTATATTATTATTATTATTATTATTATTATTGGTGATATTATTATCACACCCACCTTATTTTAGTTACAGAATAGTATCATGTGTTATATTTTAGCAATTTGTGCAGAAATGTCAGTAATTTTCATCTATTTAGGATAAATATATTATCGTACTACTTTAGTGGAGTGCTTTTTCACTAGGAAGTGACATCACATGTTGACTGTATGCCAGATGTGTACATTTTATAATAAACAAGGAAGGGAACACGAGACAAAAAAAAACAACAAAACATTGTTGTGTGAGTGTGCAGCATGCAGATGGACTTCTCCAATGGGGACTGTAATCTGCTTGCACACGAATCCGTGGATATTCCGATTTCTTTGCCATAGCAACAGAGCTGAGAACGATGCTGTAAAGACTTTGCTGAGGCTCGCTTTGCAGGGAGCTACAGAGAGCAGGAGCAGACAGCAAAGCCGCAAAGTGTTTACTGTGGCACTTCAGCTTGGGATTGGAGGAATGCTTGTCTCCTCTTGTTAGAACAATGGCAGCTTCATGACACCAGGTTCTGAAGTGCCTGTGATCACGCTCGCAGCCGCTGTTGCTCCATCGGAGACCAATGGAGCGACGCAACAATTGCACACTTCACTCAGCATGCTGGAGCAGCTGTGGGCTGGATCCTTTTGTATCAGGCAGGCAGGCAATTTCCTTTGTCCACTGCATGTAATCGACTGAGTGTAAATAAAGACAAGCAAGATCCCTATGATTGTATGTCCCAAAATCTGTTGTTGTGCTCCTAAAATGTTCTTTGGTAATGCCTTGCTAGGATATGTTTACCTCTGTCTGTGAATCTCCCCTCCCCTTTTGCTCTCCCTCTCTTTCTTTCTCTTGCTCTCGCTCTCTGTCACATCGTCTCTCTCTCTCTCCCTCACTCTCCCTCCTTCCTTCCCTCCCACAGCTTGTTATCTCTCCTCCCCTTGCTTTTTCAAAGCCAGTAGTCTATCTACAGTTCACTCCACGCGCTGCTTGCTACATGATCTCTTGGAGAACCAGCATCCGCGTCTTGCCCTCCCACCTCAAAGCGAGAGATATCCTTTAGAATTCCATCACCAGGACAGCAGGATGCTTCTGCGCTGGCACTGATTCCCTCGTTTTTCTCCTCGTGCCTTTCCCCTTCCCCTCCCCTCTCCTAATCTCCTGCCCTTTGACCCACACCCTTCTCCTTTCCCCTTTGGCAGCCCCCTTTCCTCTTCCACCTTCCCTTCCCTCTTTCCCTCCTTTTGTGCTCTCGACCATGTTGCCATGTGTCTGCCGGCTTCAGCTTCTCCTTGCCTTTGTATCATTTGCCTTGCTGACTCAAGGGGAAAACTGCCCAGCCACGTGCCTATGCCCGGACCCTCACACCGTGGACTGTAGCGGCCGAGGACTCACTCGCCTTCCTGACGAAATCCCCTTGGACGTTCGCCGGCTGTTACTTTCTGATAACTGGATCCCCCGGATACCCTCTGACTTCCTTGTGCTGTACAGTGACTTGGTGTACCTGGACCTCCGGAACAACTCACTTTCTCATATTGAGCCAGGGACCCTCAGCACCTCCTCCAGGCTGGTCTTCCTGGACTTGGGCAGCAACAACCTGACCGAAATCCCCAAAGGAACTTTCGGTGAATCCCGGAGCCTGATCAAGTTGCGCTTGGGCAACAATCCTTACCTGAGCATGGTCAATGAGGATGCCTTCAGGGGTTTGACCTCGCTGAGGGAACTTGAACTGGAGCGCAATGCCCTGTCTTGCCTACAGGTGGGGGCACTGAGCCAGCTGCCTTCTCTGCGTGTGGTGAGGTTAGAAGGCAATCCTTGGGTGTGTAATTGCACCTTTGCTAACCTCTTCACTTGGCTAATCGAAAACAGTCACAAGCTTCCAAATGGTGAGTTGTTGAGATTCTGTGAGTCACAGCCTTCCCATTAACTGTATATACTTTTGATGTCATTGCAACACATCACTGAATGGATACTGTCATTCTGTATTTCACTTACGTTAGTTTGGTAATCTCTGCTATTTATAATACCACAGTTACAAAAGGGACTCCCTCCTGCGGGCTAAATTTAGCTGCCTCTGCCCCATCCCCTAACAAGAAGGGATTTCCAGACTAATGACAGACAATCAAGGGCATTGTTCCAGAAAGAAGCCAGGAGGACCTCATCAGATTGCATTGGGTACAGGATGGTGGTGTTATCTGTAGCTGAGCTCACGTTTAGCATTTCTCATGGGAATGTGCTCTCTCAACGTCACACTTTCATCATGCATGCCACACACCTGCCTTGTCCTTTCATGCCAATGTGGGTGTTTTTAAGTTTAAATGTATAGAAAAGTGTATCTGATGTTAGAGACTGTTATTTGGGATGAGAAAATGAGCACTTTCAAAGTCACTGATTATATATATATGGAGAGAGAGCGAGCGAGCGAGAGACAGAGAGAGAGAGAGAGAGAGAGAGAGAGAGAGAGAGAGAGAGAGAGAGAAAGAGGAGAGGGAGAGACATTTGTGAATTTGTGAGTCACTGAACCACATGTCATGAGGAATATGATTATGATTCAACAATCAAAGTACTTTCATTCAACCGTAAATTATCCACATGATCCCCCATGAAGGACACACAGATTATTAATCTGTTTGTTTTATTTCTACTCTCTGCTGGATGAGTCCTACCCTCTTGTTCTGCTGTGAAGCAACGGTTCCATATGGTGACCCCCAATCCACCTAAACAAGCCCATACGCAAATTCAAATTGCAAAGACATGCATTAGAAATAAATATATAAACAAATCCACCCCAGCTGTCACATTCTCAGAGCCAAGGTCATTTCACATGAAAGGACAAACATGGACAATGCCAAAGAAAAGGATGCTAAGGCAGAGTTGGACTTTGTGATGACCATGTCTATGAGCATAAAGACTCTGCTCGACCTTCACTTGTATGATGTACGGAAATAGCTGGAAATTGTAAATTCCTTTAGATAATTATAGTACCAAATAAGCAAGCTGGCACTGCCCAACCACTCCACGAGCAGATGAGACCCTCTGCCAGCATGTTTACATTTGAACATGACCTTGTGCTGTCTCTGTTTGTTATTCCCAAGCGTGTTTTGATCCAAGAGCAGATAAAAGGCTAACCATGTCACAAAGAGAGATGGCTATTTGTACAGTGATAATCTAACATCGTAAATCATTCCTTTCCCTTTTTTTGCTGACCTTTGTTAGCATATTTAGAAATGCATATATGCATATAATGTTACCACATATATCGGACGTAACTCAGATCAAAAGTTGGATTAGGTTTAGGACTTTTCTTTAAATAAGGTTATATAAACTGATCTTTATTCTTTATGAAACTGAATTATTAATTAATTATTGCAAGATAAAGAATTGCTACACTCATGTTTTCCATAGTACTGCAAACAACAGCACATCTGTGTAAAATTAAACATATTTCAAAGCAGAAGCAGCTACCCACTGAAAAAGCAGTACAGAATCCTTCTACTTTACTGCCATTCTGAGTGGAGTTCTGCTCGAATGAGCTAATATGGGGCAAACTGGGCACTACTGTCATTGTCTAACTACAACAAAGGCTCACATCCAAAACTCAGAGTAGATGGGTGTTTAGATGGGGAGGTGAGGTAAAGTCATTTCTACTAGAGGTTCTTTTTAGTCCATGGCAGTAATTTTTACTGCTACACTACACGCTCTAATCAATAAAAATTCCAGACTCTTTACCTTCTGTAAAACAAGCCTTAAAATTAAACTCAGGTTGCATTAGTCCTGTTTAAATTGACATTTGTAAATGTTCTCTTTGATCATTATTGAGGTGCTTAAGAAGGCATTTATTTTCTTAAGCATGGCAAAAACACATTGGGTTCTTCAGACTGGTTTGTATCTTGGTTTTGACTAATTTCTTCTCATATTTGTATTGATATCAACGCTAATTAGTGATTACCTAACTTTTTTGTCCGAGTGTTTTCATAACACTATTTGGTATCAAAATCAGATGTTTACCTGCCTTAATGTCCTTCAAATCAAAGCTTAAATTTAAGCTGTGCTTCATGTTCTGTGCACTGTGCATGTTGTAACTTTATTACCTAGAGGTGGGCAGCAACTTTTCAAACTTGTGTTGTGTAGGAAGCAGAGAAGCCTCTGACTGGTTGCTTTCTACCCTGCTTGCTCCTTACTGAGCCTGGATTCCAGCTTGTGTTCTGAAGGCAGCTCTACCTTTGAGGCAGAACAAATGTATAAATAAATAAATATGTATATGCATTGCATGATAGATGTGCAATTCAATTTGAGATTTTCTCTATTTATTTTTAAGAAATTATTTTTGTATGGTGTTGCTTTCTCAGAAAACTGCCCAGAGAACTAGAGAACTAGCTTCTTTTTCTTTAATAATTTTTATATACCAGGTTTTAATCCAACAGCAATGATGGTGCAAAATCAGTTTTAAACATGCTATAGAAATAAACATGACCTACCCCAAGTAGAAATGGATGTTGGGCCATATGTGGCTCATTTCTGAACCATAAGTGCCAGAAATGGCCCAGATTTAGCACATTTGTATCTGCTCTTTGAGAATTAATACCTGTTAACACTTGCATATCATCACTGTCCAAACAGAAAGATTGAACATTACATGAGGTGGGAAAACATACTTGACTTTAAATGCATATTCAAGTTCATGTACAATTCATTTCAAGAAATTCTAGAGCTTTTCGATTGGTTCATTCATCATAATATGTTTACACAGTGCAGTACAGTCTTGAATTTCACTTTGGGGATGTTCACAATATGACTACATGAGTGTGAGCATGTTTTCTGTGCAAAGCTTTGGCTCACTAGCAAATCACACCTGCAGTCTGACTTTGGTGAACTGGCAGAAATATTGTCTCTGGTAGTGGACTGAAAATACATTTATCACAGACCCTGAGTGCCTTCTCCGGCTGGGCACAATAAAGTACATTAGAGAAAAAAAGAGCCAAGCACACATCAGCAGCAGCATAACTGGGGCCAGGCCTCTGGCGTACCTGCCAACTGGCCCAGCAAGAGCACACTTCCCAAATTGAGTTTGGAGCATGCATCCTCACCTCACGTTCACTGCTTATTTCTGCATCACTGGCTTCTTATGACTTGGGGGAAGTTAGACTGTGACTGGTCAAAGCCATGAATAGACCAGAGTGACCTTTTTAAACACACACACAGGAGGAGGTGGGAGACTGGTCCTGCCTTAGGGTTTTCCAACTGAACTTGCTCTAAAAGCATGAGGGGTCAATTTGTCAAGGGTTGAAATTAAGAAGTTCATTAATAAGATGCACACTATCGGACAAAAAGAAGCTTTATAACCCCAAATTTTCAGGCTTATTTATTTTAACCCTTGTGAACCTCAATAATTATTTCGTTTTATTTTATTTGTCAAATGTTCTGAAAAAATCTCAAAATTTCTGTCTCCGAGTGGCTCGGAGATCTATTTCACTAGTGCTGTAACCTGGTGCTAGCCACCGGAGTCTGAGTACGTGGTGAGTACGTGGGTAGAAGGCACTCTCCCTGCATCACACCATGAGTGGTGCAACTGTCTAAGTGCCCTCAACAAACAGAACAACTTTGAAACTTTCACTTTCAGGCTCCGAATGTCTCGGTGGTCTCCGAGTGACCGAGTGTCATGCTGATCAGCACAGGCATCTATTCGTTGTTGTATCAAAGCCCTATAATGATACCAAGACAGCAGTTCAAAATGTGGTGGTGCCTGATTTCACATGTATCAGACAAAACCATTCGAGATCATTGTGTGGTGCCTTCTCAAGTGTCTGTTGTCGTTGTATTGGAGCTGGGGACCCGACGCTTTCCTTTAAAGGTTTGACTGTCCAGCAATGATGCAAAGAGGGCATGGCTGACTTCACATGTATTGGAGGACACATGTCCTAATGGGGTTGGGTAATTGGCACTTCCAAGTTGGATGAAAAATTGGGATTTAAAAAAGTTATTCCTTTATCATTAACTCCCTAACATGACAAACTGCATGTTTTCAGCATTCGACAGGATGAAAAGGATGGGTTTTGTGTGTTTGGTAAAATAGTGTCTCCAGGTGGATGGGAGCACATGCAAACGGAATGTGCAAATAAATACATAATATAGAACCTGCAGAAATGTGTACATATGCATGGTGAAGTTGTATTGCAGTTTCACCTGTGAAGAGTAACAGGCGAGAGAGAGAGAAAGTTATCTCTAAGAACAGGTTTGCCTGGTCCATGCAATGCTGCCAGAGGACTGCTAATGAAGTAGGGGTGTTCTAAGTTGTTGTGGTCTTCTGGACATAATGCAGATCTGAAATAGGGGACCCGATGTGTGCACTCACATATACACCTATAGAGTTGAGTACTGCTGTTTTTTTCAGTGGCCACAAATTCCACATTTACTTGTATGCTAGATAATCATTTACTGGACCAATCATCCCAAATGTTTTTTGTAGCTATGAAATAAAGTACAGTGAAAGAAACCAATATACTGCCTTCAGCACTGAGGAGGATGAGGTTTAAATCAAATTGTGGTAATGACATTGACCCTCGCATCGCTGGGAAGGTTTATTACCCACTTGAACCCAACAGTTGAGCCCCTGATCCAACTTCAGATAGCTCTACTCAGAAGACTGCGCATTTCCCATTAGACACCAGCAGGGCTGTGGCCAATGATAGATTATGCCTTTAAATTAGAAGATGGATTTTCTGACAGGTGAGAATTGGTGATTCTTCTATCGTATTTCTGAGAATAAAGATAAATGCAAGGAAAGCAACTCCACGGACCCTGTACAGACTGAGACAATTTTCATCCACAAATCATAATCAGTACCTCTGTTTTCAGGACCATAGATTCAGTGTTCCTCTTTCTTTAATAACGTCTCAGCATTTTTTCTTCCCTGTTCTTTAAGCTTTAATATACTGTTTATTAGTACATAATTGGAAGTCACTGAAAAATGCTAAAAATATAACTGTTAGTTGCAAAAATGGACAATAAACACTTAACCAGAGAGTGCACTTCCTGAAGAAACTGAGTGTGATTGCAACTCAGCAGTGTTACTGAAATGTGTTGGTTGCTACAGTAGAGGAGTCAATTGCTAAGATGTTGTTATGGTATATGTGTTGGTTGATATTGTGCTGCTATGGCATAGGAGTCAGTTGCTAAAGTGTTGCTATGTGTTTCCTAAGGTGTACATTTGGTGTAGATATTGGTTCCTAAGGACTTGGTAGGTGGTTGCTAAGGTGTTGCTATGGTATAAGTGTTGGTTGCTGTGGTGTTAGTGTGATGTAATAATGATTATAATTAGCCTTAATAACCAAACAATAAAGAGAAAGCTTTTACAATGATGTCAATTTAGATGATTTATAACATGCAACATTATTTTTATAAGCTCATTGTATCAATGGTAGTTAACATTATATTACCCAAACTTACAAAGTACCACATTTACCACATTACAATCTTACCCGATATCACATAACATGTCTAACCTCAATTAGACAATTCCTATAACCATCTTCCTGTCTCAGGGAGAAAGTTTTTCCAAGCAGAATTCTTTAAGCTGTGTGATCCACACATTGACTTGTCCATTCCAGAACTCCCCATTCTTTTCTTTTTAGCCATTTCTTGATGGATTTTCTAATGTTTTTTTGGACAGTTGGTCTCACATTTTCTGCAAACCCCCTGAATACAAAAAAGATTTCATAGTGGTTTCAATGATGGAGAGCTCTCCAGGCCCTGCTGCAGCAAAGCAGCTCTCCAAACCATAACACTTCCACCCCCATCCTTCATCCCAATTGCTGTGTTTGGGTCATCCCAAACATGTCTTCTGTTACTGCATCCAAATATTTCAACTTTGGACTGTTTGCATTGTTCACATTGGTTGGTGTCTTTCTGATGGTATATGCTGCATTTTGATGACATATGATTTTAGGAGAGATTGATACTTCTTTATGCATCTCGCAGTCTGTTCTTGGGCTGAACTTACTATGACAGTCTGGCCATGGTGACATTTGTTTTAAATATTATCCATTTGTAAATCATTTTCTGGACTTCTGGACTTCTGGATTTTCTGGATTTCTAGTTGTTTTGAGCTCTTTTTAAACCTCTTCCAGACTCATCTGCATCTACAACCTTCTTTCTGAAGGCTTCAGAGAACTCTTTGAATGTTGCCATGGTGATAACACTCACTTCAACTATCGAGAGCAAACCAAACTAATGTTTGAGGTTTAAATAAGACAGATTCCTCCAAAGTCCTCTTTAATGATAGTCTAATCATTTGCAGTTGATGATTCTAATTTAAGGCTTTTTAATGACAACCTCTGGCAATAATTATAGAATCACCATTCTTGGATGAAGTTCTTTCAATTGTTTAATTTTGTAGAAAAAAATGTAAATTGCAGAGACAGGTGAAGGAAAAAAGCAGAGAATGCATTTTAAAAATTCCAAACTTCTGGCTTCGAGAAACTGTTAAAAAGGGAAGAAATATAGTTGTTGTAGTCAGTCGCAATTGTGTTTTTAGATCAAGTAAATAAAAAATATGGGAATCACTAAATTCTGAAGAAAATATTATGGAATTATTGGAAAAACACTGCACCTTTAGTACTTTGTACTCTTTGTACCACCTCTGACTTTTATAACAGCTTGAATTCTCTGAAGAATGGACTTAACTAATGACAAACAGTATTCTTCATCAATCTGTCTCCAACTGTTTCTTATTGCTGTTGCCAGATCAGCTTTGCAAGCTGGAGCCTTGCCATTGATCTGGACTTTTTGCGAGTGACATTGTATGTTTTTGCGAGGCCGTGCGAGTGACATTGTATGTTGTTCTTGAAGGAAGGTTTTCACGTCCGTTGCCGTATGGCAAGATGCATTATCATGTTGAAAAATGAAATCATCACCAAACATAATTGTAATTGATGGAATAAGAAAAATGTCAAAAATTTCTAAGTAGACTTTGGCATTTAATGAAGATGTTATGATGCCATCTCCCCTGTGGCTTTACCTGACATGCAGCCCTAGATCATCAGTGACGGAACATTTACATGTTTTCTTCAGACAGTCATCTTTATAAATTTCATTGGACCAGCACCAGACAAAAGTTCCAACATCAGCTTTTATTTTTCGTTTCATTTTTTCTCACTGTAACGTTTTTCTTTTCTGTTTAGGTGTTTCGTTTTGTAAATGTCATTTATTTTAGGCCGTGTCTTGAAGTTTGCTCACAGACATTGACACCAGTTTCCACTTTCTTATTTTTTTTTCTGCATTTTCTGATTAAGACATTGCTTTCTATCTTGATGCTTTGATGTTTTCTTTGATCTAACTGTATTCTTCCCTTTTTCAAGCTTCCCATTTTGTACTTGGTCCATATTTTAGATACAGCTCACTGGGAACAACCAACATCTTTTGCAACATTACGTGATTATTTACCTTCTTGAAGAAGTTTTATAATTTGCTCCTTTGTTTCAACTGACATCTCTCATTTTAGAGTCATGATTCATGTCAATCTGCTTTTGTGCAACAGCTCTCCACGGTCTCATAAGCTCTTTTTAAACTGAAGACTAATTAGCAGATTTAATCTGATGCAGTTGTTTGTTTTAAGAATGCAAATTACAGAGCTATTCCATAATATTTTCCTCAGAATTTAGTGATTCCATATTTGTTTCCTCTACTTGATCTAAAAACACAACTGTGACTGACTACAACATTTGGAATTCTTCCTTTTTTCCTTTTCCTAAAGCTCTTCCTTTGTTTCTTGAAGCCGGAAGAGAAAAAAAAAAGGATAGTTTTGTGCCATGTATCTGTGGTTAACGTCTTTTCTACAAAATTAAACAATTGAAGGAACTCCCACCAAGAGTGGTGATTCCATAATTTTTGCCAGGGGTTGTAATACTAAATTTTGGTCATCATGTTTTACAAATTATTTAAAAAAAAAAAAACATTTCTTGATGTTTTATGTACATATGTATCTCTCAATATAGTTAAAATGAAAATTGAAGGTGCAAATGTATAAGTATGTTAAAAGTCAAAGATCGTTGTGGGGTGTCCTAATGTTTTCACATCATTTAGCAGTTCTATCTTTTCTTGCTTTTCCAGTCCTCAGCTTGACCTGCCCCACTTGTTAAGCACTATTTCCTAAATACTTTACAATCTGTGGAAAGAGTTACCTGAAATTGCTATCTTCTTTTAGACTTCTGAAAGAGACAGAAGAGACATTCAATAGCTTCAAATGAGCACATTTGCTGGCAATGTATGGATAGATGAAAAAAAAGGCTACATGGTTAAAGAGACATTTAAGTCACCCCAGAAAACTGATTCCTCTTCACAGTCAAGTTTAATCACCAGTACCACCATTAACACCACATTCCAGAACAGAAATTAATGCAGCCAGTGAAGCAGACAGTCACAATGACCTCTTGAAGAGCGGGTTTATGCATATCTGTTATATTATATGGGGTCGATTAAATGTACATTTGAAGATTAGTTAACCTCGCTTGAATACAATGAAAGAGGAAAGCTGATGCTTCATATTTTAATTGTGGGTTTAAATCTTATTTGATTAATGGAGATATAGATAGACTATTTCTAGCCCATAAATGCAAGAGAAAATGAACACAAATTTGCTCATCATAGAAAACAAGATAAGAACTGGGCTGCAATCAAATATAATCAGAACATCTGTGCTTGAGTAAATGTGTGAGTATGTGCTTGTGTTTGCACAGTGGCTTTTTTTTCCACAGGGGAGAGGATTTAGACCCCAGTGGTGGTCATCATGCATGACAGATGGAAGCCCATTTGGAGAATGAGGGTCTCTTCATTATCCCATCTGAAACCTGAAAAAGACTATAAACCACTGACTGGGTGGGGTGTTGATAGTGCACAAAATAGCATCCCACACATCTTCAATCAGGGATGGGTCCGGTGATGTGACTGGCCATGACATAGTATCTGATACGCAGATGAGCTTTGTCCTGTTGGAATATTGCACCGGAGTGTGTATTCAGAAGAAGTAGGACCACTGGTTGCAGGACCTCATTAATGTAACTTTGGGGCTTCAAGTGCTTGTAATCCAAGACCAAAGGTGATCAGGCATTGCTCACCATGACACAGGCCTCTAACTTGATGCTGACCACGGTGCCTCCACACACAGATTCATTGGTCATCTCCACCAAAACAATAGTGGGACTTGTAACTGAAGACGACCCACAGCCATTCTGAGTGACTTAATGGAAGACTGGCATGACATGATTGTAGTCAGTTGATTCCATCAAAGTGTACATATGATATGGGAGACTGTGTAGCTAATCTAACATTAAACACAACATTTTCAGCAACTCTTAATGCTATGCTAATGCTAATGCTAATGCTTAATGCCTTTGGGCACCTTACAGAGTCAGGTTTGCCAATACTTTTTGTAGCAGCTAACAGTCTGCAGAAGGCTTGTAGTTCTCTAGTGGGTCATCTTGCATGCGCAGCTTGTTTTAAGGTCTGTCAACAGATTTTCTGTGGTATTTAGGTTTGGGAGCTGTGAGGGCCATTTCAAAAGCCATGTGTCTCAGGTAGTCTCTGGAGGGTTTTGAGGATCATTATTTTTATATAAAGGCCATTCTTTCTACAACTTCAGCCTTTTCACAGATAGTTAAACGTTGGCATCCAAGATATGCTGGTATTTTTGTGGAGACCATTCTAGGACTGGACGATATGGACAGAAATCACATTCAAATACATTTTAGCTATTATAGCACGTATGTGAGAAGGCTGTTTGTGGACTACAGTTCAGCATTCAACACCATCCTTCCCCTGAGGCTAGAAGCTCGGTCTCAACAGCTCTCTGTGCAGCTGGATCCTAAACATCCTAACAGGCCATTGGCAGGTGGTGAGAATGGGCAGAAACACATCCTCCTCACTGACCCTCAACACTGGAGCCCCTCAGGGCTGAGTGCTCAGCCCCCTCCTGTACTCCCTGTACACCCATGACTGCGCAGTCAGACACAGCTCCAACTTCATGGTAAAATTTGACGATGACACAACAATCATAGGCCTGATCTCCATTGACAACAAGGCAGGCTACCTGAAACACTGGTGCCAGGAAACCAACCCCTCTCTAAAAATCAGCAAATTCAAGGAGCTGATAGTGGAGTTCAGGAAGCAGGGGAGAAAGCAATCCCCTGTCTCCATCAATGGGACCACTGTGGAGATGGTCAG
This sequence comes from Acestrorhynchus altus, assembly GCA_034509495.1. Taxonomy (NCBI): domain Eukaryota; kingdom Metazoa; phylum Chordata; class Actinopteri; order Characiformes; family Acestrorhynchidae; genus Acestrorhynchus; species Acestrorhynchus altus. The sequence goes on from CM067521.1 coordinate 7,966,478, forward strand.
CAGCATCAAGGCTTCAGCCAGAGTAGAGGAGGAGCTGACAGCAGGAGGTGGAGCAGAGGGAGCAGAAAAATAGCCTTATTTAAAAACTTTAAACCTCAATATAAATTAATATACATTTTATGGCCTCAGTTTGCTGACTGATCCAAATTCTTTTCTGAATTAAACGTCACATTTAAAAGTGTAATTTGCCCAAATGAAAGCCTTATACATCTTATATTCAGAATGAATAGGAGTTGGGGATGAGGTGGGATGTGATCATCTGATATCCAGACCTCACTAATGTTCAAATGCTCACAGCAGTGCTTCCAAATCTTTCCTGGACAATAGAGACAGTTACTCCAACAAACACTTTTTAAGAGTTGATATCAGAAGAAATAATGAAGGAGCAAGTGTCCCAGTACTTTTGTCTATGCACTGTATTTAACTCTGTGCAGTGTAGATGTGAACAGACAGTAAATCCTTAAACAAATCTAAGCAGTTTCTGACCTGAACTGTGGTGTAGTTACACAGAGTATGATACAGTACAGAATCTGGGTCCTTGATGTGTGCAGCTAGGTCTATATGATTTGTGTTCTCTCTCTCTCTCTCTCTCTCTCTCTCTCTCTCTCTCTCTCTCTCGTTCTCTCTCTCTCTCTCTCTCTCTCTCTCTCTCTCTCACACACACACACACACACACACACACACACACACACACACACACACACACACACACACACACACACACACACACACACACACACACACACACACACACACACACCCTTATCTACCACCATGTGCCCATGAACCTTCAGCTCTTCTAACTTCTGCAGTTTGCATATATTGGGATTCTTAAATGAGATTTCTTCACCCAGTGGTTCATAAATGCTGAGAATCCAGGGATTTAATGGATGGATTAAAAAATCTCCTTAACTACCACTGCTGTGGTGGCAGTGAAATACAAAGGTCATTTGATGGGCCAAAATATATCCCGTGTCCAAGTAAATCCAATTAGAAATGATGAACCCTGCCACTTCTGTGCACACAAGGTACGATAAGTAGAGTTTTCCATTAAAACTGACTGCCACAGTCAGAGAATCTGGAAGTGCAGTGTATTTAAACGTAGACTAAAATAGCTTCTAAATTACAAAGACAATAAAGAAATGGATAAAAAGCATACTCAGTTCCGTAGTTCAGATAGAGAAGAATAGTAATTACATCAGAAAATTTCATTTTAAAGCTGTTTACTTGCACAGAAAAACACAAAGGTTAGAGTACAATTATTATATAGCATGAAAACAATGAGAGACCATTTATTATGTTTCAGTTTGTTTAACTCTTAGAACCCCAGATCTGCACCTTGCAGACTTTGTTACATGCCATTTTCTAGGCTTCATAGTTCAGGATCAGAGTAACCTACAGACATAATACACATATCAAACTACAACACACTCTAAGACAGTTTACCCAGTTGACAGACTTGGGTTGTTTTGCCATTTTGGCACCATTTAGGCCATTCTGACCAAAACACTGTCAACTTAGTTTTATAATGCTGTCATGAGTGGTAGAAACTGGACTGCAGTGGACTGGAATGCTATTATCTTCAGCAACTAAGCCAGGTTCTGTTTGAGAATCAACAATGGTCAGGTTTGAGTATGGAGGCCTTCTGGGCAGTGCTATAATCCTGCCTTTGCTCTGGAACGACACACTGCCCTGACTACTGGTGTAATGATCTGGGAGTTGCTTACAACAGTCGGTCTCCTCTAGTAGTGAAGCAAGGGACATGAACAGCTCAGCGATATGTGCAGGACATGCTGTGGCAATGTGTTGCCTCACATGGCAGGGCTTTCAACTGCCATTTTTCAGCAGGATAATGTTCTCCTACACACAGCAGTTGTTTCCCAGGAATGTCTCCACCAGATTGCAACACTTTGTTTGCCTGTCCGGTCGCCAGATTTATCACCAGTCGTGCATTTAGGGGAGAGCAAGCTCAACAGGCCCAGCTGTAACATCTGTGGATATATGTGTCGCAGGATGGCATACAGAACCTGTTTGCCTCCTTACCTTAAATATCATAGTGTTTTCATTCTTAATTTTCTTTTTGTTTTCATTCTATATTTTATATTTTGTACTTAAATTTCTATTTTTGTTTTTTGTTCTTAATTTTCTATATGTTATATTCTGGTGTTCATTTAAATTTGTTTTCATTTTTGTTTTCATTTTATATTTTTGTTTTTGCTCTTAAGTTTTTATTTTTGTTTAAATTCTTTAATTTATAATTTTTTTTAATACTTCATTTTCTATTCTTATTTCCATTCTTATTTTTTTCATGTTCTTGTTTTATTTTTGTTTTGATTTTTATATTATTTTTTTTCTTAATTTTCTCTTTGTGTTTTTATTTTTCATTTTATATTTTGTCAACAGATTTTTCTTAATTTTTTTCTGTATTTGTGGAAAATCTTTTGATTTCCTCTGTATGAAAGATGAACTTGCCTTCCCTGAAAATGCACTTCTCTTACCTGCTGAGGTATTTCTGTAGTGCATATTAATTCCTTAATGCAGACTTTTTCAAGGGATTTCTAGACTGAAAATGAAATAATTTGATATATCTACCAAATTTATATTTACTTTTGACTGCTAGCTTACCAATGACAGAAACACAACTTAATATCCAATTTAATGTTTAAGTTGAATTATATGTAATTTAAAATAAAATAAAAACATAGGACAGGCTAATCTAGGTAGGAAATATGGGAACATACAGTAATTATTATCATATAATATTTTAATACTAAATTAGTATTGGGTAAATTTTATGTATAGCAATTATTACAATGTAAATTGTATGTCCAAAATAGCACACATTGTTACAGGTAACAAAGCATGTGACATGGTAAGACCCAATGTTATAGAACTGCCCAATTACACTTTTCTTTTTTTGGAGATCAGAATTAAACATCTCAGTCACTCATTTGGTGACTAAAATCCCTGGGGCTGAGATGTACCACTGGCCTCCAGTCCACAACCAGCCACCGCCATGAATCTTTTAGCAGGAAAATGAGTGTAAACATGATCCAGTGCTCTTGGCACTACTTTTGGGTTAAGCATGTACAGAGCACATGTATAATTCAGAGTGGGACATGTCCTGCAATGACCTGGCTAATGAAGATGGCCTGTGTGTGAAATAGCTTGTCATATTTTAACACCAGCCTGCCCACAAATTGTATATATAAATAACACATTTTTGATAAACATGATATGACTTTGAATTAATGACTAGCTTACTATTAGAACTCTTAGACCATGAGATCCACATTTCATGGGCAATTACATTCCATTTTCATGGCTCAGAATCAGAGTAACCTACAGACATGATACACATATTATAACAAATTACAAGCCCTGCTCTCATCATTATGTCATGAATTATCAGTGAGTAATCCAGCTCATGAATCAGCTAAACTTCACTCACTTCCAGCTGAATTACTGCTCAGTTTAAATGACAATTGAGTCACGTATGCTGCTCTGTCCGTGTGTACATGTTTAACCTGCATGCAGACTCCGACTGATCTGACTGGAATGGGGGAGGGATGGGGGGTGGAACTGACCCAGATATTAGGTCATAGATGAAAATGAGAAGGACGGGATGTTTGCTCTCATTGATTTTCTCACACAATGTTTGTATTTCAGAATAAAAGTCAGAAAAGAGATTTGAGTTTTTCAGCTCAAAAACACTCTGGATGAGTCCTCATAAGCAAAACAAACACAACATTATTTAATGTGCAGGTAATCACAACATGGCCAAATTCATACAATTATTTAAAGTCTGTTAATTAATGTCTCAAATGAAGACAAAATGGAGTTTCAGGAGTGTAGGATCTCCTGAAAATAACTATCCTTGGTTTATCCTTTAGGAAAAAATAAATGAGCACAGATCCATTTATTAGATCAATTATTTGATTCTTGTTCTTTATTATTATATTATTATTATAAAGACTTTTAATAATAATAATAATAATAATAATAAAATCCATATGAAAGGGTACATCATGCCAGCCCCTCAGGGAGTCTTGGCATTTGCGTCACAATTCCTCTGTGGCACTGCTAACCAGACTGCTCACAAGCCTCAGCTTGCAAAAAGGGAGGGGGTTCATGTGACAGGGTCAGTCTGTGGATTTCTCCATGGACTATCTAGTTACAGCCTCTGATTATTGTACTGTCAGCAATCAGCAAGAGGCAATGACATGTTCATCACAATGGGAGCTATTTTACAGCTGCTTTTTCATCTTACTTCCCAGCAGTGTTTTAAGTCAGGCCATTGTAACTCTTCAGAAGCAGCTTATTAAAAACTGAACTTCCATAAAGATATACAGTACTTCACAATAAATCATTTCTTATGTTATTAGAAGAGTTAATTCGATTTGAGTGTTGAGTTCAGTAACAGTGCTGTTTGCGTGTCTGCTGAAATTCTGATGGATCTATACAGTATGGAAATGAATGAAATGAGAGGATATCTGACCATTCAGATGTGCAGATTCTCAGCATTTTGAGGAAGGGATTATGCATTCGTCAGTAAATGTCACTGTTTAGGTATGCACTACTACAATACAAATAATGACCAGTGAGACAGACTTTGTGGTCTCTCATTAAAAAGCCTTTAAAACAAGATTTAAAAAAAGAAAATGGCAATAATTTATTGGGGTCACGCAATCAATAAATCAGGAAATCTTGCCCAGAAACACACAATTAATGTGCCTTTTGTTGGCTAATGCCAGAATTTATTATTCAGAGATTATTTGTGTGATTCATGGACTAAGAAGAGGTTTGACAAGTATATTATTCAAAAGCAGCTAAACTGCAGTACCAATCGCTTTCATTAGGCAGCACAAGATGTCTGATGTTTCTGAGGTAGGTTTATATAAATATTGATTGTAGATTTGCCGATGTTAACATTTACAGAAAGAGAACAGTGTAATAGATTACAATTGTGCAAATGAGCAAAACATGTACTGTGCAGTACTATTGAAAAAACAGTCAGGTCACTTCGGTGAGGTTTGGAGAGGTTTGGAGTCTACTGCTGTTGTGGAGTGCTACAGCTCTGGGAAAGAAGCTGTTAACATGTCGTGTTGTGCTGGTTTTGATGGACCGAAGCCTCTTACCTGAGGAGAGAGTCTGGAAGAGGTGATGTCCAGGATGTGAGGGGTCAGTTGTAATTTTGCCAGCGTGCTTCCTCACCCTACTGGTGTAGATCTCCTGAAGCGTTGGCAGGTTACACCCAATAATCCTCTCAGCTGACCTGATGACGCGCTGGAGTTTGGCTCACTCTTGGTGGAGTAACCAAACCAGATAGACATAAAGTTCTAATAAACACATCCCTTTAAAGAATTAGTATATTCTGGACTTTATTTGATGTTTTTGACTTTTAAAGGTTCAATTTAGAGATTAACGAAACATTCACCATCTGAAATTATATATATATATATATATATATATATATATAAAGAGTCATTTACAGTATAATGAGCAATGACATGTTTAAGTGATGTTGAAGTGATGTTCTTTATAAATCCAGCAGACATGTTATTCATATTCATGTTATTCAAGACGTGGTATTCAGTATTGCAGCTTTGAACAAATGTTCTGCATGGTTTCAGGTTCAGTCAAAAAATTGATTTTGGAGCATCTCTAATTAATGTTGTTGTCTCATCCTCTATAGAGAACAACTTTTGCAAAGATGATCATAAAAACCTGGTAATGCTGTTTGTTTAATTTGACATATAGCAAAAATAAAAATCCAAAATATATATAAAAATTGTTTAAAATGTGCATTTTTAAGTTTGTACAGGATTAGTTTAATTATTTCACCTAAAAATCCTCAAAATTGTGATTTTTGAACAGGGTGCACAAAGTTTTGTTTAAGATGGACTAAACCTGGACTAGTTCCCTTTTTCTTGGACTAGTTGCCCACCTACCATCACTGACCATGTAGAAATTTACATGGATCTTAATTATCTGACTGACATTAGTCTATGACCTCCCATGAAGCTTTATCCAAATGATTCTACCCAGATGTCTACTCATCCACATCTGAGATCATACTGCTAGATTAGAATACTTAACCTGCATGGACTTCAACACCAACACTAGCCTGCATCCGACTCTCATTTCCACTCCCATGTAACTCATTACTCATTTACATTTCTCTTCAGTTCTATATCTTTTATGCCCATGTATGAGCCTATGTTTATGCTCTCCGGTGTCGACCAGAGGAGGATGGGTTCCTCTCTTGAGCATTGGTTCCTCTCAAGGTTTCTTCCTCCGAGCCTGAGGGAGTTTTTCCTTGCCATTGTTGCCCGCTGGCTGCTCATTTGAGGCTTGGACACAGATTTCTGTAAAGCTGCTTTGTGACAACTCCCTTGTTGTAAAAAGAGCTACATAAATAAACATTGATTGATTGATTGATTGATTATCTGCTACTGTTACCACCATCAAACCAACATAATCACTCCAGTACACCTGAGCATTACAGCAGTTGTGGTGGTCCAGTGTCCCATTATCAATAATGTATGAGTAGTTTGACCAGAGGAGGATGGGTTCCCATGGTGAGCCTGGTTCCTCCCAAGGGTCCTTCCTCCAGGCAGTTTTCCTTTACTGTCACGCTTTGGCTTGCTCACCAGTTATAAAGCTGCTTTTTGACATCAGCTATAAAAAGCACTATACAAAGAAATTGTCAATTCAGTGATCAGCAATGTTACAAGTATTCATAATTTGACTTAAAATAACCAAAATTCAGAGGGCCAATGTCATTCAGGGGGAAATGTACAAAATGTCTTATTGTAATTGTTGTTATTATTATTATTATTATTATTATTATTATAAAAATTAAGCTGAATAGTCTCTGGAATATGAATTTGTTTCAGTCATCTGCTGTGATTTAGTGCTGTGCTGTCATTGGCATGCAGAGTATGTTTATCTGCTGTTTTATAAAAAGGTCACGTGCCAGTGACGTTACAGACTCACTCACAAGAGGGAAACCCCTCCTGATCCTCACTGAGTCATGCACAGCCCTCACACACTCATACACCGAACCTCTCTTTGGCTTTAATGCTCTCTTTCAATAATCTCTCTCTCCTTTCAATAGTCTCTTCCAGTCATCCTTTTATTTTTGCTCGCACCCTTCATTCACCCTTTCTCTTTACTACAAGATCTGACCTCATCAGATTCGTTTTGTACAGATACTAAATTACATGGCTTATCGTTACTAAATATATGCTGTAACCAGACACATCCCCAATGTGTTAAACTGGATTCCGATCTCATGAGTGGGAAGACCTCTGAAAGAACACTGCATTTAATGTTCATGAAACCAATCAACTCTTAGAAAGCAACTCTGAGAGTTGTACTGAGATCTGTACTTAGCAGGCAGTTACAGAGGAAGAGATATGAGAAACCTACAGATATGATACACATATTATAACAAACTGCAATACTTAGCCTATATATGGTGGTCTCATCGTTGTATGATGAATTATCAGTGAGTAAACAAGCTTGGAAATCAGCTAAAATTCACTCATTAAATCCCAGCATAAATGCATGTTAAGTGCATGTTTACTGCTCTGTCCACCTGTACATACTCAACCTGCATACAGACTCTGATTGATCAGTGAGACGGGGCAGGGACTATCACATCACTGTCCAAGATATTGGATTACAGATGAAATCAGAAGGGATCGGATGCTTTCTCCGATTTTTTTTGCTCACACAGTGTGCTAATTTCAGAATAAAAGTCACCAAAGGGGATAATACTGATACATACATTAAGAACAAAAATATTAAAGGCTCATTTTTTTTGACTACTGTCAAGTACTTTGAACAACATTAGTTGTAAATATCCTTGGCAATTTAATCATTACAAATAACTCAAAAAATAAATCAAAGGTTTTGCATTTTCAGCTCAATTTGATCAATTTAATAAAGGATTTTTTAGATGTCTAGATTTTTAGTCCTCATAAGCAAACATAAATGTATGTGCAAGTAATATTTTGATCAAAACATGGTCAAAAATATTTACATTCTCGATTGAAGACAAATGTGATCTGGCATGTGTGACTGTTTCCTATAAATACTTTTATACATTTTTTTCTGAACAAAAGTATATCAAACTACATCCCACATAATGTTTACCTTCTGAGTAAACTCTAGAGACTGTTGTGCTCTCACATTTTTCCTGATTTCTGATATGATCTGAAGCTGCTGTCCCCATTTGTGTGACTGTATGCGCTACACATATGATCTTCCCATGGGGGGGTATGAGGCCTCCATACTTAAATTTTGATGTCAGATCCCTGCTTCCCTGAACCTGGATTCAATGCTAAAGACAATACGGTTCCAGTTTGTAGCAGTCCAGGTTTCTCATTCATGACACCACTGCAAACAAAGGAGATGGTGACTGTCAGTGGCACCTAATGGGAGCCATGGCAACAAATTTCCATTTCTTCAAAAAGACCATTGTGCTTCTCACAGATTACTGATGGGCCTCCTCTGGGTAAAATGTCTATTAGTGCATCGAAGAAGCATGTCTAACAGTCTTCTCTCACAAAGAGGTACTTCACCCAAAAGTTGCAGCTGAGAGCTTTTTAACAGGGCAGTGGAGGAATCACCTTTGTGCAAAGATCCAGTGTCTATTCAGACCACACCTGTAATCATTTACATATGAGCCTGAGACAGAACTGCAAGATTATTAAGATAAAGATTTATTCCAAACCTATATTACTCATGTGATAAAGTAGTTGCTCATTGTAGCTACTAAATCAACCATTTAACTAAATTCTATTAACAGTTGGGATCAGTTTCACTAACCACAGCCAGGAACAATTACTGCCAGACCTGAATCTAAGCATCACTGAAACACAACCCGTCTGGCATTGTGGCATTGAGACGGTCTCAAAAAGCAGCACACAATGCAGCGTTCAAAACGGATACCGACGTGAATCAGTGTCAATAATAGGGTTTCAAACCCAGTGAACCACAGTGGGAACTATGATCTACAAAGAAAAATGTATACCTTGTGAACTTTCACAGGAACAACAGAACATGCAAGTTTAGCATGTTTATTAATGTTTTTACCTCCACATTTTCAGCACTGTTAGCTAATAAAAAGCTTCCTTTTGGGTGTTAATAATGTAAATGAACAAAGACCATCTGAGAAAAATTTACAAAAAAATACAAACTAAAAACAAAGAAAGAGTTTAAAATAATTTAAGTATTTGGAGTAAAGCCAATTCATTTGAGTCTCTACAAAGATAAACTTAAACCTCACATCAGTGCTAAACCTCACAGCTTTAACAGTGAAGATGATTGGGTTCACTGTTTGGCAAAAGACAAGCTACTGTTTTTAATAATGGTTTAAAGATGTTTATGAGCAAATTATACCATTAGTAACACTAAAACATTCCTACACCATTAATTTTGTAGTATTATTATAAAGTGGTATCTAAGGTCAGCACTTTTAGTCTGGTTTAACTCTTTGTTTTGGTGTCTGGTGAGGTTCTTTTAATCACACTCAGATGTGGACCATAACAACCGTACATGACCCTTTACAGAGGGGTCCGGTCCCAAATGAACTCTGGAGGAATTTGTGGTGAGAATGCAATCCAACTCATCTATGGACATAATCCCTAAGTTTGGTGGTATAGTTTAAGCTGGTATATTGGTCAGATAATCAGTACAGCTATGAACAAATGTCATCTCTTTGCTGCTGCATCTTAAACTGTACAGAAATCTACACTGGTCCAAAACACAGCATGTTCTTCATGTATGTACCCTCTAACTCTTCCCCAGACAGGTCTGACCAATCCATGGACATAACATTTTTTTGTGGTTTGTTTGGCCTAATTTGGTTGCGTGTAGGCTGGGTCTGAAACTGGAAATCCGAGTCGACTTAATGCCTTGCTGCCGACTGTGTCTCACAAGGCAGTTTAATGATGAATGTCCCTGTAACCAAATCACAAAGGCAACCATACCTACTGACGCTGCCAAGGAATCTAAATAACAGTGTTTAGCTGTGTTCTCATTTGTCATTAGTAGTTTCACCCAATAGAAGCTAGATTTCTATTCTTCAATTTAGACCTGACTTAGTGGCTTCCTGTCACTGAATCCTGTATAAGCAGTCAAGCATTTCTTTTGATTTCAGAAACAAAATCTCCCAAGTTCATGAAAACCATTAATTGATTTGGACATTTACATTTATGGCATTTGGCAGACAATCTTATCCAGCGCTACTTACAAAAGTGCTTTACTGTGCTCTAAGAAAATATACTTAGAGTTAGACTTATACTTAGACTTAGTTAGAAGAGGCTGGAATCCAGAGATTGCTCAAGCTTTGATGCTATCAAATACACATGAGACTGGAGACCAAAAGATTCAATATAATTATAAACCTTTAATGAGTCAAATGCTCTTGAAATAGATGGCTCTTCAGTCAGTGTTTAAAGACACCAATTGACAACTGTTTGGTCAACCAGGGGAAATTTGTTCCACTATTATGGCACCAGGATGCTTGAGGGATGGATCAAGCCGAGCTGAACTTGATGCTCGAAGGGCTCTTGATCTGGATCAAGTTTTGACCATTACCATCAAGTACAGAGGTCATGTTTTGGCATCAAGGTTTTGAATCTGAAGTTCAGCTATAGGCCAGTGAAGGGAAATGAGTAGAGGAGTTACGTGACTGAAATTACGAACATTGAAGACAAGCTGAGCCACTGCATTTTGGATGAATTGCAAGGACCTGACGGTCCGCACAGGAAGGCAAGCTAGAAGGGAGTTGCATTTGTCTAGTCTTGAAATGGCAAGAGACTGAACGAGCACCTGAGTGGTTTCTCTAGAGAGAAAAGGTTGAATTCTCCTGTCTTTGTCCATATCATAAAGGAGAAATGTGCATGACCAAGTCCAGTTTGATAACAATAACTGGCCGTCTCCAACTGACCAAGGTTTTGTGCTTCTGCTGATGGAGTGACCAATGAGCAAACGAACTACAGATGTGAAAACGTCCAAAGACTGGCAGTCTCAGCTCCAACCATGCTGTGTTAAGCAAAAGTAGATCATGAATAGACTATCAGGAAGTAGAGCAAGAAGAATAGAATATCAGTCCACTAGAAGTAGAGCAGGATGGGTGTGGGTTATTTCTGGAGGTTCTTGGAGAGTACTTCATGAGAGCGACATACATGTAGAACAGGGTTTAAAATTATTGTATGGCAATTACATTGTGAACTGTGGTGGAGTTTCTCATGCTGTATAATTTTTCTCCACATGGGATCTTCTATGAGCATTAAAGGTGTTTTACTCTATCCTTGAGTACAATGAATGGCCAGTCATATAGTTCATATAACTCTGGCAATGCTGTATATCATTGTTATGTATTAAATCACATGCAAGAGGCTTGTGACTTTTCAGCGAATGATCTGTTATCTAGCTGTTGAGGAGATAGCGAGAAGGCATTGGATTCCAATATCAGCCAGGGGCAGCCAGGTAGATCAATCACTGAGAGAGGGAGCACATTACACACAGCTACCTATCCATCCCCCTTACTGCCTGCTAATCCTGCCTGTAATCCATCAAGTGGCAACGCTTGCTGTTACCTGGCCGTCTGTTGCATTGCTTCAAGGCTGATGGTTGTCTTTTCGTGGAAAACTCTCTATTGCTTCATCTCATTAACTCCAGCTCATGCTAAGCTTAACTCAGGTTCCAAGAGACAGCACTGAAACACTGCTGTAATTTTCCTAGTAATTGTTATATAAACTCTAAAACGTAGATGCACACAGAATGAATCAGCAATCTGCCACTTACAATGGCAGCAATTCATCGTCAGTGATGAGCTTTAGTCTTGTTGGAGACAACCAGTTGTCCACAACGCCTAATGTCATGGTGGGGTGTGCAATCATTATTATTGTTCTTGGTAACCTTTAACTTCCTTCCCAGAAGCACCGTAATCCCACACTTTCTTCTGGATACAACAATGTTTTGACGGTGATTGTATATACATATACAGTACTGTGTGAAAGTATTAGGTATCCTGAACTTAGAATAAACACAAATAACGTTCCTACAGTAAGCTCTGGTTTTCCATCACTGTGTTCATTAAACAAAGCCCTAAGCTCTCCTTATGGGACACCTGCTTTGGTAAATAAACACCTTCATTCTATTATTAGGAGATGTGTCTTAATACTTTCGTTCATAAATAATAATGCGTATAAAGACAGAGTCAGAAGTATCTTATCTGGGCTGTGAAGAGAAAAGATCTGGACTGCTGCTCAGTGCTCCAAAACCTTTTCAGCATTTCATTTGGACCTAGAGTCTCAACTCAAGCTCCTAGAGTCTGGAAGAAGACTGGAGAGACACAGAATCCGAGGTGTCTGAAGTTCAGGATGAAGTTTCCAGTCTGTGATGGTTTGGGGGGGGGGTCATGTCATCAGCTGGCGCTGGTCCACTGTGTTTCATCAAGTTCAGAATCAATGCAGCTTCTACCAAGAGATTTCAGAGCTATAATTCTTCCATCAAGCTTTACAGAGATGCTGATTTCATTTTCCAGCAGGACTGAGCTCCTGCTCACTGTGCCCAAACTACTACCAAATGGTTTAATGACCATGATATTACTTTGACTGGGCAACTCCTCAACCTGAAGCCCACAGAAAATATATTGGGTAATGTCAAAAAGGAAGATCCAGCAATATAGATGAGCTGAAGGTCATTATGAAAGCAACCTGGGCTTCAATAACATCTCAGCAATGCCCCAAGCTGAGTGCCTCTATGTCACACTGCATAGTAAAGAAGCTCCAACCAAGTTTTGAGTGTATAAATGAACACACTTGTCAGAAGTTGGACATTTCTGTATTTTACATAATTTATCACTCGATGTCTGAATGTTTCTTCCTTCCTGAATTACCTTTAAATATTGTTGACCGTAACAGCAGTTTTGGAAAATAAGAATTTGGAGAGAGCCACAGGTTTACATGAGGGAGCAGTTCTGCGCCCTCTCTCTATGTCCTTCAGCATGAGCTCTGCAAGAGGGCATAAAATGATCTTCTGCGTGACTCATTATGTACAGACTGCAGAGAGAAATCACGGCTCTGCCTCATAAACCCTGCCATCCCTCACAGTTACACAGGGCACCATTCACTTTTGCCCTAGAACACTTTTGCTGTCCATTCACTGCCACTGCCCACCTTGCACCAAGGACTTACAGAGACACAAGAGAACGTGTACTGATATCCCCAACATCTCCCTGTTATTTGATTAACTGGACTAAACTGATACTTTACTTTGGCAGGACATGCGAAACCAAATGCGTGTCTTAACACAGATTGCTTTTTATTCCCTGGACACCAGTCATGGTCATGTTCTCAAAAACACTAAACCTGGATTGTGATTCCCATGCTGGATGACCAAAATGTTTATCACAATATATTTTTCATTTCAGTTGATACAATGTACAATATAATCTGATCTCTGTATAAAAAGTATTAAAGTCACAGAAAAAATTCCTTCTTTTAAACTATAATATTTCAGAAATTAAAACAGCACAAAAAATGAATTTTTAAGTTACACAAACATTTGACTGCAATCATATTTTGGTTATTTAACAAATAAAAAATGATGTTGTCAGTGATGGTCTTCAAGAAGGGAGACTTTTTTTCATCCCTAACCCCTTCAATAGACTATACTCACTGTCGGGTGCCGGGATGTTGAACAAGAGTGAAATGAATGCCAGTACCCTTGGACTAAGCCTGGCTCTCTGATGTCTATGTTGGCTTTAAGTAGGCCTAAGTTATAAACCATAGTTTAAATGCCAAAGGAGCTTTCAATGCATATTTAACAAAACATGGTCAAATTCATAAAAACATCTTCAATTTCTGTTCATTTTTACATCTCGGTCATATTTGACTAGGATTTCCTAAAAATAACAATATTTGGTCTCCAATAAATTGTTTTCCATTGTTTGTTATCTGGCTCTATTACCTATATCCTGGTTACTGTGTTTAGTTTTCTGTATCCTGGTTATTGTGTATGTAAGTCAGTAAACCCCTGCATGTACTTCTGCTTCCTCAACCAGTCTGTTAAGAGTCACAACAGTTTCCAAGGGGCAGAGCCTCCAAATGGCAGTTTCCAAGGGGCGGTGCCTGCTGCTGCCCATATTGTGTCTTTCAGGAGGTTGACTCTGGGACAGTATCACATTGCATCATCCTCCAGAACTATGTCCAGACTGGTTCAAAGAACTCTTGGGACGTGGGCCCATGTCTATTCCTGTTCCCATATTTGGTTTGGTTGTCCCGGTTCCTCTCACTGTGTACGTGTCAGTCCAAGTCCGAGTGTTTGTTCCTGTTCCTGGGCCTAGTCCAGTCATGTCTCCTGTTCATATCTAGTCCTGTTCATGGTCCTTTGCTGGTCCCTCTCCTTTGCCAGCTGCAGGGAGGTTTGGTTTCCTGTATATGTATGTATATGTAAGTCAATAAACCCCTGCAAGTACTTCCACTTCCTCAACCAATCCGTTAAATCTGCATTCCTGATAAAGTCTTAAAAAAAGCAAAAGAAGTTATTACATATGTAAAAGTCATACATACATAATATGTAAAGTCAGGCTTATATCTGTTGGTGGAATTTATACTTGAGTAACATTTGTTGTTTTTAGAGTTAGCTAGCTTATTTGGTCTTTAAACTGGGGTTTTAATTTAGTTGGAAATGAGGGAACCTTAGTTTTCTGAGCTAGATTACTCATCACTGATAATTCATCACATAGACTAATTAAGTCTTGTAGTTTGTTATGATATGTATACCATGTCTGTAGGTTCCTCTGATCCTGAGTTATGCAGCCTAAAAACAGTACATAACTATGGATCTTGGGTTCAAAGAGTTAGGTTCACTTTCAGTCCTGGAGTTTGCTGCACAGTTTGCTGCAATTGTAAGAAGACATGAATCAGGTGTGTTTATGTAGGACAGTCACGTAACTGTGTGGGACACTGGACCTTCGGGACTATAAGTGAAGAGTCCTGTTATATGGGAGCATAAAAAAATGGTGCAATTAGAGAATAATACCCATATATATATATATATATATATATATATGTGGTATTGTGTTCATATGACAAATCTGGATTAGAATTTCACAGCCTAACTCTCACTTCAGGATTATATAATAGATATCATTTGGACAGTATAAGTGTTAGAATTTCATACAAATCTGTAAGAGGTCGCACTCGTACACTAATCCCTGAACTTCCACAGAAGGCCTCTTTTATATGATATGCATGTGGGTATGTTCTTAATTCATAGGCTGACTAACTATTTCCCTGTTATTTTTAACTGCTAATGTCAGAAACCCAGCTGTGATCTAATGGGTTGTAATATCCAAAATATGCTTTTCTGCACAATCAGATATCACAGTTCTGCACTAATCACACAAATAAAAGGAAATTACTCCTTCAAAAAGACTGGAACTGTTTCTAGTAATGCACATCTCAGCTAAAGGTTCACACTGCACTTGTTACATCCCAATTAGGGCACCAATTTAAACGCTTCCTTTTATATGTTCTGAATAATATTAACTGCTCTACTTTCTACTGGGAAAGGGGCAGACAGATGCATCAGCATCAATTAGATCATTCACCTTAGATTCACATTAATGATCCTTTTAAAAGGGAGGCTTAACAAAGATTCATTAACCACACAAGACGAATGAGCTTGGTTTAAAGTCTTTATAATATAAGAAATTTGGGCTAAACTGCCAAAGACTGAAAGTGTACATTTGTAAATGCACTGAACGTTTAAAATAGGTGGTGCTTGTACAGCTTAGTGTCAAGATACAGACACTTAAATGAAGGGTACCGTAAATTCAAATATACTAACAAACTCTTAGATTAAATCTGCAGAAATTCAGTTTTCTATGGAGCCTTTGATATGTGAACATACCAGCCTAACTCTGACCCCACCATGATACATTTCCCTGGACTGTCAGCATCATGTATGTCCTTGATAACTGATACATGAGAGATATGAAATGTCTAGAACCAGCCTTTTGCTTAGTAACATTTATATCCCACGTCATTACACATATCCAGACTGCGGCTTCAAGTACAGAACACGGCGTCTGAAATAAATCTCTCAGGTTCCCAGGTCATAATCCTTGGAGGTCAAAAAAAAATTCTCACTTACACAAGATATTGATGCGTTCAGCTCCATAAGGACACATCCTGTCACTGCTGCCTCCTGAAAGCAGGGGGTAAAGTAATGAGCCAAATATGAGCCATATGTTAAACAGACAGACTTTGGGTCATAAGTAGCATTAATCAACCTGCAGAGACAGGTTGGAGACATATGGACAGACCAAACAGGCCCAGAAGGACCCAGAGGCCACTGCCTAAGTCTAGTAAAGGGGATGAGCTTGCGCTGGAGAGAGCTCTGTGAATATAAATAGAAACCATTTATCTATTTTTGCCTCCTGTGAGTTTAGATGACACTTAAGTATAGACTATCACACGAGCACTGCTTCCCTACCACTCCCCTTAAACGTGGAGAGGAAATCATTAAGGCCATACTTAGTGATTGCAAAGTCTCCAAAACAGAGGAGAAATGGAATGGTTCGTGATCCCTGTGGACCTCATTATAGCTTTTACTGATAATCTGGCTTCTATTGACATTTAGTGACATGTAATTGCCACCTGTTTTGGGTGCTTTAACATTTGATGTTGACGTACTGGCATAACGGTTGATTTCAGTTTACTGTTGGGTCTGAAGGCCTCAGCATAACTCTTGTAAAATTAAGTGTGTGTCTGTTGATCTGCACAAAGCTGAATGTGCCTTCACAGGCTTACAAGCTTCCTTGCTTCGTTTTGTCTGTGGCATAAACTCAGCATCTGTAGGTGGCATGGTGGCATTTTTTCAATATTACAGTTCTAGCTATGGTGCTTCGTGAAGCCAGACAGCCAGTGCTAAGCTTTGTACAATGCTGGTATACAGTATGTCACCACCAGCATCTCCACTTTGACCATTTATTAGTTTTTTTCACTGAGATTATTCCACTTTTGGGTCTCAGCCAAACATTTGTTTAAACATAAAAGTTCTGAGAGCTTGTCCATGTTTGATTTATGGCACACATCTATTTTACGTAGTGTTCTTGTCTGTGGAGTTTACCTGGCTGCCATGCGCTCAGCATGGCATACAAAGCCTTTGTGTGACATCTGTGGTTGTTCATTTCCTTCGCAATTAAGAAATATTGTTCACCAAAGCCAGATGAACACTGTCCCAGGAAGCAAGAGAGCTTTAGATGACTCTTCAAAATAGGCATAAAAGATCAAGATCAGTGTTTGGGGTAATTCTGTTCAAAGTACTGAAGCTGTGTGTCTTCCATTTAAATGTAAATTTGAGAAATTTAGATATTTGTATGAATTTGACCACGTTTTGATCAGAAATTTACTTGCACCTATAATTGTTTGTGGGGTTTTTTGCTTATAAGGACTAAAAACCCGTTATATGTATAAGAATTCCTGTTAATCATCCAGTGTTTGAGCTGAGCTGAAAATGCAATCATTTTAATGAATGATTCATTATGATTGACAAGGATATTTATAAGAATAAGCTTTCCAAAATATCAGACAGTGGTCCAAATAAAGTAAATACCTCAATTCCTTTATTATTTATTTATGTATGTATCAGTATTATCCATTCCCATGACTTTCATTATGAACCTGTGAGAGCAAACCTTCTCATGTTCCTGTATTACCCAGTATCTGGGTCAGTGATATTAGTCTTCTGCTGCTCAGTCAGAGTCTGCATGCAGGTTGAGCATGTACACTTGGACACATTAAACCTGCACTTTTAAACTGGGATTTAATTCAGTTGGAAAAGAGGTGAATTACTCGCACAATGAAGAGACATGGTTAGATAGATTATATGGTTAGATAAATCATTTATGATGTGTATTACTCTAATGCTGAGTTATGAAACCTAGAAAATGGCATGTAATTGGCCACAAAGTGCAGATCTAGGGTTCACAGGGTTAACAGAACATCGCTGGACTGCTGAACACACTCGGATGAGAACTCTAAGTGTCTGTTCTGTTATATCAGCTGACAGACACCTGCACTGGCATTGCACTAGATTCACTCTAGCAGAATGTTGAGTGATGAGGTAAGAGGGAGCGCCAGCCTTGCCATGAGAGCACGGCTAGTTGTGCTCTCTGTGACTCTTGACCACTGATAACTGTGACAGCAACAGGGATCAAACCCACAATATCAATCATTTCTTGTCATTGGAACCTTAACCGAACCATTCTATATGGACAGTATGTTGCATTGCCCCCCCCCCCACCCCCAGTTAGTGTGTAATATTCATCTGAAGATAAAGCAAAACTATCCTTCAGGACATGAGACATGGACAAAAAAACTCCACTAGAGCAGTCAGATAAACTTGTGATCATTCTAGATATTTTGAGGTGGGGGTGTGGAGTGGGCCTTTGAACTCCCCACCACCATGAAAGCTTCACAGTTCCACCTTAAACAAGCATGAACCATGAATTTTTGAAGCAGAAAAGTAAAAAGTGAAGACTCAGTCTTATACTAGTCTAGTACTCCCCTAAATACACTAATACACACTGAATGTTCCTTACTATTCCATTCCACTTTAAAAGTGGAAGTTATTTACAAATGTTATTTTACACTCTAAACACTGCTGCTGTATTCACAAAATCACACTAGCCTGGGTGAAACTGCTGCACCATTTAAGGTGACACAAAGCAGCAAGCTGGGGAATAAACAACTAAGTTGGCTTCTGTTTTCCTTTTTGTTCCATGATAAAGGCTGCAGCTGTTATGGTTGTTCGATGTCGGCTTATTTGATTTGTCTGTTCCACCTTAAACGGTGACGGAGTTATATTTAAGTGCCACAACTTTGACTTATATAACTGGAACTATAACATCATTCCACCTTAAATTCTGTATCTGCATTGTTAAATGTGGGAGAATGGTAGTGGAGTGTCAGGTGCAACTGCTTACAGAGATCAGGCAGGGGGTCCTCATTAGAATTTTGCTTAGGGCCCCAGGGAATCTGGACTGGCTGTGATTGGAACCATACTGTTTTGGGCTCAAATGCCCAGTTCAGCCCACATCTCTGTGATGCTTGATTAATGGGATGTTTACACAGGTTCAATATCCAGTATTATTAACAATCTGATATTAATTGGGTTCCAATATGTAGATATATGTTCTAATCCTAATAATATGAAATCTTTAGTACAAAGTACATACTGTTAATGTCTATCGTGAACACTATTAATGTCAGCTACCACCTTTTTTAACTTCCCTGATGTGATGTTTTTCCTAATCGTTCAGATGGACACATTCCACACTTATGAAACTGGACTTACTCTAGTCATTACAATCTGTGTGCCTCAGCACAATTTGGAACGCTTTCCATTTTCTCCATTAGTTATATGTGGATACTGCAACCATCCACTCACTCACCCACCCACTCTGAAGTCAGCTTCGTCTCTGTGGGCCAACCTACAACTTAGCATCCATATCAGTCTGTCTCACTATCGTATCTTCAAAGATGGAGCTTTATTTTGGTTTAGACCTACATGTACTTACAGGATTGCTTCAATAAACAAATCTACCTCCCGCTTATGCCAAATGTAATCAATCAATCAATCAGAAACCATACAGCCCTGGAAACCACTGTATTTTTTCTTAAAGCAACTACATTTACAGAAGCCACATCATCCCTGTCATTCCATAAAACAGGCTTTCTTTAAAAAAAAAAAAACAACAACTCAGGATCAGGATCATAGAACAAAAATAATAAAGGAATAATTTTTTTTATTTGGACTACTGTCAAGTATTTTAAAGAACTTATTATAAATATCCTTTTCAATCATTACACATAATTAATCAAAATTCTTGCATATTCAGATCAAAGACAATTTTTTAATTAACATTTTTGTATTTTTCCATCTCAAAGACAACAAGTTTGAGTAGTCTATGATCTCCTGAAAATATCTGGCATGTGTGACCGTCACCTATAAATACTTTTCCATTTCTCATTGGTGAATGAAAGTTCAAACTGTGAAAACATCCCACAGAATTGGTCTAGAGCTCTAAAGATTAAAACATCAGTATTGTTCTGTTGAATATGAAGATTGGATTTTACTCTGCGGAATCATCCTTCACCCTAACATCTAAGCATCATTATATTAAGTAGTGGTGAATCAGTTGTCAGAACATTTTGTCATGACTGTTTAGACTTTTTTTGGTAAATGTCTTCTGGACTGATGCTCATCTCTAAGGGCAATCACTTCAATTAGGATTCAGATCGACTTTCACTGATGAATGGGAGCTTTGGAACCACAGATAATTAACCGATCCTCTAAAACTTCAACTGGCAAGCATATATAGAGAGAATACAGTATTTCTGACATTGAAAGAGCAAGAAAGGCTGTAGTGAGATGGTCTGTGGGTAAATTACAGTACAAACAGTAAGAGTATGAAGTTATAAAACAGCCTGACTGTCAGTCAGTCATTCTCTTAGCTGTGTGTTCCGGAATAGTTAGTTCAGAGCCCATCTGGAGTCATCAAGGGCAAGGCAGGAATACCCAAGGAATGGGCACCAGTCTATCGCAGGGTACCACAGACACACACAGTCACACTCACACATAGCAGGCAATTGAACATAATCAATTCACCTACCATGTGCATTTTTGTGAGGTGGGAGGAAACCGGAAGGCAGTGACCCGAGCATGCAGGTTGAGCATCTACACTTTGACAGAGTAGTAAACATGCACTGGAAGCTCTTTTGGCATCTAAACTGGGATTTAATTCCGTTGGACGTGAGTGGATTTTAGGTGTTCCAAGCTGGATAATTAGTTATACAGTCATGTGACCATGGTTAGTTGGTCTTGTAGTTTTGATATGTATAGCATGTCTGTGGGGTCTCTAATACTGAGATATGGAGCCTAGAAAATGGCATGTAACTGTCCATGAATGAGTGTGATACTTTTATTCGTAAACACTGAAGTCTTGTTGCAGACAACATTGTATAGACAAATCAATATTTTTCCAGTCAGATTGGTTTCAAACAAGTTATTACATTAATTCATTCATTTTGCTGAGCAATTTACTGCTGCATATACACAGAGGATGGAGAAGATTAGAAACGAGCAGACCAGAGGGACAGTGAAGGTGGAGCAGTTTGGCGATAAAGCCAGAGAGGCCAGGCTGAGATGGTTTGGACATGTGCTGAGGAGGAATAGTGGATATATTGGACAAAGAATGTTGGAGATTGAGCTGCTGAGCAGAAGAAGACGAGGAAGACCTCAGAGAAGGTTTATGGATGCAGTGAAGGTGGACATGGAGATGGTTGGTGTAACAGTAGAGGAGGCAGGGGACGGGGCAAGATGGAGGCAGATGATCCGCTGTGGCCACCCCTAAAGGGAGCAGCTGAAAGAGGAAGATATACACAGAGGTATGTCTGTAGGTCATAGGACTTTGTGTGACCTGTGACTAGATGTCAAAAGCTGGTGACATATTCTGACAGAGTGATGTTCGGAGACATTCCAGGTCAGAAGTAATTGCAAGTGCAATTGAGAATGTGTGAGCAATGTGTGAGTATTTATTTTTAGGGCAGTACGTCGACAGAAACGGTCCTTCACGATTTGCACATAATATGTATTCAGTAGATTCTACAGAGCAGTAAGAACTATGATAGGGAGCATCAGAAGTATATGAGAAGATTCATACTTCATTTGTATTAGTAAACTACTATCCCACACAAACTGCAGGCCGGAGCTGTATATAGCTCCATACCAGTACATCTCTCTCTCTATCTCTCTCACACACACACACACACACACACACACACACACACACACACACACACGCACGCATGCACAAACGCACGTACACTCACATGCCTCAGACGATATGACTAGACAGCAAGACTGAGCAGAGTTTCTATGCAGAATGCATTTTAAGTGCATCAGTTAGATGTTCTATTCCACAGAATTTTAATGTTTGAGGTCACTGGTAAGATCTGTAAACCGCTATGAAGTTGTACTCATTACTACTTTTGCACATATTTTTGTCCCAGTCCTGTGATTTCTGATAACGGATCCATGTTCTTGTGCTTCCCATGTTAGGTTAAGCCAAATGTGTTCGAAAGTTGCTTGTTACGAGTCGAGGCGAGTCAAGGACTGAATCTCTGGGATATGTTTCTAAGATGGGGTCAGAAGGGTCAGTTTTCTGAGGTAAAAGACCCAGTCAAGTCCCAAATCTCAGAGGTGTGAATCAAATTAGTTTCTTGTATCTCTCAAGACCAAGTTACTTCTAGAGTCCAAGTAGAGTCTAATGTCTTAAGTATTTTGTAAGTTGTTTTTCCAAGTCTTAAGTCTAATTTTTGAGGTGCAAAGCTGAGTTGAGTTGTGTTTTTTAGACTATAAAATTGTGCAAAACTGTACTAAAACCTATTAATTTCCACACCGTTTGCATTATCTGCATAAAATAACAAAAAATAATGACAGAACTTATGCATTACATGCAGTAAATGAGGTGGGTGGCACACGATCAGCAAAGAATGTCCTGAAGGAGACATGGAAATGTGCATGATTCTACAATCTAATCCTTGTGCATTTGGATGCATATGTGTACACCAATGTGGGGCACTGTTCCAGGCAAGTGTGGATATGTTATGAATTAATCAGTGTAAATATATGATTTGAACAAACATCTTATCCTAAAACTAACCTAAATCTATTAACCAAACCTAACCTTAACCTTCAGTAGAATGTGACAGAAGTGCCAAGCCGTATTGAATTCTGTATTTTTCTTCAAGCACATGAATGTATGAGTTATGTGTACAATCAAACTCGTTTGGTCTCTTTCTGATGGTAGATACTTCACTTTAGGATTGTTGGACACTTCTTTACACATCTGTCCTGGCTATGTTGGCAGTTGTTTTAAATGTTCTCCACTTGTTAATTATTTTCGGGAGAGAACATTTTATAATTGTTTCAAGATCTTTTTAAAATCCCCCCTCAGATTCATGTGCATCTGCAACCTTTTTACTGAAGGCCTCTGTTAGGCCTTTTCCATTTCAGCTTGAGCAGCCTTGTTATTTTTAAGCAACCAGTTTTAGTGGAACTGTGCAAAGAATACAACAGAAGGCATTGCACGACATCAGTAATTGGAAGTGAGAAGATGGGAGTGACTACCTGACTACCAACAAGTATTTCTTACAGACATTGCTCCATAAAGGAAAAATGGATCAAATATGGACCAGCTTTTGGAAGAAGATGTAGAAGACTACAACATGCAAGACGAAGGGTAGATCATTGCTCCTTGTTCTTGTACAACTAGACACACCCACAGCCATTTGGGCTGGAAACCTACTAATCTTTGGTTCCTGCTGCAAACAAACTGTTCAGGTTCCAGAACCCATGTTTGTTGGTGGAAATGCACCAAACGGTTCAAAAATTAGGTTCACAAACCAGAACACAACCTGTTCCATGTTGGTGGAAAAGGGCCCAGAGGGCTCTTCACCTCTTGCTGTGGGGATTCCACTCACTTCAACAATCAAGAACAAAGCAATGTCTGAGGTTTAATTAAGACAAGCTCCTGCAAAGTGCTCTCTAACAATGGTCTAATCATTTGCAGCTGATTTTCTGCACCTGATTCCAGTTTTAGGCATTTAAAACTTTTTCCTCACAAGAAAACTGCATGTCTAACAATTATGTTTTACTAATTGCAATGATGTAAGCTGATCCGTACAGTACCAACAGTGAGGTCACATACATACCTGTTCACATCTGTGGATTGTTCACACCCACCCGGGGTCAAAAGAGTAAAAGACCGAAGCCTCTGAGTTTTTACTTACCTGGGTGAGTCCACCTCTGGCTGTAGGAGAGGGGAGATTGGACTTGTGAAGGGACAAAGAAGAAGAAGGGTGAATACCTAGTCCTTGTCTAATCAAAATGAGATCATGAATCTGGTTGGTGAATGGTCATGATGATTGATGATTGTTGAATGTGATTGTGTGCCGACAACCATCGTATGTTGTGTAATTGACATTACCTTTGATGATATTGGTAGAGCCCAGGGGGAGGAGCTACCAGTATAAAGCCTGCTCAGAATGAGTAGAATAGGGGGAGTGAGTAGAGGAATAGAGAAGTAGCAGACATGGCTGAAAGGAGGGAAGTACAGAGTTAGGTGACCAGCACATGGCTTTGCAGTCATTGGTCAGTGCCACTGTAGTAAGTGAATGTCTATTGTGTTATTATTTTTTTCTTTCCTTTTCTATTTCTTTTCCTGTGTATTTGTAAGCATGTAAATATCCATTCTGCTAAATAAAGTGGTGACCTAAAGTATAATTTTACTTTGCCAGCTTCATTTCTCATTTGTAACTACTCGCCCTACGCTACCCATGAAGCGTACTTCAGCTCCTACATTTAAAGTGACCAACTTCATCGCAGTATTTTTAAGATTTCAGATTGTTTTTAATTTATGACTTGCATGTTTATAAAAATCTGAGTATAGAAGGATGAGGAAAATAAGTCTTTGTGTTGTGGATAGTGCTTCATCTAATCTAGTTTCACTAGATGTTGGAATGTTGCTGTGAGGATTTGATTGCATTCAGTCATGAAAGCATTGCTGAGGTCAGGTGTTTATGTTTTTTGATTAGTTATGGATCATAACTCATCACAAATGTATTGGCTAGAGCTCCATCAATCCAGAGAGTGTAGGTCCATTGCTTCAGCAATTTATAGTCCTCTGAATGACACTTGGCACTGGCATGGTGGCCTTAGTCATGTGCAGCTGCTCCAGAGTGTCCCATCGAATGTGCTTTCTGATGCTTTATTATAGGCAAGGCTGTGCGCTTGAATGTGTACCAGTGTCAGAAATAGATGCACCTGAAAAGTTTCTTTGAATATGAACTTTGAACTGAATTTCCCATTAAACACAAAGAAGCTTGAATTAATGCTTATGTCATGTTACTATAATAAGTTTCATGTACCACTCACTCCCTAGTCCGAACAATACACATCATTGTTGTCCAATGAAAACCATGTTTCTCAATTTTATATTTCTCCATGTTTAGAAAGCCTGTTCTGTACAGTGTGAATGGATCTGGATTAATAGACCAATAGAAACTCTTTAAAATGAATGTTATTTACTCATCTTTCTCTTTCTTTTACAATTCAAAGTTAAGAAAACATTTGCCTTCTCACACATTTGTTCACTGAACAGAGATGATGTGAAAAACGAGCTGTAAAAACTATTTTGAAATGTCCTGTTTCTCTGATTTCATGAGTACCAACTCAATTACATTACCTCCACATACCTCCAACTATTCAGCCTACCACAGTTTAGCCCAGTGCTATTGTACAGTTCAATTTTCAGGGGTGCACTGAAATCCCATTGGTCTAAAAAACAGTCTATTGGACATACATTATCATGTTTTAAAAAAACCTAATAAATAGAGTTGAGTAGAATTCAGCTCAAGAAACACACACATTTACAGCACCAACCCCAACATGTAATGAATTTAGAGGCAGTTGCCTAATAACGAGGGGCTACTTTAGGGCTATTTTCTCTCAAGTCCTGTGCAGAGTGTCTGTAACCTTGTACCTCTGAGTCTTGTATGTAATATAAATACAGCATTTACACATTACCTTACACTACACATACATTACTGCACTGAAACATTCATTATTGCAAAGTGGAAGTTGTGAGTATGTAGAAATGTTGCATTATTTACATGTGCACTGGGTACATAATTAAATGTAACTGTAATAGTAGTGTGAGAAGGTTGTGGGAGGGTTTTTGCTGCACAGCTAGTTTATGAAAGAGTATATTTTGGTGTGAGTGTGTGATGGTATGATGAGACAGGTGAGATGGATTGTGACTGGCTATGTACTGGAACACTGGGCTATTGATTTTAGCAGCTTGGTGGCCTGGGGGAAGAAGCTGTCTTTGAACTGGCTGATTCTGGTCCTCATGCTTCTGTACCTCCTACTGCTGGGCAGCTTTGAGTACAGGTAGTGGCTTGGGAGGGTGGAGTCCAATATAATCCTCAGACAGCTGCTGGTGTATAAATCGAGAAGGTTTGGGAGCTGAATCCAGGTGATGTGCTGGGCGGTGCGCACCACCCTCTACAGAGTTTTCCTCTTGAGAGTTCAGTTCCTGTACCAGGTGGTGATGCATCCCATCAGGATACGCTCCACTGTTCATCCTTCAGACCAAACCTCTTCAGCTTCCTGTGGTAGAAGAGGTGATGTTTTGCCTTCTTCACCAACCATATGATGTGTTCTTACCACCTAAGCTCCTCAGACCAAGGAACTTGATCTCTCCTGCTTCCTGAAGTCCACCATCAGCAGTGTGCAGAGTGAGGGCAATTGCATCATCAGTGGATATGTTCTACCTGTATGCAAATTGCAGTGGGTCCAGGCTGTGAGGCAGTGAGGAGCTGATGAAATCTCTGACTAGCCTCTCAAAGCACTTACTTATGACAGGTCAGAGCAACTGGGCCCCAGTCATTTAAGCAAGTGATGCTGGTTGATTTTGGAACAGGGATGATAGTGGCAAGTTTAGAGTGCTTAAAGGATCTGTGCATGCCAGTTACAGAGATAGAGGGTGGGTTGGACTAAGCGTGGCTCTCTCCATGGACTCGTTGTGATTTGCTTTGAAACAAACTTCATCTGGAGGCGTTGTCTGTGATTGTGTTTAACCCCTGCCACATGATTCTGACACTGTGGTTCCACATGGTCTCTGTACATCGTCTTCTTTGATGGTCTTGCGGAGAGCATAGCTGGCTTTTTTATTCTCCTCCATGTTCCCAGAATTAAAGCAGTGGGATGTAGATCCAGAGCTGTGCGACATTCACAGTTGAGCTATGGCTTCTGACTGGGATAAACACAAACTGTTGTTGTGGGCACAACATCTATGTTCTTTCTGATAAATCCAGTGACTGAATTAGCATTTTCATCAATGATGTTAGATGAATCGAGGAACATCTCCACGGATCACAAAGCACAGAGTCTGAATGGTCCAGTGGTGAACATCTTTGATGGTGGTCGGTTCCCATTTCAGTTTTTGTTCTGTATGTGGGCAGGAGCAGGATGGAGTGATCTGATTTGCTCAACAGAAGTCAGGGGAGGGCTTAGTATGCCTCTTATAAGATGGTGTAACGGTGGTCCACCTTTGTGTTTTCATCGTAGTACACGTGATGTGTTGGAAGAACTTTTTTCTTCAGATTGGCATCATAAAAATCCCTGATGATAATGAATGTAGCTTCCGGGCACATGGCTTCCAGGGTCATGGCTATGTACTCAGTGACAGCCATGGACCCTGAAATCTCCATGGGAAGCCAGACTGGTTTGCACGAGAAGATCAAGTATTCCAGTTTTTTTGTTGATCAAAAAACATACACACTACTTTAATCTTTCAGAGAGCTCCTTTGTTCTGTCTGTGCAGTGTAGAGAGAACCCAGAAAGCTTGACGATTTAGTCTGGGATCTCTGCTGACATCCATGTCTCTACAAGGCAAATAATACAGCAGTGTCGTGTTTCCAACTCCCTTATCTGTTGTTGGAAACAGATCCATACCTGATGTTCACTCAGTTTGTTGTCCAGGGACTGTACACTAGTTAGTGGTGTGGTGGGTAGAGGCAGACAGTGAGTTTGCCATTGTGGCCTGACCAGAACACTGGCTCTCCTACCTCTTTTCCAGCGTCTCAGCGGGCATGCAGCTGGACTTCCCAGATGAATGGGGGCTCCTTCTGTGTTTACAAAGGATCTGTGTCCTAAAACTTGTTTGTAAAAAAAAAGTTTGAGTGATCATCCATCTGATTTGTAGAAGTGTTTGTTGGTTGTACACGAGGGTTCTGCAACATTCTGTGCAACTGAAAGGGACTAACAGACACATAATGGACAGAAAACTACAGAAACTAGAGGGAGCTAGTGACATGACAGCTGTGTTCAGCACAATCTAAGGCTTATTGTTTTCCAAGATTGAAACTGTACTAGGGTGGCATGGAGGCACAGAACTTCAGAGGCCTGAGGTTGTAGGTTCAGTCCCTGCTTAGGTCACTACCTGTCAAGAGTTTGGGGTATTCTCTCCGTGGCCAAATGGGGTTTCCTCTGACCTCACCTACCAATGTGTTGTAGTCAATGATTCCATGGAGGCTCAAGAGCCATCACAACCCTCAGTTACCACCAGTCTGTTGTCATTCCCCCAAGGCTACTGTGTCCTAGGTGTACTTTCTCTGCTTTGGTAACTTGCCTGGACTGTGTTTTGGGCTAAGAGTGAGTGAGTTGTCATTTTCCCTGCCACTGAGTGTGATTGTACGCTCATCATCAAAAATAGTTGCACAAATAGTTGCACACAGATTAAAGTGTGGGATTGCAGTACTCATAGGAAGCAAGATGAAGGTTACCAGGAACAATGTGATAAATTTAGAATGATATGGGCAATATTTATTGATCGACACATACAGAAGTATTGTCTCAGTATGACGTTGGCTGTAAAGCAACATGGCAGATGCCTTGGCATGGAGTTGTAGAGGTTCCTAATGGTGTCCTGTGATGATCCGAACTATGCAGCTCAAATATTCTCACTCAGTTCCTGCAGATTGTGCGGTATGGGTGGGGTGTTGATTGTCCAATAGCACCCCCCACATTTTCAATCAGGGATAGGTTTAGCAATGCAACTGACCATAGCATGGTATCATTGTATTAGATACCCCATTAATGTAACGTTGGGCTGTCAAAGTGTCTGTAATGACGACCATTGTACAAAATTATTTAAATAAATATATATATTTGGGGCTACAGCTCTGGAAGTCCAAGTCAGGTGACGCCTCTGTTACGGACTACCGCTTTAATAAAAACAGATAAAAAGACAATGGCCTTTTTCATGTGGACTTCAACAAAAAATATGATATACCAAAAAATTAGGCTTGATAAATGATAAGCATCTGTTATAAATGAACTGAATGTATTAACTAGAGGACAATTTGGGGTATATAATGTTAGATTACACTTTATTGATATAGGTGTTATGACACCATGTGCACAGTGCAAAGCACACAAGTGAACAAAATAAGAGTTACATATTAAGATTATCTTTGGCCCCTTTTAACCCTCTTTGTGCAGCAAATGTTGTAACGAGGAAACAATCCCAGACGGCGTATCCTTTCCTATAATTTCTAGCCCTCTTCTGTTTAGACTGGATTAAATCATACATCTTCAGTAACTGCATAATCTCTGTGTTAAATTATAATTTAAATTATAACTGAATACAAACACAACCACCAGTATGATCTCTCCAGCAGCTGCTTTCCTCCAAAAGCAAAAGCTACAGATGCATTCAGAAATACTATCTATATCATGTTTTATTCATGTTTTTTTTTTTTTTGTGTGTAGGTGCAATGTGAGATCATTTTAGCTAAGTGTTTCATATTCCACCACCTGCGCTGAACACACTGTTCAGCAACGCTGTTGACTCTAGTGGAGGTTGTTGCATGGCGGGATGTTGCAAGATCTGTCCTTACAAGGTTAAGCTGTCAACCTTGAGGAATATTTATTTTGCCGAAGTAGAGATTGAGATCTTATATGCTTCCATGTTTGCCGTCACAGTTCTAATATCTCTTACAGTCCTTAACCCAAATTACAAAAAAGGAGAAAACTTCAGTTCTATAATTAGACTGTTCACCTGCATACTTTTTTTTTTAGCCTCCATACACCATTATCTTCAATGGTCAGGAACCCACAGGACCACCACAGTGCAGGCATTATGTTGGTGGTGGGTCATTCAAGTACAGCGGGTTCATATGCATGTTTACATTGATTCTATGCGTTTAACTCATCTGTAGGAGTGAAAAATGAACTGCAAAGCCCACACAGAACTGAGGCAAGCTCCACTTCACTCCCTAGCCTACACTTCCTCTTAACCTAGAGACTCAAACTCAGTGTTCTGGTTCCACTAATTATTTGGAAGTTACATTTGAACATTGTGTCTTGGCTGATGATCATCAGCATACACCAGCAGTTACTTACACTTTGTATTCACAAAATGAGGGTAAAAAGTAAACTTTTTTGTTTTGCAGCTAATTCAAATTCAAGACAACCTGCTTACTGACAGATTTATCATGTTTCTGTCCTATTCAATGACTGGTCAAGGTGTTTCCCCATCAGCAGAGCCATAAAACGGAGCTATTTCTGGATTCTACCCTCTATAATAATGCAAATGATGACCCAGCCATTTTGATTTCTGACAGATAAAATCGGATCAGTCTGCTGACAGAACTATCACCCAAACTAGGGGAAATGCCCTGACAAGGTTATGCAGCCATTTTGTAATTCATTCAGATCAGTTTGTGATGGCCTGCTTTCTGAAACTGATCAAGTCTGATTATTCTGAACGTTTCAGGGTGATGCACCCCATCTTATCTTACAGTGAAAGTGATCACACACAACTATATATGTGTATATCGTTGCTATCCAATGAAAACCATACATTTATAATGTACAGAGCAGTTACGGGGTTCAAATATGGAGAAAATACACGGTTTTCATTGGACAGCAGCATTATATTAGTGCATCTCGAGAAATTAGAATATCAAGAAAAACTCCATTTGAATTCATATTTTCTTAATAAGGCTTGAGTACTGTGCTCTTTCTGCTCTTTGTTGTTCATTGTGCTGCTGTAATATGTGATTTTCCCTCTGGGCTTAATGAAGTTACCAAGGGTATGTGCGTTTCTGGATTGTGAGAGATAAAGAATTATCACTGAAGGTGAAAGTCTGTATATTGACATGGTGTAGTAATATTGCAGGTTTGGGTTTGGGTTACACAGTATCACACATTGCCTGTGAGCTCCACAAACGTTACATAGTGCAGAGCTGAGCTCTGAGTAGCAACAATAAAGATGCAATTCTCCCTTTTACAAGTCAGTGGTTTTACAGTCTTTATACAGTAAAATGGTAAACAGTGTTGCTTTAAGAATGTAAATCGTGTGGGACTCCATTGAATAAAGAGCAGTATAAGAGCAGTATCTGTTATTATCATGATGCCTCTAATAAGAAATGGATTTACTGAATTACTGTGGTGATTGAGGATGTAAGTGCACCATAGAAGCACCACCAATTTTTGTCTTCACACTTAAAAATGAGGGTTCTTCAAGGGTTCTTTAGAAAAGAAAATGGTTTTATATAGAACCATGAACCCTCAAAGAACCCATAGCATGATTAAAGGTTTCTTTGCATCGTGAAAGGGTTCTTCAGATTGATGGAGCGTGTACTGTAGTTGGTTGTATATATAAGCTTTTTGACAGTTCTTTGATTGTTACAGGCTACATCGTAATGGCAGATGAACCCTTTTTGGTTCTGGTTAGGACTATTTTCTTTTCTATTGAACCCATGAAGAACCCTTATTTTTAAGTATGTAGACAATGTTCATCGCAATGGCATAGAAGAATCACTCTTGTGTGCCTAAAGAACCCTTTTAAAGATTCATTTTTATTAATATGATGAATTGAAATTTAAAAGTGAAGTTTAATTATTAATAATTAATTAATTAATTAATTAATTAATTAGACCAATTTCACAGTATGTTTTAGTATGGGTATGTTTATGTTTACATATGTTTATGTTTATTAAACATTATGCATGGAGCAATAACTATGCATCATACCAAATGTTGATCCAAAATGTTGAACCTTTACTGTACTCCACTGATGTGTGTTGTTCTCCCACAGGTATAGAGAGTATGGAGTGCTCCTTACCAACGGACGGCCGCCGCGTGCCTCTCAGCCAGCTCTCCCAGGACAGTTTTCGGGAGTGCCAGGTCACTCTGACCCTCACTGACTTTCTTATCATCATTTTCTCTGGCATCTCTGTGTCGGTGGCGGCCATCATGGCCAGCTTCTTCCTGGCCTCCACCGTTCACTGCTTCCAGCGCTGGAGCAAAGGCACCAAAGGGGAAGATGAGGAGAGTGAAGAGTGAAGCAGGACTGGGCCGGATACCTGTTTAAACGGTTTGAGTAATTAGCTCGACAGTTCGAGCTGAGGTTCTCGATGAATGAGTAAAGGCTGATGATGATGAAAGAAACACCTGTATAACAATGAATTGCTGATTATTCCTCTCACCATTGGACTGGTATTATGGAAACTAGCCATAGTATTCACATTTATGGGAATCTGTGTGACTTATGAGATATATATTTATACGTCCTGCCATTTAATTTAATACAATTCGACAGAAAAGCATTACAATAAAAGAAAAAATGTCTAAATAAAAAAATAATTAAATAATAGCCATGCTGCGTTTATCCTGCCGAATTAGCACAAATTAATGTGTAATTAGTAAATAAGAAAAATATTCTTTTGATTAAAAATATTCTAGAAATATTGTACAATTCTATGGCCATTAAAATTAGATAAAAGCCATGTGTTGTGTAGGTCCGGTCTATTCTTCTAGTGATTTGAAAAAATACCTGAATATTGACATGAATAATGTGGAGATAATTACGTTAGAGCTCAAAGCAAGTAGTCGTGTCAAATACTGCACTTTAACATGGTGACTGTTTTCCCTGCCAAAGATAATGTTTCAGAATGAGGGACAGTTCAAGAAAGACGCATTTTAAATAGAAATTTATTTTTGTTTTCAGAGAGATCTGTAGTATAATTAAATTACATACTCAATGTAATTGTGATATGACATATTTACCTTATTGCATTTTTTCTTGCTTCTAAAAATTGCAGAGGTGAAGAAAAAAAAGACATAAAAACAGAGCTTCCTTTCATGCACTGTTTTGTTGTTGGTCATGTCTTTGGAAACGAAATATTGGTATAAATTCATATCTGTAGTCAATTGTTGTCCTGTATGTAATGATAAACAGTATGAACATCATAAACAATTTCACACATTTTTTTTTACTGTGGCATAAACACAGTGTATATATACACTATAGTTCAAAAGTTTGATTTTTATAATTATGGACTGATAACATATTTTCATATTTGTCCGCTGTCAATATTCCTGTGAAAACTTAGGACACGTCATAAACACCTTTGACTTTAAGATATTTAAAAATATACACATTTGGTCTTCAATTTAAATATATGAAGAAATATGTAAATGTTACATGAAATATGTAAATTAGATTTACATTTAAAATAAAGATTTCATAGTCGTTCAATTGATGATAGAGAGATCTCCAGGACTTCCTGCAGCAAAGCAGCCCCAAATCATGACACTTCCACCCCCATGCTTCACATGTGGCACAAGGATCTTGTGCTCAAACAATATTTGTTTGGTTTGCACCAAATACCTTCTGTTACTGTGCTCAGATAATTCAATTTTGGATTAATCTGTCCAAAGCACATTGTTCCAGTCCTGCTCTTTGTCTAGATGTTTTCTGGCAAATTTAGTCTTTTACACACACACACACACACACACACACACACACACACACACACACACACACACACACACACACATATACATATACTGACGTGGCAGTTGTTTTAAAGTTGTTTACACTTGCAAATTCTTTTCCAGTTCAACCAGCTGATTTCTAATTGAAATTATTGTAAAATGAAGATCAAATGTCCATAAGTTTAAATATCTTAAGTTGGTGTCCTTTGTCATGTCTGTATATGCATTTACAGACTCAACTTAATGCACAAAGGGATACCATAGATCCATAGATTTTAGTTACACTGCTCAAACACACCTCAGTTGCACATGGTAAATGCCAGGCTATATCCAAATTCTGCTAGAATCTGCCCCTCCAGGACCAAAACTGAAGAACCACTTTCCTGAAGAACCACAAATGGGAAAAGAAATGAGTCTGTAGCTTTTTAAATGTTTAAAGATCCTTCACACAAATAAAATGTTTTAATCTAGTCTTCTTACAACTTTACATTTTGTGATTTCTGCTTTTAAAAATGGCTTTATAAAACCATCCATTGCAAGAATCGTCCAATAGAACTGACATTATTTTTAAGATTATAGCATTGTATGCTATATGTAAAATCCATTTGCAACAACTTACAGATGCGTTTTAAATAAACACAAATGTTTAAGTGTAGTACACTAAGTTTCTGGTCTTCTGGAGACCAAAAAATATATCAAATGTTTGAAAAATCATTTTATCAGAAGACAATTGTATTGTAATAAAATCAAATAATATTCTAACACCAATTTTTATTTGAACTTCTTATATATATATATATATATATATATATATATATATATATCTCAACACTAAAAATCAAGTGTCCAATTATCACAGTACTTTATATATAAAAATCAGACGAATGCAGTGTCATCCTAATGTACACTTACTGAAAATTACTTTTAGCCTTTTTTAACCACAGAACGATGATCTGAACAGTAGAAGAGCATAAATTGCCTATAAAAGCCTATTATAATACATTTAAATGTTGTTTATAAGGCCTAAATGAACAATGTAAGACACTGATTTCATTAATATGACCAGTCATCCCAAGCTCTTTAACAGTAGTGTATTAACTGTAAATGACAGTGTATTCATATATTCAGCATATATGTATACTATATATTGCATTAATACAGAACATGACACAAAGAAGGGTATGTTAGCTCTACAGAAGGTCTGTTTGTTTTATAAAATCTGATCATTTGTAAGGGCAGCCATGTCTGAGAATGTGCAAGTGAGAGGAAGCTACTGGATTATTTATTTCCCCCTTTCTATACTTTTGTAATGTTTACTCTTTATTTTAAAGTTTAATTAAAAAAAGGGCTTTGTTTTAGTCTGTGCATGATAACCTAGCATTTTTCCAGCATTGAGGTAGGGCTGGGCGATATGGACAGAAACATATCTCTATATATTTTGGCTGAATTGCAAAATATGATATAAAAACATATATAAACAAACAATATAAACATAAGCTCAGCCCATATCCTGCTCTGTTTATGTCCTGATATCGATATAAATATAAATATATTGCCTCAGTCCATATCTTGGTCTGTTTATATCCCGATATATATATAAATATCAATATATTGCCTCAGCCCATATCTCAGTCTGTTTTTATCCATAGCATGGAAAGAAAGATTTTATTACACCTGTTTGCTTTTAATATTTAAGGGTCATATTTTATTACATGGAACAGCTCCAGTGATATTGTCTTTTATGGATGGATATGTTCAGTGTTCAGTTTCAGAGAAGAAATCTTTCTTGCAAAATTTCCATGATTACTTGCATTGGAAGGAAACAGTCTGCATTTCACATTCAGATGCATGCCAGGATTGATTGCAGCCTGAATGCTGTCAAAAAATCAACATCTTTTTTTGAGCCCCGCTTCCAGATCAGTTGGACTTGAATCGAGTTACATGATAAATATATACCCTTATATTCCTGATTATACTCAAAATGTCTAACTATATTCAGTTTATACTATTGAGTATTAGCGAAGTGATATGTGGTATCGCCATCCGTACTAATCTTCCATACTGTTCATGCTAACCTGTGCTTGGCACTACCATTGCTGTTCTAAGGCTCAGAGGTGAAAACGTCACAATCGATATTCAGAGACGGACTATAGACGTTTTTATGCTGGATGAAACATTCAAAGCACAAGGCCGAGGGGGTATAATGACAAATCGAGATTTCACAATCAATCCTGAAGCTGTTGCTTTCTATGCAGTGATTAATGAATGCAATATTTCATATTCGTGCTTCTGCATGTGGTTCAAAGCTAAATGGAAAGTCAACCTCTTACGCGACGAATTTAGGTTATAATCCTAGCTTTAAGTCCCACCACTTTTTCAAAGCAAAGCAAATGCAGTATATGCACATTCTATTGCCTGTCTCTGAATCCAGTAATTGTGTCTGTTGAAGGTAGCGGAAAGATGTTATTTGTTATATGTATCTTGTACCATACCATTGCTGTTACACTGAAGTGTAAAGTAGTACATGTGTAACACTATGATAACATGGAGTTGAAAATGTTTTCTCTCAATCATAACTGAACACCATGTATACCAGTAGATATCCAACTACTATGTAGTTACAGTAAAATGGAAAAAAAAAGAAGTTATTTTGCTATTTTGAGCTTTTTTTGTGCAATCCTAGGAGCATTTATTTTGTTTGTTTGTTTTTTTTAAAGAAATAAATAGTACATTGTTAAGGAACAATATTAAAGAGAAGCATTTTGAGTTAATCTTTTTCATCATTATTTATGATTCTGGAGATTTGGGATATGGTGATTGTTGACTAAGGTAACATCAAACCACAAAAATATTAATAGAAAATAAAATCTTAAATTCATTATTAAAACTTTACATCCAACATTTAAAATGAAGCAATAAATAAATATAGAAAAATGTAATTCAGTAATTCAGACACTACTGTGATTGACAATTATGTAAATATGAGCATATAAACAGCCTGAAAGCAGCAGGCTCTCTTTTTTTTTTTTTTTTTTTTTTTTTTTTTTTTTTTTTATTTGTCCTGGTGTTTATTGTGTGTTTTTAAAACTTAAAATTTTCGGGCACTGCCTACCTGGGAGTTACTACAGGACCTGCGGTGGTAAGCACTTATAGCTGAAACAACTCATCTAGCCCACACCTAGCATTAGGCATGGTGTCCATTTGGTGTCCTTTTACGCTGTTTCACAACCCTGGTCCTGGAGGAACCCCTGCCCTGCTTAGTTGAGCTTTTACATGCCCCATGAAACTCTGATGGGCTTGTTAATCAGCTGATTGGTTGAATCGGGTTTGGTGGGAGAAGGGTAAGCCCTAAAATATGCAGAGTAGGCCAATGGCATATATTTGCTCTTGACTGGTGGGGACGTATGAATCAGTCCCCTGCCCCATCCCCCCTTCCCTTGTCTTGACATTGGTGAGGACTTATGAATCCTCTGTCACTCCAAATTGTTTTTATTTATTTTTTTGTTTGTTTGTTTTGGGAGGGGATCAAATTATTGGTGTGGACAAATGAATGATCACTGGATTTCGGTAGGGACACGTCACTTTTGTCCATGCTAAATCTAGGCCCTTGGAGTATAAGTGTCTCCAGGACCTGGGTTGAGAAACACTGTCATATTCCATTGACAGTACTTTTCTACAGGGTCTAGACCAGTTGAATGGTTCTCAAGCCCATTCCCAGGGGTAGGATTGCGAGATCACGCTTAAACATTATATGCATTAACAAAAATGCACAAATAATATCATGTTGCAGGAGTAATGCAAAGCAAATGAAATCTTATCAGTTTGAGACCATGCAGCTGTGGGCACCTGATGCAGGCAATTAGCAAAACAGAGATGCAGACGTTTCTTAAATTAAGTAAGAATGGAGACATTGCTTGTACTAATGGTGGCAAAACTCAGATATGCTCTGTTATCATAAGTGTTCCGACATACAGAGACAGCTTTTAGACAGAATTAAAGACATTCCCATTTTGTAACTAGATGAGTCATCTCGTGTTAGTAACACACCTTTCATGCTCATGTGTGAGAGACATGATCTTATGAAGACAAACTCCTGTTCAGACCATATTTCTCCAGTCTGTCAGTCTCTCTCTCTCTCTCTCTCTCTCTCTCTCTCTCTCTCTCTCTCTCTCTCTCATTAGCCTGAACAGGGCCACAGTTGATCCAGAACCCACCTGGAATCATTGGGTGCAAGCCAGGAATATACCCCCTAGACAAGGCGCCAGTCCTGGTACCACACACAGCATGTGTGCATGGCCAATTCACCTACCATGTGCATTTGTTGGAGGCAGCGGGAAACAGGAGTACCTGGAGGAATCCTGCATGGACATGGGTAGAACACACCAAACTCCTCACAGACAGTGACCTGAGCAGGGATTGAACCCGCAACCCCAGACCCCTGGAGCTGTGTGATGTGCAACAATAGTTTCACATATAAAGTGAAAAAGTGAACGTTGTCCTGTGGTCCATTATGCTTTCTGGTTATAAACAGGTTTGGTGTGAGGTGGAAAAGGTTGAGAATCCCTGGTCTAGACAACCTGGGTGTGCATTTGCACATCTATGTCAGCAATGGCTGCAACTTAAAGTAGCTGGATGCATTCATTAGAAGGGCTGTCCACAAGGGATATATAGTGTATTACACACATAAAGCCTCACTAGTGTGCAAGCAGGCTGCTATTAGGAACTATTAATGGGCTGTCAAGCAAAATAGCTTTAGACCTCTCATCCTTGGTTCTGGTGTGTTTACTCAAAGAGCACTATCAGCATTCATGAAGCACCTCTGTAGGGGATAATTAAACAGGAGGTCAATTTCTGTTAGCTGTTGTGAAAAATGAAGGCTTTTCCACTTATCGGCTTTAACCAGTATGAATTTAGCAGTGTGTTTGGACAGGCCTGTTTGTCGGGTAAACAGTGCAGTGTAATCCATATATCAGTAGCTCTATGCAAATGGATCAACTAAACAATGAACAGAGAAGGAATGGTCCACACAGGTCTGACTCCACACATCTCCTGCACCCCTTGATGCTGACATATCTGCTAATTGAAGTCAATTGGTTTGTAATAGCTACTGCATTAAAGGGCAATTTGCTCAGCAGCAGGGAGCAAAATACAAAATTGGCAAGGTGTAAATAGTTACTAAATAAGCAGTGATCTTACCAAACGTTGAAAATATAAGGTTGTATTATTGTACACATATATATATGTCTATGATTCTTGCTTATTTTAAGCTGTATGGAGATGTGAGGTCAGCATGATCTTGGTTGCATCATCAGTTTACATATAACAGTAGCCTAGGGGTGAACATGCTGCACACACTACCCAGCCTAATACAGCATATATGTTGCACAAGGAACACATTGCACAAGGATTGCCAAAAATATTGTTTTATATGACAAATCTTAATTTGAATATGAATATATTTAATATGAGCATATATACTGTGCAGGTATGATGCAGCATCATCGTGGTACTTTTGTAATTGGCTTCTTTATTAATGTCATTAGCTTTCCTGTCAACCCACACTTTTCATATTTTCCCCATAAATCCAGCCTGGTCTCATGAGGAATTAGTATATATGTGACTAAAACAGCATTTCGGAAATCATAAAATGTGTACTAAATACAGTTTGACCCTTGTACATATCCAAGACTTAGCTACTAAAATAAATCACACACACAGAAATCAAATGTTTAGAACCCTGGATAGTAATGAACGTTACATACTTAAAATAAGTGGTCCACGTGTGTCTGCTATCTGACATGTTACAAAACAACCAGTGCAATTATAGTGTAAACCAAACCTTTACTCTAACCCTAACCTTATCCTAACTATAGTCTAAACATAACCCTAACCTTATCATTATCTAAACTTAACCTTACCCTAAACCTAACCTTAACCATAACCTAAATTTTTACCTACCCTTAAAGTTAACCTTAACCGAAACCTAAATTTAACCTACCCTTAAAGTTAACCTTAACCAAAACCTAAATTTAACCCAACCCATACAATAACCCTAACCATGAGAAAGTGAAATATGAAATTCTTGCTGTTTCTGACAGTTACTTTCTTAGAAAGAATTAGTTCTTTGTTGGTTGGATTTGATATCTGGGTCAAAGTCAGCCAACAACTAATTCATTCAGAGAAAGTCATGTGTATAGTAAATTAGTAAAATGTGTAAAACTAAAACTAGCCTAAATAATGGGAAAGGCGATTGAAGACTATCAGCTGAGAGCAAATCACTCAGCCAGTATAATGAGAAGAACAGAGCAGAACTGGGAAATACTACACACAACACTAAATATATTTTTGTATTTATAACAGTGGTGATACAGCCATGTTAATAGTTATTAGAAATGTTAAAATATTGAATGTTTATACTTTTTCCACAATATTGAGAGATTGAGATTGAAAAGCATACAAACACACAAAACTGAAGAAGGAGGAAACCATTGTTGTCAATAACACCTAGACGAAGACCAGGACTTCTGGAACGATGTGCGTTAGACAGATGAATCCAAAGTTGAACTATTTGAACACAGTAACAGAAGACACTAACCAAACATACCGTTTGAGTACAAGAACCTCATACCACCTGTGAACCATGAGGCGTGCAGGGCCTATAGATCCCTCTATTATAGAAACCACTATGAAACCTTTACTGTATCAGAGAGGGCTTGAGGAAAATGTAATACTGCAAATCCAAGTCCAAAGGAGAGCCCATTAATGTGGAAGTGCAGGTATGCTAATTTTGTTTTATAAAGGGTTGTTTTTATTTAATTTAATTTATTTTTTTATATTCCAGGTACAATGACCAATTACTCTTATCAAATTTGCTCTCTCTTTAAAAATGTATTATTGTAGTATTATTATGATATAATACTACTACTACTACTACTACTACTACTACTACTACTACTACTAATAATAATAATAATAATAATAATAATAATTATTATTATTATTATTATTATTATTATTATTATTATTATTATTTTGGTCAACAAATAAATATGATCTGCTATATTGAATAGTAGTACAAGAGATTTAATCATCATACATTCCTAGAAAAGTCCCATTTGTAGTGATTAAATAACATGAAGATCACATGGCTGCCATGAATGGGGGCACACCTGCTGGGCAATACTAAAAAGACCAGGGGAGTGTGGGTTTAGGGGGTGGGGGTGATGACTGTGCTGATCAATCATCTTGCACTGAAAAAAAATAAGTGTTAATACCATTATCTACTCAATTATCACTACCCAGAAAGGGCTAAATAGAGAACTGCTAGGCATGTGGAGAACAGGAATGAGGATCCTCCCGCATCCATTTACCTCATTAGGTTGCCATGGGAACAGGCCTGGAGGCTGGCACACTGATATGCCGAGGCGTGAGCACACAGAGAGAGAGAGAGAGTGAGAGAGAGAGAATGAGATAGGTGGGGGGGTACTGAGAGAGAAAGAAGAGGGCATGGGCCTGGCCAACCCACTCAGACTAAACCAAGCTGGCACTCTGGAAGAGCCACACTGGCATGTCCTCTAATCCAAAATAGTTCTCAACCTGGAAGGGTCATGACCCCCTAGGAGGTCATAGTCAGGCACTCTTAATGTTTATCCATGTAAGAACAATGTTTTAGGCACTTCTCTAATACATTAGGGTGACATGGAATCTAAAGTCTGCAGGGAGGTAGCTCTCCAGGAGGATATTGGTGACCCCTGCCTTAAGGTGTATAACTTTGATTTTAAGCGATTACAAAAGAAATAAATTCTATCAAAAGCTTCTCCTTGAAATAAATAGAAATGTAAGGTAGAAAACACTGAAAGGCAATGCTGGGGTCTTAATTCAGGTAAGTGAGATCAAAAACTATGAATGTATGGTTGGGAGCCAAGCACTGGGCAGAGAAATACTCATTTAATGTGCCTTTCAAGCAGCAGAGGATGAAGGGATACATGATGGAAGAGCTGAGATGTCAGAGGAGCTTCTCTCAGTCAGTTTAGTCTCCCTTCATCAGCTGATGTCCTCTGTAATGACATCAGATAGCAGCAGTCACCTCAGATTAAACTGTCATCAGGTTGTGCCCCCCCCTCTCTCTCTCTCGCTCTCTCTCTCTCTCATTAGGCAAGACACTCTTGAAATAGTTTATCTAGCTTTTATATATATATAGCTAGATATTATATATTATATGTATATGATTACTGCACGTGTGTGTGTGTGTGTGTGTGTGTGTGTGTGTGTGTGCAGTAATAACTACTGCAACTAAACATTTCACTGTTGATTAGTCCTGCACTAATTGTAGCCAATGTTTCAGACAGAAAAAGCTTCAACTGGACAGAATGGTGGGTTTCTTCTCATCAACTTCTTGCTTCAGGTCCTTGGTAAAGTCAGGTCTTTGACTAAGCAATTAAAAAAATCATTATTCATCTTTAAACATTTTACGTCTGTGCTTACGGTCATTGTGTTGTTGCATGACCCAGTATCTCATGTGATTTAACAGAATAGAGGTTTTCCTTTGGATTTTGCAGGTATAATTCAAAATTCATTATTCCATCAGTGATGGAATGCAGTAAACCATGATTCTACCACCACCATGTTTCACAGATGGGAAGTTTGGGAAGTTTTTATTCTGGAATGCAGTGCTTCCCTTTTTCCAAACATAGAACACTTGTACTAGTACTATTTTAATTATTTTTTTGTTATTTTATTTATTTTTCTTATTTTATTTTATTATTGAACTATTTCTGGTTTCAACAATAAAAGAAAAAACAAAAACAAAAAAATGTCTGATGTCAATTTACATGTAATGAATATAAAATGTGACAGTTTAACTTTTTGAATGAAAGTGGGATCACAAATGAGCTTTTTAATGCTATTTTAATTTTTTGAGATGCTCTAGTACATGTGACCTTTTTCAAACTGCAGAGGGGCAGCTATGTCCTTTGGTGAACAGCAGCTTCTCCTTGTAACCCTGCCATGCACATCCATGCTGTGTTCTCCTGGTGTTATTTAAGAACATGAACATTAGCCAATGTTCCTTTGCAAGCTTGCAGACTATGACATACCTTACCCTTGGTGCAGTCTTTGTTGGTCCAACAATAGATGAATTTCCTCCATTTGTACACAATCTGTCTGACTGTTGATAGGTGGAGTCCAAACTCTTCAGAGGTGCTTTTGTAACCTTTTCCAGTCTGATGAGTATTAACAACTCTTCTTCTGAGCTCCTCAGAAATCAGCTTTTTTCAGACCATGATACACTTCCACCAACATGATCAGCCTTATAGATCCCTGTTCTTTAAATAAAACAGGAGCCCCACTCACCTGATTGTCTCCCATTGATTAAAAACACTTGACTCTAATTTTACCTTCAGATGTTCTGCTAATTCTAAAGGTTCACATACTTTTGCCCTCACAGGTATGTAATATTGGACCATTTTTAGGATTTGTGGGAAAATCTGAAGAGCAAGCACCCCGATTTTAAATTTAAAATAGTGATACGAGCACGAAACATGAAAAATTCATTATCAGGAAATAGAACAGAATGAGCTGAGACCGAGTGAGACTGAGTGTAATTTTTATTTTCTTCCTGCTCATCTTGTCTAGTCTCTTTCTGCAGCCTGGAGCAAGCGAGTGAATTGTAAGTAAGCTGTGACCCAGAAAGCCCTCTGAGGACTGGAGAGGGAACGAGCTGACACCTCAGGAGAGATCTATGAGCACCAGGTTGGATATGAGGTGATGTAGGACACTCAGGTTACAGTACTGCATCCTCTGGGCTTAAAGTGATAATTCACCAAAAATCTAATTTACACATTTTTATCCCCCATTTGATCGGCCTGGATACATTTGGTAAGACGCAGATATTTGGAACTATCAGATAATGGAAATTTGTACATTCATGTAAACTGCATGCTTAAATTGTCACACACCTGCTGTTGTAAATAGTCACCTTATGTGTAGTTTCTGATAGTGAGCCTATTTACTCTGAGAATCCAGTCTTAAGTCTGATTTTTCAAGCGGCCATGTAAACAGCATACACCAATTC
Organism: Acestrorhynchus altus; assembly: GCA_034509495.1. Classification (NCBI taxonomy): domain Eukaryota; kingdom Metazoa; phylum Chordata; class Actinopteri; order Characiformes; family Acestrorhynchidae; genus Acestrorhynchus; species Acestrorhynchus altus. The sequence continues at coordinate 8,009,997 of CM067521.1, forward strand.
CATGGATCTGAGTGAGATGTAGACATCTGATTAAGAAATCTGATAATGAGAGCTGGATCTTAGTTCAGTAATCGGATTTCTCAGTGCATGTATGTGCTTACCCTGATTTCTTATTCTGCAGCTGTCTCAAGAGGGGCGATCCAACTCTGCCTTCCTCTGTTATATGGAGGTGCTTTTGTGAGATTATAGTAGCTACTATTATTTTCAGCTACTATGTGACATCATTTTGTAAAATTTTGTAATTTTTTTTTGTCTGTCCTGGTGCATCTTGATGAGTATTGATTTTAGGGCTGCCGTGGTTAGTCGATATAATGACATTGATGCTAGAAATACATTGATGTCAATATTTTAAGTCATGTTTTAATTTAATTTATTGATGAATTTACTTTTTTGATGTTAAGTTGGTGGTTTCCATCTCCATTCAGTGCTGCAATTTGAAAGTCGAGGCACCAGCAGCAAAGTCTGACTGAAAGGTTTCTGAATGTTTGCAATCACCCAAGACTTGAACTGTAAACGTGGTTGGTGGTGTGTATAGTTTTGACGGCAGACCACAGGAGCGCCATTGCGATGCAACACCTGCAGAGAAACTGACCAGAAACTGACCAGTTCTCTAAAACCAGTTCACTGCCCTTCATCAAAATAAGGTTACTAGTGTTAACGGCAAAGCAGGGCAGTTTTGTCCATCTCTAACTCCAGAGCCAGAACCTTCCACACCCAAAGATGAGCTAAACTGGAATGACAGTGAAATACTGAAGGTTTACTACAGTCTGCATATGAAACAAAAGAGAGAGTGACCAACATTAACAGAAAGAAAAGAAGTGACCTGTACATGTGAGCAGCTATGCCACCTTCAGCTAAACTACAATTACCCAAATGCATTACACTCCAATACGTTACCCCTTACACTCCCACCAGTGTGTAGACATGAAGTATGAAGTGACTCTACTGAACAGTTGTATAAATGGAATCCAGAATCCCCTTAACGATCGACAATCGTATTAGAGTGTTTGGCCAGTGTGCGTTGGTCTTTAGCTTTGACACAACAGATCAGGTTTTAATAAGATCAGATTAGTTGAACTACTGACTAAAAATGCTGTTTAGATTTTTCAGGCTGGAGTTTCAGATTTTAACTTTTTTTTTTTTAATTGCTGCTCTTCAGTCTGTAAAGCTGGGTTTACATTTTGCTGTTCTGCATTATATAATGACATACAATTTATTGTTGACAGACAAAAAAACCCAAATATAAAGTGAAATTAAATGCTTATTTTTATTTTTAGAGGAAAGTTAGTGGCATAGATTTGTTAACTTATCAATAAAATAGTCTATAGATCAATAGAGAAATAGTCATTAGTGGCAGCCCTAATTGATTTAATCAGGTTGGGAAATGTTATGTGTCATGAAACTTAATGGTAATTACATTACACTTCATGGCTCTTTTCAGAATTCTAAAATCATTCACAGTTGCAAATTGTTGTTAACATTCACAAGGTCTGTCATCATGAACTCTTGTCAAATAAATCCATTATTAGAAAAGCTCTAACTTAGATTATCTAGATTATTGTAATGTACAGTACTCATGACCTGTAGCAATGAGAGTATTTTGGTGCTCTTACCCACTAACCTGTAAGTTCAGGGCTTCAAATGTGGTGATGTGGTCATGATCTCTGAGCATGGCCATGGTGATGGTCAACCAATATGGACACAGCTTTAGTTGGTGATACTGTTCTTTCACCAGGGATATCATATAAATAGTAAAATTGGCTGAGTTATCTTTGTTCATAAATTTCTTTGTTCGTCTTTTTTTTTTGCTGGTGAATCTGCTGTTTTGTGAATCTGGCTGAAGATATTAGAGTTCATAAAATTAGGCAGAACATTAGTGCTTTAACACTACACAAACCTACTAACCTGTAAGTTCAGGTCTTCAGCTTTCAAGGTCAAACTGATTTAGTTTCAGTATCCGATACTGGCACTAAAAGCTCTGAAATGATGACAGAAACTTTAACAAGTCAGCTTGAATGATGGACCAAGAGGTGTTGCATTAGAGGATGGAGTGACGTCTTCAATTGCACTCTTTTGTCTTGTAGAGAGAAAAGAGAGATGGATGGGCGGGCGAGGTGAGGAGGTTGAGGAAGAGAGAGAGAGACACAAGGAGGGAGAGTTAGACAGAGTGATGCATCAGCGATGATGTGAGTGTGACAGAGAGAGTGGAGGGTGTGTGTGGAACAGGATTACGGGGTGAAAGGCAGGCAAGGCTATCGGCGGACTAAGGGTCTGCCTAGAACTGCAGGGCACAGGACCTGTCTCCTTCTCTTTATCATGCTCTGTCCATCAAGGCCAGTCTTCCAGCTTGTCTATCTGCATAGCTATCTGGCTGTCTGTCTGCCTGGCTGTAGCCAAGAATCATTTAGTGTATTTTTAAGTGTTCAAGTAAAATATTTTGAATCAAAGGGTTTTAATATTACAAACCCAATATTGCTGGATATACACTCATCTTCAAATAGTTGCAGGGACTGCAATACTATTGGGAAGGAAGATGAAAGCTACCAGGAATTTAGACTCATATGGGCAATGTTCATTGAGCTTCACATACAGAAGCCATTCTGACATCTCAGAATGGAGTTGTAGAGGTTCCTAATGGTTTTCTGTGAACACACCAGAGAACTTAAGTCCATACCTCTGTACAAAACAGCTTAAACTCTGTTATGTTGGTTGGTTTTGGCCAATTTTAGACATTTAGACATTTTCCTATATATTACTCAGTGTAATTCCATATTCCTTCATAATTCAGAATTCATTATTCCATCCATGATGACAAGACAGCCTAGCCCAGATGCAGAAAAACAGGTTCGAACCATGATACTACCACCATCATGTTTTACAGATAAGGTTTTATCTATTTTTAGGATTTGTGTGAAAATCTGTTGAGGTTTTCATTAGCATTAGGATCAGCAGTTAGCAGGATATCAATCCGCTTATCACAGAAGGTGCTCAAGTGTGGCTGAACAAAAGCCCACTTATTAATGTTTAGAAAGTCGTGAGTCAGATCTGAAGGATGAGGTTCAAGGTTCAACGTGTATTTATTTATTGATTTATTTATTTAGTTTATAAGGAGTAAACTACACTTTATATGTAGTATCCTACTGGATTGATCATCTGGAGTATTTTTGAGCTCAAACAATGTAATAAGTTCATCAAAATAACAGTGACAGTGACAGTGGTACTAATAAAAAGCAACTGCAATGTCCTTTACTATTTTTTTGGTATTTATTTATTTATTTATTTATAATTATTATTTCATCTCAGACTTGACTTTTATTCTGGAATTTGAACACTGTGTCAGCAAAAAAAGAGCAAACAGCCCCTCCCTTCTCATTTTCCGCTACAACCCAATATCATTCAAACAGTCTGAGTCAAAAGTTATAAAACACCTCTTCTCCTCAACCATGAAAGGAAAACCTTATGTTTGTAAGTTTTTTTTTGTAAAAATCAAATAGAAATGTTTTGTGTATTTCAGTCAGTCAGTGTCTATAAACTTTTGACAGGTACTGTATATGATGGACAGAGCAGTAAACATGCACTGGAAGCACCTTTGGCATTTCTAAGATGGATTACTCACTAATATTTCATCTCACAATGAAACAGCATGGTTAGTGTTTAAGTTTGTAATGATATTTGTATGATGTCTGTAGGCTACACTGATCCTAAGATACAAAGCCCATCATGTCTACTACTAAACACAAGTCTGTTGTGTTCTTGGCTTTGCCTGAAGACAGTGGATTAGTGAATGCTGGCTGGACTTGAAAGGTCACCCTCATCCCAGCACCCATATGTCTGCTGGGGTGCAAGCATATGGAGAATTTATAATCAAAGGAACCCACAAGCAGGACAGTGACTGTAGCCATGTGTGATAAAGGCATCTGCCAGGCTAAATCAGACATCACACACATCCTGCTACTGTGTGTCCAAAGTAGCTAGCAATAGCAATACGCTAATAATATTTCTTCCGATATTTTGACCACTTGTCAGAATATAATTGGCTTGTCTCCTCAGTAATCATCAATCTCTCATCTGCGTTTGTAAGGATGCAGCCTTGTTAAGAGTGAATAGGCCTTAATGTGACATTCCTCGGAGACCACATCCCTCTAATGTGATTGATGTGCGCTTCTCTCATCAGATTAATCCAGCATAGCAAAGCTGATTGGTTTGTGAATGAAGGTGGGGGGAACTGTGTGAACATTCCCATTGCAATCTATGCTGAGTAATCGTGCTCCTAATTAGGTCGAGCTATTCACCATTGATCACAGGCATGTCTTGTTCTTTCAGGATACTGAAAAGATTGAATGTGATATACGGATGTTATTGTTCTTGCGAGACACCAAACTAATCTAAATAATATGTCTGTAAATTTGTAGAGGCTGGCTTATCTAACCATCCTACTTTCTTGCAGTATCAGATGCTACTGTTCAGGGAAGGCGTTAAATTAGAAGCTGGAAAAGTGCTGTGAGGTTGAGTGCTGATGCTGGATGATTAGTTGGGCCACTCCAGCTCATCCCGAAGGTACTGTATGGAGCTCCATCACTCCAGAGAGAGCAGTTCCACTGCTCCACAGTCCAGGGCTTTATACCCTGTGAATGCCTGATATTGGCATCCTTAAGCTCATATGTTCCTTGTTATGGGGTTTCATGTCAACACCATATATCGATGCCCAAAGGAGTCCCTGATGAGACCAGGAGGGGTTAAACATGGCCCCCATATGGGTTGTACACGGCACTACTGGCCTTGATGGGTTTCATGTTCGATTAAGTTAGGCTAATGTTGGGGCCCATTTGGGAACCCCAAGTGGGTTCCAGTAACATCACAAGTACAATCCCACTCTGCACATAGCCCATGTGAGCCCAATATGATGTTAGCTGGATTCTACTGGTAGTGCTTTTCCATGGACCTCATATAAAATGTGTGTGTGCAATTGTGTCAGCTATAGGTCAACCAAAAATGAACTGAATTGACTGGAGCGTCTGGATAATTTCAGACATACAGGACTAGTTTATCTGACAGTGATTAAATGGGCGGTGCTTGATTTCAAACCAGGACACTTATTTAACAAGCAGGACTTATTTCACAAGCAGGACATTGACTGTAACCATACAGGCATCTGCAAACTAATTTGAGTCTGAGGTTTAAATATGACAGTCTACTCCAAAGTCCTCTCTAATGATGGTCTAATCATGTGTAGCTGATATGCTGCACCTGATTCTAATTTCAGGCATTTTAAGTCATAATAAATAAAAACTTTTACCTGATGAGAAAATTGCATATAATTATGTTTCACCATTGATTTAAAAAAACAAACATTTTGTTCAGTTTTATACGTTTAGGTATATCACCTCCATCTCACAATATAGTTAAAATGTAGATCAATTGCACACATGTTGAAGTCAAAGTCGTTCATAGGGTGTCCACATTGTTTCATATGACTGTACAATAAAGGTTTTTCATGCTGTAATGTGTTCACTATTACTGAAATTGCAAACCGTATCTACACACATTACAGTAAGCTCTGTACAAAAGTGAAAACTGTCTGAAGCCATTATCGTAATACATCAAATGCTGTACTGAATGAAGACAGGCATATGAAGACAGGCATATGAATACAGTCCTTTCTGTGTTGTAAGAAAGCATCAGAGAAGGCACCACGCTTTCCAAAAATAAGACTGTTTTCCATATGGCCTATTTTCACTCCATTAAAAAGTGTCGAGGCTGCAGTAAAGTGCAAGGTAAATGGAACGGATGAAATTGGATGTGCATCAAGTAGGTACAAGTGTGTATGATTTTTCAGGAAACATTGTATATACACTGATACAGATTCATATTTGATGACTGCAACTGTTAATGAACACAATACACTGGTTAGCCTACTGCCTTATATCTATAAGTCACACATACTAGATATTGTTATTTTCAGGAGATCGTAGACAACTCAAATTTGTCTTCATCTGAGATGTAAATATTAAGAGAATTTAGACATTTGAATGAATTTGACCATGTTTCAATCAAAAACATTTTTTTTTGTTTTTAGAAGCTATTTTTTAAATAGAAGCAGTATTTGTAATGTATAGATTAACAAAGATGTTTATAATAATAAGTTCTTCAGTAGTCTATTTAAAAACTTTAAAAACAACCCGAAGGTCCTTTTTATTATTCATATATTTATATTTCAGTATTGTCCCCTCTCAGGACAATGAGCCACACCCCTCTCACTGATCAGTTGGAGTCTTCTTGCAGTTTGAGCATGTACATGTAGAGAGAGCAGTAAACATGCACTGGAAACTCCTTTGACATTTAAACTACAACTTAATTTTGTAGGAAGTTAATTCTAGCTGCTTGCTAAGATGAATTACTCACAGATAATTCAGCACATTCATTAGTTTATCATGATGTGCAAATCATATCTGTAAGTTACTCTGATCCTGAGTTATGAAGCCTAGAAAATAAGAAACTGATGAAGTGAATACAGTTCTGTACTGTGATAAATGTTTGCTGAAAAGCTGAACTAGCCCAAACAACTAACCCTACAATGCCTTTTAGTGACAAGCCCACAAAGCCACCGAGAGAGTGCATAGTCAGCATTTTGCTATGCTGTAAAGCAGTGGTGAGCAATTGGTACCGGGCCGCACATTAACCACCCACCCCCCACCCCGGTCGATTGGTCGAGAAGAGAGGAGAGGAGTATAGCTTGTGAGTGTTACCAGCAAATATTGGGAAGATTATGGGAAGAAATGAAGATTCCCATTATATTGAAATGTTTGTACTAGTACTAGAGATGCACTAGTAGACCTGTCGGAACACTGGACAGCATACTTTAGAAGTCGAGATGTCTGTCTAGTTATACTGAAAGATTAGATGAACAGAATGCACTTTCTGCAGCCATGTTTTGAATGAAAATCTTGAGAGAAGACTCGAGGATCACTATTTTAACTTTGCTGTCAGCCTGATACAGCCCAATCCTGATCTAGTGAGAAAATGGAAAGATGAAAGGGCAAAGAAATATCTCTAAAAAAAAGAGGTTTCTATGCATGCAAATTAAGTCTTGCCTTCTTGTACCTCTTGTAGAATTTCAGGATGCAGTTCAAAAATTCTGCAAATACCATTTCTGAGGCATTTTCATTCCTCTATCCGTGGAGAACTGCAGTAGTGAGCAGAGGTATCTGAAGAATCTCAGAATTTCAAGATTGTGGGTCTATGCTTTAGTCCTCCCAGCAATGTTCACGTGTCTTGTTTTTTATCATGAGCACAGTACCGAGAAATGAGAGAGGCTGGAAAGTGCAAAAGCAGAGCTTCACATCTGTGTGAATCTCACAGACGTGTGTATGGAGATATACCACAAATTCCCAGTCAATAGAACACTCTTTGATGCAGTGTGGAATGGACCTACTAATTACAAGTGTGCACTATTTCTGGTTTATGATGGATGGATGGATGGATGGACTGTAATAAAATGATCAAATTTAAGAATACCTAGCTCAAGAAGCTGACGCAGATGATTATGTGGATGTGATGAAAAGTTGAAGATGAACTGGACTGACACATACGTTCTATTAGGTTTTCGCCTGATCTTACTGGTTTACATACTGGTTTATCAACAATGAAGCAATGAAGCCATAAACAATTGATAAACTAACTTCTCCCCCAACAGGGGACTCAATTACTACTAGCTAAGATTAAGTCTTTATTACTTATTACTGTGTAATAGCTAATGTTTAATGAAGGTAACTAATTTATAAATAATGTGAAATAAATGATTTATCACATATTAATAATTAATTTGTGACCCTTAATGTCATACATTTTTTCTTCTAAAATCAAAGGATTTGATTGTATTCAGTGACACAAGCATTAATAAGGTCAGGATATTGGATGAACTCGGCTGCTTGCTAAGGTGTTCAGTTTGGTCAAAAAAGTAGACTTTATGTATACATGTAAGATGCTTCTGAATGAAAAATGGAGAATCTAATGTGCGTTTGGATCAGAGTCTATGTCCAGAAAGTAAAATCCCTTCCAGGATGTTGTTCAGACTGATTGGGTTTATTAAAATATTGTTTGAGGAAAACAGACAAATACACTCAAATATACTCAAGTTAAAATAAAAGGTACCCTCTTTTAAAACTAGTACAATTTTTTTCAGAAATGTTACTTAAGTACATGTAACAGAGTATATTTACTCTCTAACTACTCCTGCAGATGGAGGTTATCAAAGATGATGCAACTATAAATACCTGCAGGGTGTGCGACAGGATTCATAGGTGGTACAGTGCAGTGTATAGCTCATTTGATTTGTGGAAAATGGGCCACAAAGCAGATGTTAATGATTGGCTAAAAGGAGTGATTGCATTTGGGTGGCCAAAGGCCATAGTGCGAAGGAAGGAGCTGAATTAGCAGGTATATGCGTTTACCAACAGTGGCAGAAATGCCATTCTACAGGAAATTCTCAGAATTTTGGCTGAACAATGAAACTGATGGGCAGGGGCCGCTGTCATGTTTTAAACCTTCGTGAATTGCCATATTAATGATGAACAGTGTGATCAGTCGTGTTATTAGTAATGGTTTTGCTTGGATTAGTCTTATCAGGGCATAAGTGGAGCATGCTGGTGGATTTCTCTGGCTCCATGGTGGTCAACTTGGTCTGAAGAGGAGGCAGCAGGGAAACACTGTAAACACTGATTTAACTGATCATTGAACCAGACAGGAGGGCAGTTGGGAAGAAGAAAAAGAGATAATTGGATTCTGTTTCAGTTGAATGGATATAACACTTACCATATATATTCCGTCCTTCATGTTTTAGCCACAGAGCTGCTCTTGGCTGGATATTTGAGACACTGGACACGTAGAACATGAAAATCTGAGCTATGTCTGATGCCACCCACATTATCCTGTCCTACCATGTCTGTGTCACTAGTGTGTTGAGAATGGTCCACCACCCAAATAATATAGACATCAGTGGTGTCAGTGATGATGAATGGGGTAGTGCTGAGCTCACAGCTCACTGATTTTGCAGTTGAATTTTAATGTTCTATTGCATATGTAAGAATTCCACTTGAAACCATGCTATAGGTACACATGCACACATATTGGCTTGCTTGGAGAACTGTGCACATTTACACATCTCCAATAGGAGACTGGTCTTTTATGTTGAGTGTAGAGCCATGTGTATTTACGTTCTAATAATAAACTCTATAATAGATTTTTTTAAGACATATAAAAGTATTACTAGAGTCTTAAAACTCTTACAAACATGTATTTCAGAGCCCTTTAGTGTAAATGTCACTCTGTCACTTGCAAATGTGGCATATCTCTTGCCACAAAAGTCAAGGTCTCAACCTTATTATGATGATATTTTTCTTTTATAATCATAGAAGGACAGTTTGCGATTCTGCACTTCAATAGCTCTCATCTCATCAGTTTCCTCTTTATAATCTAATCTTACCCCCTTACAATAGCGTGAGAGAGAGAGAGAGAGAGAGAGAGAGAGAGCTGCTGACACCAGGAAAAGGTCGGTGACCGTTTTTTCCTTCCCTCTGAGCACAGGATTCTGATGTAATTAGGGCTCTACTACAATGCCTGTGAGCTACAGAAGAGAAGGACAAGTACACAGGAAAAAAAAGAAAAAGTTCATATCACAGCAGAGAGCTGTCCAGACTATAAAAGTCATTAAATGCAGTGAAAAGTCAAAAGACTTGTTTGAAGTTTCATTGAAACCTTAAGTGCTTTATACTTTGCTGGTCATGTTAAGGAGCTCCATCCAATTCTTTTGGGATGAGTTGGAGATGAGGTGAGGTAGTGATCATCCAACATGCTGACCTCACTAACACTTGTCAGTGTATACAATCAAATCTTCAAAGCAAAGTCAAAAGACTTTCCTGCTATAACTCTAGAAATTGCGTGAAATTGCAAGCGTTTGAAATTGCATAACTCAACCACATTACGAATGGAATTCCTCTGTGTGATAATGAGCCTGTTAAACGGGACTTATTTAATGGGACGTGTAATGTGGATAGTCCCTCGCTGAAGTAGCTGGTACACTGTGTACATATTAGCATGTTAAATGTCAGAAAATATTTGTAGCTATTTTGCAAAAGTTAGAATCTGGAGATACTTCAAGTTTAGAAGCTGCCAAATACAAATGTCAGAATCAATACCTTGATATGCAATGGATATCTCAATACCCCATGGATACCACAATACCCAGTAGATAACGCAATACCCAGTGGATACCTCGATACCCAATGAATACCTCAGTACTTAACGTGTATGTCAATACCCAAAGGATACATTGATACCCAATGGACACGCTACATACCAATCCCTAATCTGGGCCATCATCCATAATACTGGCCCTAGTCCATCCTTAACACCAACATCCTAACCCTTTTCCTGGTCCTAATATCTAACCTTAATCCAAAACCTAATCCTAACTTTAACCTCAAAATTAAATATGATCCCAACCCTCACCTGGCCCCTTAATCTCATCCAAATCCAGTTAAAGTCCACTGTGGGTTCAGCAGCTGGTCTATAACAGCTTGTTGACAATGTTGCAATGGTCTGTATTAAACCAGTCAAAGCATCAGTGTTTTCTCAGGTGAACATCTACAGATATGAACTCAATTCAGCAGAATCAAATTTATTTTGCAGTTAACGAAACGTTTCTTGATCATCTGATTCAGATGCTTCACTGCCGCTACTTCATTGAGATTTTGTCGTTACATTACTGTGAGTCTAAAAGAGCATCAAACACAAAAACATAGATACTATAATCTAAATGAATACTATGGTCTAAATTAAATGAAAGCACAATTGCTGGACACTGGCACAAAAAATAGGTTAGAGGTAAAGTAAACAAATATGTTCATCTGGAACCTATTCTACTCTTGAATCTAATGGCTTTATAATCATATGTTCCCTGAAGGCCCGTTTTACCCTAAGTCACCCTGTGTGAAATCTGGTGTAAACTCATGGAAAGGCTGCTGTGCTCCTCATCCATGACTGCTCTTTCACCTGGGAAAAAAAAAAAAACACCCTGTCGTGTGCTGCAAGGCGACTGAGCACAAGTTCATCTGGTGCAGTCAACCACAAAATCTGCAGAGCATTAAAACTCTTAATTAGTCAAATGAACGAATTTGGCCTTGGGCCAGAGGTCGACTCACAATGTGCATAGATGGGACGAAGAATGCACAGTTCATGGTTGTTTGTTTTTATAAAATACCTAAAGGTTTTAAACAGTTTGACAGTAGATGAGCTCAATAAAGGATATCACATCCAATTATCCAATTTTACCTATCTGTGAGTGGCAAAGTGTGTGAACCTTTGGTTTTAACTTAGTCGATGGGTTTCCTCCCATCATCTGCTTGTCTCAGGTTCTTCCACAATATTTCTAATGAATTAATTTCAGAGTTTGACTGGGTCATTCCAAAACATCAACTTTATTCTTCTTTAACCGTTCTTTCTTGGAACAAGCTTTGTGATCAGGGTCATTGTCTTGCTGCATGACCCACATTCACTTAAGGTTCAGCTCACAGACAAATGTTCTTTGACTTTTGCTTTAAAAATTGCTGGTATAATAGTTCTATCAATGGCTTGTCATCCTGGCCCAGATGCAGCAAACAGGCCCAAACCAAGATATTACCATGATCAAGTTTCACAGATGGGATAATGTTTATTTGCTGTAAAGCAGTGGTTTCCTTTGTCCAATCATAATGCTGCCATGCACACCATTGTTATTTGGTGTTCTCCTACCTCCTAACTAATGAACATTAACATTAGCCAACATGAGAAAGGCTTTCAGTTGCTCAAAAGTTACTTTGCGTTCCTTTGTGAGCCCGAGAACTATTACACGCCTGGATCTCTGCAAACTCTGGGTAACAATGGTCTTGAATTTCCTCCATTTGTACTCAATCTGTCTGACTGTGGAATAGTGGACTCCAAACTCTTCTTTAATTTCACCTTCAAATTATCTGACCCTAAAGGTTCACATACTTTTGTCACTCAGATATGTAACACTTGGATCATTTTCCTCATTATGCTTTCGTTTTATTTGTTTGATTTGATTCTCCTTATCTACTTTTAGGACTTCTGGTGAAGCTTTTGGTCAAAATGAATGCAAAATATCGATAATATCTTAAGGGTTCACAAACTATCACTGTAATTGTAAACAAGGTACCACTGTATTTCAGAGAATCTCAGTCCAGATCGTGTTTTAATAGGGTAGCCAGTCAGATTTTTTAAACTGCAAGTTGCCTTATGATTCCATAACTGTTTCATATAAATGATCTGTTCAGCAGTAAAACTGTATTCCAAACTGTTATGCTTAAGTTTTGGTGATTAATCCACGATTCACGTGCGTCCCGCATCATCCCTACTTCAATTACCAGATTAGTAATGATGCCTATACACTGGGGGCTGTTTTTTCGACAGTATCTAAGCTTGACGAATCTCTGAATCCTAGCCTCTTCTAACCAGCTATCTGAGTGAACAGCAAAGCACTTTTGTAAGTCTGTCAAATGTTGCAAATGTAAATGTAAATGTAAAGGTAATTGACTGATGGAGCATCAGAAACCTAGTCCTGCTGTGTATCTGTCAGCTCTGTCAGACTAGAAACATCCTGTATGGTGAAAAAGAAGCTCAATCAAGTGTCAACAAGGTCAAACTATTTCATCTAGCCTGGATTTTGGCCTGAAGGTTTGTCAACCAATAGGAAGGAGTAGACACAAGCAGATGACAAAGGAAAATCCAATATGGACATGCCAGGCAAATCAGTGTGGTACATTCTTCCCAGTTGTGTAGTTGTGCAGCAGCTTGGCACACTTTGTCTCTTTGAGCTTTGGCTTGTTAAGTTAGTTTTGCAATAACTGGTGAGGGGGGACCTGGGAACAAGGGTGACCCTGGCGAGGTCTCACAGAACACTTTACATGACGTAGGGGGCAGGAACTGGACAACAAACCCCTTGGGGGACCTATGGGACGTGGATCAGGATTCCCTGGATGACGGGCATGGAAGTCTGTGACCACCAGCTCCTTTCCTCCAGGCTGTAACCCTGTCTATAGGGTACTGAAGCATTTCACCTCGTCTACACGAGTCCAGCACCTCACGCACAGTGTAGACAGGGGATCCATCCATCTCAATGACAGCAGGAGGCACATCACCTGGTGACAACTTGTCCATTGGGCTCAGGTCTACAGGCTTGAAGAGAGAGAAAGAGCTGCGCAGGTGCAGCTGGTATGTAACTTCATTATTGACTTTGAGACCTAATTAGGAGTCACATACTTGGGCTGCTCCGCCACCAGTAAACAAACAAACAAGCAAACAAATTAATTCATTAAAAGTTATTTATATTTCTTGACATATATTATTTCATAATACAACAGGACCACTGACTGACCAATTACAGCTACATTTAGGCATAAACAACTGTTTGTTTCTGTGGTTCTGGCAGCCACTTTTCCATCAGACTGGATAAAAGCTGTACACAGAAGGGCAGATAGCCAGAGCTATTCTAAACCCTCTGTGAGGGATGAGATTCGGAGAGCTATGGTGATTTTAGCATGCAGTTTCCATTCACCCCTGACAATCTGTGTACTTCTGTGGGCAGTACGCCTGAGATTACGACTTACTGAAATACAGCAAGTACACTACAGAGTGGACCTCCCACCTCAAACTCCAGCATCTGCAACTATGTTTATCCTTATTATCAAGCCAACAAAATTATTTTAACTGGCACTCAGAGCACAGATATTTAGCTCCTGAAAAGCATGTAAAATACTTTATCTTCATCTACTTTATCCTTTATGAACCACTACCCATACACTGTTAATCCCATGTTGCAAAGGACAATGTCACCCTGTTCTTCAATGGTCAGGACACCACAGGACCACCACAGAGTCGGCATGACATGGACGTTGGGTCATTCTCAGCACTGCAGTGACACTGACATGGTAGTGGTGTGCCAGTGTGTCCTGGTACCAGGGGATGGAGTGGTTGCTGGAGTGTTTAAACCCCTCAGTGTTACTGCCACCAACCAGAATTATCCAGCCAACAGCGTCCTGTCCTGTGTGAGCACTGATGATGGACTAGAGGATGACCAACACTGAAACAGATGAGCTTCTGTCTCTGTACCAAACAGACTTTTATTCAGTTTTTATTTTTGTTGAGGTATATATTTATATAGGTATATATTCTATCCCTCAATATAGTTCAATGATGTTTATAATATAGTTAATATTAAATGTTCATCTGTATATCAGAATAGACCTGTAAGACATTAATAGAACTATGCCAAACCAGTCCTCATGTTCAGTTGCTGTTCATCATTGAAGTCAGTCATTTTTGTGGGGTTACTTAGTTTTGTACTAACCTACTGTATGATGAAAATCACACAGGACGCTAGAGCCCAGATTGGGCAGGATTCATTCTTTAGTCAGCATTCCTTAGCTTGGGCCCTGTCAGAGCTAATTAGTAAATAACATTCCCTAACATTTCCTGCACGCCTTTAAAATTAGCAGATGAAGAACACAAGGAGACTGAATTCTGCATTTTGGCTTTAATTCTGTGTGTGTGTGTGTGTGTGTGTGTGTGTGTGTGTGTGTGTGTGTGTGTGTGTGTGTGTGTGTGATTTTGAGGGGGAAATGAATGACTGTGAATACTTAATGGATGCACTGTATATCTGTAAATTCACCCTATAGCAGTTTCACCCACCCATTCACATCTCGGTTCTAATTGTTTTAGGCCGGATTGCTTGGACAGCCAATACCATATGAATCAAACAAAATTTGACACATTTGTTTTTAAGTGTAAAGAAATTGAGAAATGGCTGGAGACCCTGAGCAGGAGTGAGTTATCGCTACATTACATGATTACATTGGGGAGTTAAATCACATCTGTCGCAGTATCTCCACGTTATGCGAAGTACCTTCAACTGCATACTCGAGATGTCAGTAAATTCCAGCCAGTTGCACAAGTGGCTTGGAGGAGCTCCACCAGCTCTGTAGGTCAGCTTGCTTCTAAATGCTACAGATGTGCAGTCCCTCAAGTCCACTTGACTAATGTATGCAGCTGAAAGTTTAAATTTTAAATTAGGTTTAAATTATGTTTCTATGAAAATGTAATATTATGATTATCATGTCCAAAATCAAGGTTATGAGTATTATAGTGGTTTTATAAGTGGCTAAAATGTGTAATGTGCTTAATTCTATTCAATTATCAAAAACTTTGTATTAAACATTCAGGAATTACAGACACTTTTACATAACCCCTGGGTGTGGCCTGTTTTCTCATTGTTTCATGATCAATGAAAAATATATAAGGTCTGGGGCTGATTAAAGTGCTGACCGTTTGGTCACTGTTCAGGAGAACGTTCAATGAAGAGGTATTGATGCGAGCAAATTAGGCCATTCATTAGGCTGATCAAAATTAAACAGCCTATCAGAGAGACAGCCAAGAAAACACTTTTATTTTATCTAAATTGATTATCTTGCCTAATATTTTTCCTTTTACAGATACAAAATGTTTTGCTTGATGTTTATGATACAGTGTATCATTTGATCTGTTGTGTGTTATGTAATAAAGTTCTTTTAAAACTCATATTTACAATTTGATACATTTTTATATAAATGAATGCACTGCTAAGCACAGCAGAGGACCACTACTGTGGCTGAGAGACAATTACAATTGAGTTTACTAGACCTCACAGATGGGTCAGGACACACCATAGATACACTGGTAGTAACTGATACTTGAAAGTTGTCGATGCAAATGTTCCTAATGCTTTAAAATCAAAATAACAACACCATGGGTAATATTCCAACAGGCAGTTCCCAGTTAAACCACATCATAATATGTTATATGCAGTAGCATCGCCCTCTTCTGATCACTGTTAGTAATGGAGACATAGAGCAGGGGTCCAGAACACCATGCTTTATCTCTACCTGTCTCAACATCAGGTATCTTAACTGTTGCAGTTTACAGAGTTACCTTTTTCCAGTAACTGGTTGGAAAATCACATTGTTTTACCTTGAAGTGTTTATTAACCTTGGATTGGGAAGGTTTTGTAATTTGACATACATTTATTTGTCAAAAGATTTGTACTTATAGGAGATAGTCACCCATGCCAGATGATGATACTTTCAGGAGATCCTAGATTACTCAAATTGGCTTCATTTGAGACAAATTAACAGAATTCATGAACTTGTGACTACAATGATAATGATTTTTGGGGATTTTTTTGGCTTTTAGGAAATAAAAAAAGCACTGATCCTGAGTTATGAAGTCAAAGAAATGGCATGTTACTGAGGATCTTGGGCTCTAAGGGATAAACAAGAAGTTATAAACAGTACTATGATTTAATTCTACCCAAAAAAGGCAGTCACTGGAGAAAATGTACTCAAACAGCTGCAGTGCTTTAGCTTTTGCATTTGCCTGAAATACAATAAACTCGCAATGTTTTCATCATTATGTTTCATTCATTATTATGTCATTAACCTGGTCTTAACCTCTGTCTAGAAATTGGAACAGTACAATGTTTTAACATATGTGTACAAAAACCTATGAAAACCTGTAAGGAGCCGCCCGCACCATGGCCGCCCAGCCACCAGAGGGCGGCCATCTACCAATCAGGGCCACAATCGGCCTGATTGAGATCAGGTGTGTGGAGGCTAGTTAAGGCTTCCTCATGTTCCACTCAGTGTGGTGTCTCTATGCTGAAACGCTGCCAGAAATTTCTCTGAATTGTCCTCCTTTAAAAGGGAGTGCTGTTTTACTTTTTCTACTTTAAAAAGAAGGAGAACTTCTCAACTTTTCCTCCTTTAAAGAGAAGCACCTCTACAGTTTCCCTCCTTATAAACCGGAGTGGTTTTCTATTCACCTTTGTCCTCCTTTAGAAGGAGAAGTTTTGGTTTTTCACATTTTCCCTTCTCACTGAGGAGTGGTTTTCACTTGGCCCCTCTACACTCCAGCCAGGCCCATAAGCTGGGTTGCTCACTTCATTTCTAGGGTGACACGTTGGCTCACTCAGTAGCGTGTTTGCCTCTGACGTGTCCTAGTAGGGGTTCAAGGTGTCATTTATTTATTTTTTGTTTGTTTATCCATTTCTTCCTTTTCAGAGCACTGGTTAATCCTCCACCAGTGCTCTGCTCATTAAACCACATAAAACACAAGCACCTTTCATTACTGATGGGCTGATAAGCCCAGATACCAATCCACCACTCCAGCCAATAGAGTAGTGGATTAAGCTCTGGTTTAGCATCTCATTGGCCAGGGTTCAAATCCCAATCTGACCTGCTCAGCTTTCTGCTTTTGAGTTCACCCAGCTTTGACTGGGAGTCAAATACATGTAAGGTCTCAACCCTGGTGGGTTTACATTCCATTTCCCACCTGGGTTGCAGCCCCATAACAAAAACCTATAAGCACACATCTGTGCAGTCATGTGAAATGATTAGGACACCCCATGAACACCTTTGACCTTCTTGACATATTGAAACATTGATATTTGATCTTCATTTGAACTCTACTTAGAGATGGAGGTGATATAACTGAACACATAAAACTGAAAAAAGGTCTTGTAAACATCATTTCAGAACTTTCATTCTGCCTCCTATGAGGACACCTTTTGAATGTTTGACAAAAACATCAAAATAATGTCTTTTAAACATATGTTTTCACTCCTCATAATATACACAGTATACTCAAAAAAGGGATCACTTGGTCATAACAGTACAACACTGTTATGAAACGTAAGAAATTGTGAATCATGTTCACATGCTTTGGTGCAAAGGAGAGTGAGAATACTGTACTAAGGGTCTACAGCTGGATACTATTGCCACAGACATAAATCCCACCACTTGACGTGCCATGGAAACAAGGTAATAGATGTTATTCACTAATGTAGCAATATAATTATGTAATTGTTAAACAATGACCAATTGAGCATTGTATAACAATTACATAATTATTTTGTTGCTGTCCAATGAAAACCATGTATCTCCATTTTTGTCCATTTGCAGTTTTCTCCATGGTTTGAAACATATGGCTGTTCTTTACACTGTGTAAATAAGGAATAGACCAATATAAATGCTCTAAAATTACTGTTCATTTCTCTTATTTTACATTAACTTCTATTCAAAGTTAAGAGCATTTTTGAGATACATGTTTTTTTTTGTTGGACAGCAACAATTTGTTTTATGTTTATTTAATTAAGCCATTTTATAATTAACAAATAAAACACCTGTAACTAAACGTCCCAGACACCCTGCATGAACCCTAGTCTAATTAGCCCTGCCCCTTCTCACTGATCAGTCAGAGTCTGCATGCAGTTTGAGCATGCACGTGTGGACAGAGAACTAAGCATGCACTGGAAGGCTCCTTTTTATAGGTAGTTTTGCATGTTAACTGCACAATTCAGAGATTAGGATGTATAGAAAAATGAGATGGGATGCTGATGACACTCAACACATCCTATCTTTACCGCATTCTGTTTTTTTTGGCACCTCAGTCAAGTATTTTGAAAAACTTTGTTATTGTACCCATGTCAATCTCATCATTACAGATTGCTCAAAAACACCTTGAATGATCAAGTTCAAACAGGATTTCTGAGATTTTCAGAAAGTATTTTCATAAGCAAATAAATGTAGTACATTTTTGAACAAAACATGGTCATATTCATTCTTTGTATTATATTTAGTTTATATTTACATATTAACTGAAGACATTATTGAATAGTCTATGATCTCCTGAAAATACTCATATCTGGTATGTGTGACTGTGTCTTTTTATAGAGGCTGTCCTATAAAACCTTTTCTATTTTTTGGTAAATAAAAGTACGTCAAACTACAAAAACATCCCACATAATTGGCCTAGAGTTCTAAAGTTTAAGTACATTATTATTCAAGTAAAATTTTTTTACACTCCCACTTCTGACATCCCCGGCAACCACCACCATATTGTGACTGGCCTACCTTTGATGCAGTAATGTCTATGACTACCACTGGTTCAGCTTCTGCTGCTCCTCACCCTCCTACTCCACATCAGGTCTTCACTAGAGAACAGACTTTGCTCTTAATTGACTTGATGTGTGAGCACCTGTCAAGCAGTGATTTAGATCTGCCAAAATCTTAGCTGAGTCGAGTGGTAGAGTGTGAATGGCGTGTGGCCAAAAAAAGCTGTGGATGGAAATAGAACAGAACCTAACTGAGCAGTTTTATTTGCAGTTTGATCAGGCAAATGTTACAAGAAAGATGCTTTCAAAACAAAAAAGAGATGAAGAGATCATGCAAAAAATGGGTGCATAACATGTCCAAAAACATAACATGGCCAATAATATGTTCTTAGGAGTTGGTTGCCAAACTGTGCCAAAGTTATTATGTAATTTTATTATGTATTAATTGAAATGTTTGGTAATCTCTTGGTTGTCTGTTTTCTCTTTATGTGCAAGTAGTACAGTTACGTGCTGTTTTCTAGGCTTCATATTTCAGGATCAGAGAAACCTACACACATGACACACATATCATAACAAACTACACATCTCATCATTTTGCGATGAATTATCAGTAAGTAATCCAGCTCAGAAATCAGCTAAAATTCAACTGAATTAAATCCAACTTTAAATTTTCCTACTTCAAAATTTTACTGCTTTGTCCATGTGTTCATGCTCATCCAGCCTGCAGACTCTGACTGTTCAGCGAGAAAGTGCGGGGGCTACATGTTTATAGAGGAAAATGAGAAGACAGGCATTTGCTCTTTCTTTGCTCAGAATAAATGTCCTAAGAAGGCATAACACTGAAAAATATCCTTTCGAATGATATGTCTGAAGAGCACACACACACACACCCGCACACACACACACACACACACACACACACACACACACACACACACACACACACACACACACACACACACACACACACACACACACGCATGTCCATTGTGATTTCAATAAATTGATGTAGACAATTTGTATTCATCTGTACCTGCCAAACCTGCAATTTTAGGATTAGTATATAGTCTATATCTTATAGTATTAGTGTACTAACCCATGAAACCCACACTATTAAGATTAGTATATAGTCTATAACATAGTATAAGTGTACAAACTTTCCAATCCTGGACTGTTTAGATTAATATATGGTTTATAACTTATAGAATAAATGTACTATTCTGCCAAACCAGCAATCATTCAATTATTATATGGTCTAAACCATAAATAATTAATGGACTAACCTGCCAGACCCACATGATTAAGATTAGTATATCATCTATACCGTATAGAATTAATGCACTTTAATGCATTTAATAAGAATTAAATCTTGCCATACCTGCAAAATTAAGATTACTATAGTCTAAGTAAAGTGCACTCATAGTATTAGTGTACTATCCTGCCAAACCTGCACTATTAAGATTAATATATAGTCTATGTGTTATAGCATTGGTGCACTATTCCTCAAAACTAATAAGATTAAGATTGGTATTTAGTCCATATAATCCATTATTTGAACCCAAAATCTGAAACAAAATATGTGAAACTAACTTAACCTGAATTATTTATTTTAGTTATTGCAACTTACATGCTTGTATATTTCTGACATTGCAAACAATAAAGATTTTTTATAGGTAAACTTTTCTGGAGACACTCTTTTAAACAAAAAAGTAAAGTAAAATATTTAATGCAGTACCTCTTTGCATCCAGAAGGTGGCAGAAGAGACTTTTAAAAAGATCTCAGCGTCTCAGCTCTGTAGTTATGACTACAAAGACACTTGGAAGTCAGCAGTCAGCAGGTTTATATTGAGTTTTGACCAAATCCTAGGTTTAGATATTAAAAATGGAAACTGCAGACATTGTAGTGCTAATATCATGGAAAATCTGTCTATACAGTCCAATGCATGGAAGAAAAGCTGCTGCAGCAGCCTGTCCTGAATTTACAGTATTCGTGATGTTAAGAAGACCAACGCATTAACACAATTAACCTCATTTGTAAACTGTAAATATTAGAAATGCAAAAAGTTAGGACACACCCACATTTATTACTACTCAAAGTAGTACTACTCATGCCTAAAATTAGAATCAGGTCCTGCACATCAGCTGC
Organism: Acestrorhynchus altus; assembly: GCA_034509495.1. Taxonomy (NCBI): domain Eukaryota; kingdom Metazoa; phylum Chordata; class Actinopteri; order Characiformes; family Acestrorhynchidae; genus Acestrorhynchus; species Acestrorhynchus altus. The sequence continues at coordinate 8,031,119 of CM067521.1, forward strand.
AAATGATTACAGAGAATATTGGAGGAATCTGTCTTATTTAAAACTCATTAGTTTGATTTGCTCTTGATTGTGGAACTTCAGGTTGAAGATGCAGATGAGTCTGAGAAGGGGTTTTAAAAAAATCCCAAGACCAACAATCAGTCAATGTGGAGAACATTTCAAACAACTGCAAATATGGCCAGATGATTCCTAGCAAGTTCAGCCCAAGAACAGACCACAAGATGTGTAAAGAAGTTTCCAACAATTCAAAAACGGCATCAGAGGACCTACCGGTACTACCAAACAAGTCTGACTTTCATGGGAGGTATGCAAGGCTTTATGGAATGATGGAATGATGCGGTTCAGACAGATGAATCCAAAGTTTCTTTATTTGGACACAGTAACAGAAGACGTGTTTGGCTCGAACCAAACACAGCATTTCAGCAACTGTGAAGCATGGTGGTGGAAGTGCCATGGTTTGGGGCTGCTTTGCTGTAGCAGGGCCTGGAGAGCTCTCCATCGTAGAAACCAGTAAGTAATCTTTATTTTATAAGAGGGAGCTTAAGGTAAATGTAAGACCGTCTGAAACATCACATATCTGAAAGAATTCTGCATGGAGTTGTGGGAAAATCTCTCTTCCAGTCAATGTCAGAGACGTTTCAGTGGGTCTTACTCTTACTTTCAGTATTTATTTAGAGCTGGAGCCATTAACCCACAATTAGGTAAGAAACACCCTCTGCGAAGTTTGCAAACATTTCAAAAGTGGTTTACTCAAAATGAATTTACTTAAAAGATTCAAAATATGCAAATGCAAGGCTATAGTTAACAGCTTGTGGCCACTACATGCTTTAAATTCAGACATTGGCTAAGCATTTTAGTCTCAATCAGATGCAAATGTCCATTGAGTTTTAATGAATGTGTTTTGTTTAGCATTTATCCTCAGCTTCTCAGTTGTTTGTTTCAAAGAAATCTGCAGCTTCCTTTATATTTAATGTCTTATGTGTACCACTTTCCTAAGGAATGACTGTGAATTTATTTTTTGTCCCAGCTTGATAATTATGCTTGTGTACCAGATGTAATTGCTGCAACGCTGAGCATCAAAATGTTACACACAAACATCTTCAATATAACTAAAGTAGCAGGCATAGGCAAACACTTAGTGCTGCATATTGTACATCAGAATTCATTTTTCTATAAAGGACGTGTGGGATGGAGTGCTATTAGGGTGGAAGGGAAAGGTAAACAGGAACAATAAATTAGACTGATCTCAGTAATATTTATTGAAGTAGTGTCTCTTAGTATGGTGTTGTGTTTAACGCAACATGCCAGACATCTCAGCATGGACTTGTAGAGGCTCCTAATCGTGTCCTGTGATAATCCATCCCATGAGGCTTGAATATTCTCACTCAGTTCTGGGGTGGAGTGTTTATAGCGCATCCAAAAGCATCCCTCATTCAGGGACAGGGCTGACGATGCAACTGACCATGGCATAGTATCTGTCTTCAAGGTGAGCTCTTCAGGTGGCAGCAGTATGTCGACCAGTGTTGTTCTGTTGGAACAGCGCACCAGAATGTGTGTTCAGAAAAGGTTGGAGCAATCCTTGTAGGACCTCATTAGCGTAATGTTGGGCTGTCAGAGTGCCTGTAATGAAGACCAAAGGTCATCTGGCATGAAATTGCACCCCACGCCATGACACCAGACCTTCTGGATGTGTGACATGTAACAGCAAACCGTTGATCTTGGCACCGATCATGGTGCATCCACACATGGATTCATTGGTCGTCTCCACCAAGATATAAGTGGGACTCATCACTGAAGGTGAGCTGCTGCCATTCTGAGTGATTCAATGACAGTCTGATCTGACACTGTTGTAGTAGTGCATTGCAATCGGTTGATTCCTTCCTTCACACAGATCAAGCTGATTATTACTCAGCCAGTCAACATCTGACAAGTTAAAAATATCCAAAAGAGTTTGTAATATTAATAACAGAACATGAGCTCATTCCTGAAACACTGACTACTGGCCAAGATCTGTTTAGCCAGCAGAAAATCCAATCTGGTTCCACATTATGGACCTAATGTACAATTTCTGTTAAAGCAGATTGTAATTTTGTCAATTTGACAATAATCAACCACAGCCATCTGACAGACTGGGAGTCCAAGAGAGCAAAATTGGCCTAACTCTGTTTGGATGAATTTAGGTTGGTGGGTGAGAAAAGACAGTAACTCATTTGTAGAGAACATCTTTATCCAGGACTCTGAGAAAGTTCAGACAGTGTTCTCCTTTAAGCAGGTTCAGGAATCCAATAACATTGCTTTAGCAGTTTCAAATATTCATTGTATCTTGGAAGAAGCCTGTGCTGTAGCAGGCCGTGCTGTGTGGTGTGGAAGACTTAATGAGAGAAATTGATAGTTAAAAAAGTCAAAGGTGTTGATTGTATGTCCCACAGTCATATGAATTCTGATGTACATACGTTTGCCTTTATTCAAAGTTGAAATGGTGGATGCAGGTCTAACAAAACCATGATGTAATCAATAAAATAAAATATCTGATGGAAAACAAAAACAACATTAAATGTTCCTGATGGCTTTGTAATGGTGTTCGAGTTAGTGAAAGTATAATGAATCTTCTTGATGAGGTAAGATCATTGTAATGTTGACTGATTCAAGATATATTTTATGATGCTCTAATGGGATCTAAATTTGTCCTAGAGGAATCTCATGCTCTATAACCATTAAGCCAATTTCCATTAGGCAACAAACCGACCATGCTGAAATGATCTTTTTTAGCAGGCATGTCTTGAAAGGTTCCGTTTCCTGGACTGGTCTGATATTGAATGCATTCAAGAAAGACAAATTTGAGTAGTCCAGGATCTCTGAAAATGATGTTATTTTATGTGTGACTGTTTCCTATAAATACTGTTTTCATGTTTTGGCAAATAAAAGTATGTCAAACTATGAAAATACTCCACGGAAATAGACTAGGGTCCTAAAGTTTAAGAAAGACCATGTGATACATAATTTTAAGCATTAATTTATCCCATTAATTATCTGCCATGGCCTTCCCTAAGCTCCTAATCTCACATTTGACAGTTAAAATAATGGACGCCTACAAAGCAGAACAAAATGTCTCTAAGAATATAGCAGGATCCTCATATTGTAACATACGATATGTCAGTTAACAGAAATGGTCTAGTTGACATCTGGTAGAGAACTGCTCATAGGATGAGTAGAAAGGCAAATTTAAACTCCAGTTTGACTGCAAAATACCAGTAGACTCTCGAGTGGTGCACTCTTCTACTGTGCAGTGGAACCTGCATAAATATGAACATTATGGACATAATGGAGGAGTCATCAGCAGACTCATCAGTATTTAATGAATTATAAACAGGCCTGATGCACTTTGGATACAGGTCCTGTGAGCAAAGTTATGAAGATGAAAGGGCACAGAACTGCTTCAATCTCTTCTTGAACTGTTAAGCATGGGGGTGGATGGATAATGCTTTGGGCTCATGCTGCAGTCAGCAGCCTGGGGAACGTTTCACCAGAGGGCAGAATGGATTCAGTTGAATAACATTTCTCAAGTTCAAGTTCAATGTTTGTTTCTTTGTCACATATATAGTCATACATTGATCTAATGAATCTACTGAGATCCTCAAAGCAAACATCACACTGTAAAAATAAAACATTTCATATACATAAAAATTCACAAAGGACCACCTAAAGAAGCACGAGCTAATTTATTAGTTATTGCTAATGAATGGCACTTATGTTTGTTATTTATGTACGAATTTGTATTATGCATTTTCAGGACTTTTATTCTGAAATTTCCTCTATTATCCAATATCTGAGTCACTGACATCAGCCCCACCCCCTCTCTCTGATCAGTTAGAGTCTGCATGCAGGATGAGCAGGTAAAGAGCAGAGCAGTAAACATGCACTGGAAGCTCCTTTGGCAGTCAAACTGGGATTTAATTCGGTTGGAAACCAGAAGATTTGAGCTGTTTTCTGAAATGGTTTACTCGCTGACAATGATTTGAATGATCTTTATGATATGTGTATCATGTCCGTGGGTTACTCTGAGTTATGAAGCCTAGAAAATGGCATGTAACTTCCTGCAATGTGTGTATTTCAGGTTCTAAGAGTTAAAACTCAGGTCATAAATCAGGCCATCCTTTCCTTTTATAGCTCTTCACAGTAACAAATATTTTGAACCGGGGCCCCCAAACTCTGCATGGTACTGTAACTAATTTCACATAGTAGGTTAAAAATACCTGACTCTAGAAACTGTCCAATTGTTGACTCCGTACCACTGTATTTCTGACAGGCCAGAAGCGAAATGATTAATACTTGGTATGAAGGGCTCTTGTTCTTCTTGACAAGTGCTTAAACTCTTCCACTTAAGGATATGTTCTGTCTGTTTTGAATTTGCAATAGCCACAAGGTTAATTTTGTGAAAATGAACTAATTTACACATATTACTAGTGCCAAGCTTCTTAAGGGTGGAAAAAGACATATTGTCTGCCTAGACACTGGTCTCTCCCTTGTTAAAATTCCTTGCCATGGTACTTAATGGAAATCCAATTTTCAGAAAGGGCATTTTAAGATGTATTAACACACCATTCCCCAGAAGTGTAATTATGAAGTGCCATTTCGGTGTAGGCATTCAGCACCTTTTTATTTTTGTTCTCTCTCTCTCTCTCTCTCTCTCTCGCTCTCTCTCTCTCTCTCACTAGATCAGCGAGAGCTTAGAGCCCACCCCGCAGCAGCTCCTAACTTCATAGCAGGGAAGTCTATTCTCCAGCTGAGCTGAAGATTTGTGATTGGGCTGCTAATCTCTTGCTGGAAAACATTAGGTGGATTTGTGTTCCAGCATTCTTGGCCTTACACTCTTAAAATAAAAGTGTCAAAAAGGTTCCTAAGGGATTGCTGCTAAAGAACATTTGGTTGAATTAACAATGGAAACCCTGTAGAATTACCTGGATGTCTGCATTTATTACTAATAAATAATGAATGTGGTTTGATCGTTCATCTAGCAGAAGTCAGAAGATCTGCATGTTTCCTGTAACCCTTGCCCTTGCATTCTTCTATAATATGCATTATTTGTCCAAATGTTTGTGGACACTATACTTGAGCACATTCTCAATTGATCTAAAGAGCTATAGATCTATATCTATACGTTCTATATTCTATATAGAACCATTTTCTTTGCTGAATATCTCTTGAAGGCCCTCATTATAGGTGTATGTTAGAGAAGCCATGTTTACTTACTTTTTCTAGCCTGCACTATGTTTACCAATGTGCTCAATAAAGTAATGAAAAGTACATTAATTTGCATAACTCGCTCTGCATGCCTTCAAATTAATCGAAATTTGACAAATTGTATGTCAGATTTGCTCGATTTTGGTGTACAATTATACAATAAGTTATACAGCTACAGTGTTAATGGTCATCAGTTAAATATTTAACACCTTCATTTACATTTAAATTGCAAAACTGTTGTATTAAAAAAAATTAAAATAAAAAGACAAACAAACAAACAAACAAAACAAGCTTATGTTCTGTTCTGTACAAAGAGGGATTGAGCCAAAACAAACACAGGTTTTCTTAAAGTAATGTTACTCCACAAAGCAAGGTCAGATAACTGTAGGTTTTGGAAGATATATTTGCAATAGAGAGAGATGACCACACTAATGTATGTGTCTGGTTTAATGGTAACATCTGACTATAATCCAGTGCTGAACTCTGGGGTGAACTTTCCGCATATATACTTTAAAAAGTTTGAAAAGGCTCCCGATGATAATGTAGTGAATTGATTTCAATTGAATTTCTTCCTATAAAAAAAGTGTACTTCCAGCTCAGACCTTTCAGGAAACTTCGTTTTTAAGAGTATAATACCATTCCCAGGTTCCCACCAGGCTTTTAAAGCTAAAGCTAAGGCTGCCTAAGAGATACAACCCCTGCCTGACAGAGCAGAACCAAAACCCCTCGGCCTTGTCTCTGAAGTGGGTTCAGGCCCAGGCGTCTTCCATACTGCTAATGGAACTGACTGGAATGACCATGTGGGGATGATTAAGGATGACTGGGCAGCAAATGATGCTGTATGTCAGATCTCTCATATTTTTCAGAGCTTTTCTCCAGGACTACGATTTTTCCATTTCAGAAATTTTATGGTTATTATTTTACTAATCCCTTTCATGCCTCGCTGCGACGTGACCCAACCGAGTACTGGAACTGGTGCGGTAATTTGAACCGTATGCAGAGTAGACAGAGTTTAAGAAGTGGGAAGAATTTTCTTTCTGCTTGGAGTCTCTCCACTTTGCTGCCTTAATAAGCCTCAAGACTCTCATCCTCAGTGAGTCACTCTCTTCACCCACTTTCTTAAATTCAGTCTTTCTCACTTTCTTTCTTCTGACACGCTGTTGCTCCACATCCTCCTCAGCCAGGGGTCAGGAGCCGCCAGGCTGGGGGGTGTGGCAAAGGGCCATAAACTTGAAAGAAGTCTCATCTCCCTGTCAGACATACAAAGTGCTAACAGGGTGACAAGGCTTACAGTGATACTTTGCATAAAATGCCCACAATCTTCCTATTGGTCCAGATATAGTCAACATGTTTGCTGACATTTGTTTGGCACTGAAGCAATGAGGCTAATGTCTCTAACAAGTGGTTCAGATTTATTCAGCACAAACTAAAATTTAGTTTTAAATAAACTCAAATAGACTCGCATGTGTATTTTTTACAGTGCATTCCATATTGTTATCCAGGGCCTATTCAGACTGGATTAGTTTAACATGGTGAGCAGGGTTAAAGTCATTTTTGCCAGAGGTTCTCTGGGATTTTTATGGATTGGATATTCCTGCATCAGTAAAGATTCCAGACTTTTTACCTACTGTAAAACAAGCCATAAAAATAACCTCAGGTTATTTCTATCCATTTGAATCAACATGTGGCTAAATTTTCGCTTGTACCTTGTGGAAAATGATTTTTTTTTGTGGGATTTCCTCAGGTCATTCAAGTCATGTGTCCAAAACTGTGGACAAACTAGCCAGGTGCATGAGCCACTTTCAAAGAATGTGTATGCGGGTGTGTACAGGCTGGTTCATACCTAATGTGGAGTAGGTATTACTGCTGTAATTCCAACCAGAATCCATGGCTCAACTGTGAACTGCTGCTTTTAATTCTGGGAACACAGAGGAGTATTAAAAATCCAGCTATGCTCTCCAAGGGGCCATAAAAGCTGCAAAACATGAGTACAGAAACAAAGTAGTAACACAGTTTAACACCACCAGTGTCAAAAGCATGTGGCATGGGTTAAACACACTCACCCAATTTAAAGGGAACTCTCACTCGCTGAGCAGAACCAATGCAATTCTTCCAGACAAGCTAAACTCATTCAACCTAATCTCATTTCGAAGTAAATCACTGTGATCCCATGGAGCCATGTCCACCATTGAGTCCAACCCACCCTCCATAGCTGGCGTGCACATATTCTTCAAGTATGTCAACACCCTCAAAGCCACCAGCCCAGATGGTGTTCTGGGGTGTGTGCTTAAAGCATGTGCAGATCAGTTAGCAGGAGTATATGCAAGCTTTTTTTAACACCTCTCTCTCCCTATAAGTCGTGCCAGCATGCTTCAAACTGGCCACCATCATCCCTGTATCACAACCAGTATCACATGCTTAAATGACTGGTGCCCGGTTGCTCTGACCTGTCATATGCAAGTGCTTTGAGAGGTTGTTCAGAGATTGCATCTGCTCCCATTTGCCTCCCATCCTGGACCCAATGCAGAATGGATCCACTGACGTTCCAAATGCCTTCTCCTACCTGGAAGAGAACATGTGAGAACTCTGTATATGGTCTACAAACTTCCTAAACTTGCTAACAGGACATCAGCAGGTGGTGACAATGGGCAGAAACACATCTTCCTCACTCACTCTCAACAACGGAGCCCCTCGGGGCTGTGTGCTCAGGCCACTCTTGTACTCCCTGTACACCAACAACTGCATAGTCAAACACAGCTCCAACTTCATAGTTACATTTGCTGATGACATAACAATTATAGACCTGATCTCCAGTGACAACAAGGCAGCCTACAGAGAGGTTACATGCCAGGAAAACAACCTCTGTATAACTGTCAGCAAGACCAAGGGGCTGATAGTGGAGTTCAGGAAGCAGGAGAGAGAGCACTACCCACTCTCCATCAACAGGACCACTGTGGAGATGGTCAGCAGCATCAAGATCCTTGGAGTTTACATCTCTGTGGAACTTACATGTCAGAACACACCACATGGGTGCTGAAGAAGGCAGTCACTCTAGTACCTCAGGAGGCTGAAGAGGTTTGGTTTGAATTCCCGCATCCTGAGCATGTTCTACACCTGCACAGTGGAGAGCAGCCTGGTATGGGACCTGCACCACACTTGAGAGGAAAAGAACCAGCCAGTACACCACCATTTATGATGAGATTTCTTAAACCTGTGCGAATCAGTCATTATTTCATAGATGTCTGGTGGTAACATTACTTTACCCCACCTCCCCAGGTAAAACAAATCCCTTTTAATAGGGCTTTGGTAAGGCTGATTTCATTTTAAAGAGAATGTACTTTGCATTTGACTGGTCAATTTGTGACCAGTATTAAACATTAATAATGGTTTAGCAATGTCTTGACCAATTATTAATGAACATTACATAATACTTTATTAAGCATTACTAAATGCGTACATAATAAAATATTTATGAAGCCTTGGCCAGTTTTAGACAGTGTATTCTCTACCTATAAATAACAACAGGAATAATTAACCTACACTAAGTATTGGGACACCTTCTCATTCATTGTTTCTTCTGTTAGGGTATATAAAGGGTATTGGCTGTTGCTCCTCATCAGTATGTGTTGGCAGAGTTCTGAGTGTGCTATTTGTAATGTTGGGTAGCTTGAAACTTTGTTAATTCATTACAGAAATATGCAGTGACACTTAATAATGTCTTAAGTAGTATCAACTAATAATTAGTTGCTACATTACCAAACCATGATGTACCCATATTCTCAGATGTTACCGATAAATCCATGGAGATTAAAATAAGATAATCATGTCAACAAAAATGTCCAGTTAATGGAAGACAAAATAACTCAAGACAGAGAGAGCAGGTACTAAAGTACAGTGAAAGTGCAAAAAGTATTTTAAAAGTAATCAAACTCTATTTGAATATGTACTTTATACTGATATGCAAGTAAAATACTTACCGTATTTTCTGGACTATAAGCCGCACCGGACTATAAGCCGCACCCTGGAAAATAATATAAATAAGAAGAAAAAGCTGCACCTCATTATAAGCCGTAATGGTTTAAAGCGTGGAAAAAAAGTAGTGGCTTATAGTCCAGACAATACGGTGAATGTATTATTTATGAATCACCTTTCTTGCAATGATGAATTTAAATCTGTAAACATTCGTTTCTACCAGGTTCACTGATTTTCACCCTTTATTCCCTCAGATTTGCTACAGGTGGTTGGTACAGATTGAGAATTGGATCGAGCTACGGACTTGATTCTTGTACTCGGAATCATTATTCTGCTGAAAAGTGAACTTTCTCCTAAGCTTTTATATTTTTATCAGACTAGAATATGTTGTGTTGCTATTACAACCTCCTTTTTTATCCCTATATATCTACATATTCTTTATAGGTACCCTCCCAGCCCAACTTTCACTCCAGTTTCATTGATTGATCTCTGTTCAAAGTGTTTTATATGCCTCTGTTACAAGACTTCTACTTGCTCTGTGCTGAGTTTTAAGACATGGTCTTATGTAGACAGTACCAGGGTGGTATGATGCAGCTTCCATTACTACACAGTGGACCCAACATTGCCAATAATAACATGGTTGCTTTCTTGTAGTCTTTTCATGTATTTGTTTTTAGAATTTTTTTATTCAAATTCACAGTAATAGTATTAAATATGTCTATATATACATACATACATACATACTACGCATACAATTTTTTTCTATGCAAATAAATGTCATTTCTAATCCAGACAAATCTGATGCCTTTTAAATGGGTTGAAAATATTTGCAAGGCACTGTATATTTCCATATGATTTACATGATATAACTGAAGTTGACCTGTAATGAGTTTGTATTGTCAAAATAAAAGAGTCTAAGTCAAACAAAAGCATGAAACAAGGAAGGAATCTGGAGGTTTGGAGAGGGTATTTGGGGACAGGGTGGGGGAGCTGTGCCCTGTGGATGAACCCATGTGGGACTTAGCTCAGCAGGGTCATCCCAAGTTCAGGTCTTTCCCTTACTGACTGGGTGAGCAGTGCAAGCCACTGGAGAAGGCCTTTGGCCCCGGAAGGGAAGCCTCCAGAGCCCTGTAATACAAACCTATTTGCTACAGGTTGCAGCTGGGGGTGGTGGGGGTCCCACTAGGAGAAGAAGGAGAAGGGCAGGTCATGGTGAGGAGCCAAGAGAAGCTGGGAAAGCAAAACACCTCTGCAGATGAGTTACAGCCACTCATTCGAGGTGGGGGGGTTGGGTGTTACATAAGATGTTACAATCAAACATCCAGCATTCCACAGCCCAATTCAAAATACACTGTTCTAGACTTCCTGATTATCCTGAAACCTCTTCTGAAAACATTCCTTCCTTAGTGTTTCATACAAATAAAAGCAGTTTCGGATGAGATATGATACAGAAAAAGACTACTTTCAACTGCTGCTCCTTTCAACTTACATACAGACACTGGCCTTGTCAGAAGGAGACGTCCCTGGACTCAGACAGAGACGAATAAGAGAAAGTCAGTGATTGGACACACCAGGAGATGGGGGAGTCCCTTAGTAAACTGGCAGTTTGGACAGGCAGGCCCCAGCAGGGGTCTTTTGATTGGATAAGTGGTCCCTCCCATTATGTCAGGAGCAGGACAATAATAGTAGGTGGCGGCTGGGAGTTAATGAGATGAATGGTGGGCTAATTACAGGCAGGGAGACCACTGCTATGACGTGACTGGGCCTGGAAACAACAGTGAAACGTGATAACACATGAAGTATATTCCTCGAGGCAGGTATTTCATTGCATGGCATTACCCTTCATCAAAAGTTCAGGAATGCCTTTTTGACAAAAATTAAAAGTGTATTTTTACTCTTAGCCCTTGCTCTTTACTTCTCTGTTCACGTGCACATGCTCAACCTGCATGCAGACTCCAATGATCAGTAAGAGGAGCGGGACTAATGACATCACTGACCCAGACATTGGGTTATGGAGGAAAAGGAGAAAGAAGGGCCTGTTTGTTCTTTTTCTTTGCTCACCCAGTGTTTTCAGGATAAAAGTCATGAGAAGGGATAAAACTGATACTGTTAAATTATATCTGACTGTTAAAATATAATCGTTACAAATAATCTTACATTGTAAGATCAAAACACTCTGGACAGTCCATCAGGATTTTGAGACATAAAGTGTTTTATTCCTTCTAAACAAACAATTTAGCTGCAAGTATTTTTTTGTTTATCAAACAAACAAAATTTAACAAATTTACACAAATTTAAATATTTAAATTCTCAATTTTACATCTGAAATGGACATATCAGATTAGCCTAGGATCTCCTGAAAATAATATGTAATATGCATGACTGTCTCCTAAAAAAATGCAGATATCTCAACTTTTAAAAGGACACACTGAAACCCTTTTTCGCCCAAAGGTGGTTTAAACACCTGAAAGATCTGTGTGCTGACATCACAACCAGGGCATCCGTATGCATGATCTGATCTTATGGCCAAAGTAGACCTTTCAAGGCTACTTACATGTATGATGTTGATATGTTGCAGCTTTGTTGCACTTTTAAAACCATTAGATTGCCTGTTGTCCCAGCTTTTCTCAAAATATGCCAAGCTGTGGGTGTGGGCCACTGAGACAATGAAGGGGCCTGTGAATGCCGACAACTAAATGAACTAATCAAAAGGGAACCCCCTACCCCCCCCCATTCGGTAGACTGAATGCACTGACCTAGGTGGACAAAGCCAACCAATCAAAACACCCCTATACCTGCCGCATAATCGACTGACATTTGTGGGGAATGTGGGGAATCCAGAGCTGAATTAGGTTGTCAGTCCAGCCCTGCCCAGTCAAAATTATACAAATTTTTCATTTCTGTTAATTTTTACATCTCAAATGAAGACACATTTGAGTGTTCTAGGATCTCCGGAATATAATAATGTCTGGTATGTGTCACTGTCTCTATAACTACTTGAATACATTTTTTTTGGTGAATGAAAGTATGTCAAACTACATAACCATACCACAAAATTAGCCTAGGGCTCGAAAGGTGATTGTAGGTGATTACTGTTAAATGTTAATATCATACTAATAGTTCATCATATGACTTGTTTCCAGCATCCCAGTACTGTTAAGAATGAGTTTCAGTGTTTCTCTGTTTTCCTGGTCAGGTAGAGCTTTGAAATCCACACGTGGGCACTGGTCTGAACTAAATTGGGACTTGCATGCAAATGCTGTTACACGGAGGTGAGTCCTCTGTTGAACTTGCCGGGACATTTCTCAGAGCCGCAGCTTGAGTTTGTGTTAACGCAGTGGGTCTGTAATGTGAAACAATTTGTTATGCATTTGTGAGGCTGTACTTGAATGGGCTCGACAAAGACGGATTTCTGCTTCTCTCACTGTGGTCCAAAAGGCAGAGTCGGGGGTGGGGGAGTTAAAGAAGTTAGAATGGTGCAAAAAGAATATTATATATATATGTATAATTATTATTATTATTATTATATATTATGTACAGTATATACTATTATACTCGAGGTAAAAAATAATCTATATACTAATGAAAAAGGGTTTGCAGGTTGAACATGTACATGTGGACAGAGTAGTAAACATGCACTTGAAGCTCCTTTGGAATTTATACTGGGATTTAAATGGAAACGAGTGGATTTTTCAGGCTGGATTACTCGCTGATGCTTAGATAGGGAAGGTCTTGTAGTTTGTTATGATATGTCTGTAGGTTACTCTGATCCTGAGTCACGAAGCTTAGAATATCAGCATGTAACTGCTTGCAAAGTGTAGATCTTGGGTTGTTAGAGTTACATAATGAAACTAAATAAACACCCGAGAGAAGTAACATATAAAACCAATGACAAACCTTGACTGTCAATTAAAAAGACATTTAAAAGACTTTGGCAAGTTTGACAGCTTGATAAAAATGTCATCAGAATATTCCAAAAATAAAATAGGGGAACACATTGAATATATTTTCAATCTAAGAATTTGAATAAATAATACATTATTGCATATTTGGAAGGACAAAAAGAGCAGGGCATTGGTGAGGAACTATGAGCGAGGGGAGGGTGTGTGTTGAGTGTTTGTGAAGGACCTCCTGGTGAACCGCTCAGTCGCGAGCCGGGTCATGGGGGAGGCTGTCAGAGCGTGCCTGAAACAGAAACCCGTGAGTTCAGCCAGAGTTCACACCACAAAATGTATGAGATCTGCCCTGACGTTCCAGGACGTTCTCTCTTTCAGGCTGAACAGCTCACATGTACAGAAGACTCCTGACTGATATATCTATTGAATCCCTTAAATAGAAAGCAGTTTTTAAACCATTAACCATTTTAAGCACTAGAAGTTGTGGGGGAAGGGATAAACCTGATGGGCTATGTCACCATCATGGAGGCCAACATGAATGCCACCATCTTGCATTAAACTTCAGCTTTTCAAATTGGAAAGTAGGTATGTGACACATCAAAGTCCTGGGGACTTTCAGCAGAAAACCAGTCGGTGGGCTTCACGATAACACAACTTTATTCGTTCTCATGGTCAGTGATTGGTCTTCTGTACAGGAAATGTGAAATTTGATGTTTTCCCAAGCAGAATGTGAGACAATGCTCGTTTCTGAGGTAACAGCTGACTGAGGATGACCAACACTGGTGACAAAACAAATAGTTTTTAATTTTGCTTTGTAGTTTCTGTTCCGTGAGGCTCTAGATTTCTTTGAAAATGGTGGGTCAACAAACAGAATCTCTGATACAAGTCAAACAAAATTCTCACTGGACTTAACACAGCTGCCATATCTTAAGTCATAGTATGATGTGGTTGTATCTGTAGAGTAATTATGAGCTATTCAACCTCCATTTACAGAACATTAAGAGTAGACTGTAATACAGGGTTGTTAAATAAAAAAGTGTCCTTCATTGCTGTCAGAGTATGGAAAATGTCCTAATTTCCTCCAACAAGAGGGTGAGAACCTTGATTTGCAGTTTCCCCAAAAGTGGATTAGATTCTGACCACATTCAACTGATTTAAAGCCAGTTGGACTTTCATTGGTGGGGTCATGCCAAAGCACTTGTTTACTCTGTGAAGTTTCTGATGCTGATGCTTGTGCTCACATTCATCCAGATGTTTGGTGAAAGGTCATCAGGAAAGGGAGAAAGGCGTAGCATTAACACTCAAACTTGGTGGACATATCCAGCATGTTCTGTAGACACTACTGGCTCAGTGTCTGCAAAAGCATTTTCATCTGTATGGGAATGTCTTTACTTCAGCTCGCTGGACACAATTGATCATGAACTGGACACGTTTCTAGATGTAGGCGAGATCAATGTTCAGCCACTCTTGTGGAGCAAATGTTGGTGCTGTTACAGATGTTAGTTTATCTCCAAAAAGCAAACACGGGTCAACTTTTGACAATAAGAAGACGTAGTTTGTGGTAACTTTATGAGCAAAAGTGTGCAAAGGTTGTGAGGCACCTGCATTGACTTCTAGAAGCAAATCTTGATTGAAAGCGAGAGGTTTTCATTCACAAGCCATGAAACATGCTGGTGGTCCCTGTTCATCGGTTTGTTTTGGCCACAATTTTGTGGAGATTTTCCAGTAGGCTGGGATTTTTGCCACTTCTGGTTGACCTGTATGAGCGTAAACCGCCGTACACCTGCAAATTGAGCTACTATGGTCATTCACACTATGTAATCACTCCTTTTAGCAAATCATTAACATTTTCCAAACATCAAGTGAGACAATTACTGCACTGTACCACCTCAATCACTGGACATGCTGCAGGTGTTTATAATGCCATCTGCAGGAAGTTACTACCACGTGATTCGTTTTTTGGCTATTTTTTTATATAAGAATAATGCTGGGATTTGTGTTAGTATGGATAAAATGAGAAAGGCCACTAAGCTAAGTACCTTCAGTGTGTGTGTGTGTGTGTGTGTGTGTGTGTAAGAGAGAGAGAGAGAGAGGCCTTGTGGGAAAGCTGTCTGCTCACGCTCATTCAAGACTGGCTGGCCTATTGTCAAACCAAGAGCTTGACCTGAAGTTGAACCCGATTGTCAGCCCGGAGAGGTTCAGGCCACGACTGAGGGAGGATGGGTCTGTACGAATGCAAGCAGCTCATGGAAAAGAACCTGATGCGAGCTCTTCTTCTTGGAAGGAGTTGCTCTGCAATTTGCAATTTGTACATTTTATATGAGTGTCCAAATACGATGACAATAAGAATTCACATGAGAGAGAAAGCTTTTTACTGTTGCTTTGCTACTCTCTGCACCTCTGTATTGCAGTGGTTTTACAACACAAATAAAAATTAAATGCTTTCATGATGGATTTCCTGGTGAAATTCTTCATTAGAATGTATAACCATTTGAAAAGGGTTCCAAAAAGAGAGTTTGGAGATGGCTGGCGGCTCTCTGAGGCCTTCAGAATATTGTAAATGCAGATAAGGCTGGAATGGATTTAAAAAGATCTCAGGATAATTAGAAATCATTCCACAGACTGGAAATTACAAGTGGAGAACATTTAAAGCAACTGCCAACTTGGCCATTCTAGCAAGTTCAGCTTACGAGCAGACCACAAGACTAGTAAAGAAGTCCCATCCCAAAATGTAATCACAGGATCTACAGGTAGATCTTGCCACAGTTAATGTGGCAGTTGATGTGAAAATGCAGCATCTACCATCAGAAAGAGATGTGCAAGAAGGAAACCCTTGCTGCCAAGTTGGGGCAAGACTAATGTTTGCCAGAGAACACCTAGACAAAGAACATGACTTCTGGAACAATGTGCTTTGGACAAAGCTGAATTATTTGGGCACAGTAACAGAAGACACATTTGGCATAAACCAAGCTCAGCATTTAAGCACAAGAACCTCATACCAACTGTGAAATATGAGGATGGAAGTGTCATGGTTTGGGGGTGGAGATCTCTCCATCCTCTCTCCATCATAGAGACCACTATGAAATCTTTGTATCTGAAACAATCTATAGAAAAACTGAATCTGAAAAATCACATAGATGAAAGAATTCCACATGGAGAAGTGAGAAAATCATTCTTCTAGTTAATTTCAGAGACATGATCATACGAAACATCTATCTGACATTATTTTAGCCAAAGAGGGAAATACCAGCTATCAGGGCATAGGGTATCCTACATTTGTCCTCACATCATTAATTGCATTTTATGTGTTTAATTATATCACCTCTCAATATAGTTTACATGTGTAAAAAGTCAAGTTGTACATGGGGCTTGTCACATGACTATGTCCATGTAGCTAGTATATAAGTATATTTACAATTCAATTAAATATACTAAAAAGTGATAATTATATTTAATGGCAGAAATGGGTTTTCTTTCCACAAAACAGACTTTATTGCTAACTTTTTTTAACTTCAGACTGGACATATTCAGTTATTAATGCTTTAAATGCAATGGGTAATTATGGGTAATTATTAAGGCTTATTACAATGGAAGAACTGTTACATCTGAAGGGTCCAAACTATTTGTTGAAACAATTTTTGGGACAAAACAATATATAATCATTTAATATTAATGAGCTGAAAAGACTGAAAATGTAATAATGTATAATTGTGACATTGCATTGTAGTTGCAAACATATGCACGTCTTGAGAAAACCCCAAAAGCCTAAAGCCCACTAATGAGAAAAGCCCAAAAGTTCTTGTATCTGCATTTAATTGTTAAAAAGACTGCCACTGGACTCCTCCCTGTCTCCCCTCCTGGAGGGCCGGCGGCTGCGGCCGTGAAAAGCAGCCCCAGCTGTGGCCACCGGCGCCAGTGCGGCCCAGAGGAGGAAAACCCGACAACTTCTAAACAATCCAGCCTTTGTGAAACTACTGGAAGCCATCAGCCAAAAAATCGAATGACCGTAAGGCGCAGATATAAGCCAGATGTGGGGATTCCAGGGCTTTGCTCCAGCACGGTCCAGCCCAAATGAAGCTCATCGCAGGCCCAGCCTTGTGGTGGCAGCCAGGGATAAGGTCATGCAGCGGGTACTGCAACACTTGTGCACATGAGATACACATCATAAAACTGAAATCATGTGAGTTGACCTCTGAAGACAGGTCTGGAAAGGATGAAGACACCAGCCAAGAAATTAAACCTTTATAAACGCAGGACCATCGACTTCCCAGGAATTAGACCTTGATAAATCTCTCTTAATATGCAGTGCTACACCTTCCTGAAGTAATTCCCTGCCATTAAAAGGTGCTGTAAATTCAGAGATATTGCACTGGGGATAATGGAATCGGAATTCCCTACATCATAAAGTTGTAGAGGTGGGGGTTGTCAGGTTTCATTTCCTCTCCTATTAGAAACAATAACTGGATGATGATTGATGCACTAAGAATTGGAGTTAGGGCAGTACTCAGTCAAGTTAACTCTTAGATCTGCACTTTGCAGGCAGTTAAATGCTGTGTTCTTGGCTTGAATCTCAGAAAGAAAGTAATGGACATTATATATATGTACCAAACTAAAAGACACTATCCAAATATGATGGTCTTATCAATGTGTGATGAATTACCAGTGAGTAATCCAGTTTGGAAAACAGCTAAAATCCTCTCAATTCCAACTGAATTAAATCCCAGTTTAAATGTCAGAGGAGCTTCCAGTGCATTTACTGCTCTGTCCACATGTACATGTTCAACCTGCATGCAGACTCTGACTGATCAAAGAGAGGGGGCATGGCTTATGATGTCACTGACCCAGATATTTAGAGAAAAACAAGAAGGGAGGGGCCTTTTGCTCTATTTTTTTGTTCCCAGTTTTCAAATTTAAAAATAAAAGTCCAGAGAAGGGATAATACTGACAAAAATAATTATTCAGAATATTTGCATTTTCAGTTCAAAAATGCTCTGGATGATCAATTTCCAACAGGGTTTCGGATATGTAAAGTATTTTAAGTCCTTATTAGCAAATAACAAAAAACATGTAGGTGCAAGTAATTTTTTTATGAATAAAATTGCACACAAATTCATATAATTATCTACATTCTGTTAATATTTCCCTAGTAATCTCCTGAAAATAAAAATATCTAGCATGTGTGACTGTCTCCTATAAATACTTATTATTTTATTTTATTTTATTTTATTTTATTTTATTTTATTTTATTTTATTTTATTTTATTTTTTCTATCAGAGTGACCTAATATATAATAAAACACATCTAAAGTTAAGTTTGAAGTAGATAAAAACTTTTAATGGTGCCTCTGTTGTTTAATACACTGGTGAATACGACATGATGAGAAACGACACACTCCAGAGCTCAATGCAGCATCTGCAGCACATTGCTGATTTTTGAGTAAAGAGATTATAACAAGCTTTAGTCTAGACGACAAGATAATATCATTTAAATGGTGCTCAGGCCAGTGTTTGGCATCCCTGGAGCAGTTCTGAGGCAGCTCATTTGTCACCTCTCTGGCTAATTACCCCACCGAGTGTGAACCCCTGCCTCTACACATGACCTCTCACTCCCAGGTGTTGAACCACCGATTACTCTTTCAGCTTTCCAGCTTCTGTGCGACTCCAGCGGTCACTAGGCCAGCTGTGTGTGTGTATTGGCTAAGCCACAAAGGATTTATTTCCTAGTAGAGGCCACATCACTGCTCCACTCTTAAAAAGCTCCCAAGTGTTTCTTGGCTTGGACATACATTTCCCTAAGAACCCTTTAATTGGTATGGAATATTTGCATTGTGTGGATCTTCTTTAAACTTTTAAATGAACATCTGCACACATGCCCTTTACAGATTTATGTGTCTGAAAAATGTTTGGGTTTCAAAAGTGATCCTTTGTTGGAATTGCTTTAAGGAACCCATTTTTACTACTTTTTTTAAACTTCAGAATGTCTTGCCCTCAACAGATGTCTCTAAGAAAACATTCATGTACGGATATTCATTTACCAAAGTGTTGATGTCTTTGTTGTCCACAGGACATTTTGTATGTCCGAAGAACATAACTTAATATTCCACTTTTTGTATTTATTACTGTTTTGTATTTATTACCATTACTAATTACCGTTTGGAGTGCAGGGAAAGAAGGTGGTGCCGAAAGGCTGTTGGTTTTACTCTTTTACAGTGTTTAAATACTACAGGTGAGGAAAATAGTGGTGCGTAGCTGTCTCCATCCACATTTAGGTTCATGACAAAATGGTCCCTGTTAAAGTAAACCGGTGCTCACATGAAACCTTTGCATTTCAAGAGTTCTGTTGAACCATTTCTGAGGACAGTGTATTAATTATTCACATGAGGTAGAAAAGCAGAGCCTGAGGCAGCATAACTGGTGTAGAAAGGGCTTCAAGTATCTTAGTGGTCAAACTTTTGCATCGGCAGCCAGCGTCTGAGATGACACCCAGTGCGATGCTGGTCAGTACAGGCATCTGTTAGCTGTTGTATCGGAGCTGGGGACCCTGTGCTTTCCTCACAGCAAGTTGGCTGCCCAGCAATGTTGCAATGGTTGCAGTTATTGGAGGAAACATGTGCTTGTCTTCACCCTCCTAGTGTTGTACAGCATCATATTTGATAGGGGGAGAGTCCAAACAGGGTTGGGTAATTGGTATTTCCAAATTGGGGGGGTGGGGTGAAATAAAAATACAGGACAGGAGCTATATTAAGATGTTTTGCCCATATTTTGTTACATTTGGGTCACACTGAAGAACACATTGGTCTCAGGCAGGATTTATTTTAAACCTGGCTTACGTGTGGATGAATGTGCAAATGAGCCAGTGGTTCACTGACTATGAAAACAACTTTCCACACATTCAAAAAGAACATTTTGTCCTTCACTGGGTTCTGTATCCTTAATTCCTTGACACTGAGAGGCTAATCACATACCCTGCCTTGAGAATTTCATGCTAAACAGGTTTAGCCAAGGGCCTCAATAAAGAACCGTACTTCTGTGGGTTTGTCTCACCATGAGCTGTGTGTTTACCACAGGCTGACGCATTAGCGGAGGAGTTCATATCCTCCTTCTCCGGCAAGGCTCAAAAAAGACATGTCCTCTAATCTTAACCGCCTAGGAGCCACACATTGTGGTCTGTTTATAGAATGAATCATTGGGCATGCTTAAGACTCCTGTTTATTTGGTTTGAGATGGTGGAATCGAGAACTAGCATCCAATGTAAAGTTTAAGCCACCAGCAACGTCAAATTTGTGGAAGGATTTCCTAATGATGGATGATCTGGCTAAAATATATTCAAAAGTTCTGGCTCAGCGGTCTTCCCTGTGAGATCAATGATGACGGATCTGACGGATTTATTGATAAGCTGAGGCCAGTTGTTCAGGGAGAGCTCTTGATGTTTCTGATTTAGATCCCCGTGGGTCCTCACATCAAACGACCTCATAAATCCAACGGGAGCAAACACAGTGCAACAGGTCACCCAAAGGTAACTCTCTCTGTCTCCTCTGAAGGACCTCCGTTGGTATTAATTAATGACTGAAAGCTTCCAAACACATCTGGTCTCTCGCTCACTCATGACCAGACCTGCATGTTTAAAGTGTGCGTAAGCTCTTTAAGCTGTTTCCTCTGTTCACTCACAGTGTTAGGAACAGCTCGTATCCTTTTCATGACCTGCTAAGGGTCTTTTTTTTTATGTTGTTTAACACCAGGGCTGCAGAAAAAATGGAATCAGTTCCTCTGGAGCTCAACATGGTTGTGTAACATGCTAGGAAGTGGCCTGGGTCATGAATAACGCTCCTGAAATGGCCCGTCTGGGGATGGCACTTTCAGTGCAGGCTCTTAATGTGCTGCACAGGGAGCTTTATAAATACCCACGAGAACATCCGCAAGCTGTAAACTATGTATACTCTATTCCCCCTGTCTGTTTGTGTTTAACCAGACTAAGCTTGAGGACTTCTTTTTCCAGTCCTGGAGGACTTCCCTTTGACTTTCCAAGCCAAACTGTCACTGCAGATGCAGAGGATGTAGGAGATTTGGTAAAAGAGAGTCCTGCTGTTGGTCTACAGGATGAACCAGTGACCTAGATTTCATTTTCAAGTCCCAATAAGACAAATATCTCTATTTCTGCCTTGGATCAGCGATTGCTCTTGTAAAAATGAAGGTGTCAGAGATGTTTTTTTGTGGGCTTTAAGTGGCTGAGCTAGCACTATGATCCGAGGATTGCAGGTTTGAATCTCAGGTCATGCTGCTTGCCATTGGCAGCCAGAGTCCAAAAGAGCAAAATTGATCATTCTCTCTCTGGGTGGATAGATGGTGCTCTCTTCTCACATCACATTGCAGTTTTCTGCAGTGCAATCCTGGTCTGCACAGGCATCTCTTAGCTTTTGTATCATATCTGGGGACCCAGCAATTTCTGAGCATGCAGCAATTTGGAGCAAAGAGGTGAAAAGAGGTGATGGTGCCCACACAGGTGAGCACAATTTGTTTGGGTCTTTGCTCGGTTTGTGGCTGACTTTTGTACTTAGTTCAAACAGAATTAACAGATTATTTTGATTTTGTGTGAAGTGTGTAGGCTAGATTCTTCCATTTAAATTTTACTATTTTTTTGTTTTTTGTTTTGAAGAACTTTATTATAAATATCTTTGTCAATCTAATCGTTACAAGTAATTCATCAAACATATTCCATTTTCAACTCAAAAACAGGGTCAAAACACGGTCAGATTCATACATGCATTTAAATTCTTTTAATATTTACATCTTAAATGAAGATAAATTTAGTAGCCTAGCATCTCCTGAAAACAACGTCTGGTTCGTGTAAATACTGTAAATGCTTTTCTAAATATTTGGTGAATAAAAGTCAAACTATGAGAAAATTCCACAAAATTGGCTTTGTCCTAAAGTTGACCATTGATAGCAATTCAATTGCAACATCAAACTGTTATATAAAACCTATATAATGCAGCCTCGGTAGTATTTTATGATCAACATTATGTTTTGACTTACTTCAAACCAACAGCTTAACAATACTCATTGTGGCCTAACTCTCCTCTTAGTATCAGACGCTTTTCAAAGCCTGTACTTGCTTGACAGTATGACCACAAAGCTGTGGCCCAAGTGTGACCTAGAGGAGGCAAGTAAGCCTGACTTGGCTTCATGCTCGTTATGTAATTCTTCACCGACTGTGTCTGGAACTGGCTGTGATCTCCACTGCCCTGTTGTTGTCCCAGCTCTGATCTGTCTCCGCGATAACCCCGTTCCAGAAACCAGCGCTAATGAAAAACAAGATACAGCAGGAGAGGAAGTTCACTGTGGCACATTAAAATGGCTTAGCAGAGATGCTATGCAGATAAGTCACGACTCTCGCTGTACAGTCTGTGCAGAGAGGAAGTATTAGCTTGAAAGGGCACAAACTAATGCAGCTGAGCTTCCCCAGCCACCTGCACTTCCCAACAACATTTCCATTTTATTTTCTTCCAAGGGTTACATTTCTAAATGGAATTCAATGCTTCTTAAAACATGAGCAATTCCTCTAATAGAACCATATTTTAATATTTCCTATTCAGGGTCAGAAGCATCAAAAGACTAATGCAACATGGCCTTCAAAAAGTAAACAAAATGCATGTCAAGTAGTTCTTATTTCCAAGATAAGCCCTATTAAGAACCGTACCACCATTTACATCTTACAAACCAAGATCTACACTGTGCGGGCAGTTACGTGCCAAGTTTCATATCGCAGAAGAATCTACAGACATGATCCACATCAGCTAGAAAACAGATAAAATTCACTCATTAGTAAACTCAATTATATCCCAGTTTAAATCAGCCCACATGTACATGCTCAAGCTGCATGTAGACTCTGACTGATCAATGAAAGGGTGGAGCTGATGACATCACTGACCCATGTACTGGGTCATAGAGAAAAATGAGAAGGGTGGGGCTGTTTGCTTTCCTTTTTGCTCACGCAGTGTTCAAGTTTTGGAATAAATGTTATCGGAAGGGATAAAACTGATACATAAATTTAAAAAATAATAATGGAAATAAAGGTTGTTTTTTATTTTATTTGGACAGCTGTCAATTATTTTGAAGAATATAATACATTAAATATCTTTGTCAATCTAATAATAATCTAATAATTACAAATAAGTCATCAAATGTCTTGTAATTGCAGCTCAAAAACACCCTGGGTGATCAATTTCCAACAGAATATCTGATGTAAATTGATTTTAGTTCTTTTAGCAAAAAATAAAATAAGGCACAAATTAATTTTTGATCAAAACATGGTCAGATTCATACAAATATCTATTCTGTCAATATTTACATGTCGAATCAAGACATACATTTTGGTGAATAAAAGTCAAACTCTGAAAACATCCCACAGAATTGATCTAGATTTCTAAAGTTTAACAGTCATTTAATTGTTGGGGAAACTGTAGATGCCATGTGGATACCATGTCTAAATTGGCATATTTTATTAAATAGTATTTTGGAAATATTTAACAAAATATTAATAAAACTTTTTTGATGTGCAGCTCAAAATTGCTCTGTGTGCCATAGTTCTTAGTTCTTATCTTAGCATTAGATGCTTCCTGAAGATTAGGCCTGTTTAGATGAAAGAAACTGTGATTTAAGCATGACCTACAGTAGCATTTTAGAAGTACTTAACAAAATCTCACCCTAAATATTTTTATTCTATTTAATTAATATTTTTATACATTTTAAGCACATTGCACTGGGTGGCCTTGTTTAGGGTCTGACCTGCCAATCAAATATTTAAATGTCTTAAAAATCAATGTTAAAATATATTAATTATTCTAAATATCTGCAAGTTGATTCACAACTTATAAAGTCAATTTTGCAACAAATAAAAAATTATGTTTAAAAATTCCTAAGAAATCAAAGGAATAAGAAAAACTAGAAACACCTCATTTCTCTGCCTGATCAGGACTGTGTGGGTATTGTAGACTGGACAGGAATTGGTAGTAGTGCAGCCAGGATTTTTAATGACTTTTAAGCAACACATTACACTATATTTTCTGGCAGAAGCTGAACTTGGATTCTGAGTAAAATATTGAATTATAGAAAGATTGATTTTTGGTCATTATGTTCTATCACGAGATTTTTTCACATATTTAAACACATGGTTATTTGATCTTTATTTTAAATATATTGAGAGATGGAGGTGACATAACTAAATACATAAAAATCAATAAATGTCTTTGGAGTTTGGAATTTAGAGGAGTCCATTATTTAAACCTCAGACATTTGTTTGGTTTGCTCTTGATTGTTGAATTGAGTGGTATCACTTCAGCTCTTTGGGGCCTTTGGGATTGTAGCTGCATATGAGTTTGAGGAGGAATTTAGAGATTCCAATTAGAAATCAGACATCCTGTCTGCAAAACAGTTCACAAGTAAAATAACTTGCCAACATGGCCATCAAGGCCAGGTCTGGCTGTCCTAGCAAGAGCAAGAGCAGACTTAGATACCTGGCCATGTAACAAAGGCTCCTCCAAAGTTCACTAACCCTGGTCTAATCATTTGCAGCTGGTGTGATGCACTTGATTCTAGTGTAATAAATGTGGGGATTTCATAGCTGTTTCCAAAAAAAGTATTTTTAATGATATGCTTAAAGACAGTGGAGTTTAAAGACATTTCTTCAGTTTTACGTGTTTGTTTATGTCACCTCCATCTCTGATTATTGCTCGAATGTAGATCAAATGTGCAAATGTTTAAATATGAAATATTTTCATGGGGTGTTCTAATTTTTTCACATGACTATAGTTAGAATGTTATGATATTAACATGTCTTGGTGAATTTAGACTAGTCAGTAAATAACAAAGTAAAAAAAAAAAACTAAAACTAAACTGTAATAACTTGTACCTGCAATCATCATCCAGTGTGGTTCCAACAAGGAAACAAAAATAGCAAAATTGTTACAACCGTTTTTGTCAGTCACTTGTATAATTCAGGATCCTGTTAAAAGCATAAACTCAATCATTTTCAATCATTGTCAATAATATTAGTACAATCTCAATGTAGACCTGAATTGCACAGTTAGAGAGGACTTTGGAGGGGTTGTTAATTAAACCTCAGACATTAGTTTGGTGTGCTCTTGATTGTCGAAGTGAGTGGTATCACTCTGGACAGATCCAATGAGCTCTGCCTACAGAATCCATAATTCAGGATCCTGTTAAAAGCATAAACATGGTAATGTCAACAATTTTCAATGTCTATACAATCTAGACTTGAATTTCAACATAGACACGTTTAAGTTTTATGAGGTGTGTTTTAGTCTAACGCAGGTTTAATGGTGCAGTACATCCTGACTAGGACTTTTATATTGTTCTAACTACATATGCATTAAGTTGGATTTGAAGTCATTATTCCTGGCTTGATAGCACAGCTAGAATAAAGGATCCAGAAAAATATTCTGATACTTAGTCTTGCTGTGAACAGGACCTTTGGCCTCAAGCCCCAGCTGCTCATAATTCTTAACTGACAAGGCAACTTAGGCATGGACATCAGCCCCTTGCTGAGGGTCAGCACCTTCCCGTTTTGTCTTATTAGCTTATGTGTAATGAATAAATGGTGGGCCTCACATTGGCCATTTGTTTAATTAGAGCTGTTCTTCTAATACACATTTTAAAGGCTGTACTTTTATATTGCTACATTATTTCCCAGATTGATCTTCAACAATGGAAAGGACTTTTTAAAAGGTCCCTCATATGGAAATATCTGAAGTATAGGGATTGTATCAGGAATGAGCAATTCCGGTCCTGGAGGACTGGTAAAGTAGGGAAATCAGCAAACTGTGCTGGACTCTGGCACCCATTGCCCATCCCTGGATTATATGATAAAGGAAAAAAGACTGGAGTGGTGTGGATTACAGCTACTTATTCTACAAATGCATACTTTCTGCATTAATTACTGAAATGTCTTTGACATGCTTTGGTCAACGTGCCACAAGGATCAAGCAGAACAGCATCCAAATCAAATCAAATCAACATTTATTTGTATTGCACTCTTCACAACGGAAGTTGTCACAGAGCAGCTTCACAGAAATCAAGAAATAAAAAGGTGAACAACACAGGAACAAAGGATAAGAGACAGATCTCCTAGTGAGCAAGCCAAAGGGCGACAGGGGCAAGGAAAACTCCCTCAGAGCTGGAGGAAGAAACCTTGGGAGGAACCAGGCTCACAAGTGGGAGGAACCATCCTCCTCTGGTCAAACTACTCGTACACAGTTAGGGGATACTGGACCCCTACACCTCTGTTCTATTACTCGAGGACTGAAGTAATATTAGTTTGCTAGTGGACATAATAGTAACAGTACATTTCTACATAGTGATGGTAGGTGAGCAGCTAGTCCATGGCAGGGTGGGAAACTAATCCAGGTCCAGGAGCCAGAAGGAGGAAATCCAATGTAAAGATGTATCAGGGGATCCTTCTCAGATGGGGCAGATGACCAGTTTGAGTCCCTGATCCTTTCTCTTAGAACCTGAGATCTGCACTTTGCAGGTAGTTACATGGCATTTGTGGGGTTTCTGGACCCTTACACATCCTGTCATACACAGGAGGCAGAGGGTGGAGTCAACCCCCTGAGTAATTGGTGAGACCAAAATGATGTTTCTTTTATAGAGAGCTGGGGGCAGGTGATTGGTTAAGGTTAAGGTGATAAAGTGTTAATCTCTTTAACAAAAATAAATATATTAGCTGGCCTTCTCTGGGGGCAATGTAGAGATTTGTGCTGGTCTCTACAACCAACAACGAAGGGCACCTTTGCAAATGTATTTGGTGGAAGTTTTCACATTGCAGCAGTAAAATTCTGATGGGCCTGCAGGTGAAGTAGGATTGGAAGCCAAATTTGAACAGCTTGTTGAATCCATTTTTTTTGTGAGCAACCCTTAAAAAACTGACTGGGTTGTCTTAGTGGTAGCCAAGAAGACGAAATTAGAACCATCTTGTGCTGCTCAGATGCTGTCATTATTGATGCAGCAACAGAGGCAAGTTAGTGAGAGCTTTTCTGTTTGAAGACAAGCCTGAATAATTAGATATTTTAAGTGTCATTAGAATGATTAACTTTGAATAACCCTTCAGTATTGTCAGATAACCAGTCTTACAATCAAGGGTCTCTAATGGTTTTGGCTTTTAATGTATGGTTTTAGATAAACACTAGTACAGAATCCAATGTACAATGTATATGTTATGACAATCTCCATTAGTAAGAATTTCAGACTGGACTATGGTTATGCTTAGGTTAGGCTTAGAGGAGTTAGGCTGAGTTTACATTGTTTACGTTATGATAAATGTTGGGCTAGGCTAAGGGTTTGGTTAAACTTAGGTTCCATTTAAGTTAAATTTAGATTCAATTCAGATTACATGTGTGATTAAGATCATGGCCTCCGCATACATCCTGTGAAAGTTCTTCAGAGTTGAACAAAGACACCAAGTTTGCATTACGCTCTGCGGTTTCGTTTTGCCTGTTGTATACACTCCATAGCTGCAGATGTCACTGTGATATTTTATGTGATATTTTGACTGAAAACAATGATCACAGACAGACAGAGCTGTGCACATAGAGGGATGTTGTTGCCATCAGTATCTCCCACACTAACAGACAGAGAAAAGGGGTAAAATTCAGTCCGTTCCAACTGAATTAGTTCGCATTTTAAATGTCAAAGGAGCTTCAAGTGCATGTTCACTGCTCTGCCCACGTGTATTTGCTCAACCTGCGTACAGACTCCAACTGATCAGTGAGAGGAGGCAGGGCTAATGACATCACTGATTTAGATACTTAATTTTATTTATTTATTTATTTATTTATTTATTTATTTATTTATTTATTTATTTATTTATTTATTTATGTATTTATTTATTCTTTGACTACTGTCAAGTATTTTGAAAAACTCACTCATATGTAGATCCTTGACAAACCTAATCTAATAACTCTTCAATAGTCTTGCATTGCCCTGTCCAGGGGCTATTCATGTCCAGGGGCTATTCACATTAGCATCTCCCCTCTGACTATTTTTGTAATGTCTCCAAATCACACAGATACCTCTGTAGTGGCTCTGAAAGCTGCTCCTCAGAGTTGCCATTGTATGTCTCTTTTCTTATTTACGAACCACAGGCTTTGTTGCATAGCGTCTTCATCCATGGAGTTTGGCCAACTGCCATGTGCATGACACAGCGAGTGAAGCCACCACACAACACGCAATGGTTTTGTTTTCATCTTCATTATGTCACATTTTTTATGCCAGACGAACATTGCAAGAAGTATGTTGAGGATGTTGAGGGTAAGTGTTAGGTTTGGGTAATTACACTGGTAGTTTGGTACCTTCTCTTATCAATTCATTTGATTGTTGTTTGTCTGGGTTGCGTAAGTAAATTGACCGACTGATCTAGTACATACTGTTTTTTTTTTTTCACAAATGCTGTTTTAGTCACATATGAGTCATGATTTCCTCTTGAAAACAGGCTAATTATGAAACTATGAAGAAAGGCTTAGAAACACATTCTATTCCTCTCTCCACAGCTGGACTGGCAACTGGATTGTTTCATGGATGTTTCCAGTTTTGTTGAACAGACAGGGGGTGGTGTTTGGGGGGGGGGGGCTGTCCATTTGTTTTGTAGGGTGGCATCTCGATCTATCCGTTTTGTTTGGTCGACTGGGTGGAGGGGGTCCATTGACCAGCCCCTTCAGCCTCCCTTCAGGGCCACACCCATAGTGACCCAATGTCCAGTGCATCCTTGCCTCTAACCATGTCTAACTGGTGGATTTGTGTGTCCATCATCTGCCTTCTCTTCTCTGTTCCTCTTTTGTGACCAATGGAAACTCTCAAAAATGTACACAGATTATCTCTCCGAAATGATCTAGGTCACAAGGGCCCCGTAATACTGTAGAGAGAGCTGAGATCATTCTCAACATTTTGATGTAAAACATAGGTTTTATGTTATTTACAAGTTCTTTTAAAGGCAAATCTAAGAAGAAATGTCCTCAGACTACACAACACTGTGAATCCAAGAAACGTTTCACTTTATTTTTAAGAACATTCAGTCAAATCAGTACTAATGGATCATTTCACAGATAAAAAATGACTCCACTGTCATTCAAGCTGAACTTTATGAGTGCACCCTTGTGTGATATTTTATGATTCATCCTCTCTTCTGCACCTGTATTTGTGCCGTTACGCTAGGGAGCACAGGACTAGGTGAGTTGTCTCTCTGTAAGTGTCTTGATTTATCCCATATTTGGCTAACCCTGCACTGAACCTGCCTTATGTGACTCAAACCCCCCCTCCTCTTGCACATATGCGCAGCACTCCGTAACTCCATGACCCGCTGCCGACTCCACACGCTTCTCCCTGCTTTCGAAACAGGCCACTCCGGGGCAATGAAAAACAGTCCCCACCAAAGGCTCCTATTTCCCTGAGCCGAGCACATTCCCTCTCCACTTTTTCAGTGTCTTCTGCATGTGGGTCAAATCCCGATCACAATGCAGTGTGCTGTCGTAATTGCTGAAGAAGGTGTTTGTGATTTCAGCGACTCAAACGTTTATGGGGTATGTCTGGCAGCCGGAGGTGTGACATTTCCATGTTTTTGGTTTGCTTTCAAGATGTTGAGGCTTGCAGAGCAAGCCGCACTTGATTTAAGCAAGAGCCAACTTGAGGAAACTTGCTTCTTGAGGAAACTCTTCTGAGTGCTTCTTGATTTATATGCAAGGCCTTACCCACATGGAGAGACAGATACAAAGATTCTCATCTTTTCCCATCTATTACTGCATACAATACCAGTATTCAACTGTTAGTCGCTTCATACTACTGCTTTATACATTTCCAAAACAAGGGTTTTGGGAAAATATCAGCCAATCCTTTTTCAATTACCAACCGTGCATCCACATTACTAAGAATTCCTGGCATAGAGCTGGAAACTGTAGCCCATCTATTTATTCACTATTTGTGTTAGTCATTTGAACAGTGGCCAGTGTGTGACAACATATCTGCTCTTAGCTGGATATGTTTGGGTGGTGGACCTCTGTTAACCTAGCCATGAAGTGTGTCAAACTCCAGGACTATACTGAATATAGTGACTATATATAGTATACTCATGTTGTGTTGCGAATGGTCAATCACGCAAATAGTATCAATTGTATATATATCTAATAATAATATCTTCTCATATGGTCAGAAACTCAGTGGGGTAGATGTTGACACATTGTGGATCAGTAGATAATTTACAGTCCACTATAAATTTAGTATGTAGTGGCCTTCTAAAGTACGAGAAGCGTTTTCCTTAGAACCCAAAATCTGCACTTTATAGGCAGTTGCATTGCTGTTTTCTTGGCATCATAAATCAAACTGAAATAAATCCCAGTTTAAATGTCTGTGGTGCTTAAAGTGCATGTTTACTGCTCTGCCCACATGTAAATGTTCAACCTGCATACAGACTGGTCAGCAGGATGGGGCAGGGCTAAGGACATCACTCATCCAGGTACTAAAGTTTTTTTTTGTTGTTGTTTTTTGACGACTGTCAGGTATGAAGATCTTATCAATGTAATCATTACAAATAACTCTTTGATATTCTTGCATTGCCCTGTCCAGGGGGTGTTGCTGTTTTGAGTCCAATAAATCCAGGTAGGCTTTAAATCCACTGTGACCCTATTCAGGACAAAGTGGATAAATGATGACTGACTGACTGACTGACTGACTGACTGTATTCTTGCATTTTCAGCTGAAAATCCATGGATGCATCCTGGATGACCAATGGGAATTCTGAGATATAAAGTGATTTTCTTCAAACATGCTGGAATTCATACAAATATTTCAATTCTGTTAATTGTTACATCTCAAATGATGACAAATTGGAGTAGCCTAGGCTCTCCTGTAAATACCAATATCTGGCATGTTTGTTCCCTATCAATACTATTCTAACTTTACCTTTGTAGCATTACATAACTTTACCTAAGTTTTCAACATTGCTTTAAGGATTTGATTGCCTTCCCACAAAAGCTTGGTGTTGGAAAGGTATTTGAGACGATGCTGTTCAAGTGATCCAGCACTGCATGGCCAAATTGTTGTGGTGCTGTACTTCCTTCTTGCCTTATAGGCTCA
This sequence comes from Acestrorhynchus altus, assembly GCA_034509495.1. Taxonomy (NCBI): domain Eukaryota; kingdom Metazoa; phylum Chordata; class Actinopteri; order Characiformes; family Acestrorhynchidae; genus Acestrorhynchus; species Acestrorhynchus altus. Next base: position 8,062,365 of record CM067521.1, read on the forward strand.
TAGGCAGCTACTCCAGGGCATCCCATTCTATTTGCAGTGCTATTCTATAAATAAATATATATTGAAATATATACTGAAAACCCAAAGTCATAAGTCAGAGACAATAACTGGGTATCATGTGCCATGACTTTTGAAGCTAAAATACACTGCACTAAGCTGGGCAATTCTAGCCAGATGCCACTACTGTGCTGCCAACTGTGGGTGGTAATGCCTTCTATGTAGTATTCCCAGAACACACATGACACTGTGGATTGTGGAAAGTTAAATGCTAGTATAATTCAGAAATGTAATGTCCCTTCCATCTGGCACCCGCTTTCATACCTTGCTCAAACATGCCTTGAGCACGCTGGCCAGTGTTCAGCCTCACACACAACATAACACCTCACTATTTATATAGGTGTGAGTGTTCCCAAGCTGTCCCCAGAGGTAATGCCTCTTCATAATCAATTTACTTACTAATATGCCATGACTTTTGACACATCGGAGTATAAGCACCTCTATCCTTCCTTTTCTAGCTTTACAAATGTCTTGGTCACCTCCTTGATCTGCTTTGCTCTCAGAATCTCTTTTCCATTTCTGACTGGCATCATTCCATGAATCCTTGTCTGATTGCTGGGACTCTGCTGTAACTGCTTTATGAACACACTGAGACCTTTCAACTGGATCTGTGCCTGAATTGCTTCTCACTCCGCCAGATTTTTCATCTGTCCAGACTCTTACTGAAAGCTCTCCTGGTACCTGGCTTGGTTTGACCATCCAGCTTGTGTTGTGACCCTGTTGCTCATGAATCATTCTCGTCTGATTCGTCTTGGGCTTGGAAGAGTTTTCTAGATCTTTAATCATTTCCAGCGACACAGCTGAGAAGTGGTTCAACATGCGAATGATTATCTCTATTTAATGGCATCTTTCCACATCAGACGCCTTGCCTTGCTTATGGATAAGATGTTGCCTCAGCAGACATTTATTAATAGTGTATTACATAAGTATACAGGGCTTGATTTGGGAGTTTGGGGAGTTGGGTGCAAGAGGAGCCGATCAAAGTAATGTCAAAGTATACACCCTTTGAAATGCTACAATCAGCCTTTCCCTACCCCTTAGATCCATGTGGTTATGACCTAAGATGTCTATTACTGGATTCAGGAGAGGCCTAATCTAAAGTTCAGTTTATGATTTGGGCAAAGGAGGCTTTCACCTATAAAGAAAAGATAGAATTATAAGCTTTTGCTTTTCATTACCTGTGTTTACATTCACTCAAAATTGTGATCAGAAAGTCATTTGTCAAGCTTTCAGATTTCTACTTTCCTACCAGCCAATAATCTCACAGAAGAATGTGCGTGAGGTGGGAGGAAGGTGGAGTCTCTGCTGGTTTGCCCCAATGAAATCAGGGAATTAGATATAAATGCATTTGATTAGTAAGCTAATTTCCAGCTCTCTGTATTAGATTTATTGATGTGATTTCACCTCGAACTCAGAAACTGAATTATGCTGTATTCACCAGTTAGACATAATATTCAGATCTGAATCTTTTCGGAGCACTGGGAAAATTCCCAGTGGGCCGCCATGGGTGTGTTCCACTGAAGTGGTGAAGGGGCCACAAAGAAATGGTCAGAAGTGATCCCGGCGACAGAATAAACCAATCAAAGGGGAGCCCTCGAACAAGTGCCCAATCAAAGTGCACCAATCAAAGGGGACCAACTGACCGAGCAAACTGATCAAAGCTCCCCTAAAATTGGTGGTCTGGGCTTTAAGAAGTCCATGGCTGAATCATCCTGCCAGTCCAGCCCTACTCCATTGCTAATGAAGTGGACACACCCCTTGCAATGAACAGGAACAACACAACATGGTCAAGAGCAAGAATGACTCTGTAGAATATGCAAATAAAATAATAGTAAAATTAAATAAATGAGAAAGTAAGTAAAATTAAGTCATCAGGAAGTAACGTCATCCCCACAAGCTGCATCTCCAGAGCAAGAATTGCTCAGCAAACTTTTTGGGTTGCAAAACTGCTGTTGGGTATAATTGTAATTCTGAGCAGATTTCAAAGTTCCCTTAATAGTAACAAGGTGACCGTGTCTTGATGCAGCAAAGCATTCACTAAACCATCACACTACCACCACTATGCTTCATAGTTATCTAAGATGTTCTTACTTTGAAAAACAATGTTAGGTTAATATCAGAAATAACAGGGCCGATATGAATCCCAAATCGGCCAAACTTCTTTCTGAAGACCTCAGAGAGCTCCCGCCATTTTCTTTTGGGCTGGCCTTACTAGGACAGTCTGACATGGCCATGTTAGCAGTTGTTTAAAATGTTCTCCAGTTGATAAATTAATTTACAGACAGTTGAACAGGTGATTGTTAATTGTTCTGAGATCTTTCCCAGACTCATTTGCACCTCCAACCTTTTTTCTGAAGACCTCAGAAAGCTCTTTTGATCTGGTCATGGTGATCCCACTCAATTCAACAAGCAAGAGCAAACCAGACTAATGTCTGAGTTTTAAATAAGACAGCCTCACCCAAAGGTCTCTCTAAAGATGGTTTAATCATTTGCAGCTGATGTGCTGCAACTGACTCTAATTTTGCATATTTTAAGGACTAAAAACTTTATCCACACAAGAAATTACTTTTTCTTTAAGCAACAAAGACTCATGCAATCACTTGCATTTGCTTGTGTAACGTGGCTCTTTGGACTCATGGTATCTTTTCAACAACTAATAAAGTTTGGTCAGTTCCATTTCATCTGAACTTACCGATTCCCTGTATTTCTCCCGAGGTTTCCTAAGAGAAAATGAAAGGTGAGATTTCATGTCTGCGTTAATGAGAGCCATTCCGAGTGAAACACTAAGTGTTTCTGACAGTGAAATGAGTGGGCTGGTCAGGCAGGTCAGGCTCTGGCTGTTTTGGGTTCATGTGCAAATTTGCCTTTTTCCTCACTGTCTGTCGAGCCCTTGATTGTTCACCTCACGGCAGGGCAGCACTCTCTCTCTCTCGCTCTCTCTCTCGCTCTCTCTCTCTCACACACACACACACACACATATACACTTTGATTTTTAGAATTTTCAGTGGATTCATACTGTGCAATACTGTAAGTACAATATATGTCGGCTGTGTATTATATGCATTACACAGCAGACATATATATAGTAGTAATAATTTTATTACTATACTTATTCCCTTATAATTACTACAGTTATTCAGAGCAGTATAAGGGATTTCAAGTTTAAGAATGTACTTTCGAGAGATGAATCCAACATAGAACTTTTTGATTTAAATAGAATGTGGACAAAGAAAAACAACAAAACACTACATCCCAACAATAGAATCTCATCACTGCTGTAAAGCATGGGGGTGGGAGTATAATGATTTGGGCCTGATTAAGATGTTGATTTTTAATTCTGGATTAGACTACAAATGAAACAGGAGAACAGGGATAGGCAGCTTCGGCCCTGGAGTGCCAGCTTCCCGTTTGCTAATTTCCAAGCTCTGACAGACCTACTAAAGCTAGCAATTAACAGGTGAGTTGAATCAGGTGTGACTGAGCAGGAGGAGCACAAAACTGTGCAGGACTCTGGCACTCCAGTACTAGGATTGCCTACCCCTTCAGCAGAATGTCAAAATATTTGTCCATGAAACTACCTTAACTGGAAGTGGATCATGTGACATGGCAACAACCTTAAGCACGCAAGAAAGTCTACAAAGAATTTTTAAAGCAGAACAAATGTAACATTTTGGAGATAATTTCCTGTCTACAGTATATGCAGTAATGATATTATTACATACTATAACATAATTCCCAGTTATCCAGACTGCAGTTGGAGGGAATTCTTCATCAGGGCAATACAAGGGATTTCATGTTTATTTGGTGACTTGGAGAATGTACCATGGACAGATGAATTTAAATGAGAACTTTTGGTTTAAGTTAAACAAACATTGTGTTACAACTGCAGAACCTCTTACCAACTGTAAAGCATGGGGGTGGGAGTATAATAGTTTGGGACTGTTCAGCTGCTTAGTGATCAGGATGATGACTATTAAGGGTTAGGCTGCAAATTATACAGGAGAATGTCTGCCCATGAAATTAAGCTTAACTGTAAGTGGATCATGCAGCAAGGCAAAAATAACAAAAATAAGTCTAAAAAAAAAGCCTTAAAGCAGAACAAATGTAACATTTTGGAAAGGCAATGTCCAAACACAGATAAGATTAATTTCATCAAAAAATAAATATACAAAAATATGTTTTGTGCCATTTATTTAATTGAGTTCTCTTATATATTGGGCCCGCTCATATTTCAAATTTATGCAGATATACTGAAAACTGTGTATAGATGTAGCACAGCCTATATAACTGTATAAATATTAGTAAAATATAACTTAAGGAATGAATTATGAAGAACGTTGTTACAAATTCCTCCAAAACTCTTTATGTAATGATGTTTCTTACATTTATTTATATGTCTATGTATACACAATAATAATTTTCTAAGCCTAACTCGGAATTTAATCCTAACCGTAGCTCTATCCTGAGGTTACCCACTTCTTTTTCTCTGTTTTGTTTTTTTATGTTACAAAGTTGGTACAAAAAAGAAACACACAGAGAGGCTATGAGATCATGGCTGGAAGGAACTGTAGCTCTGTCACTTTTGTTAAGAGACGTCCACCCAATCTGACAACAACGTAAGCAAAAGCTGAACCCAGGACACCCACACCCTTTTTGTTTTCCACACTCCAAACTATCAAAATATGAAAAACTCGAAACTGCATTTTAATCAAATGTTGAACTTACAATGACATTAGCTTACTAACAAAACAGGCTGTTAGAAAGAAAGGTTACGTATAAATTGAGTACAATGGTGGCAGTGAGGCTGATTTTTCTGTCCAGTCCACACATAATGTGAGTGAATGGTTTCAGGTTTGTTCAGAAAACACACACACACACACACACACACACACACACACACACACACACACACACACACACACACACACACACACACACGCACATAGTCAGAGATGACCAGAGGCCTGTCCTGCAGACACAAGTGAACGACATTTGCTGCAATGTTCCACATCGTCCTCTTCATTTCTCCTCCATTCAGTGTCTCTAAAAAGGACAACTGTCACATGTGGCTCATGAACTTTCCATCATCATGAGTCGTGAACGGCACACAGACGTGGAATACACTCCATCTTTATCATCGGAGAGGAACTTCCTCCACCCTGGTATAGTTCTTATGTTCTTCCCTTGAAAGTGTTCATACACGTGTAGGTTCCTGAAAACTTGTGGATCTCCTCTAGAGCACTCTGAGGTAAGATGCTGTTTGAAAGGAACATAGAAATAAAAAAGACACAATATTATTTCTGGTTTTACGTTTTCTTTCATTCAGTCAACAGCAAAATTGACCCGAGAACTTGTAACCAGAGATCGGCATTTCGCGGGCAGTTGTGGGTTGTTTTCTAGGCTTCATAACTCAGGGTCAGAGTAGCCTACAGACATGATGCACATAACAAACTAGAAGACTTATCCTATCGAACCATCTCATCATTTGCATAATTATAGTGAATAATCCACCCTTGAAAACAGCTCAAATTAATTTGTTCCCAACTGTAATGCATGTTCAAATGCCAAAAGAGCTTCCAGTGCACTGCTCTGTCCACATCTCAAACTGCATGCAGTCTCCAACTGATCAGTGAGAAGGGGCGGGGCTCGTGACATCACTGACCAAGATATTGGGTTGCAAATGAAAAAGAGAAGGGTTTGCTCCCTTTCTTTGCACTCAACATTCAGAGCAAAATATCCTGAGGGTTTTTGAGATATAAAGTTTCACGTTCCAGTATCCAAGCCGCCCCAAAATCCAGCCCAAGTTCACCTCCCTGAGCCAGCTTCCTGAGCGTGGTCCAGAAAGCAAAGTGTCAGTTGATGGGGTATAAAGCTCCCCCCAGCAATGTGCTGTGAAGCAGTGGAATTATTGTTTTGTGGAGTGATGGCACTCTGTCCAATGCATTTGGGATGAGCTGGAGTGGAGTTTGTGATCCAGAACTTATCATCCAATATCAGTCGCTGACCTTATTAATGCTTATTAATGCTTATTAATGCTTGCTGAGTACAATCATATGCTCACCACTGTATATTCCAAAATGTAGTGTAAAATGTTTTCAGAAAGGTATAGGTTTTTGCTACCTCCAAATAGTGGGGTGCAAGAGTTAAAAGGGAATACCAGTAAATCCATTACTGGATAAGAGGACACGTGTGTATTGTGTGGGAAAATGCTATTCATATACTTTACCTTTTGAGGATAACCAGTATGTGCATGGTCCACGGGAGGTATACAAAAGCTGTGTTGGTGCGGACTGCATCCACTGTTCTCTGCGCAACCACTTCTGGCTTGAGGGGTGGGAAGAGCTTTGGAAACCTGGGATGCACCAATCAAATTAGAGGGGTCTGGTCCATTCATTATGAAATGCTTACGCCTCATAAAGCAGCTTGAAGTTTCTCAAGCAGTCATTTAAGACATTTAAATCCATGATGAAAACAGAGCATGAAACGACAACTCACCTCACTCTCATGCCCTGGAACATTTCTGTGTTGGTGTGGAAGGGCAGAACAGTGGTGCAGCCCACTCCGGGGCAGTCCAACAGGCCTAGAGTCAGGCTTTCCATGAAGGCCAGAGATGAAGCCTTGGAGGTGCAGTAGTCTATAGCACCAGGTATAGGCGACAGAGAGAGGATGGAGTTGACACAGACAACATGGCCCTTCTGCAGCTCCAGCATACGTGGTAAGAATGCTTTTGTAGTCTGGGGGGGGCGGATGAGAAAAAGGTGAATGTGCTACATCTCCTGAAGGCATTCAAAGTGCAGACACAGGAAATATCAGTGTGTTGAAGAAGGCTGCAAAAACACACACGATCTTTATTTCTCACACAAATGCCCACAATTCTCTCACCCTCAGATAACGCTCTCTGATCTCAAGTCAAGCTAGATAAGTCCAGATGCCACAGACGTTGAGGTCTAGACATTCACTGTGATGTTGCTTTGACAGAAAGGCTGTGATGTGGAATTTCCCTCATTTTCTCTGAAAATGACACCTAAAGGTGTGGCCCAGTAGTGGATCCATCAACCATTAAACTTTTTTTCCTCACCTCAATTTCTCATCTGTGTTCACTGTCTAGGAATATTAAAATGCATTAGCCTTGTGTTCTGTGTACTACAATGGCTGTCCTAAAAACACATTATGACTCACTACTGGGTTTCTGTTTGTTTATATTTATTGTGAAGTTACACACAATAAATATTACAAATCAATCAACCTTTCTGTACTTTTTATGTTCATCTATAGAGTGTTTTCTGGTCATATATCCCATCTTATATTACATCAATGTTCTCTGCAAATAAAGGAAAATATACTTGTTCCAGAGACTGGATCACTGATCAGGTGCCAAGAGATTTTACTGATTTGGGAAAATCTGCTTTTAGCTGCAGAGCACCAGTGAGCTGGAATTAATTACAGGAATCTCTAAAATGTCCATTGCTTGTGTCCCTCAACCATTTTAACTTTTAGAACCAGATACCTGCACTTCATATCTAACAGAGTTAGATATGGGTTCATATCTAACAGAGTAACCTACAGACATTGTAATATGAATTATCGAGTAACTGAGCTCAGAAAATAGAATTAAATCCTAGTTTAAATGCCAAAGGCGCCTTCCAGTGCATGTTTAATGCTCTGTCCACATGTACATGCTCAACCTGCATACAGAGTCTGACTGATCAGTTAAAAGGGGTGGGGTTGATGATGCCAGAGTCAGAGTTATAAATGAAAATGAAGAAGGGGCTGTATGTGCCCTTTTTTCACTCACAGTGAAATAAAAGTCCTGAGACGGTCTAATACTATTACATACATAAATATGTGTTGGTGCGGTGCAACAGATAAAACCACCAGTGAGCCACCATGCCACTGGCTACACCAGTAAGAGTCCTTGGGAAAGACTCCTAACACTACTCTGGCCCACCTCTGTAATATGAATAACCTTGTAAGTCGCTGTGGAAAAGAGCATCTGCTAAATGCCTTAAATGTACCAAAAATAAGGACATGATAAAAAAAAAGATGATCAATTTCCAACAGGTTTTAAAGTGTTTTCTAGTTCTTATGAACCAAAATGAAAAAAGAAATTTAGAATTAAAATTACATTTTTGATTTCATTCATACAAATATTTCAACTTTGTTAATATTTACATCTCAAACAAAGACACATTTGAGTAGCCTAGGATCTGAAAATAATCTGGCATGTGTGACTGTCTCCTACAAATACCTTTCTAATGTTTTAGGGAACGAAAGTATGTCAATCTATGGGAACATCCCACAAAATGTGTCTAGAGTTCTGAAATTTAAAGTAGATCCCCCATAAAGCACCCTAGCTAAAGACACCATCCTGTTTTAGAAAAGAGCAAATCATATCAGACTCAGACTCCATTATGTGAAGAACATTGGCCGTGAACATTAATGGAGTGTAATGTGAATACAGTATAATCTTGAAAATATGAAATTTTAAAAATATTTAAGATGTTGGTTATGACATACACTGAAAATGTGCTGTAGAGGGTTCTATATAAGACCTTTTTGAAAAGGGTTCGATATTGCACTAAAAGGGGTTCTACTATTGTTGTAACAAGAGAACCATCTACAGCACAGAAGCATTTGATCATGCAAAGGGTTCTTTGAGTATTCCTGTATCTATTTAAAGCCATATCAAGACCCTTGAAGAACCCCATTTAAACCTATTTTAAGTGTGTATGTCTGTAGTCTCAATTGTGCATATAGTGAAGTGTATTCTAAAAATCATCTTGCCAAAATAATCAAACTGAATCAAATAACAATCACATAACTCTTCAAAGTATACGCAGTTGTTGAGATTTATACCACTTACCCAAAACTGTCCCATTGTGTTTATGTGCTGAGACTTCAAGAGGGCATCATCGTCGCTGTCCATTAAACTCTTCCCATGTACCACTGCTGCATTATTGACCAGGATGGTCACGTCCCCAACCTGCCACAATAAGAGAAACGAGAGAAAGATCACCTGTAAGACCTGTAAGATGTTCCCACAAAAGGGTTATCCTCTTTTATGGCTGGAGCCCAACGTCAAAGGAGCTAACAGCCATCCAGTCTGCACACTCTTATCTTATCCAGACATTTCAAATCAGAAGTAATCTTTATCCAACCTGTGTGAGTCAAGATAGCGGGCAAGTTGATCCGACTGCAGCATTGAAGTTATTAAAGGCTGATATGAACATAACACCTTCTCTTACAGTGACACTTTGGCTTATCATCACCACACTCCACTGAGGTATTAATATTTATGTTTTTGCTCAGTGCTATAGAAAAAAGTACAAAAATGACAGAGACACATTAACATTAACTTGTGGTTGAAGGAACATTTCAATAACTTTTTAGCTACATTAGCCTCAAAGCTCTAGTGCAGGGGTTGGCAACATGCGACCCTTTGATTGCCCTCTTGCAGCTCTACAGCAGCCTATTTACAATTAAAGCCTTGGCCTTCAACAAAAGGGGGAAATCAGGCTGTTGGCTACAGATAAAGTCCATCCTTCACCAAAAAGAACCAATCAGCTTGGTGAGTTTGTATCAACAAAAGGGGACAATAAGAAACAATCTGGACGGGTGGTTTTGAAGTCCAGTATCTCACCAAGAAGAGCCTGTCAGGTGGTTTTGAATAAAATCTCAACAATAAGAACCAATCAACTTGGGGGTATCAAATATAGTCCTGCCCTTCAACAAAATGGGCCAATCAGCTTGTTGGTTACATATCAACTCTGGTTTCTTATATATTCTTATATGTGCAGTAGAAAAACAAGCTGAAAAAGCACATTTTTGTGCCTTACTGCTAAATGCAACAAACTATTTACAAGGTTTTAACCAGATTTTATCACTGATAAAAAAAAAATAAAAAAAAAAGCAATTTAAACTTCAGTTTCCAGTATTTTGCTCTCCTAATTCAAAGAAATCCTGAGCCTGGTCTTCATTATTGTCAGGTGTTGCTATTTGACTCCAATCTGGCTCCTCAGGTGTTCAGATTTTAGTTGGAATATGACAAATTGGCTCTTCTTAAAATTCAAACTCCTGGTCTGGTTCAAAACCAATCATGTCTTGGCTGACTTACTATATTTTGGTGAAGCCGTGTAAATCAGATGTTTCTCCAACATGAGACGTTAACATACCTTTTCTCTTACCACCTTGGCTTGCTTATACACTTCTTCTCTGTTGGCCACGTCACATATGAAGTAGTGGCATTCTGTCCCCATGAGGTTTATCTCCTCACATGTCTCCTTTAGGCACTTCTCAGTACGTCCCCACAGGATCAGCTGATTAGAGACAGAAGGATATGTTTACGGTCAACGTGAGCAAGAGACAGAAAAATAGAACTCAATATTAAAAGCAAAACTTGCTGTGAAGCTGATGACAGATTATCTTTCACGTAAATAAACAGACCTGCAGCAAAAGCAGGCAAGACCATCAGGGCTTTAGTTCATATTACACATAGAAGTGGATTCTATTCAGATGAAATGAATGAGTAAACATCACGGTCTAGTACTGCAAAGCAACAATTCAAACTGTTTACACCTGTTTCTAATTTCAGCTGAACCCCTTGGAAAGCCACGGTTGGGAAAGTGATGCCATTACAGAACTCAAAATTTCAAATAAACCTTTACAGAATTTAGAGACCACCCAGGATTTGCTGAACCTAAGAATACAATTGTAATGTCTAACCCTGTAGCAGTTCCTTATGGATCATTTCTGTATTATGCAAAATATTTGTGCTACAATTTATTCTATTTATTGGACTTACAGACTTATAAATAACCATTAAATCATCTTTTTTTTAAGTAAATTATTTGTTGCGGTTTAAAATTTAACCTTTAGAACCTAAGGCCAATTCTATGAGATGTCTTTTGTAGTCTGATTGGTCAGTACTGACTTTCTAAATGACTTAATTCTTACTTAAACACCCAGAGAATAAAATCATTTGGGGAACAATCCTGATTCATGCTGTCGTAATGTATGTATGAAAGGGTTAATAATTATTATATCTGTATCTAATTGCTATATTCAATGACAGTAGACGAGTACACTGTCCAGAGCTTGAGGCCTATCTGGAAGTTTGTGAACTGCGTTACTGATGCTCACAGAATCAGTCAACCTCTGTTTAATACAGATGATGCTACAAGTGCTTGGCTAGTTTCCCTTCCCTATCTCTCTTCAGATAAGAGAAAGATAGAAATTCTTGGTGACCTGGAATGTGAGTCTAAAAAAGAAGAGTGCTTTTCACTGAAGGCACAGCAAAGCCTTTTTGCAGGCCACACATACTTCAGTGAGGGATTAAGAGAGATGAGTGTGTGAGTGGATTGGCCAGGACAGGAACACAGGGGGCAGTGATTGGGCAATTAGATCTGTCAGTCTGTGGGGTCAGGGAAAGGTAATGTAATAAGGGATGATGATGCTGTCTCTTCATCTCTCTCTCTCTCTCTCTCTCTCTCTCTCTCTCTCTCTCTCTCTCACACACACACACACACACACACACACACACACACACACACACACACACACACACACACACATACATTCCTAGTGTGATTACACGGCCTGATGAGCATATGGGTCCATCCATTTTCTGCTCCAGGAGTTTGAAAGCACTATTTAAATGTGTGTGTGTGTGTGTGAGTGTGTGTGTGTGTGTGTGTGTGTGTGTGTGTGTGTGTGTGTGTGTGTGTGTGTGTGTGTGTGTGTGTGTGTCTGTGTGTGTGTGAGAGAGAGAGAGAGAGAGAGAGACAGAGAGAGATGAGGTGGCTAAAACTCTAGTCAGTGTATGACTTAAACAACACTTATCATATATTCATACTTTCATGATTACACTAATGGTACACATTACACTTCATGAATGTTTACGGCCAACGTACTTTACATAATGGAGTCAAAGTATGGTACCATTTGCTCAGGTTTAATTCTTTAGCTATGGTCCTTTATGGGGATGTATCTTCTCTAAAATTCAGAGGCCACTTTTGTGGGACGCTTTTTATTTTACATGCTTCTATTCATCAAAAAAATATTTCCAAATTATTTACAAAGAGACACACATACCAGATAGTTTTTTTCAGGAGACATGTTTGGCTTCATTTCATTTGTACATATTAACAGAATTTAAATATTTGTATGAATTTGTTGTTTTATGTTTTAATGAATAAATTATAATTGTGGTTTGTTTGATTTTTTCTTATACGGATTAAAAACATCTCAAAATCCTGTGTTCTTATACTTGTCAGTGGTCCGAATACAATACAAACCCCTTTAGCAACATATCCAGGTTCTTTTTGACATATGAACACAATCAAATTTGAGAGCAGAGGGCTTGTGGTAAGTGCCTCAACCCTGCCTTTGCTGTGGAGTGACACACTGTACATGTAACGATCTGGGTAGCCATCGCACACTACAGTCGGTCTCCCCTAGTAGTGATATAAGTGACAGTAACAGCTCAGCGATATGTCCGGGACACCTTGTGGCCACGCATTGCCTCTCAGGACCTAAATGCCCATCTGCTGGTATTTGTGGGCAAATGTGCCACAGGATGCCATATGAAACCTGGGTGCCTCGGTGCCCATATCTCATCTTGCATACAGGCTAGAAGCCCAACAGGGTACTAGAGCCTCCTTATAGACTCAATTGTAAAGTTTTCACCAATAAACTTATCCTTGCACTCTACTGTGATCGAATCACGTACAAAGATCATCATTACATTACACCAGTACACTGGTTGGGCCCTAATTGAAACAACTTAACATCTAAAAACAATGAAAGAGAAATCTGCATCAATGGTATCAAGGTGTTATTCCTGAAAAAAGTATTTAATGGCCAGGGTGTGCCTCTCGTTGCTGGTTTCAAAGTGCACATTCACACCATTGGCTTGAGTTGTGTTGCACTATTTCTTTAGCAGCAGTTTGACACTAGTGTCCCTAAATGGCCCAATTGTTTTGTTTTTGTGGCATTATGGAGCAGCCGGTGGTTAGGGTTTGAATCCATGAACTGGCAGGACATGACTGAAATGGCCTTGAGCAAGGCACTGAACTCCCCAGCTGCTCCCCGGGCTCTGAAGATAGGGCTGTCCACCCCTCCGGGCACGTGCGCTCACTGCCCCCTAGTGTGTGAATTCACCAGTGTGTATTACTGTGTGTGGATGACACAGCGGGTGGAATGGGTATAATTACTTACTATTACTATTTGTACCTGCTGTGAGAATCCAAGAAATTCAGCTCATTCTTACTTTAAACTGGCCATGAAGTGTCTTTTCTTTGTTTCGTCCCATTTCCGTTATCCACCGGTGCTACTTCGGGTAAGAAAACATTCAACTGTAACTCGCACAGTAAGCCTCTCAGTTCCTATGCTCTGAGGTTTGACCTCATGTTTGCCATTTCAATCTACTAAATCCATTCAATGGTGATCATTTATCTAAGCACAGCAGGACCGGCAGGAGCATGCCTTCCAGCGTTTGCTTTACGGATGAGAGGCAGTTTGCATCAGCTCCTGGGCCTCCATGTGATTGGATTGTGTTGGATAAATCTGACCAGGTATGTTTGCATGTGTGTGCTCCATTTGCATGGCTATTGAGGCAATTACTGGAAAGGTCTAGATTGATCTTATAACGGGATTTCACAACAAACCTGATATTTTCTTTAGAGAGCAGACCTCACAAGGTGGCCTCCAACACAATACTTTCTGTGTGATTAATCGGAGAGCCTTATCACACACGTCTTTAAAGTAAGTAATGGCTGACTGCGCTGCATTAGCATACAGTAGGGCAATATAACAAGCGGCGGGCCGTGACTAATCCCATCATATGGGGACTCTGCTCTACTGCTCTTAACACAGTAATGAATCAGTTCATAACTTTCCTTAGTTTGTATTTTTTAGCACTAATACACCAAAAAAAATGTAGTTTTATATTAATGATCTTTTTGTAAGCAGACAAGGGAACCTAAGACTATGATCTGAAACGTCCAAACTGTTACTTGAGAAAGAAAGAAAGAAAGAAAGAAAGAAAGAAAGAAAGAAAGAAAGAAAGAAAGAAAGAAAGAAAGAAAGAAAAAGAAAGAAAGAACAAACACCCAACCATAGGACGAGTATTATTTGGGCAGTGGGTCACTGTCATCACTGCACTGACAATGGCGTGGTGGTAGTGTGTTAGTGTGTGTTGTGCTGGCATGAGTGGATCAGACACAGCAGCGCTGCTGGATTGTTTAACCCCTCAATGTCACTGCTGGACTGAGAACAGTCCACCAACCAGAAATATCCAGCCTGAGGGCAGCGTCCTGTGAGCACTGATGAAAGACGAGGGGATGACCAACACAAACTGCCTCTGACTTCACATCTACGATGTGGACCAAATAGGAATGAGTGGACAGTGAGTGGACAACTCCATACTCCAGCAGCACTGCTGTGTCTGATCCACTTGTAGTGGAATGGTATACAAGGCTTAAAACAGCTTTTTTTTCCTGATTAATACAAAATGAGCTTCTGTCTCTGACTTTATATCTACAGGGTGGATAATAATCACAATTAATTGACAGATTTCTATACAAATGATACCGTTTATTGGGTCAGTCTTAAAAAAGGAAGTGTTATCTATAGAGCACACTGCTTTACTTTTCTTCGTGTGTGTGCGTGTGTGTGCATGCGTGTGTATGTGTGGAGGTGAGGGGCACTGGAAGTTCAGGAGGCAGTCGCCTGCCGCTGTCTAATTAGTGTGGAGACAGCGGGGTCAGCCCCAGGGCACTGCCCAGCTGGGAGCTGTATACACCCTGTGACCCTCCCCCAGCACACAAACATACACACACCCAGAGTAAAAGTGCAATTTACATAAGGCTCACTTCCTTAACACCTAACTACCAGCTCCAGCTTCGGCACCTTGAAGCTGTCATTCAGCCTGAGGCAATGACAACGTTCACATATTAACAGAACACGGTTTGTTATCGACCGCAACGGGACGATTCGTCCTTAAATGGGAATTCTGCGTGGACTTTACAGAAGTGTTTGGAAAGATGTAAATGAAATCATTCAGGGTGGCTTTGTGTGAATGGCTTTGTGGTATCTAATCTATCCATCCATCTACCTATCTACAGTTCTTTCAACCCACTGTTCACCTGTTTGTTTGTTTTTAATACGGGTGATTAATACGGACAGTAATGCCGATATCTGATATGAAGTTAAAAATGCAGCAGATCGATCGGGATGTTCCTCCATGTAGCATGCAGACTGCACCTGGAGCCAGTGTGTGGTGCTTCAGGGGGTTCTCTGCACTCTGCAAGCACATTTATGGCACTTTTATGGTCCACCTCCTTACATTTCTTAAGAATGGGCTCATTGTGAAGCTGACAAGTGCAGGTGTTGCTCCTAAAGCCTTCACACCTTGACAATGAACAGCGATGGGGTGCTGAGAGCCATGCTGGCTTCCTTTGTCGAATTGCTGCAAAGAGTGAAGTCTGCAAATCACTACCCAATCTGTCTTTGAGACTTTGTAAGGCTGAGTAAAAAAAAAAGGTGTGTTAATAGTGTTCTCGTAATGATTCAACAACTTAAATTCACATCCCTCCAACAATGTGCTCCTTACAGCTGCACTGGCTTTGTATAATGAATGAAGTGATTATGATTAATTATTGAATAATTGCCCTGCAGGGTTAAATAGGTAAAACCTGCCAAACTATTATATTACAAAGTGAAAATGTGTCATTACTCTTAATACTCTTATGGGCAGTATATACTCTTAATCAGTCTATACTCTTATCTGATTTTCTTAATAATGTGCACATAATCTACAAAATGAACAATTACTGATTAAAGCTGTTATAATGTTAGTGGGCATTTGGTCATCTGAGGAAAGCTTTTTTTAATTATTACAAAACAAAATTCAGTAGAAAAGCTTATTGCTGGTTACTGTGGTTTGTTTTTGTGTTGAACTGTGTTTACATTTAGAGTCAACTTACTCATTTTGAAAGACACCAATAATGTGAGGTTGTTTTTACTTTCAGTATGAGAGACATGTTGCCAAAGGTCTAATAAAGAACACTGTAAGAGAGCAATTTACAATCATACAAAATGAGGATGTGAAGGATGTGAATGATAATGATGGTGTTTCTGATGAACTTCATTTCTGACGTCTGTAATTAGAGATGGTATATAGGCAGAGATGGGCAACACGACTAAGGATACGCTTAAGAGAAATGGTGATATACAATATACTTTGGGAATGTTTATGGCACAATTTGAACACTGTACTCTGTTGAGTGTCATCCCTCTGGAAAACGAACCATTTCCACACAATGAAATTAAATCATACGCAAATGATAACCTGCATGAAAGATGCAATCTGTTTTATATATTGAATAAAATATATCTCGATATATGGATATTTACGAAATATTGTGTAGAACTAGGCCTGTCCTGATAACTGCCTTTGTTCTGACAATATATTATCCCAGAAATAATTGCAATCAATTATATTATTGTAATTTCAAACGTTTTGCCACTGATATAGTGATAGTAGTATAATAATGCAGTTACATCCTTTTAATTAATAAAATAAAACTGCATCAACATTCCCATTCCTATGCCTATTCGCATTCATATTTATGGTCTCCTTGCTAAAAAAACAAAACAAAACAAAAACATAATAGGTGATGTCAACGTAAGGAAAAAATGATTGAGGTCATGTCCTGTTAACATAACGTGATTATCATGACAGACCTAGATACTGCTATAAATGGGTATCTGTATTAGGCTGATACCTGCACACAGTACTGGAGGGGGTACCAGGGGTAACAGAACGAATCTGATCCAACCCTGTAATAAACATAGCCTAGAACAGCATAAATGAAACTGAAATAACACAGATTTTTTTTTTCATCATTAAAAAAAAAAGATGTACACTTAAGAAACAAGAGCAAACAACTGCATGTCAAAAAAGTTGCCTTCATGGATTGGATTGGAGCGACGTAGTCTATTTCCAGTGTAAGAGCACTGCTGTGTGTTTTGGATGGGTGAGGCTGCCACATTTCTTTCCTACTCTTGACTTTCAACAAGAAGCCACTGAATGCCAGTTTGTTTCCAGACCCAACATGCCAAGCATTACAACTTACAGCCACTAAGACTATAACACAGATGACAGAGCAGCTCTCATAAACGTCTCAACCACATACTAACAGAATCATCTAGATATAGTGTGTGTTAAAGTAATACTCCAGTGTTATCCAACCTGATCTCTGCAGCATCTGTACCATAAAGCAGATTACCACAGACGATCATTTCCAAGGACTGGAACATCTTACATTTGGCTTCTGTTATGTGTGTTTTAAACCAATGGGTTTTTCTGTTGCTTTGAAAGTACATGCAAATGATTGTTTTGGTAATCGTGCTACAGATATAGCGGATTAGGCTGAAAAAGGCTGCAGTGTTGCTTTGGGAGAGACAACAGCATCTGCACCAGGCATGAAATCTACAGTGTGTCTATTCCATTAAGTAATTTGGCCAGTGTCTGGGTTCTTGGCAGCAAACATCCCATTGGATTTGTGTTGTCTATGTTGGAGCTACCACAGTAATTAGGACTGGGGTCAAACTGTAGTGTTGTAGTAATTTCTGAAGCCAGATTAGTTTGCCATTAAAAATGTCAGCTTCTTTGAGATCTGCTGACTTGCTGAATAATTTTGACTAATACACTAATCCCACTGAGAGAGGATGAAACGGCTCATAACCACATGTGCTGAGTAACCAGTCTGTGGCAAGAATAACTTTATAAACATATATTCGTCAATATCGTCTCTTATAATGATCGATTAACACTTTCCTTTTTGGCACAATGACATGAGCCGAACCCCATTCATACAACGTACTGTGCAACAGCAGATTCGGTGAAGTCCAACCAGACATGTAACAGTGTGATGAGTTTATGAACATAATTAAAAAGAGCGTAATCAGATCAACGTACAGACGTCATGAGTCCTGAAAAAACACCATAACCATAAACATCATAAACACCATACCACCCATAATCATAACAACCATAAACACCATAATAAGCATAATAATAACCACAAACACCATAATAAGCATATAAATAGCAACCATAAACACCATAACTACAATAAACACCACAATAACCATAAAAAACACAATAATAACCATAAAAACCCCAATATTAACCATAATAACCATAAAAAACATAACAAACAATAACCAAAAACACCATAATAACCTTAATAATCATAAAAAACATAACAATAACCATAATGACTAAAACACCATAATAATGACCTTAAATGATTTTAAATACCATAATAAACATTAACACCATAATAACTATAATAACCAGAAACACCCTAATAACCACAAACACCATAATAATGACCATAAACACCATAATAATAATCATAATGACCATAAACACCATGATAATGACCTTAATGACCATAAACACCATAATGACCATAAACACCATAATAATAATAATCATCATATTGAATATAAACACCATAATAATGACCATAATGTCCATAAACACCATACTATTGATCATAAACACCTTACTAACAATAAGAATACAATAATAACCATAATAACCATACACACACCATAATAAACATTAACACTATAATAATAAACACAATAGCCATGAAAACCATAATAATAACTATAATGACCACAAACACCATAATAATCATAAACACAATAATAATAACCGTAATGGTCATAAACACCATAATAATGAGCATAATGACCATAATGACCATAGCCTGTCCCTCAGTTCTGCTGGTCAGTTTAGATCTGAATGTTTGTGAACACTGGGGTTAAAATAAGTCAGACTGGTATTAAAGCAACCAGTAAGTGAATGAACCAGTGTAACCAGCAGAAGCAGAAGAGAGAGAAGAGAAGCGGTTGTAGCTTTAGTTTTTACCTTCTTGGCTCCAGACTTGGCGAACTCCTCCGCCAGGTGTCGGCCGATGCCCCGGCCGCCCCCGGTGATCAGCACCACGTCCTCGCTCAGGTCGCTCCTTCTGCCGGGCAGCAGGAGCCGCGCGCCCGCCCTCAGCGTATGGAAGAGGATCTGGAGGGGTAACAGCAGCACGGAGCCCAGCGCCCTCACATCCATCTGACCCGCGGGGAGAGCGCTCGAGTCCCGGCTTACAGACGAAGATCCGTCTCCTCCTCCGGACTGTTTAACTCTGACTGACCGTCAACTAACCTACAGACAAGTGACCCACTGAGTCTGACCAGCGGATCAGATCTCACACACACACACACACACACACACACACACACACACACACACACACACACACACACACACACTCACAAACACACACACAGAGGCATACACACACACACAAACACACACACACACACACACACACACACACACACACACACACACACAGAGGCATAGACACACATGCAGTAGCTGTGGTCTGGTGGTTTGGGAACCAGCCTTGTGACTGGAAGGTCTCCGGTTTTAATCCCTGAACTGGCAGGACATGACTGAAGTGCCCTTGAGCAAGGCACTGAACTCCCAGCTGAGGATAGGGCTGCCCACCGTTCTGGGCATGTGTGCTCACTGCCCCCTGGTGTGTGAGGTCATTAGTGTGTATGTGTGTATCACTGTGTGAGGATGGGTTAACTGTGGAGAATTAATTCTTGAGTGTGAAAAACACAGTGGGTTAAAAAAGTATAATTCACACACACACACACACACACACACACACACACACACACACACACACACACACACACAGCCTGTCCGGTTTAATTTGACGTGGTTTTTCAGAGGTACTGTGCTGATAAGATCCACTAAGAATATGAAATACTTTATAGATGTTTACTGATAAGATCCAGCATGAATATGCAGTGTTTTATGAACAAGATAGTCAGGGTCAAAGGAAAGCTGACTGCAGCGAAGCACAGAGAAATCCTTGATGATAACCGTCTCCAGAGCACTCTGGATCTCAGACTGGGATGAAGGTTTATCTTCCAACAGGACAACGACCCTAAGAACACATCCAAGATAACAAAGGAGAGGCTCCAGAAATGTCCTTGAGTGGCCCAGCCAGAGCCCAGACTTGAACCCATCTGTAGATATCTAAAAATGCCTGTGCACTGATGCTACCAGTCCAATCTGACAGAATCTGAGAGGGTCAGCAGAGAAAAATGGGAGAAAAAATAATACACAGTGTTTTATCAGAAGCACTTTAGACAGATATGTCTTTTTGCCATCATAAGACTTCAGAATGAAAGGACGTTACTTATGAGTCAGGAGTGAAGTTTGAGTAGCTGCTGTTATTCTACAATATAGTGTGAAAGGTTAATAATCAACTTACGTCAATGCACCGAAGCTGAACACGAATACAGCAGTACCTCAGAGTTTACCAGTAAAGACACGCAGTGGTCAAGTAGTTAAGGAACAGAGCATGAGGTGAGTATTTTGGAAATGGAATTTTGTTTCAAAGACAGTTAAAAAAAAAACCTGTATGCTGTTGTTTGTGGTATGTGTTTAAAGACACAGGACTCGAGAACTATATTATAAATCATATTCTTTATTATAAATAGTTCTTTGTTATGATAATTAAAATAAATTAATAACAGAGCTATTAATTAGGGGTGGTGTGGTAAGAAGCTCTAAATCTGAGATTCTGGATCCAGTTCTTCTTGCCCCGCAGCTGCTGCTGAACTCTGATGGCCTGGAGGTGGTCTTCAACTTCAACCTCTGTGTGGACCTCTTTAATTGTTTTTGGGCCCTGAAAGAAAAGAAATTCAAAGAGTGGCAAAGAAAGAATAGAAAAAAAATAGAAAGGAAAACAGAGGAAATGACAAAAAATTTAAGAAAAGAAAAGAAAAGAACACTGTAAACACAGCCGCAGTGAAAGGTGAAGTATTTACCTGTCTGAGCTCCACAAGGTCCTGCAGCATGAACTGGATTCTGGAACACGTTTTCCACTCCTTTATAATCGTATAAATCTTCAGCAAATACTCATCCAAATGAGGCTGTACGCACACACACACACACACACACACACGTTACGGTATTAGACTATGCTGAAATGGCACCGAGTTCACCTTAAAGTTGGTAATTGAACGGTGTCGGCCCTTGTTTTTGCCCATTTCCTGCTCTGCTGACAGGCACTGGAGAAAAAAGTACAGTTGAGTTTCCATATTTTTCTCAGCTCAGCCTAATGCTGTGCTGAGTCATGAATATTATGTATCTTATGCATTTCAGGAGGATGTGTTTGAGAAACTGTGGTTCCAACCAGGTGATCATTATTCTGCTCCTCAAACTCTTTGAGACACCGCTCAAGCAGAAGTTTGGAAACAGTGACTCCTGGATTAACTGATGGGAATTTCAGCGTGACAGGAGAAAACAGATTTAAATGTTTTAATCTTAAAATAAAAAACAAAAACAATGGCCAGCTGGTTGACCTGCTGAAATGACCTGCTTCATTAGAATCTGGAACATCTCTGGTGTCAGCTTGTTCAGGATAGTCCAAAAACTATAGAGAAGCTCCTCAGTTGTCCCTGCCCCTGCATCCTGTTCCTGGGCTGTACCTGTACCATGTTTGAGGTCCACTTTCAGGTCCATGTGAGCTCTATCTCACTGTTCTGGGCTAGTCTGAGCACTATTCTGTGTGGCTCTGAGCAATGTGAGGGAAAGCACTGCAGAGGAGGCACAAAGAGCACTCGTTAAAGCGTTTATAGTGGCTAAACATTTGAAGGTAAAGTGTTCTTTCGTATTACTCTGGAACATTGCTGAAGATTGTATTTGAAAATGTATTTTGATCTTTGAGTTGCTTTGCATTTGAATTTACCATTAAAACATGGAATCAAGTTCATACAGATAGATTAAACTTCATGCTTATCATTTACAGTAACTGGTGTAATTCCACCTTCAGAACACTGCCTGCCCTGGTAGGACAATCTGGGCCGTGGTTTCTCAGACAACCAGCGTTCACAGGGGTCGTGTGGGGCTGTGCAAAAAGACACACACACACAAACACACACACACACACACACACACACACACACACACACACACACATTCACTGGTTTCCATGCTGGATGGGGACTAACTTTATGAACATCACTTGTAGGTACCACCCTTTCTAAAGGCACTTGAGGTCACACACATCCCTACTTGACTAGACCATGCAACCACAATAAGTTGTTACTAATGACATGTCAACACAGAATACGCAATTTTTACAGTTTAATTTCAAATATCTTTCCTTTAAAAACAATGGCATCATTTTATTAAACAAACACCAGTCACTTATACAAGTGCTTGTTTTAGATAACTGGTATTTTGGCTGTTAGTTAATCAATGTAAAAGAAACTGTTCAAATGCTTTTTAAAGGCCATAGCAAAATGACCACGTGTCCAGTATATATTTGAACATACACAGGGTGCTTTCCTGAGACATGTCAAAGAAGATATAAACTGCCATAACACTCACTGGGGTGTATATTCAGGTATAGCTGCCTATGAGGGAAGCGAAATAATACTAAAATAGTGAGAAATGTTTGTGCTTCTGAGTTTGGGTTAGATTTCAGCAATAGATTTCAGGAGGACAGATGTCATGCTCATCCAGTAATGAGCCCAGTACCAGTAATAGACTGTCTAATAAACTCAATAAATCCATTATGATGTTCAGTCATAAGAAAAAAAAAAATATTGCACTCAGAAGGAACTGACTGTGTGTTGTGCCAGACTGTCTTGGAGTCACTCATAATGCCAGACTGCAAAAACGTCATATGGGACATCAGACACTTTCAGATGCTATTTTGTGTTTCTTCACTCTTCATCCAGACTCTATGAGCATGAGTTGAGACTGTAGGACTCCAAATGAAATAGAAAATTTACTTTGTAATCTAAACAGAGCAACAGTCCAGTTATTTCTCTCCTTAGAGAGTTTATTAGTTTTTTAAAAACAGGGTTTGGGGACAGTTTGTCTGACTGACCAACCAGGATGCCACTGTTAACTCATACTCAGAGTTAGCCACTAGTCTGATTTTAGTATTATTTATTTTTTGTTAAGATATAAATGATGAAATTCTACATGTTTTGTTATATAGTTGAAGTTGCATTGGCCCCCTTTTGGTCACCCTATGTAAATAACCTTAGCATCACACCTGTAAAGCACCTATAGCCCTGAGCCTGAAATCAATAAGATATTCCAGGATTTATAAGAAATGTTAGCTTATAAGTTATGTATAAAATCATTCAATTTGTGAAATATTTGACGTAGTTAAATGTTTAGGGGGAATTTCCCTAAAGATTATAGGAATTTAAAGCTTCCTTTTTTAGGAAAGGATAGAATAAGATAGAACTTTATTGATCCCTTGGGAGGGTTCCCTCAGGGAAATTAAGGATTTGTATGTAATGGTATTGAGATACTGTGATATACTTAAAAGTACAACCATGTCCCTTTCTTTAAAAAACAAGCAATTAAACACACACAGGCAACAACAACAAAACAAACCTGAATATCTCTTATTAGTTTTGTTTATGTATGTATTAGTACTGTTCTTTCTCAGGACTTTTATTCTGTAATTTCAACACTGTGTGAGCAAAGAAAGAGAGCAAACTGCCCATGTCTTCTCCTTTTTCTCCATAACCCAATATCGGTATCCGTGCGTGATGTCATCAGCCCTGCAACCTCTTGCTGAGTCTGCATGCAGGTTGAGCAGGCACACATGGACAGAACAGTAACCATGGACTGGACGCTTCTTTGGCATTTAAACTGGGATTTAATTCAGTTGAAATCAAGTGCGTTTTAGCTGTTCAAAACTGGATTATTTGCAGGTTATAATATGTCTATTATGTCTGTAGGTCACACTGATCCTGAGTTATGAAGCCATGAAAACAGCATGGAACTGCCTGCAGCTCTTCAATTCCCCCAGTAATTACAACACAAAGACAGAATGCAATGGTGCTATGTTATGGGCACACCCTTAAGCTATCCAGCATGATTTATAAAATTTGATGGAAGAAGGTCCTCCTGTGTCCTTTCTTCAAATGCAATTGCATTTCTGAACATAACACTGTTTATTGATGCCATAAAATATGCTCTAATTTGCCTTACTTAGTGGAGGGCTTTTCATGATGTAGCCAACCATTGCACCCCGACACTCTTCTGAGACTCACTTTCGACTCACTTTGTCGAAAATGAGTGTCTGGGAGGAATAATGTTCCAGTGTCTTCATCATCAGGCTCCGCAGACTCAGCCAAATTCACTAAAGAGTGGAAAATTGAGACTTATTCTAAAAAGGTGTTGAATGTTGTAATAGCATGGACGTGAGCAGTGGTGTAATGGTGATAGTATGTCTTGATGACAGACTGTTATTGAACGTTTGTTTTCAATGTAGCTGTTATCCAGACGTAATAGGACTGTTATCAGATACTTTCATCCAAGGCCCTCGGACACAGAGTTATACTCTCCAGAGCTACCAGGACTGGGTAACAGAGTGATTTCTTCTGGCCACTGCAGGCCCAGAACACCGAGACCTTTGTAAATACCTCTTAAACCCCCACTGTAAATCCAGGAGCCAGCAGTGGAGATTCCAGGCTGTGATTTTTGGCCCCAGCTTTAGCTTTTACTGGGGAAAGCTGAATGGGGAACTGCTCAAACTGGAATGGGCCTAAAAGCAGCCTCACAATGGTTGCTTTGTGCAAGCCTGAGCTTCTTAGTAATGGCCCAGAGCCTCTCTGGGAAGGCTAAATGGTTGTCTAGATGTGGAAAATGTGTTGCTTCTGCTGCTGAGCTGCTGCTCTAACTTCATTTGCAGCAAAATAGAAAAGTAGAAAAGCCATTATAAATACTGCATAGTCTGAACAGATGTCATTCTGCTGAACTGTCCCTGTGCATGATGTTTCCTACAGAACATACATTCCCACATCCTCTCTAAGCTGGGTGAATGCTCTGCATTGGAGCTGTTGTCTTTCATCAGTCAGAGTGTCACTGCCATCTACAGATCAACAGCGAAAGTTCAGATAACTGAAATCATGCATGGCATCTAGCTGGAGTTTATGTAGTGATTCTATTGAATTCCATGCTGGTGTGGTGCTATTGTGGGTCTGACTGATCACCAGTTTACAAAAGACACTGGTTTATAGATAAATGCCAATTTATCTTAATTTGAGAATCAGAAAACAGTTGGAAACAAGTGAATTTTAGCTCCTTTCTGAGCTGAATTATTCACTGATAATTCATGCAATGATGAGACCAACTTGGAAACATATTGTAGTTTGTATGTGTTTGTGTTTGTATCATATCTGTAGGTGACTCTGATCCTGAGAAATGAAGCCTCAGAAACAGTATATAACTGCCCACAAATTGCAGATCTCGGGTTCTAAGGGTTAATTTGCAGGGGGAAAAAGTGTGCCGTTGTAGTGTACAATACTGCTGCCAGCAATTAGCTAGTAAATTGTTGTACTGTGTTATTGCAGTAAGAAACACAGTACTGTAACTGTTACTGAAGTAAAAAAAAGTACGGTAACTGTTATTGCAGTAAAAAACACAGTGCTGTAACTCTTATTGTAGTAAACAATCACAGTATGGTGACTATTAGTTAACCGTTTATTAGTTTACTGTTATTGCAGTAAAAGGAGGAGGATGGATTCCTCTCTTGAGCCTTGGTTCCTCTCAAGGTTTCTTCCTCTTAGCCCGAGGGAGTTTCCTTGCCACTGTTGCCCGCTGGCTTGCTTAATTAATGCTTGGAACTTCTTTGTTGTAAAAAGTGCAATACAAATAAACTTTTACACAGTACTGAAACTGTTATTGCATTAAACAATCACAGCACTATAACTGTTATTGGAGTAAAAAACATTCACATTATTGTCTTTATTCTATTATTACAGCAAAATACAAAAAAAAATAAATAAATAAAAATCACTGTATTGGTGACTGATGGAAACTATTAGACGTTTTTACATTGTTGAATCAGTTATGGTGGGAGAAGGAGAAGCTCTAGAATATGCAGGGTACTGTAAATAGCTGATATAGTAACATGCTGATAGCCAGAGGGGCGGGGCTAATGAGATTACTGACCCAGATAATGAGTTAAAAGGAAAATTAAAAGGGAGGGGCTGTTTGCTCTTTTTCTATGCTCACACTTCAAATTTCAGAATAAAAGACCTGGGAAGGGATAATACTGTTACATAAATAACAAAAATAATAAAGCATGTTCAGATTGTTTTACTATCTTATTTGGACAAATCTCAAGCATTTTTTAAATTATTAAAATGATATCATAAATATCCTTGTCAATCTAAGCATTTCAGAAAACTGCTACACTAAAAAAGAAAAGAAAAGAAAGAAAGAAAGAAAGAAAGAAAGAAAGAAAGAAAGAAAGAAAGAAAGAAAGAAAGAAAGAAAGGCAGGCAGGCAGGCAGGAATACACGCCCTCTTAATCTGATTACGTCACCATACGCGCAGGTATTAAAGTGACGTCACCGGAATGCACGGGGATGCAGCTTTGTGACGGGGTGGCGAATTCAGTCCAACACCCGCTGGTATGTCAGCTCTGCGCGCTGCGGTGGAGGCTGTGTGAACGCTGGTCATGGAGATCGGAACCGCGCTTCTGATCATCGGCTTTGCTGCTCTGGCGGCCGCTTGCTGCTTGCTGATCATCGGGTTGGTGTTTTCTGAAGCTATGAACTCAGACATTCCTCCTGCTCTTCTTCACCGCGGGACATTACACTGTGTGCACTGCGCTCTTGTGGGAATAGCAGTTGTGGTAAGTGTGAATATTATTCATTTCAGTAGATACTTCACTGCTGGACTGTATTTGTATAATAAGTTACGTATTTGTATAATAAAGTCCGTATTTGTATAATAAGTTACGTATTTGTATAATAAAGTCCGTATTTGTATAATAAGTTAAGTATTTGTATAATAAAGTCCGTATTTGTATAATAAGTTAAGTATTTGTATAATAAAATACGTATTTCTATAATAAGTTAAGTATTTGTATAATAAAGTCCATATTTGTATAATAAGTTAAGTATTTGTATAATAAAGTCTGTATTTGTATAATAAGTTAAGTATTTGTATAATAAAGTAAGTATTTGAATAATATTTTAAGTATTTGTATAATAAATTATTATTCAAATACTTACTTTAAGTATTTGTATAATATTGTAAGTATTTGTACAATAAGGTAAGTATTTGTATAATTGTTTATTTTCCTCTGTATGGAAATTAGATACTTATTAATAACCACTGGTTTCAGCTTGTATTTTCTGCTGAAGCATCTTCTCCGTCTAAGTTATGTCCATCACAATCACAAACACAGTCTTAACTAAATTCATTTGTCTTTTATCGGACACATAAAGGAAACATCATAACATAAAGCAGGCTAGAAAAAGTAAGTGAACGTCTGTGTTCATAACTTCTCCAATAGCCAATTAGCAAGTAATGTTTGAATATTTATGTTTTTCTTACTGAAACCTACATCTACTACTCTATTGTACAGCTGTTGCAAATCCAACATCTGTAATAGCTTACAGACCTGGCTAAATGATGTTTATGATTGATAAGTCTTGTCTACGCAGAGTATCTACAACGATATAGACTGTATGTCTACAATAAAAAGAAAATATTGTAAACATTTCAGGTGAATTTGCAGTCAGGTTTCCAACCTCCAACTTACTAAGTTGGTAGAAAAAACATTGCAGTTTTCTAAATAGTATTAAAAAACAGTATTCTTGATAATATTAAACATATTTACAGATATGATTGTTATTGGTTTATGAAATGTACTGTAATGAAATGTTGCATTATCAGAATCATTTGTCTTGATCCTTTTTTAATGAAAGTTTTTGTACAGTATTGTATATTTGTTGCATATGCCACATCTTTAATAGCTTACAGACCTATCAAAATGATGTTGATGATTGCAAAATCTCTTCTATACAGAAATTATAGTTATAAATATGCACTGTATGTATACAAGTATATGTGAAAAAAATGCAAGAAAAAATAATTATGAAAGAAACATAAATCCTTTAGAAGTACCTGATTTCTGAAAATCATATAATAATAATAATAATAATAATAATAATAATAATAATAAATACAATAACAATAATAATAATAATAATAAATATAATAACAATAATACTACTACTAATAATAATAATAATAATAAATATAATAATAATATAACAATAATAATAATAATAATAATAAATATAATAACAATAATACTACTACTACTAATAATAATAAATATAATAATAATAATAATAATATAATAATAATAATTATAATAATAATAATAATGAATATAATAATAATAATAATAATAATAATAATAATAATAATAATAATAATAATAATAATAATAATATAAATATAATTTGGTCTATCTAAATCACAATCATAGACAAATACAATCTAGTAGCTTTATTATAAATATACAGTGCGTCCAGAAAGTATTGACAGCACCTCACTTTGCACATTTTATGTTACGGCCTTTATTCCAAAAAGGATTAAATTCAGTTTATACTTTAGAATTCAACACACAATACCTCATGATGACATGAAGTTTGAAAGTATTTGCCATGGAGGTCAAAATTGAGCTCCAATGCATCTTATTCTACCTGTGGTAAATTCGTTTGATTTGGAAAGGCACACACTTCTTTATATAAGGTCCCACAGTAGACAGTGCATTTCAGAGCCATGCCATGAAGTCTACAGAAAACAATTCTGCTGAATTGAAGACACATTTGAACTGAATGCCAAGAATCATGTCTGGTGGAAGCAGGTACTGCACATTACCTAGCCAATACCATTCTTACAGTGAAGCATGGTGGTGGCAGCATCATGCTGTGGGGAGGTTTTTCTGCAGCAGGAACTGGAGACTAGTCAGGGTCAAGGGAAAGATGACTGCAGTGATGTACAGGGACATGCTTGATAAACTCCTGCAGAGCACTCTGGACCTCAGACTGGACCATAGGTTTATCTACCATCAGGACAACGACCCTAAGGACAGAGCCAAGATAACAAAGGAGTGGCTTTGTGACAACTCTGTGAATGTTCTTGACATGACCAGCCAGAGCCCAGACCTGAGCTTGATTGAACATCTCTGGAGAAATCTAAAAATGGCTGTGCAGCAAAGCTCCCCATCCAGTTTGATGGAGCTTGAGAGGTTCAGCAAGAAGAATGGGAGGACGTTCTCAAAAACAGGTGTACCAAGCTTGTAGCATCATACTCAAAAAGACTTGAGAGTGTAATTGGTGCCAAAGGTACTTCAACACAGTATTGAGCAAAGGTTGCGAATACTTATGTACGTTATATTTTTGAGTTTTATTTTTAATAATTGTAAAGATTTCAAAACTAACTTTTCTCATTTTGTCATCGTACAGTATTGTGCATAGAATGTTTTTTGAACCCTTTCTGATTCCACTGTATAAATGCTCCCAAGCATTTTCTCACTCACTGTATTTACTCAGGAACATGTTATCAGTAGTTAATGTGTGAGTGGCTTTGAGGGGCTAATGTATAATTAACTGTTTTGCGAATCTGTTTTCAGGGCCAAATTTTGGCACGTCTGGGTCTGTGCACTCCAGAGGTTTTTACTCGATGGTGTACGGGCTGTATTATGGGCAGAAAACGGCCACCCCCACCTGGCCTGCGCATTAAAGACATGACCTTTGGCGGCGTGCCCGTGAGAGTGTATGAGCCCACGGCAGCCTCAGACCAGAAGAGGAGAGGCCTGATGTATTTTCATGGTGGAGGATGGGTGGTGGGCAGCATAGGTAAGACAAGCAGAAACAGAAGCTTACCTGAATGGTGATAATAATAATAATAATAATAATAATAATAATTGTTTATGAATATGTTTTTCTGAATTTAGATACATATGATGAAATTTGCCGGCATATTGCAAAAGAATGCGACACCATCGTTGTGTCTGTTGGGTAAGATTTCACAGCTTGTAAAATTGGTCAATGTCAGTTTATTAATCAACCATTAAAGTTATGAAAATGTTTTATGAAAATCAGTACCAGTAATTAAATTCAGCCTAACATAATACCTCGTCATTGTCCCTGAATCTTTTGGGATCTGGCATCTTCTTTGTGCTCCCTGTGTATAACAAACAAAAATAATAAATAAATAAATACATACATATATATAGTGGATGGACAATGAAACTGAAACACCTGGTTTTAGAGCACAATCATTTATTAGTATGGTGAACTAGGGCCTCCTTTTTCAGACAATACAGCATCAATTCATCTTGGGAAGGACATTTTCTGGATACAATCCGGGTTAGCACCCCAACATCCCTTTCAGACAGCTTCCTCTTGCATCCACAGTTAATCCTGTTGGATGTGGTTGGTCCTTCTTGGTGGTGCTGACATTACCCTGGATACCGTGGCTCTTGATACACCACAAAGACTTGCTGTCTTGGTCACAGATGCACCAGCAAGACGTGCACCGACAATTTGTCCTCTTTTGAACTCTGGTGTGTCCCCCATAATGTTGTGTTCATTGCAATATTTTGAGTAAAACTGTGCTCTTACCTGCTAATTGAACCTTCACTCTCTGCTCTTACTGGTGCAATTAATGAAGATTGGCCACCAGGCTGCTCCAATTTAGCCATGAAACCTCCCACATTAAAATGACAGGTGTTTGTTTCATTGTCCAACCCCTGTATATACATACATACATAAAAACACTGTTGGTCTTATTATTGGGAGATCACAGGTTTGATCCCCAGTGATGCCACTGCTATTACTGGCCCAACAATGGACTCGCTCTTTCTGTGCTGGTAAGATGCACTGGTACCCAGTGTGGTGTGTCTATGATGTGACAGGTCTCCTGTAAATGTGTTTAAATTGGGTTAAAATGTATTTAAATGTATTATGTGGTGTCTCTGATTTCTGTGTCAGTTGTGGACTGCAGAGCCAATCTGCCAGTGCAGTGAGGTTCACATTAACCCTGGTTACACCTGAGCACATCATGTGACTGTTATGAGAATTGTATCCAGATTAGATTTTAACCATGTTAATGGGTTTTTGGTGACATATTGATATTTATGTCTATGTCAGCACATAAGCAGAGCAAGATGTGGGTTTGGGTGATGTATCAATATATCAACTGTGGTATGTAAGCAATTGTGATTGGATTACTTTCAGATTTTAAAGCACATCTGTAAGTGGACAGAGACAGGTTTCATCTATATTTAATACAAGTGCAAATGTGTTTCTGTGACTGGATACCGTCAAGCAATGTTAATATGTTAATACAAGTAAAAATGGCTGATTTTCTCTCTCTTTCACTCACAACTGTGTGTGTGTGTGTGTGTGTGTCTGTGTGTGTGTGTGTGTGTGTGTTTGTGTGCATGTGGTTAATATTTGCTTACTGGTAGACAGCAGTGATAGCAGCTTTTGATAGGGGGGAACCGTCTTGTTCCACTGCATTGTAGAACCCACTACATTACTCAGAACTGTTCACAGGCTCCCGCAGCAGGACAATTTTGATGAATTGTTCTTAAACATTTGTTTAGAGAAAGTAAAATGCAAATTTCATCTGTGGTTGGTATGTTGGTCTGGCTTTTTATGTGGGAATGTAAAATCCGATCTCATCTGGTCACACTGGGGACACATTTTAATGACAAATATAAACAGAATCCAGATACAAAACCCATTTTAATGTCAGGTTTTTAAACATGTATGGACAGATATATAAAAAAAACTGTCATTTTTTTCTGATCTACTGTCTAAAATCTAATAAAGAGACTCTGAAGGGACAATAAACCACAATTGATGTTTTATGTATTTAGGAAAAATATCAAATCAAATTACCCTGCATGAAAATGATGCTGATTTGTGTAATTTTTCCTAACAGTTACCGACTTGCCCCTGAGCACAGATTCCCTGCCCACTTGGACGACTGTGAGTCCGCCACCCTCCACTTCCTCTCAGTGGCGGAAGCTGACTTTGGGGTGGACCCGAACAGGGTGGTGCTGGGTGGAGACAGTGCTGGGGGTAACCTAACAGCTGCTCTCAGCCAGAGGCTGGCAAGAAAGCAGACTGGAGACGTGCCATCTCCTCTCGCACTGGTCCTCATCTACCCTGCCCTGCAAATGGCAGATTTCACCCTGCCGTCCTACCAGCAGAACCAATCTGTGCCCCTGCTGTTCCGGACCAGAATGATCTTCTACTACCTGCAGTACCTCAATGGAGACATGTCTGTATGCCAGGATGTTCTGGCTGGGAGGCACGTTCCAGCCGAGCTAAAGCTGCACTACAGCAAGTGGCTTGACCCGTCTAATCTACCGCCTGAATTTAGAGGTAGAAGTGACCAAAAGCCAAAGGTGGGTTAGTTCCATAAAAATTGATGCATATAGCCAGATGGGTTCTAGCTCAACATATTCAAACTGTAAAATATTGATGAACAGTAATGTAAGGACAATTAAGACACTTTCAGACCTGTAGCAAGATCTAAAAAAAAAGCTCTGTGTTATTCATAGAATGTAAATATTCTGGGTGATGATAGGCCACCACAGCTTGGTGGTCCAACCATCCGAAACTTCTGCTGCAGATAATTTGTCTACTTTTACTTCTGCTTGACTTATTAAATCAGTCTTCTGAAAACAGGTGGTCACGGCACACGATGGTGAAGTATATCACACCATCAAAGATGGGCTGCAGTCGGAGTTCTCTCCTTTGCTGGCCGAGGATGATGTTCTTCACCTCACTCCGCCCACCCTCATCCTAACCTGTGAATATGATGTGCTGAGAGATGATGGGATCCTGTTCCAGAAGAGGCTGAAGGACCTTGGTGTGGATGTTACCTGGCACCACGTCTCTGATGGCTTCCATGGCATAATTAACTTCTTCAACAGTGGCTGGTTTCCTGCTGGAAAGGGAGCAATGGATCACATCGTGAGCTTCATAAAGACTCTCTGAAACCAAGGACTGCTTTAAGTAATGGACTTGATTATTTGTCAATTTTTCAAATGAGTCAGTGAACCAAAACATGGTGTTTGTTGTCCTGAATTCCATCTTTTTGTACTTTTGTCCATTGATATATGTAACTTATCAATTTACCACCTTGATGTTTTAGGCATAAGACGTCAAGTTGGTGAACTTTTACATAAAGCACAAAAAAAGAAAAATATCAAACTTGACCATTTGGTCAGACATTCGCAAAGACTTTATATAACACAAATTATAATACAATGTTATAATAAAACATCTGAAGCAGAAACGTATTTTAAATCATTTATTTAAAATTTACCAAGTGATGAAAAAAAAGAGAAATTAATGAATTTAATTTAATAAATGAAAAAATGTAATAAATATAAATTATTGTAAAAGTTCTACAGAACTTCATTGGGCTGAAACCTATTTCTGTCAAGGCTGAACAAACATGAGCAAACCGAGTATCAGAATAAGGTTAAGAATTCAGATAAAACAAAAAACTGATCAAAGAATTTAGATCAAATAATTCAGATCAAAGAATTTAGAACAAATATTTCAGATAAAATTATTCTGATCAAAGAAGTCAGATAAACGAATTCAGATAAAAGAGTTCAGATCAAATAGATCAGATCAAAGACGTAGAAACAAGGACAAACCAAGTGTAAACACAGGTGAGGTTCAGCAGACAGTAACAGGACTCAAGTAACAGTCACATGACCATTAGTGTCGGACTGAGGGATCCTGGATAATGTAGTCCGAAGAGACGGGGCTACATGAGACGAACAGAGGGAACTGTAACGAGTACGACCTCGGAGACCACCCCTCCACCCCTCCACCACTCTACCACTCTCCCTGCGACAGCAGGCTTGAGGAGAGACACCGGAAAGGAGGAAACACGACCCTCGGGTGAGTTTGACTGGCTTCATTTAATCGGTTAATAATCTGATTCAGCTGCAGCCTCCTCAAACCTGAAGACCCTGGAGGACAGACAGACCCTCTGATCAGCCTGGTTTTAGTACTTCACTGATGACACTGGTTTCCTCCCGATCCTGCTCACTCCTGCTCTCTTCTGTTCACTCCTGCTCTCTTCTGTTCACTCCTGCTCTCTTCTGTTCACTCTTGCTCTCTCTCATGCTCACTCTTGCTCTCTTCTGCTCACTCCACTCCTCCATAGCCTGTCTGAGCAGCA
Organism: Acestrorhynchus altus; assembly: GCA_034509495.1. Lineage (NCBI taxonomy): Eukaryota > Metazoa > Chordata > Actinopteri > Characiformes > Acestrorhynchidae > Acestrorhynchus > Acestrorhynchus altus. The sequence continues at coordinate 8,096,581 of CM067521.1, forward strand.
GTCCAGGGAGCCAGAGGAGGCTGTACGAGTTAAACCAGTAGTGCTGTGTTTCAGGAAGATTTGTGGTTGGTGTGGCGCAACAGATGACGCCACCAGTGAGCCTTGGGTAGGACTCCTAACACCACTGTGGTCCTCCTCTGTAATAAGAGCAACCCTGTAAGTCACTCACATGAAGTGACAGAATTCATGCGATGTGTGACTAAGGAGGATGTGTTATGGGTTGTGGCATGAGTTTACCTGCTGGTAACGTCTTTGGGGTTTTACACTGGGCATATACTTGAGACAAGGAAACACACCAGTGTACACCCTCCCTCATTGTCTCCCACCAGTACTGTTGCTGTGTGTGGGTCTCATCTGGGCGGCCAGAAGACAGGGAGGAACGGGTCCATGTGCGTAGCTGGTCACGGAAAACAACAGGTACGTATAATGTTCCACTGGGAATCTCCTCTGGGGCAGGTTGTTCTTGTAAACTGGCCTCCATGGCTTCATTAATGTTCCACCTGCTGGGTAAAACGATCACTGATTTGGACAGGATGGTCGGTGGCTCAAGGTCCACTTCCTCCTCCGTTTTTACTGATTGGTACAGAGGTGGGAGGGCTCCTGCTTTGGTGTTATGATTCTTATGGTGGTGTGTGATGTTGTCTGAAGAGCATTAAGGCCTTTAGCTGAGTGGATGTATTCAAGTTTCTTGTGATCAGTGAGGATCACACAAGGATGTGCTGTACCCTCCAACCAGTGACGCCATTCCTCTAGTGCAAGCTTAACAGCTAACAGTTCTTGATCCCCAATGTGGTAATTCTGTTCTGCTGGATGGAGCTTATGGGAGGATAAAAGGTACAGGAAACAGGTACAGTTGTGGCGGAGTACCCCTCCTGTGCAACAACATTGCCCCTACCCCAGTTTCAGAGCCGTCCTCCTATACCACGAAAGGAAAGTTGGGACCTGGATGTTTCAAGATGGGGGCTGATGTCAATGCTTCTTTAAGCTGAACAAATCTTTTAGGGGCTCCTTTAAGGATTGCTGTGAGTGGAGCTACTAAAATTTGGTATAAATCTCCTATAAATCTCCAGAAATCACTGTAGATCTGTGACTGTAAGTACTGGCCAATTAGTGACTGCCTACACCTTCTGGTCATTAATTTGAACCCTGCTGACAGTAACCACATAACCCAAAAATGACACTGACGGATGAAATTGTCCCCTTTAACAAACATTGTTTTGTAGTAGCTTACAGAGAACTGAACGTACATGATTAACGTGAGTTTCTGAGGTTGGGGAATAGATCAGGATATCGATATAAGCTAGCCTGCATCAACCGAGCATGTCTCTAAAAATATCATTTTTGCAATAACTGATCCAAACAGATGGTTAAGGAAATCGGACCGTCCAGGGATCCATCACAGTCTCTGCTGGCTAGTTCGGTCAACGCTGTTCTCCCTTAGATCTCCCTGCAGCCGCAAGATCAAAAACTAGTTTGAAGTCTCGTACAAAGTGATAACTCTGCGACTGTATAGATGCCCATGCAGCTGTGGCTTAGGTGAGAACTTTACCCAAGAGACATGGTATAACAAAAGCTATCTTCTTGTGGTCTGAACTTAGAGGAGAATTGGCAAAGTAAACAGAACACTGTAACAAAAACCCACTGCATCTGTCAGGATCCCCATCATAAGACTCGAGCTTACAGATTGGAAAAGCTGACAGAGCTCATGTGGATCATTGCACAAGTGGGAGGGTAGTGTTTCCAGGTTGGCCCTGTGTGGTCAGTGCTTGTATTCTGGACAGAATCTGGGCAAATTGCTCCTGTTAGCCAGTTCCTGCAAAATATCAGAAAGAAGCAATTCATGTTGTCCTTGTGTAACTGTCCTTGTTAGGACACCACCTTATACAAGGTCCCAATATCTGTTACTTCCATAATCAGCCTAGTTTTGTGTTCTGTTAAGGCTGGACAGACATGAGTAAACTCCGAGTATCGGTATAAGGCTTAACTGAAGATAAGGCAAGAATCAGGGTCAAACAGTTCAGGTCGAGAACAGGCAGGCAAAAAGGTACAAGCAAGGACAAACCAGAGACCGAGTGGAAAACTCAGGTTAGGATCCAGACTGGTAGACAAAAGAGCAGGGCTCTGCACGAGGCAGGTAGTAATGGGACATAGAGAGGTCATACGAGGAAAGACGATAAGATGATACAGGTATACGTTAAGGATCGCGAGGGCAAAACTATGCACAAGGCAAAGCAAAGAACAGGCTTAAATACACTCCAACCCAGGTGAACGTAATCAGTATACAGCTCGAGTCACATGTTCCATCAGGTGCCGGACTGACGATCCTGAGCAGTGGAGTCCGGGGAGTCAGAGTGGTGCATGACAGTAACCATTTGGTAATTTTTTCATTTTAGCCCAAATTTTTGGCAGAAGTGACTTCATCTTGAAGTGTTAAAGGAGTGCACTTTGATTCTGCAGCCCTTTATCACACCAGTAGTTTAATATGTAATTTGTTTATGAAGAAACATGTACACCTGTTAATCATTGATTTCCCCTAAACATATATTAAAAATACTAAATTTAGATTTCCGAAAGTTTTGTGAGAACATGGCATTGTAGGCTGATGTTTTGTTCCATATTCATTTTCTTGGAAATGTTCTACAGTTTGAATTGTCCATGATTACTGTGTTCTCTTTAACACTTAACTTACTCCGTAACAAGCAGGGTGAAGGATTGAGTGCACACATGATTACCCAAACAACTTGGAGATGAACCTATATATTATAGCTTTTTATATTGTATATATTATAACCTTATAGTTACAAAAGGTAATGGAAGTAACTTTTTAACATGGCACATATGAAGTAGGCTACAAATAACAGTGGCCTACCAGTAAGACGAGAAAAAGTACATTATAAATTCATATCAAGCAAGTGGTATCGGTTAAATCAATCTCTTCTCCTATTTAATAATCAAATCTTAATAGATTTTACATTAAAACTTGTCCTTTACTTTTATTTTGCAATAGCAAATCAATCATTTTTTCAATAAAACCAGAAAATGTTGTATATTAAATAGTAATTTGTATGTTAACTGTATATTATATATTGATAGTATATAAGGTCCACTGTGAAACATTTGCAGATAGGATGCTATAGGTATAGAATAAGTCAAAGGAGTTCAAGTACATGATATCATTATCTTTTTCAAAAATAATGGATCTTGTAATGGTCATAAACCTTTAAGGATCTTTGTGATTTTCTTTATTATTGTAACAGTGGAGGAGGCAGGGGATAGGGCAAGATGAAGGCAGATGATCCGCTGTGGCGACCCCTAAAGGGAGCAGCCGGAAGAAGAAGTGATTTCTTTTATTATGATGTAGTTTAATTGCTGTTTTAGAACACTACAGCTTTCTGCACTGTGATCACACCATGATGACTTCGGAGCAGGCAACGTTTTTCAAATAGTAATAAAAAAAAACAAAAAAACAAAGTCACTTACATTTTCGTTCCTGAAAGTCTGAACCTAGGACTTTGTTTCTGTTACACTGTGTTCTTTTGGTCCACTTTGCTTTTTCACACTGAATTCTAGCCACGCACTAAATCACTTTAGTATGTTCTCTAATTGTCTATAATGTGTGATGTCTCTTATATTTGACACTGATTGGTTTGTTTAGGTAAGTCTTGTTTAAATAAATATATCATATCACATTAAATATCATATCACATTACTCGCAGCATTGCAGTATGCTGCACTATATTGAATCATAAACATCATATATATGTACCCCTCCATCCCCCACTCCCTTCCCAGGTCATTTGGAGTATTGTGAAAGGCATTAGATAAAGTCCTGGACTCTCTGACCTGTTCACTGCCTCACACAAACGTCCCTGAGCCCACCATGGAGATTGGAATAGCAATGTTCTTCGGATTTGCTGCACTGGCAGCAGCCTTCTGCTTGTTGTACATTGGCCGGGTGTATTCTGAAGCAATGAAGGCAGAGATTCCTCCTGGAGTTGCAAATCGTAGAAAGCTATTCGCTCTGTATTGTGGTATTGTAGGAGCAGAAGTTGGGGTGAGTATAACACTTTTGTTTGTTTTATGTGCTTTAATTTATTCACTTAATTTATTTTCAGAAGCGGTCAAAACCCATCTTTAGTCCATTTGCTAGATTGACAGTTACGTGAACATTTATGTGCTTTATCCTGCTTTTCCCAATGTCTAATAATAACAGGTTTAAACACCTGTATCTGAATAAAGACAGATTAAGCTTTAGAACTCTAGACCAATTCTGTGAGACTATTTTTTTGTAGTCTGACATATTTATTTGCCTTTTTTACGTAATTACTCTTATATTTATATTTATATATATATATATATATATATATATATATATATATATATATATATATATATATATATATATATATATATATATATATATATAAAAGAAAGGACTAATAACACATTACACTTTTGTAATGATTAAATTGACTCAGATACTTATAATAATTTGTTTTTCAAAATAAAAAAATAAATCTGATTTTTTTTATGTATGTAGCAATGTTTTCCCTTTTCAGGACTTTTATTTTGAAATGAACACCTGTGAGCAAAGAAAGAGCGCAAACAATCCCACCATAGATAGGGTCTTGCGGTTCTTTATGACTAGCAAACTGCGTGCAAAGTGCTGCTCTCTGGAAAGCTAGCAAGAGCTTCCTCTGAAGCCAGAAGGCCTCATCTTTTCAAACAGTTACCAATGCAGTGCCATTTAGTGTGCTTCGAGGAGCATACTAACCGCATGTCAGCTGACTGACACTGGCACTGGCATCATGCAGAGTAATGAGATAAGTAGGAGGGCCAACCTAAACTCACCCAAAGAGAGTTAGGCCAATTTTACTCTCTTGGACTCCCAGCCTGTCAGATGGCTGTGGTTAATTATTGTCAAATTGACAGAAATTGTACATTAGGTCCATAAGGTGGAACCAGATTGGAAATTCTGCTGGCCAAACAGATCTTGGCCAGTGGTCAGTGTTATCTTCAGAAATGAGCTCATGTTTGTTATTATAATTACAAACACTTTCCGAGATATTTTTAACTGTTGGCTCCATTTCCCAATTCCTAAATAGGTTTTGATTGACAGGAATAATTAACTGAATTCTGTTCAGGGAATGGTAATCCATTGTCCACCCTGACGTCGTATGTATTGAAATCCTTTCTAACTTTGGTATGTTATGTTTCTGTGCTCATCAAATAATAGGTTAATAACAGATTCCAATGCATGACTGCAATGCTGTCATAGCAGACTGTCATGGAGTCACTCAGAATGCCGGAGGCTCATCTTCAGTAATAAATCCTGCTTTTTTTGTGTTGGTGGAGATGACCAATGAATCCCTGTCTGGAGGCACTGTGATCAGCGCCAAGATCACCAGTTACTTGTCCCACATCACACATTCAGAAGGCTTGGTGTCATGGTGTGGGGTCCGGTTTTGTATGAAAGCAGATCGCCTGGTCTTTATTACAGGCACCTTGACAGCCCACCTGTACATTAATGAGGTCCTGTGAGCAGTGGTCCTACCTTCTCTGAACTCGCACTCTGGTGCGCTGTTCCAACAGGACAACACTCGTCCGCATACTGCTGCCACCCCAAGAGCTCGCCTTGAAGATTCTATGCCATGGTCAGTCACTTTGCCAGACCTATGCCTGATTGAAAATGTGTGGGATGCTATTGGACACACTATCAACACTCCACCCCTACCACACAGTCAGGACATTCAAGCTGTATGGGATGGAATATCACAGGACACCATTAGGAACCTTAGGAACATTCTGAGGCTTCTTGCATGTTGCGTTAAACCCAACACCATACTGAGGGACACTACTTCTGTATGTGTAGATCAATCAATACTGACCATAGCAAGGACTGCTTGTAATTGAAATTCTGTTGACTTTCTGTTTTATCAACTCTGTTTCAGTGCCAAATCCTGGAGCGTCTGGGTCTGTGTAGTCAGTTGGCTTTATTGCGATGGCTAACAAACTGTTTTACCAGTGGAACTCCATCAGCTCCACCTGGTCTGCGCATTAAAGACACGACCTTTGGTGGCGTGCCTGTGAGAGTGTATGAGCCCACAGCAGCTTCAGACCAGAAGAGGAGAGGGCTGGTGTATTTTCACGGTGGAGGATGGGTGCTGGGCTGTATAGGTAAGACACACAGAAACAGAACACTGAAGCTGGTGTTGTGATGTTCATGACAGTAGCCTGATGTGGTGATTTAAGAGTAATATTAATGATGCTTTTTTGAATGTAGGTATGTATGATGAAGTTTGCAAGCACATTGCAAAAGAGTGTGAGACCACTGTCGTGTCTGTTTGGTAAGATTAGAAGGAATTTGTTGTGTTTATTATGCATTTAGTACAATAATTATCAGTTTACAATAATATAAATCCAATTTTGTTACATACAAAAATCAATCTGGGTTAGCAATGGCTTGTTAAATAGATTGTAGATTCAACAATCACTCACCTCAACAATCAAGAGCAAACCAAAATGAGGTTTAAATAAAGAGAGCTTCCTTCAAAGTCCTCCTCTTTTATGTCACAAGAAATTCATTTCAAATAATTAGAGAGCTGATAAAATGGAAAATAGATAGATAGATAGATAGATAGATAGATAGATAGATAGATAGATAGATAGATAGATAGATAGATAGATAGATAGATAAAAGTATATAATGTGTGTGTATACTGTATATATGTATGTGTGTGGGGAAGGTGTAGAACCCAAAGAACCTTCATTAACATAACATTCAGAAAACCTTGTCTTTTAAAGTGATGATCAAACCTTAGAGTAGATAACAGCATAAATGTCATATATATAAAACAAAAACAGATCACATGACATTTTGTCATGTGGGACACATTGAATAAACATCATTTAAAAGAACCCTTTTCTCCTTCCTAATAGTTACCGACTTGCCCCTGAGCACAGATTCCCTGCCCACCTGGACGACTGTGAGTCCGCCACCCTCCACTTCCTCTCAGTGGCGGAAGCTGACTTTGGGGTGGACCCGAACAGGGTGGTGCTGGGTGGAGACAGTGCTGGGGGTAACCTAACAGCTGCTCTCAGCCAGAGGCTGGCAAGAAAGCAGACTGGAGACGTGCCATCTCCTCTCGCGCTGGTCCTCATCTACCCTGCCCTGCAAATGGCAGATTTCACCCTGCCGTCTTACCAGCAGAACCAATCTGTGCCCCTGTTGTTCCGGGCCAAGACTGTCTTCTACTACCTGCAGTACCTCAATGGAGACATGTCTGTATGCCAGGATGTTCTGGCTGGGAGGCACGTTCCAGCCGAGCTAAAGCTGCACTACAGCAAGTGGCTTGACCCGTCTAATCTACCGCCTGAATTTAGAGGTAGAAGTGACCAAAAGCCAAAGGTGGGTTAGTTCCATAAAAATTGATGCATATAGCCAGATGTTTATATCGAAATAATAATGAAAAAATAATACATTTACTTTACACAGACTTGTATATCATTGCTGTCCAATGAAAAACATGTATCTGCGAAATGGCAAATTTACAGGAGAAGGCGCAAATATTTGTAACCTTGAATAAAAGGTCATGTACAATAAGAGTAATAACCAGTAATTTTAGAACATTTCTTTTTGTATGTTCACCCAGAATTATTAATATAGGGTAGAGAACAACTGCTGGGTTCAAATGATGGAGCAACTGAAAATGGACAAAATTAGAGATGCATGCTTTTCATTGGACAACAATAATATTTTGGTGCCTAATGGAGTGAAGGCAATGGAGAACCAGAAAGCTTTTTTTTTAAATCTAGAACCAGGCATCCTGGCTAAGAACCATTTAATAAACTTTTTTCTGTGAACAGTATAAGCTACCTACTTTCCTTAGTTTTGCTTTAACCATGTACTGAGTCCCACTGTATTTATATAAAGAGCCCAACCAGTGGCTTAATACTTCTACTCAAGTTGTTTTATCAATCTGCCAAAAATAGGTGACCACAGCCCACAGTAGTGAGGTATATCGCATCATCAAAGATGGACTGCAGCCGGACGTCTCTCCTTTGCTGGCCGAGGACGATGTTCTTCGCCTCACTCCACCCACCTTTATCCTGACCTGTGAGTATGATGTCCTGAGAGATGATGGGATCCTGTTCCAGAAGAGGCTGAAGGACCTTGGAGTGAACGTCACTTGGGACCACATCTCTGATGGCTTCCATGGCATAGTTAGCTTGTTTAACAACAGCTTGTTGAGCTTTGCGGCTGGAGAGAGGGCAATGGAGCACGTTGTGAGCTACATAAAGACACTGTGAAGCCTAGAATGACTTGCATTTAAGCATTTTGTTTAATATGCTAAATGTAGCTGAAATCAAGAAATCCTGTCTAGAACAAAGAAAATGTTCAGGGAGTGTGATGGACAGTACATACTCTTACATTTGTACTACATGCTGAGAAGTTGTCTGGAAAAGCATGAGCAGAGAATTCTAAACAACATAGTTATTTCTGAAAATAAGGAAATGACACATACTGGCCTCCTTCAGTCCAGGGACTGGGGACCGGGGACCGGGGACCACCAGTAGGCTATGAAGCATCTAGTGGACAGAACAGACTGCCTTTAGACATATTTGTTTTCCGGTGTCAACTACAGGAAGATGGGTTTCTCTCTTGAGGCTTGGTTCCTCTCAAGGTTTCTTCCTCCTAGCCTGAGGCACTTTTTCCTTGCCACTGATGCCTGCTGACCTGCTCGATTGAGGCTTGGACTTTCTGTAAAGTCTGAATTTCTGTAAAGCTGCTTTGGGATAACTCCTTTGTTGTAAAAAGTGCAATACAAAATAAACGTTGGTTGATACAATTAAAGTCAACATTTTTGTTACTAGACATGTTGTCTGATGTTGGTGAGAAATCTTGCCCTTTTGTAGGGACATTTGGGACAGATGTTTTAAAGAAGACATGCGATTTTGAAAGTCACTTTCCCACATAAAAAAATCTCATCACTATGTCTACATACTCCAGGTGACGGTGGCTTGGTGGTTAACACTTGGGCCTTGGCTCTGTCTGGGTGGAGTTTCCATGTGCTCCCTGTCATTAAAATGTGTTCCCGGCAGGAGCAGAGGAGCTCTGAGTTTACTTTCCCACATGTAAAATCTCATCAACGTGTATGTCATTTTTCTACTCCAGAAGACTGGGAACAGAAAGAACTGGAGCAAAACAGAGCCACTACAGGACCATGAAACCAACTCCTATCAGTAATTTTGAGGTTCAGATAGGCTTTCAAAATCTTTTGGCCTTCAAAAAAAAAAAAACTCTTGTGACACAGGAGTGATCATTGTAGTTACGTTGATGTGTCTGGAGGGGTTTGAGTAGGCCTTGGGGTGTGTGTGTGTGTGTGTGTGTGTGTGTGTGTGTGTGTGTGTGTCCGTCCTTTGATTTGAACTCTTGATGTCCTGAAGAACCCTTGTGAGGGTTTAAAGCCCTATCTGAGTGCAGTTTCTATGTTCTCCCCATGTTTCCTACATTCCAAGCACATAGATACACACACTTACTCTGTCTCTCTGTCTGTCTGTCTCTCTGTTTGTCTCTCTCTCTGTCTGTCTCTCTCTGTTCTCTCAGTGCAGTCTTGCGGGTGGATGATTAGCTGCTGGTTCTCACTGGTGTGTTGGTTGACTGTAATTGTGAATAGTACTGATTGTAAAGTGTCCATTGGTATTTAGAAAGGTATATTAGTGTTACTTCATTTATTCATTCTATAATTAAAAAAAATCAATAAAACCACCTTTTATAGAACCTTATTTTTGATTTTCATGCCAATTGAAAAAATGCATTAATAAATAAAAAGTCGATCTGATTTGTGATTACACTTGCATTCAGTCATTTGTAGGCTGTGGTCTGTCGGTTGTGGTGGGAATCAGTTGGACCAGTGGCTGATGTAGATGAAGGTACATGTAGACCAATAGTGGGAGTGAGAAGACAGGGTTTAAACGGATGTATGGAGTATGTAGAAGCAAATGCTAATGTGCAATCAACGCAAAACCTTTTTTTTTCCCTAAATTTTGAAATCTTGGCTGGACATATTTTTCACTTATCGGAGTTTGAGCATTTTCTACATCGCACAATCCAAGTAAATCCAAACCCATTGAGTGGTGATGTGATGTGGACTGCAGGTGGTCAGTCTCTTGTTCTCAGAACGTCAGTAACTTTTAGTTTAATCCACAGAGGTTCATGTATTTTATGAGATTTTCATTACAAATACAACAGCTGAAAAATGTTTTTTAGTTCTTATAAGAAAATAAACAAACAAATTGTACACACAAGTAAATATTTTACATGGTGAAATTCATACAAATATTTGAAATCTGTTCATGTTAACATCTCAAACAAAGATACATTTGAGTAGCCGAGGATCTCCTGAAAATAACAATATCTGACAGTAACTGTCTCCTGTAAATGTTTTTCTATTTTTTGGTGAATAAAATGCATCAAACTACAAATACATCCCACAATATTGGCCCAGGGGTCTAAAGGTTAATGGCTTAGATGAATGATGGGTGGTCTTTGTCTTATCTTTGTAGCAGTAACATCCTTTAGTGTGGGTTAAGTTAACTGTGGAACCCTATACCAGTGAATAGTGCTCTGTTTGAGATTCATCCCACACACCCTGCTCTTCTGTATGAGCCTCATGTCCTCTCCTCGGGCCCTACAGGTGAGGTCCTCATTAAAGTGCAAGTTGCTTTTTATTATGCTGTATTTAGAGCTCCTTCACTGTGTGTTTTCTGCATCCATGGTAACGTAGGTCTCCCTCCGCCTCCTACACTGGCTGGGTCACAATGGCCATATCACTTTCATCCTTCAGCTGGTGCAGGAGCTTTCACAGCAAGTGAAGTGTAGGACTCCAGCCATCCTGTATGCGGGACAGCAGTGAGCGGCATGCACGAGAAGGACGTGGGATTTAACAAATGGATTCAGCCGGGCTGGAGGATAGAGCCGAAGTATTCCAACAAAGTTCTGATTGGCAACTGGCTGGAGGAGAAGCTACAGGTATTACTACAAACCTATTTCTATAATTATGTTTATCTATAGATATGTATGTAACATACATCAGTGTCTGCACTGGGCATTTAACCTTTAGAACTCAAGGCCAATATTGTGGGATGGTTTTGTAGTTTGACATACATTTATTCACCAAACAATTAGAAAAGAATATCTAGGAGACAGTCATGCATAGCAGATATTCTTCATTTGAGATGTAAAAATGAACACATTTTCAATATTTGTATGAATTTGATCAGATTTTTCTTTTTATATGTTATTTTCCAGGTTTTTGGTTTTTTTTTAAACTGTGGGCGTGGCTTATAGTCCAGAAAATATGGTACTTGCACCTGCAATTGTTTTTGCTTTTAAGGACTAAAAACAATAACAAAATCCTGTTATTTGTAATGATAAGATTGATGAGCGTGTGTAAAATAAGTTCTTTATAATATTTGACAGTGACTAGCGCCCTGTCTAGGGTTGTTTCCCGCCCTTGCACTGCCCTTTGACCCTATTCAGGAATAAGCGGTACAGAAAATGGATGGATGGATAATATTTGACAGTAGTCCAAATAAAATAAAACATCCTGAATCTGCTTTATTTTTTTTGTTATGTATGTATCAGAATTATCCCTTCTCTGGACTTCCTTGGGGGCAAATAGCCCTCCCTTCTCATTTTCATTTATAACCCAATATCTGGGTCAGTGACATCATCAGTCCCACCCCCTCACTGATCAGTCAGAGTCCATATGCAGGTTGAGCTTGTTCATGTGGACAGAGCAGTAAACATGCACTGAAGGCTGCTTTGACATTTAATTAACTGGGATTTTATTCTTTTCGAAGTGTGAATAGTAGCTGTTTTTTGATTGACAAAGAGTCAATAGATAGAGTAAGATAGAGTAAGTCTTGCAGTTTGTTTTGATTTGTGTATCATGTCTCTAGGTTACTCTGATCCTGGGTTGTAAAGTCTTTGATATGTCATGTAACTGCCTGCAACATACAGATTACAGGTTTTAAGAGTTAAATTGGTTCAAAGGGCAGGAAACCTGGAGTTCTGTTGGGCTTTGAAAACCTTGCAACCCCAGTTTAAAACTGTGTATCATTTGTAATCCTGAAATTGGGGCTACCTTCCAAGGAGGCTTCCTCAAAGTGGCATTTAAGTAGTTTGTTAATTGGCTCCAAGCCTCCTTTGAGCAAGCCATATGTGACGGTGCCAAGGAAGATCTCCCTCTGAGGAAGTAACCTTGAGTGGAAACAAGACCCAAAAAGGGAACCCATCCTCCTCTGGTCAACACTGGATAGTATGGCATTCTGTAGTGCAGCACTGTATCCCGCAGCCTCGTGAATCTAATCAAATTCACGATTCATCAGTGTCAAAATGACATGGTACTGGAATGGGAATTCTTGGGTGATGTTTTTTTCATCTTGATAAATCAGTTCTTCCAATGTTGGTTTATGCAACGATTGCAAGCTGAGCAGAAACAGACGAGGATTTATTAAAGTAAAGGAAACACACTGTGGATCCAGACAGACGTTGGTACTCAAACTAACTCAACATACACTAACACTAAACCTAGACAAACAAAGGAAACAGATCTTCAAAAAACAATCTGACAGGATTTCTTCTGACAAACCATCAAAAGGACTGACCAAGACCGACTGAAACAAAGGGTCTTAAATACAGGGACACATTACAAACACTTGGGAAAGGAAAGTGCAGGGTTAATCATGAGACACATATGGGAAAGGGCAGAACAGGCAGGAGACAGGACCAAAACAAACACACAACCCATGTGCTAAGAAGAAAAGACAAAACAAAGACAAGACAGGAGAGTAACAGGAATTCCCAGAGCTGGCAAAGGAGAGGGACCAGACACAGAACTGACAGGACAGACTGGACTAGACATGAACAGGAGACAATAGACTTGACAGGGACTGAAGAGCACCTGGAGACACACAAAAAATGAGAATTGGGAGACTGAGGACTGGGGACCAGACTGGAGAAACACGAGATAGGAGACACAAAAGACAGGACCAGAGACTGGACAGATAACTGTGGAACACTGGGAACATGAGACTGAACAGGAGACACAAACACGACAGGGGACTGGATGTGTGATGTAAGCTAAGAATATTTAATAAGTAGACAGCAAAGCACTTTTGTAAGTCACTCTGGATGAGGGCGTCTGCAAAATTCAGTAAATGTAAAAGATGCGACAGGACCGGGTAACGGGACTGGAACAAATGGACAGGCATGGACACGTTAATGGTGACAGGGAGAGGAACAACAAAACCTGACACTGGAACAGGGACAGGAACCAAAACTGGAACGGATATGGGTACAAGGACAAAAGCAGACTGTGACAGGGGTGTGGACATGGGTCCAGACCTAGTCTGGGGAATATACATGGGATGTGGACATGGTTATGGGGACAGAAATGGCTAATGTCCCATAAATATTTTGTGGAGCCAGACTGGGCACAGTTCTGGAGGCTGATGCAGCCTTAGTAGTCTTTGCGTCAACCTCCTGAAAGACGCTGGACCGCTGGCGATGGGTTCCGCCCTTGACTCAGGAACACTGGCAGTGGGTTCTGCCCTCAACGCGACAGTTTACAAAATATAGAAACTGGGACTGCATCTGCCTGAATTGGCCTTATAGATATTAATTTTTTAATTAAAAATGAAATGAATAGAATAAATTCAGACCTTTTAGCTCAGTGGTCCAGCATTTCTCTCTTTCTACTCTAGACTTCAATAAATACATAAATCAAATATGGGTTTGAAATGTCAGTCAAAGCTTCTGACTCGGATAAGTATGATGGTATACTGTGTTAGTAGTTCAGTTTAAACTGTCTTGGGGAAATAAGACCATGATTATATGATGGGGGTTTGAAATTTCAGTTTATACTGGATGTTAGTGGTGATGTGAAAGGAGAGCCCCTGTATGACTCACCTTTAAACTTTACATTGTTTCAGATTTTGTAAGGAGCCACCCGCACCGTGGCCGCCCAGCCACCAGAGGGCAGCCATCCACCAATCAGGGCCACAATCAGCCTGATTGAGATCAGGTGTGTGGAGGCCATTTAAGGCTTCCTCATGTACCACTCAGTGTGGTGTCTTGGTGTGTCTATGCCGAAACTCTGCCTGAAAGCACCCAGAAATTCTCCTCCTTTACAAAAAGGAGTGCTCCCCCACTTTCCCTCCTGTAAAAGGGGAGTGTTGTTTTTCCTTCCTTTTAAAAATCTAGAACTTTTCAAACTTCCTTCTTTAAAGAGAAGTACCTCTCTATTTTCCCTCCTTATAAGCAGGAGTGGTTTTCTGTTCGCCTTTGTCCTCCTTTTGAAGGAGAAGTTTTGTTTTACCCTTGTTCCCTTCTCTCTGAGGAGTGGTTTTAAGTTGGTCCCTCTAGCCTCCAGCCAGGCTCATAAGCTGGGTTGCCTACTGATTTTTCCTGGGTGACAAGTTGGCTCACTCGCTAGCGCGTTCGCCTCTCAAGTGCCCTAGTTGGGGTTCAAATCCCGTGTCATTCATTCATTCATTCATTCATTTATTTATTTATTTATTTATTTATTCCTTTTCTTCCTTTTCTTTTCAGAGCACTGGTTAAATCCTCCACCAGTGCTCTGCTCATTAAAACTCACAAGCACCTTTCACCTTTCACCCATTTACCGGCCCAGCCTTCTGCTTTTGAGTTCACCCAGCTTCGTCTGGGAGTTAAAAACAACCAAGGTCTCAACCCTGGTGGGTTTACGTGTCATTTCCCACCTGGGTTGCAGAGCCGTAACAGATTTATCTGAATTTCTCTGCTCAGGCTGAAAGTGAGAAATAACGGAATATAAGTAGAAATGTTCTATGCTGTTTAATTCATGCTGACTTTCTTAAAATGCACTCAATAAATCGAAAGTCATTAAGAAACTATAATTGTAATATACAGTTAATTATCATAAAGCCCTAAAACCTCTTTTAAACACTTTCTTAAGCACTTCCGTCCTTATGCTCCTAATTATTTTGTTCCAGTTCCTTGAACTTTTTACTGCCTCTTCCTGTCAATGGTCAGTTTAAGCGCTAAACCATTCAGAAAGGAAATTACGTCCATAAATTCCATGTCCAAATCCTATAAACATGCACAAACGCGACATTCCATGAATAAGCAAAAGTGATTTGGCTTTTACTGTGCCTGAAAGCTCTCCATAGGGTGGACCCACATGTTCCTCCACAGCACTGAGCTGGTTTATTTACACAGTAGGTTTAAATATATTTGGTCGTTGGTTTCACAGCTGGACGCAGCACTGGTTTTTAACTGCTTGGTAAATGAAACAGGCGCAGGATTTATTCCATTGTCTCACTGCTTTGCCTATTACTCATTGACTCTGTACTAAACGATTTTCCTGCTTAATGATTTACTTTATATTTTATGTCTCATTTCATTATTGTTTTTTAATTGAATTAGAGAATTTATATTATGTGTATAATGGGTTGCACATGACCTATTCAGAATCACTTTCTCACACACACACACACACACACACACACACACACACACACACACACACACACACACACATATATATATATACAGAGAAGTGTATGATGGTTGTATGTATGATGATTACAAAACAGACTACCACTCCATATAAAAACTTCAAATGTGATTTTTTTTTTATAATTAATAAGTTCATTAAAAATGATTGTCATTTAATTACATTTAAAGTGCAATATTTTATGTCTTATCTCATTTTAATATTGATACTGTCATATTAATAATGTATTAAAACTAGAAATTAAATATTCCCATTTGATTTGAAAAAGCAAAAAAGCTTGAAATATTTTATTTTACATATAATAATGTATATAACCTTATTATATAACCTAAAAGCAGAAAGTGCTTCACAAACATTAGGGAAAAAATAGGTTAAAATAAACATTCATAATAATATACATAACACATTGTGCAAAGTGAACAATAAGAAATCAGATAAAAGACCAAAACAAGGAAAAGTGTATTAAAATACAGGCACATAAAAAGACATAGAAATAAAATAAGGATAATAATGAAGATACAGTAAAAGTGAGGATCGCAGATAAAGGCAGATGATTAGAATAGCATAAAGATGAAATCAACAAAATAATGTTTAAAATCCAGGGTAAACAGAGCTAGGGTTCATTTTTTAATAAGCAGCCTGAATTTAATTTTCAAAAATCATCCTGGTTATAACCAGGGACCCAACATCGTTTGATGGGCTGCACAGGTCATTCAATGAACTGTATGTCCAAAAATATGTCCAAAAGAATTCAGACACCCCATCTAATAACAGCATCCGCTCAGCTCACACTGCTTGTATTATCTCCAAAGAAAAGCAGTGCCAATAGAATGACATGCTGTGGAGCAGCTGCACATCAAACCCGATGCTGGACTAGAGGGGTATAAAGCCCCCTGGCATTCTGTGGCGTGATGTTGTCCTGTACAGTTCCTTTGAGATGAGCTGGAGTGGTACAACTAATCATCCAACATCAGAACCTGACCTAAATACAGCTCTCATGACTGGATGTAAATCAGATCATGACATCAGTGTTGAAGCATCTAGTATGTTGTGTAGAGGTCACCAATCCTGCTCCTGGAGAGCCCACTTCCTGCAAAGGCCATGACCACATGTACACGGGTATTCTTGAAAACAGTCAACCTGAAAATGGACCTGTTGTGAAGATTCAGAAACTCATTGGTCAGTGTTGTTGCATAGATATGTAAGGGTTATGTAAGGGTTTATGAAAACACTGTTGTCACAATGCGAGTATGGCTCCTTACTCCCTATATAGTGAACTACATAGTGTCAGGTCCTCTATTACCGGCCAGTTCAAATATTGGCCACTTTGGGGTCAATTCTTTCTCTCCTTTAGCCAATCGATTTGAGGGAATTCCAAGGAATTTCCAATTTACTCAAATCAATTGGCTGCGGAAATGAGGGAACTAGGCTTTACACCCAAGTCACCGAAATTGGAGAACTGTTTAGCACTAGAGTTCAGGTTTCCTCATATGAATAAATGTAAACACTGTTCTGTTACCGATATATAACGTAATAATATTTATCTGCATTTTGAATCCATACTTTCCTGATTTGTGCAGTACACTAAATAGGGAATAGTGTGTAATTTGGGAGTTATTTCAGTGTGATTTTAGTTTCAGTTCATACTGGAACATTCCCTTCTACAGTCTAACTGGTTAGTGGTTAGAGATATTTCTATCTTCCGGATGTGAGTTTTACATGGCTAGAGTCCAAACAGTGGGACGTTTCTTGGGGACGGGTTTAGATCTATGCAAAAGTGATTACAGCCACCTATTTCAGCTCGATCAGCAGAGCAGCAGCAGTGTTAAAGGAACAGGAAAGAGACAAATGGCATCTGGCAGGAACCTCTCTCTCTCGCTCTCTTTCTCTCTCTCTCTCTCTCTCTGCTGAATATGTGCTTTGTTTGCAGAGTGCTGCTGTTAGGCCATTTTTTTCACACATCTCTCTCTCTCTCTCTCTCTCTCTCTCTCTCTCTCTCTCTCTCTTCCTTCATCAAACACTGCTCAGGCATGCAGCTCCTCTCTCCCCCCTCAGTGGGGTCAGTTTACCACACAGAGGTTAAGCCTAGTCCTGGTCTGCGCAGCATTCTGAATAGAGATCCTCCATAGAAAATAAACGAGCCTTAATTCCTGTTTGGGAAACTGACCCTAAATATAATGTAAAGCTATTCATTCCGACATATAATATTCAGTGAATATAAAGCAACATACAGATTATTATCCCTGAAAAGCCTGAATCAGTGACTGTAAAAATGAGATGGTGTTTCACTTCTATTTTGTAAAATGAGGTAAAATTCATCCACCTTGGAAATTTGAAACCAGAGGCAGTGCGAGACACGTGTACTCGTGGTTAGACTCACCTCTGCCTGTAGACAACTGGACAATAGGAGTCTGAGACCGTCCTCATGGATCATAACATCTGGGCGTAATAGCAGAATAATGGTCAAACAAACTGATTTGGGGGAAACAACAAATTAGCACAGGGACAGCTGTTGGAGTCCACCATTGTGGATTCATTATTGTGTGAAAACCAGCTAAATGTTGCTTGTTTCTAACTGAATGAAAGCCCAGTTTAAGTGCCAAAGGAGCTTCCAGTGCATGTTTACTGCTCTGTCCACGTGTACAGACTCCTTCTTTGACCACACCGACTTATTAAGAACATATTAGACAAAGATATTTATAATAATAATTACAAATAAATCACAATTCAGCTCAAAAATGCTCTGGATGGTACACCTTGTGGCCAAAGCTGGGTATGTTTTATACATCTGTCGGTTGTCTGTAGTCTAAAGGCTTGTTTGTAAGCCTTTATTGTTCTCCAGTGACTGTGTCTGTAAGCACGTCTCTTCTTGGTGAACCTTCTCCCTACCTCTACACAAGATCAACCTACATCATTACACTGTGCTCTCTGGATAGATGGAGTTCCATCCAATGCAACACTCCCGAATCTAATACAAATCATGTTTAATATTCTTGATGTCGGAAGAAACAATGAGTGAGCAGGTGCACCACTTTCTCCCATAAAGCTCATTAATGTTGTCCAGAGCAGCTAATTTAGTCATGTTGCAGAGTGAGGGAAATGTATTGTTAGCTACACAGAGTGGTGTGCTTGCCCAGGCTGGGAACTGGGCAGTGATCCCACTGTGCTACATCAACACCAGTTGTAAAGGTGTATATGATATATACAATTCAGCTTAAAAAGGTTTTATTCCAAGCCATTGTGGAGTATTTCTATTGGCCCATCCATCAAGGAATGTAAAGAACAGCTGCCACATTCAGTTGCCTTTATGTCGCCATTCAGTTCAGTCGTGTGAAAAAGTGAAAAGACACCCTATGAACACCTTTTTAAACCTATGGACATTTACAACTTAAAGCTGAGGTCTTTAACATAACCAGTCTCTGACATCATCTGGAATAAAGACTTTTCCACTCATCCATGCAGAATTCTTTCAGCTATGTGATGTTTCAGTGTCAGTCTTTGTACAGATGATCCTCCTCAAGCCACCTCTGATACGATTAAGATTTCATAGCAGTCTCTATGATGGAGAGCTCGCCGTTCCCTGCTGCAGTAAAGTAGCCCCAAACCATAACACTTTGAGAGAGGTTCTTGTGCTCAAAATGTTTTTTGATTTGTGCCAAACATGTCTTCTGTTGCTGTGCCCAAAAAAAATCAACTTTGGATATATTTATCCAAAAAACATTGTTCCAGAAGTCCTGCTTTGTGTTTAGGTGTTCCCTGGAAAACTTGAGTCTCTTCCTGATGATTTCTTTCACTTTCACTCAATTCAACAATGAAACCCAACTAATGTCTGAGGTTTAAATGAAACCGGCTCATTTGTGTTGGTGGGCTAAAGGGGTAAGTTCATGTGAAATGATATTAATGGTGGTAAGATAACAGGATCACCACAGAGCTGGTATTATGTGGGTGGTGTACTGCAGTGATTCTGACATGGCAGTGGTGTGTTTGTGTGTGTTGCTGGTACTAGTGAATTGGACACAGCAGTGCTTCTGGATTGCTTAAACACTGTGTCCACTCACTATCCAACACTCCTACCTTCAGGGGTTGGACAATGAAACTGAAACACCTGGTTTTAGGCCACAATCATTGATTAGTATGGTGTACTAGGGCCTCTTTTTGCAGCCAATACAGCATCGATTCATCTTGGGAAGGACATTTTTTGGATACAATCCGGGTTAACACCGGAACATCCAGTTAATCCTGTTGGATGTGGTTGGTCCTTCTTGGTGGTGCTGACATTACCCTGGATACCGTAGCTCTTGATACACCACAAAAACTTGCTGTCTTGGTCACAGATGCGCCAGCAAGACGTGCACCAACAATTTGTGCTCTTTTGAACTCTGGTTTGTCCCCCATAATGTTGAGTTCATTGCAATATTTTGAGCAAAACTGTGCTCTTACCTGCTAATTGAACCTTCACTCTCTGCTCTTACTGGTGCAATTAATGATGATTGGCCACCAGGCTGCTCCACTTTAGCCATGAAACCTCCCACAGTACAATGACAAGTGTTTCAGTTTCATTGTCCAACCCCTGTATATATATATGTATGTATGTATGTATGTGTGTATATATATATATATATATATATTAGATCTAATATATTTTACAAATGATCTTTGTAAGATATTGTTTTCAGTTTTTTTGTGTTTATTTTAACACCTTCATCTCTAATTAGAGTAAAATGAACAGAAAAGTGGTGTTTTTGAGGCGTCAAACTAACTTTTTCACATGATTTGATAACATAATGCTTTTCCTGACAAGGTCTTTAAACACATTTGTGTGTTTGTGTGTGTTCCAGTTTACCCGGGAGTGTAAGACAGCAAACAGCACCAGTCGTCTGGACTTTAAGCCCCAGCTGGGACACAGGCCAGATGTGATTGTGAGACGGCATGCATTGCGCAGATCTGAGGTCTGGGCTACGTGACAAATTTGCTCACTTCATTTAACACCAAGGATGTGACTGTAGTTTGTGTTTGATGTCTGTATGGCAAGTGGATGAATATGAAGTTAGACTTCTTTTATAATTTTGAATATTTATTTGCTTTATCTTTATGAGTAGCATTCAGAATGTTTTCCCACAAACATAAATGTAATGTTTTGAGATTTGATGTGACACAAGAGATTTGACACAAAGCTGCCCCCCTGAGTACTTTGTAGGGTCATTTTTGCTGATTTTATTGCGGTAAGTCTTTTTGCGTAAGTCTCTTAACAGCTTTGCACATCTGAATTATTGCCCATTGTTCTTTGCAAAATAGCTCAAGCTCCATCAGATTGGAAGGATTGTATTTAGCACCGTCCATCTTTCTATTAACTCTGACCAGCTTCCCTGTCACTGAAGAAAGGCATCCGCACAGCATGATGCTGCCACCCCCATGTTTCACAGTGGAGATGGTGTGTTCAGGGTCATAATACATGCTACATTGTGTTGGTCTATCACATAAAATCCCAGCAAAATACATTTAGGTTTGTGGGTGTAATGTGAAGAAAAAAATTACATTTTTTACACATTCATACAGGAATATGAATCATTTTCTTTAGGCTAATCATTCTGGATTTCTACAGTTGGTCAGCAAGAGTGCACCTGTCCAGTATAGTATGGAACTAAACATTTCTACTGACAAATTGATATATTAGCACAAATATCTGCCATCTATTCACAAATGTCTACCACGATTACACGTTTTCATTTGGAAAGGGCCAAATTCAGAGTGGTTGGGTCAAGGGATTCATTTGGGCCTATTATCATCTCATTACATTTTAGGATTAATAGTCTTTGTTTAAAGGCCCAGCTGGACCTCAGCAAAACAGTGTCTGCAGTGTTTTAGGGTAATCCCCATTTTTCTTGATGTTCTTCATAAGATATATTATCCAGTGGCATTTTCTCTAGCAGGATTTAATTGAGCACATTATCTTTGTACGGAGCATCAAGCAAGTTGAGAAACAACAGATACTGAAATCTTTGTCTCACAAATAACTGGAAAATTAGAAGTTGTGTAAGATTCAATCTATACAGTCTAAAAAATCTACAAGTCTACAAGTTGTGCTCAAAGATGACATTGAACAATGGCCTCATGTGCCACTCTGCTCTGTACTAGTAATAATATACCACATGCAAGTGTGTATATAAGCAAGAGTGAATAGGTCTGTTTTTGAGACTAGATTTAAAACAGATTGAGAGCTGGACTGTCTAACCAGTGGTGGAAGAGAGTTCTAGAGTCTGATCCATAGCCATAGAGTTATAGCCTGATCATCCTCATGTAGCAGCATCTGCAGAATCTTGAAGCTACTACCACCTTAAACATGCACTTGACTAATATTTTGTCCAGGGAGCTTATTGTTATTTTAGATGCAACAGACTAATTTCTAATATATTAATAAAAGTCATAATTTACTGATAATAATTGCATCAGTCAATCACAACCCTGTATATTACACATTTGTGCAGGTTATGCCAAAAAAACTGAGATAACTTTTTTAAATAATTAAGGTCATATTTATTCTCAACATACTGTCACAGGTTGGTATGAGCATATAAAAGCCATAAGCTGCAGAAACCACTTTTTTTTTTAAAATTGGCTCTGAGATATTTATAGGAGCATGATGGGGATGTTATTTTAATCACGAGAAATGAGAACGGACAAGGTGTGTGTGTGTGTGTGTGTGTGTGTGTGTGTGTGTGTGTGTTTATCCTGACCTTTAATATTTTGCTTAATTGACTTGAGGGCAGCATGTAAAGTGGTACCAGGGTACCAGTTGCTTTGTTAACATGTTGTTAAAGCCTTGTTTGCAATTCAGAAGCTCCACCGATTGATATACGGTAAATTAACATCATGTGAAATTATGGAAGACTTGGAGATACAGTGGATTTCAGATTAGTATGTGACCTGTTGAGAAGCCAGTTCTCCGCTGGTACTGAGAATATTTAACAGAGTATAAATCTGTTTATAAAATAAAGCTGTGCAATACTTGCCTTACAGTATCATTCCTTTAACAGCATTGATTATTTTTTCATAATATTTTGGTGCATTAAAGAACGTAAAGCTAAAAAAAACATCCCACACATTAGCCAAGGGTTCTAAAGGTTACATTAAATGCAGTTCCCTTTGGGTATTTGGTGATGTTAATAGCAGAATACTCTTTGGTATGACTCTTGTCTACAGGGACTTCCTCCTCGGCAGCTTCTGTTCCATCATGACACGCCCAAATCTCACTACCTGGTCTCGCTTTATGATGAATCATATGGACGCCAGAGCACCTGTGACCTTCCCACCCTCCGCACCTGGCACTCTGACAAAATGGGCTGGATCCCAGAGAAATCTGATCATCCACTACAAAGTAATTTGTTCTAGAGTAGAATGACCACAGCACCACTTTGCTTCACTCAATCTTTATTTATATATACATGTCCAAGCTTGTGAGTTTTATCCACAGATGAACACTGATCAGTCAGAATGAGCTATAACAGTAATTGTTTCTACACTTACTAATAATTGTATCAGCTTCTCATACCATAAAGGAGTTTGTAGTTTTATAATTAAAGACTGTAATCAATCTCTTTCTCTACATTCTTTGTTCTTCAATGGTCAGAACCCCACAGGATCACCACAGAGCTGGTTTTATGTGGGTGGTGTACTGCAGTGATTCTGACATGGCAGTGGTGTGTTAGTGTGTGTTGCTGGTACTAGTGAATCAGACACAGCAGTGCTTCTGGTTTGCTTAAACACTGTGTCCACTCACTGTCTATTCTTTTAAACGCTCCTACCTTCAGGGGTTGGACAATGAAACTGAAACGCCTGGTTTTAGACCACAATCATTTATTAGTATGGTGTACTAGGGCCTCCTTTTGCGGCCAATACAGCGTCAGTTCGTCTTGGGAAGGACATTTTTTGGATACAATCCGGGTTAGCACCCCAACATCCCTTTCAGACAGCTTCCTCTTGTGTCCACAGTTAATCCTGTTGGATGTGGTTGGTCGTTCTTGGTGGTGCTGACATTATCCTGGATACCGTGGCTCTTGATACATGATACTTGCTGTCTTGGTCACAGATGCACCAGCAAGACGTGCACCAACAATTTGTCCTCTTTTGAACTCTGGTGTGTCACCCATAATGTTGTGTTCATTGCAATATTTTGAGCAAACCTGTGCTCTTACCTGCTAATTGGACCTTCACACTCTGCTCTTACTGGTTCAATGAACAATTAATGAAGATTGGCCACCAGGCTGCTCCAATTTAGCCATGAAACCTCCCACAATAAAATGACAGGTGTTTTTCAGTTTCATTGTCCAACCGCTGTAGTTGGGCCAGCTTGTAGATAAAGTTCAAAGTTATTTATTTGTCAGTAGAAAAAATATACCTTTGACTTTTTCAGCATATTTAAACACATGGACATTTGATCTTCATTTAACTATATTAGGAGATGGATCTGATATAACTGAACACATTAAAAAGAAGAAATGCCTTTTAAACATCAAAATGTAATTAAGAAAAAAAAAACGTTAGGACACCCTATTGCATTAATAGCTGGCATTTCTTTCTGTGGCTCAAATAATGTCAATTAGATGTTTTCTATAACCATCTTCCAGTCTCTGACATTGTAAGAAAGATTTTCCCACTTCTTCAGACTTCTTTCAGCTTTGTGATGTTTCAGCGTCAGTCTTTATACTTTTTACATTTTCCTCAAATCCCGTCTGATTAGATGTCATAGTGCATTCTATGATGTCTTCTGTTTCTGTGCCCAAATAAATTAACTTTGGATCTATCTGTCCAAAACACATCACTCCAGAAGTGGTGCAGTGGATAGTGGTGCAGTGGATAGCGCTGTTGCCTCACAGAAGGACAAGAAGGACCTTGGTTCGATCCCCGGGTGGGGCAGCCTGGGAAGTTTCTGTGTGTTCTCCCTGTGTTTGTGTGGGTTTCCTCTGGTTTCCCCCACCTACCAAAGACATGCATGGTAGGTCAACTGGTGACTCTAAAGTGGCCCTTAGTGTGTGTGTGCCCTACGATGGACTAGTGCCCTGTCTAGGGTTGTTTCCCTTGCGCTCAGAGTTGCCTGGGCACCGGCTCACCCTATTCAGGAATAAGCGGTTCTGAAAATGGATGGATGGATGTTTCACACCTCCCTTGAAAATCAAACTTTATTAGAAGCACTTCAACTGTAGCAATAGGTACCTGTAGCTCTGCTCTTGGCCTGAACTTGCTAGGACAGCTTGACCTGGCCATGTTGGCAGTTGTTTTAAATGTTCTCTACTTGTAAATAATTTTCTGGAGTAGAATCCCTGATTTCTAATAGTTTCAGGATCTTTTCAAATCCCTTCCCAGACTCGTCTGCATCGACAATCTTCTTTCTGAAGGCCTCAGAGATATCTTGGGATCTCACTATGGTCATCCCACTCATTTCAACAATCAAGAGCGAACCAAACTAATGTCTGAGGTTTAAATATGACAGCCGCCTTCAAATTTCTCTCTAATGATGGTCTAATTATTTGCAGCTGATGTGCTGCACCTGATCCTATTTTTTGCAATTATAGAGGGATTATAGAGAGAGATTTTTTTTGCCAGTGTAATATCTGTGCCTTTATTATGGCTATAAAGAAAAAGAGCATAAAAAGTTATGCTGTTGCGTTATCAGTACTGCATCACGAGTAGCAGTAGCTAAAAGTTAGTAGAGAGACTGTTCCAAATCTGTCAGTGGGGTAATTAATGACTGTAGTGCAGACCAGCTGAATCCACCCGCCACCAACCCACCCTCCCCTCTCTCTCTCACATACACAGGCCCTCCAACAAACTATGGTCTACTGGAGTCATTGCAGGCGCGGGTGCAACAGCAGCAAGGTGTGTTGCCCATGCTGAGTGTGTATAAAGCTGCATATCCTCTGCATCCCACAAGTGCTTTCTGCCAGCCTCGCCATGCCAAAGCACCACGCCTGATCTCCGCCAACCAGAAAAAGCTGGATCTGAAGCCCAAACCCGGAGATACAGCCAGTCTGCTGCCACCACTGCATTGTAACCCTGCTGTAAATCACACTGTCCTTATGAAACATTAAATAACCACTACATTAAGTAAAGGTTCTATATCTTTTCTGTATTAAAGGTTAAAGTTTAACAAACTGGAAATGAGAGTTTTGTACCAATTAAAGGCAGATAATTTAAAGGTGCACATTTCCGATGTTCTAAACCAGTTATTTTAAAAATGCTTACATACTGGAACTTCTCTATATCAACTAAAATCATAATATTTAAAGACTGTCCAAGTAATTGTTGTGTTTCATATCAGAGGGGAAAGTTTATCTGTAGTTAATGTATATCTATACTCTGATATTCCAACATCCTCACTTTGTGGGAAGTTACATCCTGTATTCTAGGCTTCATATCTCAGCATCAGAGTAACCCACTGACATGATACACATACCATAATAAACTACAAGGTCGACTACAAGGTCGACTACAAGGTCGACTACAAGGTCGGAAAAAATGATTTGTTCCAGTTGAAATACCATAGCAGCCTTCCAGTGCATGTTCACTGCTCTGCCCACGTGTTCAAGTTGAACCTTTAAGGAGAAGCAAATCCAACAACAGAACAAAATATTGCATTTGGTCATGTATTTATTTGAGGAAAATGATTCAATATTTCATATCTGTGAGTGGCAAAATGTATGTGAATTTATGTTGGTGGGTTTCCTCCCTTGAACTTCTTGCTTCAGGTCCTTCCACTACATTTCTATTGGATTAGAGTCAGGACTTTGACTGGGTCATTCCAAAACATTAACTCTATTCTTCTTCAAATATTCTTTGAAATAATGACGTGTGTGATTAGGGTTATTGGTTTGCTGCATTCATTTGATATTTAGCTCACAGATAGACATCCTGACTTTTACTTTAGATGTTTGCAGTTATAATTCAGAATTCATTGTTTCATCTAAGGGTGTAGATTTAGCATGGACGGAGGTGATGCATCCGTAAAAATACCCAGTGTTTATTCAATTGTCCCCACCAATAATTTGATCCATGGGTGTAGAATTAGCATGAACAGATTGTTGCGCCCCCACCAATATCCAGCAAATTGTCCCCAACAACAATTTGTTCCCCTCCATTCACTGACTCTCACTGTCCATGTGGAGAACTCTCTTTAGAGATGGTTTTGTAACTGTTTCCAGTCTGGGCATCAACAGCTCTTCTTGTGATCCATGATCCACTTCCACAAACGTGAAGTTCAGACTTTGATCGATTATTCTTTAAATAAAACAGGACACGCCCACTCAAACCTGATTGTCTCCTGTTGATTGAACACACTTCACTCTAATTTCACCATCAAATGATCTGCTGGTCCTAAAGGCTCATGTACTTTTTCCCTCACAGATTTGTAATAATGGATCCTTTTGCTCAATAAATAAATGAGCAAATGTAATGTTTTTGTCTCATTTGTTTGTTTTGGTTCTTCTTATCTACTTTAAGGAATCTCATGTTAGTCACATTTCTGCAAAACTGTAGAAAATTCGAAACCTTTCAAGCATATTTAATATATGATACCTTATACTACAGATTTACATTTTGCAGTTAATATTAAAAAAATTATGTGTTTATGTAGCTGCGAGGAGCTCCTTTTATGCGTGGCAGTGTTGCAGATTGTCATTTATAATCTTACAGACACAGATATGAATAAAATGATTTATGCTTCAGCCCTAATTTGCTTTCCAAGGAGGCATATCTGACTTTTTATTTATGTTTGTAACTCTCTCTCTCTCTCTGTGAGTGTGTGTGTGTGTGTGTGTGTGTGTGTGTGTGTGTGTGTTTGTGTGAGAGAGAGAGGGAGAGAGAGAGAGAGAGAGAAATTGAATTGGCTCTATTTGCTGAGCCGTGCTTATCAATTTAGGCAATAACGACCTGCAAATTCTATTTCTCGCACACATTTGTCGTGGATGTAATTTGCTTCATTACCGTCCCAGAATAGCCTTGCAGAGGCATGAACTGTTCAATTTCAAAACGTTGCAGAGGCCTGACTCATTTGTGGTGGTGTTGTGGGGAGTGGGGAGTTGGAAGCGTTTCTAAGGGCACCTGTCCAATTCCCATCCCATTAGATGTTTAATTACAGTGAATCAAAGTGTTTAATTACTAAAAATGAAGGATGCTTATTTTTGATGGTCAACCATCTGTGTCACAGTTCTCATGCAATGCATCTAAACCCCTCCATCTCCCTCTGTTCCTCAGTCCTACAAAGGAAAATGGTCCATTTATGTCATAATCCCAGTTCAGGTTCCCAACAATCCCTGTCATTGGCCACTTGATGGTGCTATAGTTACAGATCACAGACGAGCATGCAGGCTGTCGCAGTGCAATGTATCATTCACTATTGTTTCATCTGAGCTGGCTTTGATTTTTCTTGTGTAGAATGAACTATCGCTTGATCTCACAGATTCGTTTGTAAGGCACGTTGTATTGCAGCTTTTATTATTTCATTAAAGCATTGTTTTGCATTGATTTTACGCAGGCGTTGTCAAAGCTATGCTTTCACCAAGCATTACTTGTTTAACTGCTTTCATGCTTTCATTTGATGAAAGCCATTAAGAGGCACTGATAAGTACAGTCTCACAAACACAAAAGAAAATGCTTTTAACATATATGTTTATTAAGTAATAAGTTTATTAAGTACTATTCCTATATATATATATATATATATTATGTATGCATGTCAAAAATACACACGAGTTATGTTCAAAAATATCTGACCTTTATTCATAATAAATACTCATATTCAGATACAACTTCTTACACTAATCTCCTTCAGATTACTGTAGTTCCCTTGGGCTGCCACACACTTCTCCCAATGATTCTAGCACTGTCAGAAGCAGTGCACGGACGCCTCTTTTGAGATGGCCCGCAGCTGGTTCGTTGCATGCTGCAGTCTTCTCTGGACTGAAATCTGCTCCCTTTCTGGTGTTTTGTCAGCTTAGGGAAAAGCCAGAAGTCACACGAAGCCATGTCAGAAGAGTAGGGAGCCTGACGAAGCACAGGTGTGTGTTTGGCCAGGAAACACTGCATGAAATATGAAGAATAGATGGCTGCGTTAGCTTGATGGAGCTTCCAGCTACCCACAGGTCTGGCCATTTGCAAATTGGTTCCACTTGGGAATCACCGAACTTTATACACAATTTAATGCAGTAGCGTTGATGAAGTTTTTCTATCATTCTCTCAAAAACGAAAATCCAATGGTGCTCACTTATGCTTCCTCACTCATCTGGGGTCAGCTGGTAACTGACAGGATCACATACATACGTATACCAAAACCACAGCTCCCTCCCTAGCTTCATTTGTGCAGTGTACAGAGCAGCTCTAGAGTTCAAAGCATGGATAAAACAAACAAGGAAATGACAAAAATGTGTGTGTGTGTGTGTGTGTGTGTGTGTATGTGTATATATATGTGTGTATATCACTATATTATTTACATAGTGTACAGAGCAGCATCAGTGTTCAAACTATGGAGAAAAAATTGACATGGAAGTAATAAAATAATTTAATATTAGAGGAATAAGTTTATAAACTAGCATTACAGAGCATTACATTATGTTATGTTGTCCTCATTTGCACAGAACAATTACGACATTGGCTTCAAGGAAAGGACACAAGATAATTTATCGTCCTGAATTATTCATGTGTGCAAATTCTCAAAGAAGTAAGAGCATGGCATGAGTATCCTTATCCATCTTTCATAAATCCTGGAAGTGACACGCATTCGAGTTATTCATCACAGCAACTTTAGTAATCGCAGCCTTACTATGCTCTACATATCGACTGGTTGACATTTTGCTTATAGAGTTGCAGGGCAGTATATTTGAGTGAAACACTTAAAGCAGGAACACTCGAGCATTAGTGAGATTTAGGAGTTTACTTAGACTCAAGAGTGGATGGAAACCCCCAATAACAAACAGCTCTCATTGGAGCCACAGATTTATCGAACAGAGAGAGCACAATGAATCTGATCTAGCTTTACAATTACTGGCTGTAATAGCCTTGATATTTCACTTCTACTGCCACTGATTAAGATGACTGTGCATTCCAGTAACATATCAAAGGGCTTAATCTGGTCTCCAACCATGAATGTTGAGTGTTTGCTCTTACCACTCAGTCTTTTGCTCATGTGAGTCAACCTTGCTCAAACGCTGGTCTGAATAGTGGTTTTATCAGGCAGAACAAGGACAAAAGGGAACAAAATGCCCTTGGCTGCTGAAAGGACCTTTAAATCCTCTGCCACAAAGCCTGGAGATATCTCGTCAGCTAAGAATCTCATGTTGAATTGCCGACTGATGCAGTAGATAATGTCATCCATGGCAATGCACTGAAAGGCAGGACAGTGAGGCATTCGCTTGGAGCAGCACTCATACCAAAGCCTGGCTACAGCATGGTAGCGATACACACTGATGCCCATGGAGGGGCTCACATCAAACCGGTAAAGGAAGTTCCTCACTGCCACCATCTCTGTAGTCCTCTCTTTGCTGCCCACAATCAAACTCTGCCTCCAAACATCAGTTTTAGGGTTGTAGCGTAAAAGCGAGTACCTCAACGTGCCTCCTGAAACGAACAACTCCCCATTGCAAGCTGTGGCTCGATGGGCAACAGCAAAAGTCTCATTGGGCAGTGGTGCGACAAAGCTCCATCTGTTGGTCCTGGGGTCATAACGCTCAACTGTTGACAGGCACTCCCCGCCAATGGCATAGACATGGTCCTGTAGGGCAACGAGCTTACAGTGAGGCCTGGCCTCATTCATTGGACAGATTTCACTCCAAATGGATGTCATGGGATTGTAACAAAAGACCTTCCTTGAAGGCACTGCTAGACTGCTCCCTTGAAAGCCTACAGCCACAAACAAGTAGTTGTCCATAGTGCACATGGCACAACCCCTAGATAGAACTTCCTGAGGAATTTGGCACTGTAGATGCCAGGTGTCTTTGTAGTCATCGTAGTAATACAGTCCACTGGATGCTTTACTGACTTCAGACATTGGAGACTGTGATGGGAATCTACTCCACTCTGGTGACTCCATGTCTGCCACCATTAAGCATTTTCTGCCTCTCATTCGCTGTCTCTGGATTTGATCTCGCTCACCTGCTTTGAGTCTGCCATACAGGGTTGGATCTCGTAGGACCTGGAAGTAATTGTCTGACATGACTCTAAGAGCAGCCTTCTGGAGAGCATGGTGTCCATGTTTCTTGGCCAGCATCAGAGCCTCTAGGCAGTTACCTAAATGAAGCTTTCCTGTTAAACTCTCCAGTTCTGAACTTCCCATGTTGAGAAACTTGGCCCCAGCCACTGTTTGTACTTGTGGATCTTCAGAAGATTCCCTTCTGATGTGTTGCATTTCTTTACTTGAGTCAGAAGAGTTTTGGGACACCTCACTGGCAAGTGCTGGTGAGGGACTGCGGGGTATTGAAGTCATTGGAGGAGGAAATGGGATCTGGAGTTCAGAGTCTAGTGCAGCAGCTAGGTAGCTGTCCTTGCGAATTAGTCCACCATGTCTAAGAAGTTTTATAGGCTCCAATTTTATAGGAGACACAGGCTCCCCATCTGACTCATGAGATACTTCCAGATCCCTGATTATTAAGGAGGATGGGAGGGGACTTGGAGTACGGGGTTTATCCATGATACCTGACAATTCTGTAAGCTGCGAATCAAACAAATTACCAGTTTCGTATGGTCCAAACGTTGGACTTAGAGAGTGAGTAGGGCTCAAGTCAGAAATGGAATGTGAGGATGTCTCAACGTAATAATCATAAATCTTTCCACGTACTCCAGTAGACTGGTTAGCTTTTCCCTCCAGCACCAGGTCAGCATTCTCCACTTTGATCTCTGCCTTGGATTGGAAACTCGAGAAGATGCCCAAGTGACCCAAGTCCTGCCTGAGCTCTCTGCCAACCTCAATGCCCCCATCCAGTTTTCTTAGCAGGCATGGTGAACGACGCCCAGTTGGACTGGTTGCAGTTTTGTCAGCCTCATCTGGTAGCAGTAAAGTTAATCCTGATTTGCAGTCCTTTGCCTCACCCTTTGCCTTAACAGCATACTGGCAAAAAGGCTCCATGTTACTCCCCACAGAAGACTTTTCCATCGCGCTGAATGCAAAATCTTCCGTTTTAGACGGCTCCCTTTTAAGCGTGGCATCACTTTCCTCTGGGTTAAAGATGTCTTTTCCTGAATCCACAGAGGATTGTCTAGACTGGCTCTCTCTATTAGGCTCCTCTTTTGCAGTTTTGTTCTCAGGTCGTAACACCGTTTTGCAGTTGCTGCAGGTTTCAGGGCCTGTTTGAGTGCCTCTGGGCAGTGGGTTTCTGCTGTTGGTCTGAGTTTGGCCTTGAGCCCTCGAGCTGTAGAATCTGTAAGCCCAGGAGATGAGCAGAATCGCAGCCACAGACAGAGACAGCTTGCCCAGGAGCTGCATGTCAAAGCGCACTCCCAGCAGATCTGCTATTGGCATTTCTGGTCAAGCAGGTTTGACGATCAACAGGATACTGGGTGTTTACTTGGGATGCTGCCTTTAATGCATCCCAGGCAGCCAAGTTGCTGATGAGGACAGCAGCAAACTGTCAGCTCTCTTTCTCTTCTCACACAGGGACTAGGAACCTGATACCTGCGAGATTTGCATGCTGCATGCCACGAGGGCGGGATCTGGGTATTGTTCCACCTGGTGCAGGCAATGGCTATAAAACCTACAGCTCCTAGATATGAGACTGTCTGTGTGTTTACCTTTTTGGCAGGAGGGAGTTATCTCCTATTTGCAATAAAACACTCTTTTTTTTTTTTGTAAGTGGTGTCATGCAGCTTACTGCAAATTAACTTTCATTCACTTCACAGTTTGTGCAATGCAGCATTTGATGTGAAGCAAGAAGGTGGCAATTGATTTGGGCTATATTATATTGTTTAAAGGTATTAAAGCAAACAACATGTGGTTACTGGACATTTGAATTTGTGTTAAGGGTGTGGAGGCTGATATTGAATTACATACAAGTGCTGACAGACCAGGATACAGCTGTTTGCACAGTCAAACCTGGCCAAGTTGTTTGGCAGTAGACATGAATCAGAAGTTATGTCATGCACTGTTTATATATAATAGCTTGTTGTATCATCCATAAGCTCCATTCAAAGCAAACCAAACTACCAATGGCCACCTGAGGACCTGTTTCAAGTGTGCTGTGCACACTCAGTGACCGGGTTGAACTTTGTCACTGAGACGGTTGAACATTGTCTTTTTTTTGGACTGAGATGCTCTATTGCTACTTGATAGCTCGGTCATTTAGCTGCTCAAGAAACCTGAACCAACAGGCTTTGGTCTGAATAATTTACACTTGTGATATACCGGCCCGCTCCCTCAACCCCGTCCTGCTCGTGTGTCCAGTGGACATTTTGGAGCATTGGCTAAACAATGGTCTTGCTGTAGTGTGCTACTGGTAGGCCATGTGTTTCATATTCAATGTCAAATTGGAGACCAACACTGGGTTGCATTAATCATTTACACATTTTGAATTATATGGTCACTCTTTCTAAATTACGAGAGCCTTTTATGGCCCAGAATATTAGTTCATCTTTAGAGCCGTAGACTGATTTGCTGGGATGTTTTCTGTTAATTTGAGATGTAAATATTAACAGAATTTATATCAATTTGACCCTGTTTTGATAAAAAACTTTACTTGTGCTTACAGTTATTATTATTATTATTATTATTATTATTATTATTATTAATAATAATAATAATAATAATAATAATAATAATAATATTTGCTTTTAAGGAGTAAAACATCTGTACATTTTAGAAATCCTGTTGATTATCCAGAGTGTTTCTAATTAATTCTTTGTAATGATTAGATTGATATGGATATTGCAAATTTAAAAAATTAAGCAAATTATTGATAGTGGTACAAAATAATCAAACCCATCAAACCCTGGAATGTCCTTTATTATGTTTGTTATTCATGTATGTATCAGTGTTATCCCTTCACAGTACTTTTATTATGAATCTTTAAAAATTTCCTCTGTTACCCAATATCTGGATCAGTGCTGTCATTAGCCCCACCCTCTCTCTCTGCATTCAGGTTGAGCATATATGTGTGGAACGAGCAGTAAACATGCACTAGAAGCTCCTTTGGATTTAAACTGGGATTTAGACATTAGATAAGGTATGTCTTGTAGTTCAGTTGATGTGTATCATGTCTGTAGGTTACACTGATCCTGTTATGAAGCCTAGAAAATAGTATGTAACTGCCCACAAAGTGTGGATCTCAGATTAAGAGTGTGATACCGCCGACTACAGGCAATAAAGGCCCAGGGTACACACTCAGGCCTTTAAAACCACACAAGACATAATAACTTTCATTATTACAAATTTCAAGAACCGTCACCTTTCACAAACTGGTTACAATTAAATCTATACACAACAGATATCCGTTGATGTGTAACTGAATAGGGTTTTATTTTTATTTTTTTTATAAACACAGGGCATTTAATGTATATTTTTTTTGCTGCGTATTAAAGTTGTAATTGGTGGCTTGATTCTCCTGGGATTGTGGATGAAAACACACAAAAACATTCCTCACACGAATGCGATCATTCTGTAAACAAACTAATGTCGTGAGTGTTATTCAGGCAGAATAATTAAGCCATTAAACCATGATTTTCAGCACTTTCTGACACTTTTATTTCAGCTGACAGCATCAGTGCCTTCCTTGCATATCAATCGAGATGTGGAGAGACCTCAGACGTACTGTAGAGGCTCTTCAAATCTGCAAAGGTATGTGAATGAAACAAATACTTCAGAGAAAAAAAAGAGAGAGAAAAAAAAAAACCTGTCACAACAATCACGGAGGGAAAGGAACAACAATCCGGCGTTCTTAATGTTCTTAAAGCAACCTGGACTCATCAGAATGAGAGAAATGAGGGAAGGTGAAAACACAGTCCAAATAGGATGGGGACTGTCTTCCCTATTGTACTAAGCCCATAAAATCTCCCCTCCTACCTAGGCTTCTCCCCTAATCCTTTAATACATGGTGTGTCTGGAATAGCTTAAATTGCAATTCTTCAGGACGTGAAATAAATAAATAACTAAACACAAATGTGGGATTACTTTGCACCGGGCCAGTCTGGGAATGGTTGAGAGGTAGAGGACAAATGCAATGGCACGAAAGGGTTAAACAGAGTAGTCAACAGATGACGCTTCCCTAATGACTCTCCGAACAGCGGGGCTTTAGAGAGTAAGGCAGAGAAGAAGAGGTTTTGAAGCCAGTCCAGCTCTCATCTTTCTGAACCTTCCTGTGGTGTTAGAAGGGAAGGCTGGGCCTCTGAAGCCTAATGCAAAGCACACTTGCAATAAGTGGACGAAACATGCACTCGGCCAAACGTCTGGATTTGTATTAAAAGATGACTTTAACAGTTTTCTTTTGTTTTTTTAACCAAACCGTGCTTTTCTTCAAACATTCACTGCTTTTCTGCTTTACTGGACAGTGCACCTGCTGCATGGAGCAGGACCCCAACTGCATAACACAGATTTATTATAGCATTTAGTCACATTTTATAAAGATGGTTGCCTATAAATAATGCTTGTATATGTTAAAGGGACCATATAATACAGAGACTAGTGGGCAAGTAATCGGGATGGACAACATGTGAGTATGAAACACAATAAAATGTTCGTAAGAAACATGGTCCAGAATGCACAGTTTATACACATATTAAATTTAATGTAATAAACATATTTTTGCTAAAGCCAAAGGATTATTATTTAGTAACTACTAATTTTATACTAGATTGCGTAAACCGGCTGGTCTTTCCTTCATTTATAAGAGTCAAGAGTGAGGAGATGGTGGTCACTGCAGTGGTCATCATTTTCTATGTGTGTTGTTTTTTTGTCTGAAGCATGTTTGGAGACTCACTCACTTGTTCATTCATTCATTTATTTGAAAACATGTCAGTGGACTGTGTGTCACGTTCAAGCATGATATATAACATAATATTTGTTCAACAGCATTAAAACGTCTATTTTACTTCATTTAATTGTTATGAAGTACATTTTGTGCTATTTCAGCACTGCCACAGTGACACTGACGTGATGGTGTGTGTGTGTGTGTGTGTGTGTGTTGCGCTGGTATGAGTGGATCAGACACAGCAGTGCCACTCACCACTACCATGTCAGTGTCACTGCAGTGCTGAGAATGACACATCACCCAAATAATACCTATTAGGTGGTCCTGTGGTGTCCTGAACATTGAAGAACAGGGTGAAAGGAGGAAGAGAAACAAACGGACAGCAGTTTAATTATAGAACTACAAAGTGCTCCTGTGTGGTCAGTGAAGCTGATAAAAATAAACAGTGAGTGTAGAAAAAAGGAGGTGGTCATAATATTGTGGTTGATTGTAAACCAGTAAAACAAATCGATTTCAGAGAGTCGTCATGCTGTGATGTGATATGTTCACCACCGACCAAAGGTTTCAGAACCCATATCTGAAACACCTGAGGGAACACGTGAAGAACTCTTAATTACATTAAAAAGAAATTACATGAAAAAACACAGATACACACAAATTTAATAGTGAATCGGCCTGAAAGGAGAATAAATCATTTGGGGGAAAATCATGATTCATGTTGTCATAATGCATGAAAGGGTTATGAGTTTAAGTAAAATCTTAACAACCACTGGCCATTAATTTGAAGTTGAATAAAATAATTATCAGCTTAATAAAAAATGCTCAAATGTTGTATTGTGATTTACATTTGGTATTTTTTTGTGATCTTATTATTATCTTTTATCTTATTATTATTTTTCTTATTTTTGATTATTAACATTTGTTTATATATTGTTTTATAATTATTCTGGATCCTTTGTGTGTTATCTTAGGGGCTCCTACTTGGGGATGTATATCTATATAGTGGTGTTGGATGGTGTACCGTGGGCACGCTGATGAAGGCCTGACCACCAAAATATTTGTCTAATAAATTTACTGAAGATTTTCCCAGAATTCTTTTCACTTGGACAACATGTTCAGTGATGTTGGATGCCTGACATTCTTGTACAGGACGCTTTAAATGAGGCGTATGTTGCACATTGTAGTCACACTGGACAACATAAACTAGGTTTTTGCACATTTGACACATGAATAAATATTGTCTCTGTCATGCCAAAACCTTGTATGTCCTGAAACAATGCAAACTGCAAGATCCACATTATTGCAAAAAGAAATGAAAAATGGTAAACACAAAGTTTTTACCTCAGAGTGAGGATGGGATACCCTTGGGTCATTAGTATATACACACATCATCCACCCAGAAGGAATCAACCAATTGCAATGCATGACTGCAAAGGTGCCAAACGGTCATGGAGTCACTCACAATGGTAGTAGGTCATCTTTAGTGACCAGTCTTGCTTTTGTCTTGGTGGAGACACTGTGGTCAGCACCGAAATCAATGGTTTGTTGTCAAGCATCATATGTCCAGAAGGCCTGGTGTCATGGTTTGTAAGTTTGTAGCCAGATCTCCTTTGTTCTTCATTACAGGCACTTTGACAGCCATAGTCATATCCAATCAAATTGCCCGTCCCTGATTGAAAATGTGTGGTATTGGGTATCGGTTTTATTTTGTTATGTATGTATTTATGTATGTATCAGTGTAATCCCTTCTCATGACTTTGTATTTGAAAACTGTGTGAGGAAAAAAGGAGCAAACAGTCCTTCCTTCTGGGTCAGTGACTTCATTAGCCACACCCCTCTCTGAGTCTGCATGCAGGTTGAGTATAGTGGACAGAGCAGTAAACATGCACTGGAAGCTCCTTTAGCATTTAAACTGGGATTTAATTCGGTTGAAAAAGCTGGAATACTCCCTGATATTTTATCACACAATGATGAACTCATGGTTATAGAGGTTACGGTTAAGAACAGTCCTCCCTTCGGGAGGGTTCCCTCAGGGAAATTAAGATTAAGTCTGATCCTGAGATATGAAGCCTAGAAAATGGCACTCAGTGTGGATCCTGCGTTCTAAGAGTAAACGTATAGGACAGCGTTCAAGATCCTGGCCTTTACTGCAAAGCCAGTAAAGGCCGATGCCCCCCCTGAGAGGACATGGACAGGACAAGTCATACACCCATCAAATCTTAGCACGAGCACGCACAGCCATGTTGAGTTGATCATCTCCATTTTTTAATACAGGTGATATGAAACAAATGCAACAACCCTGTTTACACTCAGCTTCCTTTGAGGGAGGGAAGGAGGAGGAGGAGGAGGAGGAGGAGGAGGAGGAGTATGGTGGCTAACATGATCCTAGCAGTAACTGTTAGGAGAGAGTTACATACTGTACACAATGCAGGTCACTGAATATATTATGCAACGAGAAAAAGAAGGGTAGAAACAGGTGGGCGAGTGGTGAGGAGCAGCCGCTGAACAGATGTAAGGAGAGAAATAATCGTCAAACGTCACATGCACCACAACCTCGAGAAAAAGGCAGACGTACACCATGGAGAAGGATGAGTTTTTGCTTTCTTGTCTCGCGTTTCAAAACCCGCCATGCTGATCACACAGCTGCGGCAACATATGAAATCAGGAAATGGGCA
This sequence comes from Acestrorhynchus altus, assembly GCA_034509495.1. NCBI lineage: Eukaryota > Metazoa > Chordata > Actinopteri > Characiformes > Acestrorhynchidae > Acestrorhynchus > Acestrorhynchus altus. The sequence goes on from CM067521.1 coordinate 8,134,756, forward strand.
AGTCTATCGAGATCGATTTCATTGTTCTTTGAAAGCCTTGGTGAGGTTTCTCGTTGATGTTACTGGGGATGACCAAATATAAGCAATAAAGCCATTAAATGCTAACCAGTTTAACCCAGTTGTTCTTTCCCATAACCCCATTATAACCCCGTTATATCTCTGAATTTGATTCTTTTTTATATACTTCTTGTTATTTACAGGGATGTACACAAAAATACATTTAAAAAGAGGGTTTTTTTCTCCAGTACTCTTCATAGATAATGTCACCAGTTCACAGGACTTGTTCCTTTTTAAGTTTTTTTTTTTGTTGTGTTTTTTTTTGTACATTCCAGCCATGAGCCATTGAAGAACAACTAAATAAAAATGGAAAAAAATACTGTGCTAAAAACACAAAAAAAATGGTGTCCAAAAAGGGTCTCCTGGTTTGTGCTAGAGTACAGGGTTGTTGAGTGGGCCAGCACTGGTGGAGCAGCGCTTACTATTCATTGTCCTTTTGTTCTTGTGTGTCCGTAACAATGTTCACTCCAAAACGTCCAAGAGTTTGTCTCCAAAGAAGTCCAGACGCCTTTCTATTTGATTTATTCCAGTGACAGAACTATCCTCGGCTGACAGGTAGAGGTGAGGCTAGAAAAACGAACAAAAGAGGACTTGTGTATGAAGCCAGGGGAGAGACGGAACGTGGTGTTTCTGCTTCTTCTTCTTCTTCTTCTTATATTAGGTTGTTGTAATCACTGACACTATTCTCCCCCTCGTCATCATCTTCATCTTCCATACAAAAAGAGAGAGAGAGAGAAAGAGAGAACGCAGCGCTCCCTCCCCCAGGTGAGGATGCTGATGTCCACCGAGAGACGGACACAAAGTGGGTCTGTTCACAATCTGTTTGAGTGTGTATATCATTTGTGAACGAGTGTGTATGTATGTGTGTGTGTGTGTGTGTGCTTGGTCAGAGCAGACGTGTGAGTGTTTTCCTCGTCTCCTTTTTTTTTTGAATTCCTCCCCCCGTCACAGATGCTCACGTCAGCTCGGCCATCACTGTGAGGACGAGTGGCAGCAACGTCAATCGGAGCGTGTGCAAACCCAGGGCTCCACCTGTGGACGGCAATGAAAGACCAAAACAGACAAATAGACATTAAAGAAAATCAAAAGGTGGCATGTAAAGATCAGAAAATGCCCTGATAAAGTTACTATAAAATTGTCAGCAATGTTGTTTCAATGACATTTGTTGTTGTTAAAGGTTCAATAAACTTTGGCTCCCAATATTCTCTATTTGCACAATGGACCGTGACATGGTGTTGGCGTGGTAGTGGTGTGCTGGTATGAGTGGATCAGATAACACAGTGCCACTGCAGTGCTGAAAATGACCCACCACCCACACATGACCTACTTTGTAGTGGTCCAGTGGGTTTTGACCGTTGATGAATAGTGTGAAAGGAAGGCAATAGTGTCAAAGTATGCAGATAAAGAGTGATTGTGCAACACATCCAAACAATTCTCACAGCCAGTGTCCCCCAAGCCAACTAAGCTGCGTCAATAAAGCTGCATGACCCCCACCTTTAGGTGCTTGACCCTTATAAACAGGGATCTCCACCTAATCTGAACAAAATCCGTTTACTTCCTTCCACAGAAAGACCTCAGAGCAAATACGAGGAAGTGGAATCAGCTTCTCTTTCTGCATGGGTGCCTTTCTGAAGCTCTAACAGGGAAGACAAGTAGGCAATGACCAAGCAGCTTTGTATATCTGCAGATATTGCATTATAATTGCCTAATGCACTGTAAACAGTTTCTGAGTGAGCTCTACACTAATGCCGAGTGACTGCGAGCACAACTCATACAAATATTACACCGAAATTAAATTAAAGGCACAACAGAAGATGGGCAGCGAGCATTTTAAGCAGTGGTCTGTCAACACAAAACTCTTTAATGAAATGTTCAGCTCTGGTTTCCTGGATTTCGATTAAGGCTGGTTTTGGACCGAACACTAATGGTTTACAGCGGGGTGAAAAAGTTAGGACACCCCGTGGACATCTTGCACATATTTAAACAACATCTGTTCTGCATTTCAATATTATGAGAGACGGAGGTGATATAACCAAACACATAAAACTGAAGAACTACATCCCCACATGTATTACTGCTTAAAATTAGAACCAGGTGCAAATGATCAGAACATTAACTGTGGAAGAGGCTGCCTTATTTCAACCCCAGACATGGGATCATCATGGCCAGATCCAAAAAGCTCTAGGCCTTTAGAAAGAAAGTTGTGAAAGCAGATGAGTCTGAGGTGTTTAAAAAGATCTCAAAGTGTCTAAAAATAAATGACAAGAAGATTTTAAACAACTGCCAACATGGCCAGGTCAAGCCATCCTAGCAAGTGCCGCCCAAGAGCAGACCACCAGATGAGTAAAGAAGTCTCCAGCAATCCTAAAATGCTACAGGTTGCTCTTGCCACTGTTGAAGTCAAAGTGCAAGAACAAGACCAAACAGGTTTAATGTTTGTGGGAGGCAAGCAAGGAGGAAACCCTTCTCTCAAAAAAAAACATCAATGCAAGACTAAAGTTTGCCAGAGAACAGATAGACAAAGAGCAGGACGTCTGGATCAATGAGCTTTAGGCAGATGAATCCAAAGTTGAATTATTTGGCCGCAGTAACAGAAGACATGTTTGTCACAAACCAAACAGCATTTGAGCATAAGATCCTTATATCATCTGTGAAGCATGGAGGTGGAAGTGTCATGTTTTGGGGCTGCTTTGCTGCAGGAGGGCCAGAAGATCTCTCCATCACTATGACATATTTATTGTATAAGACTAAAGACTGAAATAGCACATAGCCAAAAGAATTTTGCATGGAGGAGTGGGAAACATTTTCTTCAGGTTGATGTCTGTCATGTCTGCCCTCTGTCAGTCCAGTTTACCTCCGTCTTCCTGTCTTGATGTTATTGTTTCCTCCATGTGCTCCTAAGCACATGGGTTGTTTGTTTTTGTCCTTGTCTCCTCCCTCGCTCCACCCATTCCCATCTGTGTCTGATTTGTAACCCTGCCCCCTCATTATCATGTCCCAGGTGTTGTCTATGTCATGTTGTATTTAAGACCCTTTGTTTCAGTCTGTCTTGGTCAGTCCTTTTGTTACCTACCATGTTTGTTACCACAGTTAGTGGTTTGTTTCTGTCAGTCTGATGCTAGTTTACTTTGTTCCCTTCCCTGTATGTTAGTTTTGTTACCTCCTGTTTTGTTTGTAGCTTGTTTTATTTAGTGTTAGTTAGTATTTCCCTGGTTTTGTTTGTGTCTAAGCTTTGTTTTTCTTTATTTATTAAATCATCTACCCCTACATTTGCCTCCACGCCCTCATCCTTGTTCTGTCTGCTCACACTTGACAGAAGGACTGACCAAAATCTATGGAGGCAGCAGGGCTACCTGGTTTTGTTGGGAGCAGGCTGGCTCTTTGGAGTAGGCCGTTTGAGAACGAGCTGCCGAGGCAGGATGCGGCCAAACGCAGCGGTCGGAGGAAGCGCCATAAGCGGTGTCCTCGGGATTCCCCCCTCACCTGAGGATTACCCCTCTTGTGGTGGGGAAAATTTTGGGAGGGGGCTAAGGGTTGGCTCTGCGAGCCTCAAGCCTGATGTGGTGAGAGGTGAAGCATGCTGGGAAATGGCTAATGGGGGGTCTGGGCTGAAAGACATGGCAGATGTCTGGCAGTTCCTGAGCCATGTGCGAAGGACTGCTCAGCCCCAGCCCTCATATCCCAGCGGCTTCAGCAGAGCCAGCTCCCCGAGCCCCGCGGGCTGCAGTGGGAAGCACCGTTGAGCCTGCACCACTGAGGGTATTGGAGTTGCACACTGTGGTTGCTCCTGCCGAGGCAGCACCTGAAACGAGGGATTTGGCAGTGGAGGTTGCCAAGAAATCAGGTGCTGCCTCAAGAAAGGCAAGGAGGGCGCATGACACCATGGAGACCCCATGTAATCCAGCCCGGGAGCTGGAATCATCAACTCCAGATCCAGCCCGGGAGCTGGAATCATCAACTCCAGCTCCGTCTCCAGATCCGGTCCGGGAGCTGGAATCGTCAACTCCAGCTCCGTCTCCAGATCCGGTCCGGGAGCTGGAAACCACAGCTCCATCTCCAGAGCCAGATCCGGTTCGGGAGCTGGAAACCACAGCTCCATCTCCAGAGCCGGTCCGGCAGCTGGAAACCACAGCTCCATCTCCAGAGCCGGTCCGGCAGCTGGAAACCACAGCTCCATCTCCAGAGCCAGATCCAGTCCGGGAGCTGGGAACCACAGCTCCATCTCCTGCTCAGAAGGTGGAGTCTGCCTCTAGAGCTGGGCCCAGTCTGGCTTCACAGACTTTTGGGACTTTTGCCAGATCTGGGCCCATACCGTTTTCCACATCTGTACCCTGGTCCTCACCCTTATTTCAACCTTTGTCTAGTTCAGTTCAATTTAGTTCTGTTTTTGTACCCATATCTGTTCCCATATTAGTTCCTGTGTCTGTTCCTGTTCCCATTCCTGTGTCTGGCTTTGTCAGCCCTGTTCCTGTCACTGTGTGTCAGTCCCAGTCCATGTGTTTATCCCAGTTCCATTTCCTAATCCTATCCTGTCCTGTCCAGAATCCAGTCTCCATTCCCATCTCCTCCTGTTTGTCCAGCCCAGTCTTTGGTTCTGTCACCTGTGTCCTCTGTATATCCCCAAGTTCCCCAAGTCTAGTCTCCTGTTTAGTCTCCGTTTTCATCTCCTGTGTCTCCTGTTTCCCAAGTCCAGTCTTCAGTTATGTCACCAGTGTCTTCTGTCCAGTCCCATGTACCCCAGGTCCAGTAATCTGTCCAGTCCACAGTTGTGTCTTCTATTCCCTCAGCCCAGTCGCCTGTTCAGTTTCCGTTTTCATTTCCTGTGTTCAAGTCCGGTCCTCTGTCCAGTCTCCTGTTTTGTCTAGTTACCCTTATGTCCAGTCGTCTATGCCTCATGTCCCTTCTCCTGTCCTGTCTGTTTCTTCAGTCTCGTCTTTTTCTCATGTCATGTCTCAAGTTCCCCAAAAGCCCTTTGTTCAGTCTCCAGTCTGTTCCCAAGTCCTGTCTCATATGTCAAGTGTCTCCCAATCTCCATGCTAATCTATATCTCCTGTCATGTTCCATCTCTTCGGTCCCAGTCCAGTATTTCTCCTGTCAGTGTCTAGTCCTGTCTGTCCTTTCTGTCTGGTTTTGGGTCCCTCTCCTTAATCGGGGAGTGATGGTTTTATGCTCCCCAGAGTTGCGCGTTGGGAGGGAGGCATACTGTCATGTCTGCCCTCTCAGTCCAGTTTACCCCTGTCTTCTTCTTGTTGTTTCCTCCATGTGCTCCTAAGCACATGGGTTGTTTGTTTTTGTCCTTGTCTCCTCCCTTGCTCCGCCCATTCCCATCTGTGTCTGATTTGTAACCCTGCCCCCTCGTTATCATGTCCCAGGTGTTGTCTATGTCATGTTGAATTTAAGACCCTTTGTTTCAGTCTGTCTTGGTCAGTCCTTTTGTTACCTACCATGTTTGTTACCACAGTTAGTGTTTTGTTTCTGTCAGTCTGATGCTAGTTTACTTTGTTCCCTTCCCTGTATGTTAGTATCATTACCTCCTGTTTTTGTTTGTAGCTTGTTTTGTTTTATTTAGTGTTAATTAGTATTTCCCTGGTTTTGTTTGTTTCTAAGCTTTGCTTTTCTTTATTTATTAAATCATCTTCCCCGGCATTTGCCTCCACACCCTCATCCTTGTTCTGTCTGCTCACACTTGACAATGTCAGAGACTGGGAGATGATTATTGGAAGCATCTAACTGAAATGATTTCAGCTAAAGGAGTGAATTCCAGCTTTTAGGACATGGGTGTCCCAGTGAAAAAAAAAAAAGTCACATCTCTGAATGAAGGATTTTTTTTTTCCTCATTCACTCTCATCTGTCCCAATTTAACTCCAGTCCTGTTAGAATGTAATGGCTGTACTTTACTATTTGCATTCTATATCCTGTTTACACAGGATTTGGCGAGTGCCTAATTACTTCAATTATAAATAAGCTCTTAAGTCAACAGGCTTTCTGCTATTTTGTAAGTACAGTGGAACTCATCAAAATGATGGTCCACGGTAATCAGCTGTATGCTACAGATGCAGAACATTACATGAAAATGTTTCTCTTAACATTCACTGAAGGAATCCATCAGCTACCTGTTTACTACTATCTTTATTATACTTTGTAGTTCTATAACAGACTGTTTCTCACTTTGTTAGCCTCTCGTCACCCTGATATTCAATGCTCAGGACCCCACAGGACCACCACAGATCAGGAATGATGTGTTTGGAGGGTCATTCTCAACACTGCAATGTCACTGACATTAGTCTGTGTCACACTGGCATAAGTGGATCAGACACAGCAGTGCTGCCAGTGTGTTTAAACCGCAGAGTGTCACTGCTGGAGTGAGAACAGTCCACTAACCAGAGAGATCGCCAACAGTGTCCTGTGAGCAGTGTCTTCTGAGAGCAGATGAAAGGCAAACCAACACAAACTGTTCAGAAACAGATGAGCTTCTGTCTCTGACTTTATATCTACAAGGTGGAGCAATGAGGTTGGAGTGTCTAATAGAGGGGACAGTGTTTAAACACTCCGGCAGCACTGATGTCTCTGATCCACTCGTACCAGCACAACACATACTAACACACCACCACCATGTTGGTGGAAGGTTGCCTGTTCAAATCCCTGATCTGCCAGGGCATGACTGAGCAAGGCTCTTAACTCCCAACTACTCCCCGGGTGCTGTGGATAGGGCTGCTCACTGCTCCGGGCACGTGTGCTCACTGCCTCCTTGTGTGACTTCACTAGTGTGTATGGGTGTGGATGACTCAAATGCAGAGGACAAATTCCCCTGTGGTCATCTCTCATTTTTTTTCCAGAGCTGTATATGGTGCATTCATTTACATATGATGTAAAATATACAAAAATTACATCACATGGACAAATATTTTATATATCTCATATGTGTACATCTATTACATCTGCATATGGGTAGCCAGAACTGGTGGTGATGCCTGTTTTACCAGAATTTTTTTTCAGGAACATTACAGGAACATTCTTCAGCAGTACAGTGTGTGATTACTGATCGTACTCCAGATACGTCAGATAAAGATTCATTTCAAATTTATTTAGTTTAAAAAGTCCTTCAATATTGGTGAAGTCCACAAGGCCCAGACATGTGCAGATAGTGTTGCTTCGTCTGCAGGCTACTTCGGAGCTGATATATCGAGTGCTTAGGTTAGGTTGGGTTGGTGTGTCAGGAGACACACACACACACGCACACACTGACCTCCTGGGGCCTTGTTCTACAAGCCATTTGACTTGCATACGAGGGGACTGGAGACTGAGCACTCGGTGTGACCTCATTCTGTCCCTGCATATGCACACCTGCTCACTGCTGCATTTACATATTCAAATTTGCATCCGTAGGTACCAGGGAGCAGAAGAAGGGGTTAAAGTATGAGAGAGAGCGAGAGAGAGAGAGAGTGTGTGTGTGTGAGAGATAGGTAAATAGGTAAAAACAGGAGGGGAACAAAACAGGAGGCACAAATGAAAAGTAGAAGAGAAAGAAAAAGATAAAGAAGGGTCTCTCCCACATGTTCTGTCCTTCATTTCAGGACTCACAGCGCTTTACAGACGTAGCAGAAACGTGGGTCCAGCCCCAGAATAAATGTCAGAGAGAGAAACAATGGCAGAGAGAAAATGAAGGAATGTAAAAGATATCTTAAAAGAATCTTTCATTTGAATTTTTTTATTTTTTACTTTATTCTTCGAAAAAGCTCTGTTAAAAGAAATCTAGTAAGACCTCGTTTAACCTTTAGAACCCTACGCTAATTTTGTGGGATGTTTTCACAGTCTGACTTACTTTTATTTGCCAAAACATATTTTTAATATTTGTAAATGATATTTGTAATCCAAAGTATTTATGAGCTGCAAATGCATTAATTATTTGTAATAAAGCAATTGATTTATATTGTAATATCTTATAATAACATTAAAAACACAAAAATTTTACATGTCCATAAGTATTCACATCATTGACACGACACTCAAAATTGAGCTCAGGTGCATCTTGTTTCCAGTGATCATGCTTCGGGTGTTTCTACAGCTTGATTGGACACCTGTGGTAAATACAGTTGACTGGACATTTGGAAAGGCACACGCCTATTTATATAAGGTTCCAAAGTAGACAATGGATGTCAGGGCACAAACCAAGCCACGAAGTCCTAGGAATTGTCTGCAGACCTCTGAGACAGGATTATATTGAGACACAGATGTGGGAAAGGGTACAGAAATGTCTGCTGCACTGAAGGTCCCAATGAGCACAGCGCCCTCCCTCATCTGTAAATGGAAGAAGTTTGGAACCACCAGGACTCTTCATAGAGCTAACCACCTGGACAAACTGAGTAATCGTGGTAGGAGGGCCTTAGTCAGGGAGGTGAGCAAGAACCCATTGGTCACTCTGACAGAGCTCCTACATTACTCTGTGGAGAGAGGAGAATCTTCCAGAGGGATAATTACTTCTGCAGCACTCCACCGATCAGCCTCTATGGTAGAGTGGCCAGATGGAAGCCACTCATCAGTAACTCATCAGTTTGAAAAAAAGGCACCTAAAGGACTCCTAGACCATGAAAAAACAGAGATTGAACGTTTTGAACTGAATGCCAAGTATCATGTCTAGAAGAAACCAGGCACTGCTTATCACCTAACCAATACCATTCCTACAGTGAAGCATGGTGGTGGCAGCATCATGAAGTGGGGGTATTCTTCTGCAGCAGGAACTGGGAGACTAGTCAGGGGTCAGAGAAAGATGGCTGCAGCGATATACAGAGACATCCGTGATGATAACCTGCTCCAGAGATCTCTGGACCTCAGACTGGGATGAAGGTCATCCCACACAAACAAGATAGCAAAAGAGTAGCTTCGGGACAACTCAGTGAATATCCTTGAGTGGTCCAGCCAGAGCCCAGACTTGAACCTGATTGAACATCTCAGGTGATATCTACAAATGGTTGTGCACTGATGCTCCCCCTCCAATTGAAGGAGCTTGAGAGGTTCTGCAAAGAAGAATGGGTGAAACTTCCCAAAAGCAGGTGCCAAGCTTGTAGCATCAAGCTGTAAATTCTGCCAAAGTGCTTCAACAAAGTATTGAGCAAAGACTGTGGATACAGTGCAGGTCTCAGGTTCGAAGAGTTAATATAATGTGTGCTAAGCTAAATCAGATGAATTCACTGAAGGTTTGGTTTCTGCCTCATTAGTATTGTACTAGATAAAGAAGGAGACAATCTATCTATTGATCCATGTGTAGCAACAAAAAACAATGGTTGGCAAAAGGCAAAAATTGCGTCAGCATTGAACCAGCAGCTGATACACAACATCATTTGTCTGAATAAGTGTGGCCTTAGTTTGTCCTCTTATCCATTGTGCTTTTTTCCCCAACCAATAAGAATGTAGAATTTCATTGATCAACACCATTTACCAGCTTCTGATTGGCTGAATACCTCTGCCAAATTGGTCGCACTGAAAACACGAGTGCGAGAACGCGAATGGTTTGCGAGCGAGCAGGAGAAATTTGTGCATCGATTGTAGCAGGTAATAAGTGAGAGCTCACACCGTTCACAGTTTCATACAAGAGCAAAGCCAGTCTGTGTGAGAACATAGTCCATCTGAGAGAGCACATTTATTAATCGCATGTGAACAAATGAAATCCATGGATGCAGGATGATTAAACAAAATCATGGCAGTAAAATAATGCCATACATCTGTGGCATTAGAACAGGGAAATTAGCGAATCAGCACTTCAAAACCAGTTTGCCTACCCCTGGTATAAAGTTTCCAAATATATCATTCACGGAAATTCATGTATCTCCATTTTCAGACAGCATCAAAGTCGCACTCCAGAGAATAGAAACTCCAGATAAGATGTCATCTAATGCCATGATATGAGTCATATGTTTGAGGTATCTAGAACCATCTCTGGTATTTTGTACAGTGCAATGTTAAATCAGTTAATGGCTCAGAGCTAGCAGGAGATGAACATGTGCGAACAAATACAACAAAGATAAAACGATGCCAGAGCAATATGTGACTGCACTGTGCCTCATTGTAATTTCAATCCATAACCCACCTGACCTTATTAACAACTACTAATACATATATGCCACGTTGTGCATAGTGCATCCATGCATGTGCAGCCCTGTCCTCACAAATCCTCACAAATGTGACCAGCACAAATATCCAATTTTGAATTCATGCAGTGTGTTGGGGGACCCCATGCTACAGCGACACTACACAGGTGGCTCTTGTCATTTCAAATATGTCAAAAGTTCCTTCTCAGAAAGGAAGAAGAAGAAATAACATTTCTCCTACACATCATCCCCGAACCCCCTTCAGTCAACAGTCCCTGAGGTGTCCATACTTACTGTTTTGATTCTGTGTGTTTTTCATCATGCTTGGGTTTTCTGCGGGATAGAAAAGAAAGGAGAGAGAGAGAGAGAGAGAGAGACAGAGAGAGACAATGTGTTAGAGGTTGAAATAATACAGAGCTGTCATGTGTTGGTGCATCGTTATATAACAATGATACACCGTGGCACTGACAAATACAACCGGGAGGAAGCTGAAAACTTTTCTGTGGCTAAAGGCCGGCAAAGTTCAACTGCGACTGACTGTAGAACATCATTTAAAACAGGTTCGTTTGGCTTAAAGTATCAGCTTCAAAATCACGGTGCTGCTCCACTGATCAGCTTCGGGAGTACAGTGTCATCGCCACTCCAGGCTCAGCTATATGTTAACTGCGCTATTTAACTCTGGTGAAGTTGGCGAGACAATGCTTGTGAGAACTGTGTAATGCTATGTAACCCAAGTAACATTTATGTGAAATCCTGTAATGTGAGTCTAAACCCTAAGTCAGATGGGTTAAGATTTACATAAGGTATTTTTTACTACAGGACATCCGCGAAATCGTTTAACCCATCAGTGAAGAGGATTTTGTTTGAAAATAAATGAAAGCTTTAGCGAAAACACCATGTCTTCCTTCCTTCCTTCATTCCTTACTTACCGTATTTTCCGGACTGTAAGCCGCTACTTTTTGTCCACGTTTTAAACCATGCGTCTTATAATGAGGTGCTTCTTATATATGTTATTTTCCAGGGTGTGGCTTATAGTCCGGTGCGGCTTATAGTCTGGAAAATACCTTACTTACTTCTCCAATAACCCCTTTGCTGCTTTACAAATGCTTATGTCTCACTTTTCCCGTCTTCCTCCACGCCACCACCAGTACGGTACTCTTGGTCGTCCAGGGGGTTCAGGGCTCCACCCCTGCCTTTCATACCCTGATCGGAGAGGCTCCAGACTTTTCAAGACCTGGTTTGACTACGGGGGCCAATGCTAAAGCCTTTATCTCATAATTATGTAGGTATGAACATTTCCCACATACTTAAACATTCTGACGTATCTATGTCATGATGAAACTAAACACCTCCTCACCACCTCAGTGCAGAGGAATCTGGCTAAATATTTATTTTCCAGAGGATTTGAGGGAATATTTACCCACGTATCAATTTTCACTGGACTAATATAACCTGAGGTTATTTTTTATGTCTCATTGTAGGTAAAATCGTCTCTGATTTTTTACTGACATGGGAAAAAAGACTGATATGGTACATTCAGACGGGACTAAAATCACAGAGAACCTCCCACAAGAACGACTTTACCTCACCTCCCCTATTAATATTGCATAAATAGGGTTTAAGGCTTCAGTCCACGATTCTTTCAGTTGTAATTCTGGTTCCTTACCTCTCATCCTGAAATGCGTGTGTAAAGCATATCCTTTCGTGATCACTCAAAGTGCAAATTATAGCTCTTGACAAGCTATTGATCAGCAGAGCAATGGAGACTTTTTTGCACTATGCTCTTCAGCACTCACAGACCCTGCTTCATAACTATACATGGGGAGACCTGTTATGGAGGTGCTGTCCAATTACAGCACCACTCTGTTTAGTGAGCTCTTTAGAACCCTTCCTTTACTAATGCTGTGTTTCTTGTCATCTTGTCGTGTTATTTTGTTGTGCTCTCTTATTGTCGACCAGAGGAGGATGGGTAACTCTCAAAGTGTATTCCTCCTGAGGCTTGGACCCAGATGTCATGTCTGTCTCTTGTCAGCCCGGTCTCCCCTGTCAGTTTCCCCTATGTGCTCCTTAGCACATGGTTTGTGTTTGTTTTGGTTCTGTCTCCTCCCTTGCTCCGCCCATTCCCACCTGTGTCTCGTTTGTAACCACGCCCCTTTGTAATCAGTAGTTTCAGGTGTGTCCAGTGTTTTGTATTTAAGACCCTTTGTTTCAGGCCGTCTTGTTCAGTCCACTGTTATGCTGACTGTGTATGTAGGCATTGTTTCTTTGTTTGTTTGATACAGTTTTACTTTGTTAGTTTATGTTCTGTTTTCGTCAGCTCTGTTGTTTTGTATTGGTTAGTGTATTTAGTTCATCTTGTTCTTTGTTTTCTTATTAAATCTTCAACCCCTGCATTTGCTTCCGAACCCTTCGTTATCCCTCCTGCCCGTCCGATCCTGACACCAGATCTCTGTAAAGCTGCTTTGTAATGCTTCTGTTGTAAAAAAACACAATATAAATAAACTTTGATTGGTTGATTTATGGAGTGGAATGAATGAATGAATGACTTGACTCTTCATTATGAGTGTTATGTAGTGGGCACCAGTGGCAATGGGACTCAATCAAACACCTAATTTTAGTGATTAAGAGGTGTCCCAATACTTTTGTCCATATAGTAAATGGACATTTCCTGCTGGCCCACTTGCTTTTTTTTTTGTGTTGGCCACAAATTATTACCTCTAATTTATGTTGCTTGTATGGTTTCTGCAAAAACTGCCTCAATTTTATATTTTATCTTTATTTTATCTCTATTTTATTTTTTCCACATTGAGTAAGCTTTTGACAGCAAACATTTGAGTGGACAAACTGTGCAAATTTTTTTTCTCAGAGCTCCTGGACCTTTTGCCCTTTGAGCATGCCTACTACTCTCACAACATTACCCGAGAGTCATCTTCCACATCATTACTCTCTTCACCTCTTCTACAGCGGATGTCAATTACTGAGGCCCAAAGCAATGGGATCCTTCCTCTCTTGCTACTAATCTCTGTTCTTTATTAGAGCGGCTGATATCTAATGAAGGGGCCGAGCTGCACGGTCCATTCTCAGTCATTCAGCCAAGTGTCGTAACCATTTCATTCCAATGCCGGGGGGAAAAGTCCAAAGCCTCTCCATCAGCTTCAGACTAAGACACAGACGGATGGCCTACAACCTGCAGGGGGGCAGCGGATGCCGTGGGGCGCGGCGGGCCATTAAATGAACATTAATGCTCCTTTTTTTTTTTTTTTTGGCTCAATCTGTCCCCTCAGACAGCACCTTCCTCAAAGTGTCACTTCCAGCCAAATGACTCCACCCACACCCCCCCCTCCTTTCCGCACATTTCTTGGCCTGCCCAACAATTTGTACATTTTCAGGAGATCTTAATGAGGAGATGGCAGTGGGGTGATCAGTCAAATGATGAACTGCCTGTCTTCTGTTCCATTACAGATCTGGAACGTGTGGGAGAATGAAGACAGCCCTACCCACCTCTTTCTGAATGAAGCCTTGGCGCCTCACTGACTGCTTTGTGTGCCTTTTTTTTTTTTTACATTAGCAATCCGCTTTGTGAGCCATATTTAGAAACGGCGGGTGTGTTGGTTGTTTGTGTGCTGCAGATTGTTCTTGGAAGAAAGGAAGAGCAAAAATAGAGAATCTAAATGTATAATATACGACGGTGTTTGAAACATGGGAGCATGCATGTGTTTCACTGCGGTCGGTTTGCCACTGATGTGATCAGCCATGTCTATATCTGGAATCCTTCAGTGAAAGAAAAAGAACGTCCTTCATCTCCTAAAGAGCCTGTTTGATTAGATCTGGAGCTCCACTATAGGCGGATATCTCCTAAGACTCGCTCAGAGGGAAAACTGGTCTGTTCTGCAGATGTAATAGAGATGCACAAACACAAGGGGATACACTGTGTGCATACACTCATAGCTTATATACTTTTCCATGAGTTCAGCATAGGGGTATGAAGCTCATCAGCATTAAGCTGTGGAAAACTCTCTGGAGAGATGGCATTCCATTAGAACTAATCATCCAATGTCAGTGTCTCACTAATGCTTTCGTGGGTGAATACAGTCAAACATTTACAACAATTGTTCCAACATCTAGTGAAAAGCCCTGAAGAGCAATGGTGATCAGTTGATGATTACTATCTATACAATGAGTAAGGCTGAGCACTGGCCAGCAGAGTTCAAGAGGCATGATATGGCAAGTCAGATGGACATCTGGGCATGCCCAGGCTGTGCCCTCAGGTAATTTACATTCTGATATCCCATGACTTCTGGTATGTCAGTGCATATTTTATATAGATTCAGGACTTCTCGGGACTTTTATTCTAGATTTCAACACCGTATGAGAAAAGAAAGAGAGCAAACAGCCCAGTTCTCAATAACACAATTTTTGGGTCTGTGACATCATTAGCTCCACACCCACTCCATGTACATGCACGTACATGTGGACACAGCAGTGAACATGCTCTCAATTTTCTTTTCCTGAGCAGAAACACTTGCTTATATGACATCACATCCACGGTTAGATAGGGTAAGGCATGTCGTTTGTTTTGAAACGTGTCTGTAGGTTACTCAGATCCCGACATTTAAAGCCTAGAATATGGCATGTAACTATTTGCAAATCCCTGGTTCTAGGAGTTAAACCACATGCCCTTCTGCAACTCTGTCTTTGATCTATTGGTTAAAAACACCAGGCGGTGACAAACACCAGTCAGTCCACAACTCCCAGCCAAAATCTAGGACAGCCTTTTCACATGACAGAACTAGAACTGAACAGCCCTGTTGACTTAATTCCTATTTAGATATCTGAGCCATTCAAGTAGCCAAAGAAAATACATACTCTTAAAGGCCTGGCACAGTATTTTTCCATCATACCCGAAATGTCTGTCTATTACTGTTGTACATTAATTCGTTCAGAATAATAGTTCGGTCTTTAAATAGTTACACTGGTTCCAAAACCACTTTCAAAATGATTTGATTTGATCATAATGATCATGGACGACTTACTGACATTAACTTCACGTTCACTGAAAAACTGTGAGCTCAACATCCCACATCACTGAGTGTTGGGTTCAGCCATCAGTTGGGTACAGCTGCAAATAGGAGTTTTGTCCTGGTTGTATGATTTGGCTGGGATAAATCAATTCACTTTTGTGTGCATTGAGGGACTGCGAGGCTGTAAGGTGTCCCACATCTCATTTTGCCAGCATGTGGAGAGCTTTTGCCTGTCTCAAATGAGCCTGTTTAACATAATGACCCCGAGGCCAATTCTGAGGGATAGTTTTAGTGTGAGGGACGTTTATTCACCGTGTTCGTTTTTTAGTATTTATAGGAGAAAGTCACACCTGCCAAATATTGTCATTTCAGGAGATCCTATGGTAATCAACTTTTGTCTTCCTTTGAGATGTAAGTATTAAGTGGATTTAGATATGTCTGTGAATTTGACCATATGAGAAAACCTGCGGGGAAGTGACGATCCAGAGTGATATTGAGCTCAAAAAATTATGGAATACCATTTCTCTCAAAATGCTACTTTACTTCTGTGAAGGTGCTCCTTGTATCACGTTCTATGACTAGTATTAAGCTGGACTATAATGAAAGCTTCTGTGGGACTGGAACAAACTGGCCTGTCCACTGTCCACTGGAACATACTGGCCTGTCCACTGGCCTGTCTCACAGACCAACTTCAAGAACAGCATGTTCACACACACACACACACACACACACACACACACACACACACACACACACACACACACACACACACACTCTGTCAGGCACCGAGGGGGTCTTCTAACTAGTTATTAAAGATTAAACTGGTCAACTAGTTAAGTAAGTTATTACTGAACCATTAAGCTGTGTAAGCAAACACCTCTTAACTCAGTTCAGGCAATCATTTGCTTGTTGTGGTTAAAGGTGTTTGCTACAGTGCTACAGGTGTTAAATGTGTTTTTAAATGAGTTAAAAGTGTTAAATGTGTTGAAGGTATTTGTTAAAGTTAAATTTGTTAAATATATTTTTAAATGAGTTAAAAATGTTCAGTGTGTTAAAGGTGTTTGTTTAAGGTGTTACATGTGTTTGTTAAAAGTGTTCAATGTGTTAAGGGTGTTATTTAAATGTGTTAAATTTATTTGTAAATGAGTTAAAGGTGTTAAATGTGTTCAATGTGTTAAAGGTGTTTGTTAAAGTTGTTCAATGTGTTAAAGGTGTTTGTTAAAGGTGTTCAATGTGTTAAAGGTGTTTGTTAAAGGTGTTAAATGTGTTTGTTAAAGGTGTTGAATGTGTTAAAGGTTTTTGTTAAAGGTGTTAAATGTGTTTGTTAAAGGTGTTGAATGTGTTAAATGTGTTTGTTAAAGGTGTTTGTTAAAGGTGTTAAATGTGTTTGTTAAAGGTGTTGAATGTGTTAAATGTGTTTGTTAAAGGTGTTTGTTAAAGGTGTTAAATGTGTTTGTTAAAGGTGTTGAATGTGTTAAATGTGTTTGTTAAAGGTGTTTGTTAAAGGTGTTAAATGTGTTAAAGGTGTTTGTTAAAGGTGTTTGTTAAAGGTGTTAAATGTGTTTGTTAAAGGTGTTAAATGTGTTTGTTAAAGGTGTTGAATGTGTTAAAGGTGTTTGTTAAAGGTGTTAAATGTGTTAAAGGTGTTTGTTAAAGGTGTTAAATCTGTTAAAGGTGTTTGTTAAAGAGGTGAAAGGTGTTTGTTAAAAGTGTTTGTTAAAGGTGTTTGTTAAAGGTGTGGACAGGTGTGGACAGGTGAACTTACCGAAGACGATGAGGCGCGTGTGCGTGTCGGTGGAGCCCAGAGGATTCTGGGCCGTACAGCGGTACATAGAGCCATTCAGATCAGCAGGGACCCGCTCCAAAACCAGCTCCTTTCCTTCCCTCTCTGTACTGCCATCCAGGAGTCGACCCCCTACCCGAGTCCAGGTGAAGAGAGGTTCAGGGAACACCTCGTTCTGTTGGAGTGAGAGAGGGAGTGTGTGTGTGTGTGTGTGTGTGTGTGTGTGTGTGTGTGTGTGTGTGAGAGACAGAGAAGAGGAGTCAGAGGAGTATGAGTCCCTGCTTCTGCAGCCAAACGTTTCCTGAATGCAGAAACATTTTCTAGACAAAAAAGTGCCCTGAGGGACGGAGACGTCCCATATTATCAATAATACAGAGCTGTGTTTCACCAAACTTCGGTAACTTAACAGTATAAATAAATAATTTGTTTAATGCTGTTTTTCTTCTCTGGTTATTTTCTCTAAAGACTAGACATACAGTTAGAGCAGCATCACCCCTCTAACAAACCTTTATTGAACTTATTTAAGAATTAAATCAATAATCGAGAGACACTTCCCTGCAGAGGAAACCAGAGGGAGTCTGCATGTTTTAACTCGACGCCTTTGCTGAGCCCTTGGCCCCGCACATGTTCGAGTAACAATTATGTTTACATGCACACAAACGATTCAATATTACTTTAAACAGGGTCATGTGGTCATGTAAAGAGCACAGTTCAGCTTCCATGGCCTGATCTTTGCTCTGATCTTAGTCTAAAATGAATTTGAAAGGCATCCAGCTGATACTGTGTTGCAGGTTTGAGACAGATTTGGATGTAAATTAGGGACGTGTTCAGGGATCTGCCTTTCATTGTTGTGTGAATCAACTTTTAGACCAATTTTGTGGACTGTTTTCATACTTTGATTTACTTTTGTTGCCAAAAAAAGGTTAAATAATTAAATAAAACTCAAAGTATTAATAGGGGACAGTCAGGCATTACTGGTTGTTATTTTCAGAAGATACTAGGCTCAAATGTGTCTTCATTTGATGTAAATATTATCCTTGTGTTTTTTAGTTACGTCCTTTCAGAGTGTTTTTGGATTTTTGAGCTGAAAATGCATGAATTTTGAATTTTGAGTTAATTGTAATGTTTAGACCGACAATAATGTTCATAAGGAGTTATTCAAAATACTCAACAGTAGTCCAAATAAAAAACAATTGTTCTTTATTATTTTTTGTTATTCGTGTAGGTATCAGTATTATGCCTTCTCAGGATGTTTATTCTGAAATTTGAAAAATCGCGCAAAGAAAGGATGCAAACAGCCCCTCCATTCTCATTTCCTTCTGTTACACAAGCTCTTTCCTACCAATCCTTTTTTCTCTCGGTGACACGGAAACTTATTTCATGATTCCATCTTGCCTTCATGCCCTAGAAACTGCTTCCAGCAGAGGATACATGAGAGCATCCTACCCATGAAGCAACATTTAGAATCTAACTTATAAAGCTAGTCTTTTATACAAAACACGTAAATGTCAGGTTCTGTCCTGTTTTGAAGTATTGTATTTATATGCATGTAAACACGTTTATTAAGAACAACAGAAGGGTTTCAGTTGCAAGCAAAAGGGTCCATGAGAGGGCTGAGGGTTATTCAAGTACGGGTAAATCACAATACTTGGAAATTCACACAACAGCACAGAATGTCCAGTATTCCGTGCATTTTACAGGGGAGGTTTGTAAAGCATTGTGCCTGGAAGCCCACTTACAAAAGCAAATTTTACTACTAAAATGTGGATATTCTCTTCTATAATTGACAAAAAAATTCAATAATTTTATTACACCATATACATTCATTCATGGTCCACTTTATGAGCTGGGTGTGCTAGATGGGTGTACTAACATAAAATGGTAGGGGTGCAGCCAGGGGGCAAAACCACTTTGGTAACCTAGCCTCAACAGTGTAAAGAATGACACGAGTGAACCCATGGACCACTATGGATGTGGGCCGCTGAGAGGGTGAAGGGGTCAGTCGTCAAATTGAAACAGACCGTCCTGGTTGGCAAATTGATCCAGACGGACCGCCACCTTTTCATGGGCCGGTCAACATAAAAGTCCTGCATGAGCAATCAGCAGTAATCAGTGAAGATTTCACACACTTTGCCAATTCTTGTGATTCAATCAAATAATAATATACATATTCAGAGTTGGATCTGTCTGTATTTTATTGTGTATTAATATAACATTATATATATTTTCTCCCTACCAGCATTGTCTACTCATCACCTCCCTACACCTGACTACATTTACTATTCACTAAATGTTTGTCACAGAAAATGCAACAGCTTCCTGTTTTTGCCTGGTTTTGTTGGGTTTCAAAATGGTTCTGAAGGCAGCTCTACCTGGCTAGCTAATAAGAAACCACAGAAACGCCTGCCTTCAAAGCTATCTAGGCTATTCCTGGCAGTTTTCTAAGAAACCAACATCATATTAAAAGAATCTCTGAGGAGCAGTTGCACATTTATAAAGCCTTGTCGACTGGTTATTTTAATTGGTTCAAATTCAAGGAACCAATTGTGTTTGTTCTGCCTCAGAGGCAGAGCTGCCTTCCCAACCTTGATCTTGATGAGAAGACCAATATTTCTCATACTGCTTGAAGACATGCCCTATAAATTTCACCCAAAATGGTCCTGAAGGCAGTGCTACCTCTGAGGCAGAACAAACACAACTGGGTCAGAGAATAACTATTACAATAACCAGTAGTTATCTTATTTTTTAGCTTTAGAAACATCTGCTTTTGAGAGTGTTATATGTGGATGCACTGACAGGTGTGCAATTCAGTTTGCAATTTTTTAAATTTGGTTGGTTGGTTTAATTTAGTTGGTTTCTCAGAAAACAGCCTCAAAAATAGCCAGCTTATAAGGGAGCTTTTCACAGCTTCTACTCAAACTTTTCTTAACGGCATACCAACAAACAGAGTACCTTGATGATTTCAAGTAACAGTGTCAAGTGAACCCCCTTGTGAAAAGATGTGGCTGAATGAAGAACGCATTTGCAGTGCACTACCGTAATACACAACTGTAATACACTACCATAAATAACTACCACGATGTGGTTCAAATTTGAGCAATGGTGATTTAGGTGCAGAGATTGACTACATCTACTGAATGTCCACGTGTTTGCATGCCACCAACAGTTGCAATTCCACTAAGAAGGACTCAATTTCATCGCGCAGCATTAGTGCAGAAAATGTGGCTCATGTTCAATAGCTAAGTTAGAATTCCTGATAGTTTGCCTGCACAATATCATTTAGCAGGCTGACTAATAAGCAAGCGATCAAAGAAAAGGCTATATTCGAAGCTATCCAGCTCTAACTGACTCTAATTTCGTCCCTGAAATTAGAAAAGAAAAATAACTTTTCCACAATATTCACATTTTTTGAGATGCACTCGTACTTTCCTAATGGCCTGTGTGACCAAACGCACTGATAGCATCAATAACATTAAGTCACGGTAAAATGTTTAGGCCTTTATGACCAGAATTTAATGTGAGAACTACTGTAAACATCCTGTACATGACACATGAGACACATGCTGATCTTAAGTCTGGGACAGTAAGGACATACCTTGCATAGATTATATGGATAGCCTTGGTAAATTGGAAAGTCCAACTACCCCAATAAATGAGTTCTCAATAGTGGTGAGAAATGACCAGATTTGTTCACCATTCCTTACCACAATGGGTTTCAGAAATGTCCAAGTGGCCAGCAATTACATGGCCCGATATATACAATTCTCATATACACAGCCTGCATTTATGCAAAGGACAATCTGCAACCCATATTGAAAATCTATAAACATCAGTGGTTTTTGGCAAAGGGATGTTGACCCCATCAGGATATTAAACATTGTCCATTCATTTCCTCTGTGGTTGTTAGTTTTATTGCACAACTCTTTGTCATTATTGCTCTCTAGCGTGAAGAGTGCTGCTTTCTGGCCCCTGGTTGCACCTATCACCGTGAAGATGTTGCACAGAAACCTGCCTATAGGTGCACGGTTTCAGACTGCAGTTTGGGCACCATTGGTCATTGACATGATTTTCTGTCTGTCTTTTAGGACATAAAAGAACGTGGGCTGTGAAAAAGTGTGGTTTCCTTTCAGCTTAGTACTTTAGTAACTATTCTGCTCATCAAGGCCTAAAACCTTGTCTTAAGCCCCATTTGGATGGGATTAGTGGAGGTGGAGTAAAGTGGACATCTCCAGGACATCTGCGAAACGTATTATTAACTCACACGTGATAAGAAAACTCAGTATTAATGACTGAGATGGGAGTGGCTGCTCGATTTCCACTGCCGTACTCTGAGGCATTACTGCTGATAAGGTATGAGAGGTTGATAATCAATCATATATCTTATAATAATGAAAGGTTAGTTTGCAGTGTGCACTGTGCCACCATCAACCTGCCTGTATGTACCAGACACAGCCGTGAAAGTGTCTCTGCATGTAGCCATTTTGTCTTCAGTTTTGGTAACATCTGGAATAGATATGAGTGTTTGCCTCCTCGATGCTGTGAAACACTGAATTTCTCATGAAATGTGGAAATATTTACAGGTCAATGTGTGTGTGATTAATATAACATATGACTCATTTTATGATTCATTTAACAGCTAATGTTTACTTTTCAATATTTGCTTTAAATCAATGATAAAATCAATTAAAAAAAACCAATCTGAGCCTTAAACCTTTTCACAGGCCACATTTGAGATGTTTTGTTATGAAGAAATGTGCGTTAGGATAAAAAAAAAAGGATGAAAATAATATAATCATGTTTTATTTGTTACGTGGGCTTTGTTTATTTCTTGACAATGAGAGATGAGAAAATGTGTCATTGGCCAAGGGAGACCAAACATTCACATAGAACAGTAGCTGCGTCCCCAAAGTCTAGTCTGCAACAACGGTACACTTGGCCACTATGTTTCAGAAGGTTGATATGAAGTGATGGACACAGCAGAGAAAAGATGTATCCTTACGTTTCTCGATTAACCACATTTCTCTGTGCATTTACTTTGCTAAGGGAAAAAAACAACACCACAAAAACGGTGAAAGATTTTAAAGGATTCGTGGTCCTCCAAGGGACCTGCACTGCCTCAGCTTTGGCTAGGCTTTGGGAAGCAGCTAGTATCAGATTTTATGTTGAAGGTCACAATAAGATAAGTTATTCCTGCCCTCTCGCTTGGGCTGCATGATGCAACCAACGGACATCAACATTTACTTGTGAGGATTTAAACCCTGAATTAAACAATGGCTATTGATATATGGCAATAAATCCGAGGGAGCAAAAAATCTTGCTGTAATTTCCACAGATTCAAAAGGATAACTGACAGCAGTGGAAGCCTCGATGAGAACAAGCTGCTCACATTCTCGAAAGTGATAAGTGACTGGCTAGCGTCATCTGTCTGGCTCAACAGACTAGTATGGCCAGGCCATATGACCTTTGATAATGACAGATATAAGAGCATGGCTCAACTACGTGTCATTGGACTTCCACATTCACAGCCTGACAGCGGTGAAATGAGTTTGTGCTTGCTGGTGGCATCAGGTCAGATAAAAAAAAGGAAAAACACAGTGGAAAGGCTTGATGGAAACCTTTCTGTCACATATCCCCTTTGGCTCTCACAGTGAATGAATTATAAAATGAAGATAAGTGAAAGATATCACATGTGTCCGGTTAAAGTGGACCATCCTCACAAAAAATTCTCATATCGAGAATGAGTATGACATCAAACAGAGTGGCACAGTGTGTAGAGATGCACCCCTGTGGAATGTCTGGGCCAGTTATGATGGCCAATAACTGACCTATCAATTATACTCATGAATGTGTAAGTGAACTGTTGCAGATTGGACGAGGTTTACACTGACAGTAAGGTTGGATGGTTTGCTTCATTGAAATGGCTCATAAAACACGGTGAAAGAAGGCAAACAACGTATGCAGAGAAACAAACGGACAGCATTTTAATTCACTGTTCTGACTGGTAGTGTGTGTGTGTGTGTGTGTGTGTGTGTGTGTGTGTGTGTGTGTGTGTGTGTGTGTGTGTGTGTGTTTGTTTCATTAATGGTGGAGACATTGGATATAAACCCAGATATTCCAATATTGGTACATCTCTATTAATTTAAAAAATCTCACTTATTGACAACATAATGTTGGCCACCGATATACTGTCCACTCTGAGTAGTGTGGTGGTCTTCAAGAAAAAACTTGACCAAAGGGGATACTTTTTTTTTTTTTTTTTTATCCAGTTATGAAGTAGCAGGGAGATAAAAACTGTACGAGCTATCAATCTTTTCAATCTTATCTACGCTCGAAACCCAGGGCCGTGATCCAGTCAAGGATAAAGGAGCTTTCTTTCCATACACATTCCCGATCTTTCTGCACACTTTCCAATTCAGCTGTGCTAATTCTGACTCGGCATACCAGTCAAGCCTGTTTATAGTGACCATTCTTATCATTATTTAAAGGAGCACTTAAAATATACACAAACACAGTCATCAACTGATCAGATGAGTGGGATGAACACAGTGAATCTGTCAGATCTACAACCTGAGCCCCCTGCCAGTTGGCCGCGGCTGAAGAATGGTACTTCGGCTGTAATAATAAAGCAACAACAATAAGTGATTGTCTAATAAAACTCAAATCATTTTGTTGACTCATGGCCGAGTAAATTTACACAGATGATTTAAAGGCACAGCAGTCCCCTAAACTCTACCCGAATGGCCTCGACCAGACGTGCCCCTGAGTCACTCCTGTCAGGAAGACATGGGTGGGATCAAGGCAATTATTATTTTCGTTTGAGCTTGGGGTGTTTTCCAGGTTTTGGCAGACAGTAATATTTACACTAAGACAAATCTGCCTGCTTGACTGTGCGATGGAGCAAGTGGGCTATAAATCCAGCGCCCTGTCAGTGAAGCACTAAAGGGTGCCTCCGCGTACACGTACGTGCCTGTGTGCTTAGCCAAAATCAGCCAGTGTAACACCAGGAGAAGGAATTACACCTGCAGATGGTATCCTGCCTCATGGCAAGCATGGCACACTGCATGTAAACATACCAAGAAGCAATGATAGATTATTTTGCTTTGCTATATTAAATCAGTTGTCTTCTCACTATATATCACCCTAAAGACCCCCATGTCATTTATAGCAGGGTTTCTCAACCTGTGGGCCCCAGCCCATCATCAGGGGGAGACAGTAGTCCCTACTGGGCTTATTACGGCACTTTAAATAATAATTAGAATTCCATTGTACTAATGAATTCGCACAATAACAAGGGGCATTGAGCACACGTGCCCAGAGCAGTGGGAAGCCCTATCGGTGCCTTAAGTGACTTGTTCAAAGGTGGAAATTAGCTCTTCAGCTAAATCTGGCATAGTTACACTGATGTAGGAACTGAAATGTTGATCAATGTGCACTGTCCCTGTTAAATAAATAAATAAATAAATAAATACCCTGCCACTTCGCAGAATCAAACTGGAAATATTCCAGTCACAAGGCTGGTTCCCTAATTCCCTATGACTGTCCCATAATTAAAGTGTACATAAAACAAAAAACAAACAAAAAAAAAACAATCAAAGATCAATTGTGTCCAAATTATAAATGTTATTTAAAAATAAACAGAAATGCCCAGATAATATCGCAAAAGTTACACATGAGCATACAGCATGAGCACCTATTACCCTGGATAATGAAGAGCAAGGTGGATAAATGGAGCTCAAAAATTGTGTGGCTGATTCAAAATATGGGGAATGTCCACTCTCTATGCAACTCCCTAAAATTCAGCTTATAGCCAGCCATTAGAGCCATTATAGGGGAACAGAGAAATTAAAATAATAATTCAGGTCTCAGATACACTGTTGTCTGATGCTCTACATCGTATACTTTATTTGTAGTCTTGCTAGTCAACTCTTATCAAAAATCAGAAGATCAGAACTCAGGCCAACCCTGTTTAGCATATGGAGAGCTAAAAGAGGCTTAAGATCTGACCGATACACATGGTATATTGCCTTTTCAGTAAGAACGGCCGCTATAGAAGCCACAGGCTTAACTGCCCACAAACTTGTTGCTCCTTATATCCAAAACTGAACGTGGCCCGGGTTTCGTAACCCCCATGCACTTACCCCAGGAGATCCTACCTGGAATCCTTGGACGGTGATGCGCACCGTGTCCCCTACCTTTGCCCTTGCTGGGGTCATCAGGAGCTTGGGGCCTTTTGGAGCCGCTGAAAAGAAGAGAAAGAGCAGATCAACCTCCTCAACCTCGTCTTGTCGAGTTCTAAGTTGGAAGGCAGACATTTCTGTCCAACAAGTATTATCAATTAAGGTCACGGTCTTGGACATTGAGGTCATTGCTGGGGACCCTGGGGATTCCTACTTGCTTTCATCTGAGGAGCTGAAGAGGATTTATTCCCCGAGAGAGACAAGGAACTAAATTGGGTAGATACTCATTACTGGAGGAGAAACAGAGCGTGTGAGGCAGAGTGTGGAGGTAGTGAGATAAGAGACACTCCGAGAACTAATTCCCTTGTCTTGTACGGACGGAAGCCCCCAGATGGGTTTAATTTGGTCCCCTAGAGAGGCTGGGTGTGGAGAGAGAGGAGAAAAACACACACACACACACACACACACACACACACACACACACACACACACACACACACACACACACAGTCATATTGTGACCTTCCAAGGCTCCGAGTGATTTCTCCTGTGTACACAGAGGGGAGATAAGTCTCAGGTTGTGCCCATGTCATGAAAGCGAGAAGCTCTGCCGGCTTCGAGCGGGAAACTCCCACCGGCCACACGGTCACAACATTTTATGGGGAAGGAGATTGAATGTTATTGAGGGATTCCAATTGGCACTGCTTTAACGGGTTCTGCATCGTTTGCCATGATCACCAATTTCCTACTCTACGCCACATCAAGTCTCACAAAAACAAGGTTTGTGGACCATATGCTAGCACTAATACAGAATTCCAAAGTGGAGTTTGGTAAATAGGAATTGGCTCAGAAGCTGTTAAAAAAATGTATCCCACATTGGTTTTTTCTTTTTTTTTTTCATCTCAAATCCTCATTATGGCTAATATAGCTGTGCTGGCTGCTAGTACCAGTGAAGATAAGGAGATAATCCAACGGCTGAAGAATGCTTGAAACAAAGGCTAATCACTCCTTCCAACATCAATCAAGTGGCATTCACATTCACTGAAGCTAATGAGGCATCTTCCAGTTTTAGTCAGTTTAACGATTACGCCCCACTGCTGCCTAATGGGTTATGATTTCCGTCCTCACATCTGTAATGGTTCCTGAGAATGTGGCTTTCACACATAAATCAAGTCACGGACAAGACATCACACAAAAATACCAAGAAACCACGTTAGAGGCTCCTTACTTTTCTTTCCCATTGCAGAAATGGGTTCCGATATTAGTTGCGGACGTAGTTGGTGAGAGAGATTTCAAGGGACGATACACAGAAGAGATTAAGAGCTTGTCGAGACATGAATCATGAGTCGATGACTCCATCGATTTTCTCCCCTAAGAAAACTGTTGAGAAACACAAGCGGGGCATTGATAGGGCCGTTGATCCTCGTGGAAGGAATAGCCACTCAGAAACTGACCCTGACTTTTTTTTCCCCCTCTGCACCAAGTGTTCAAATTAAGGGATCGATAAGCTGGATTGTCTATCCTGAGTCTCCGCACTGAAGGTGAGAACAAGTCTGTAGCCTTTGATATTTACTCACTCGCTGCATTTAGCTCTCAGCTCTGCCAGCTCAAGCCATCTGTGGCCATATGTTCTATACTGGTATTTCTGGGTGCTGCTGGTTGTGACAAAAAGCGTCATGGAGACGTTGGCTGTTGAGGACGAGATGGCCCAGTCCACTGTCCATCAAGGGCAGTTGGCAGCTTGCACCATCACCTTTGATTATGATAACACATTCTGCCACAAATCTGCTGCAGAAAGTAAGGGGAGGGGAGGGCCAAGGTTAATGACGGTCACTGATTGTGGTGGGCAGCAGACATTAAAAAGTTGGAACCAAAATTCAAAAGTTTGGAATCACACTGAAATTCATTGGCATGGAATGAATCTCTCTATGTGTGAATGTAATGATGAAATATGTAAGTGAATACAATTTTAGAGTGAAGTAATACATTTATTGGGGAAAACAATTGGAAGAAGGTTCTAGTACCCTGCTGGGCTCCTATCCTGTATACAAGATGAGATTGGGTTGGGTATGGAGTGAAACAGGTGCCCTGTAGCATCCTGCAACACATTTGCCCACAGATGTTGCAGCTGGGAATGTAGATCCTGCACACTCATGAGTTACCAAAACTTGTTCCTAGATGGTCCCATAAGTTCTAGATTGGTAATACATCTGGTGACCGGATGGGCCAAGGAAGTGTCGCAATGGTGGAGGCATTCCTGGCATTATCCTGTTGATAATACCAGTGGGAAGCCCTGCCATGAGGCTGCAAGATGTCCTACAGACATCACTAAGCTGTTAGTGTCCCTTTAGTTGTTGGGGCAGTGTGCTGCTCCACAGCAAAGGCAGGAATGAAGTGCTCATCATGAGGCCTCCATACTCAAATCTGACCGTTAGGTTTATTGTCTTCAAATTCATCACAGAGTCATGCGTTGCAGTCAACAATATCAAGTGGTACACGACCCAAAAGTAGCCTCTGTAGGAGGAAAGTGATGGAAGCACTTTACACTGTCTTGTGTCAAAATCCAGGGTCTAATCAGACACTCATGATACCGAATGTTTGACTGGTAATGTAGAACCAAGCAGAAAGCTTGACCGAAAGCCTTCCTGATGAACACAGCTGGCCACACTCTTTGTCCTTATTTGATCCTGTCCACTCAACCAACTCTGCCCCAGCCTAATCCCCCCTCACATTACCTATCAGAACATACTGTCAGAGTGGATTAGACGAGGCTGAATGTGAAAGGGATTGTCTTGTCTAATTTATGGGAATGGTCATGAGGATGAATATTTGTTGCAGAATGAAAGAAAGCAGCTTAAACTGCTTGGTAACAAACACACACACACACACACACACAGGTTTTTGGAGTTTGCACAAAAACAATATTCAGATATCCCTCCCATATATGATTATTCAAAAACATACCACGTACGTATTACTGCTCTGACCTGTCAAGGCCTGGAATCCACCAGGTATAATCAGCAATTAGTCTTACAATAGCTCTTCTGTGGGATTGGACCAGATGGGCAAGCCTTCACTCCCCACACACATCACTGAGCCTTGGGCACTCATAGCCCTGTCACTGGTTCATGGGTTTTCCTTCCATAAACCAGTTTTGGTAAGTAATAAGCGCTGCACACTGGGAACAGCCCACACGATCTTGTCAGAGTTGTTCTGATTCTTATGCTTAAGCAGTCTGAAAGGCCATGTTCACATTACACTGTTTACAGTAACACAGACTTACATTTTCATGGATCTGATTGATGCATACACCTCAAATATGATTTGGGCCACTTCTTTATGTTCGAAAAGGCCATCTTACTATCTTTTTAATTAGAATCTAATTAGTTTTAATTAGAACCTCTTAGAACTTGAGTTTTCTAAGCTTCATATCTCAGGGTCAGAGTAACCTGATACACAAATCATTATAAACTATAAGATGTTTTCAATCATGGTGGTCTCATCATTGTGTGATTAAATATCAGTCAGTAATCCAGCTAGGGAACAAAAAACAAAAATTAACTAATTTTCAAGTGAGTTAAATCCCAATTTAAATACCAAAGGAGTCATACAGAGCATGTTTACTGGTCAGTCCACATGTACACACTCAACCTGCATTTAGACTCCAACTGATCAGCAATGGGGGTGGGGCTAATGACATCACTGACCTAGAGATTGGGTTAAAATGTACTTTTCAAAATAAAGGGAAAGGGACAGAACTGATGCACACAAAACAAAAAATAAAGGACATTCAGGTTGTTCTTTCTCTTTTAATATTTGTCAGATATTTTGTAAAATTTATTATTATAAATATCCTTGTCAATCTAAACATTACAGTAATTTATCAAAATTATTGCATTTTCAGCATGTGGGATAATCAGTTTCCAACAGGATTACTGACATTTAGAGTGTTTTTAGTATTTTGATGAATTATATTTATTTTGGTAAATAAAAGTATGTCAAACATCCCACAAAATTAGCCTATAGGTCATCTTCAATTAAGTGACTATATGTGCTGCCTAAAATATCACCACTTGAAAGTAAATCAAATCAATCATATCAAATTTTATTTCTGTAGCACTTTTTACAACAAGAAGTTCTCGCAAAGCAGCTTTACAGAGGTCCGGGTCCAAGCCTCAAATGAGCAGCTGGTGGGCAAATAAAGTACCCTGCTCTACATTCATTCATTCATTTATTTAGTTAGTTAGTTAGTTAGTATATTGTCTTACCAGGGACCAAATGATATATAAGTTGGTCAATAATATCAGCTGGTATTGACAATGTGTATTTTATTGGTTTCAGCTACAAACTAAAAAGCCTCCAGGTGCTAAATAATATTACAAATGTATAAATAAATATACAAAACTAATACATGTAAATATAATATTTACATTTATGTCATATGAGATGAAAGGAAGATATGAAGAAGGTACTGAGATACTGTTTAATCAAAAACATTAAATGTCTCCTGGAAATTTTAATGTAGATAAGCCATCTTCAAGAAATAAATGTGTGCATTTGTTTAAATGTTTTGAAGCACAATTCTTGCAAATTAATTACTGGCATTAAAAAAAAGTGTAATTCTTTCACACACACCTCGTTTACTTTGCCAGATTCTTTTGTTACTTTAAGCAAATATTTTTAATGAATTATTATTATTAATTAAATTAATATAATCATGTTAAAAAATTGAGATAGTTATTGAATATAATTTTTATGTAATTATATTTTAGACTGGACAGAATGGTGAACTTTGATAAGTAAAAAATAAATTTGACGAAAATGTACATAACTTTGTGTATATATTATATAATATTGGATATTAGTGCTTATTCAAACATTTTATCTGCCTAAAAACAGCAGTGGTGCCTGCTGCAAAATGCTACCACTAACCTTTGAATTCAGTCACATAAAAGAAATAAAATAATAAATAAATAAAAATGATATAATTAAAATGAGTGATTTCACACTTTTGATTGTATGTGTACACACATGCATGTCCTCACAAGCACGGACACGGACGTCTTTAACTGAACATCTGCGTCCTTATTATCACTGTTCAGATGGAGGAGCGTGTGTAGGCAGAGATCATCAC
Source organism: Acestrorhynchus altus (assembly GCA_034509495.1). Classification (NCBI taxonomy): domain Eukaryota; kingdom Metazoa; phylum Chordata; class Actinopteri; order Characiformes; family Acestrorhynchidae; genus Acestrorhynchus; species Acestrorhynchus altus. Next base: position 8,165,013 of record CM067521.1, read on the forward strand.
TCTGTTCGGGCTGAGAGATTAGAACAGATATTTTTTTTCTGCTGAATCAGAAACACCTTGCTTGCTTCCATGCAAAATCCTTGCTGCTGAGCCGGGGTTTAATTATGGAAAGGCACCAGCTGGATAGGCTGCGTGTTTTGGATTTGACTGACAGCCAGGTAGTGCAGGGCTTAAAGCCCAGTCACGGCGCTGAGGTTAAAGAAAAGCTCCGACTGAAACGCCTTCATGGAGCAAACACTTCCATTTGGTGGTGCTGAACAGGCCTCAGAGCGTGAACATTCAGCGCATGTTCTACAACACCAGGCCAATTCGGGGCTGCCTCCGACTCAAGTGGGGAAAAAAAAAAATAATAATGATGCAAGATTTATTACTCACGAGTGTCGCTGTGACTCGCTGTTTCATTTCCTGAGCAAACACGCGCAAGTGAACCGCAAGTACTGATGTAAGTGCTGAGATAACCGGCATGACAGCAAGGCAGAGTAAGAAAGTGAATATGTTTCTTAGCAGTGAAGGATAATCAAAACTGGCTTTAGCTCTGAAAACTCCTTACTTTTATTCTGTCACACGATTCACAATCAATTATGTAATGCAGCTTAAAGGTGACATTACGTCCCAAGATAGCAACATGAACCGCAATGAATGACATGAAATTCAATGATTAGTAATAATGAACAGCAGCATTAGCTGGTAATCATGAGGAAAGTCTATAAACTACTCGAGAACTCAACGTGGGATCTAAAGAATGTGTACATATTCCACTAAAGTGCAAATACATAACATTTGCACAGACATATCTTGTATATGTTAAAGCCAGCCTGCACTTTCCTCAAACAAGCTTCAAAAAATGAATTTCTATAAAATATAAATATATAAAATATAAGTATTTCACATTCTACTATGTTCTATGCGTCTACTAGGTTTAGGTTTAGGTGTACAAGACGTAGCTTGAGAGCGTATATCCAGTCTAATGTACGTATAGGTACATTGTATCTGGCACTGTACCTCTTTTAGAAGCACAAGTACATTTTGGACATGATACCTTCATATCTCAGGATCAGAGTCACCTACAGACATGATACACAAATCATAACAAACTACACTTAGCCTAGCTAACCATGGTGCCACCGTGTGATGAAACATCACTCATTTCCAACTGAATTAAGTCCCAGTTTAATTGCCATAGCAGCCTTGTTTTTGTAAATGCCCTTGACAATTTCCAACAGGATGTCTGAGATGTACATTGTTTTTAGTCCTTTATAAAAAAAATAAGCATAAAACTTTTTTGATCAAAACTTGGTCAAATTCATGCAAATATCGACATGATGTTAATATTTATATCGCAAATGAAGAAAAATTAGAGTAGCTTAGAATCTGCTGAAAAAAAAAAAAAGATCCGGCATGTGGGACCATCCTATTTTTATTTACAAATAAAAGTACAGCATGCTACAAAAACATCCAGCAAAATGTGTCTTTATCTACGTAAAATATGCAGGCTATTGTGATCCTGATTTGAGGTCAAGCCACCCAGCACAACTTTGAAGAAAAGTAAAATGGGGATCAGACAAAATTATACTTTCGTAAAAAGTTCAATTGCTGACATATTTCCATTCCTGCACACTTGTCAACATCTCCATCTTCAGTTCCCACTCATCCATTTTTCACTGTCGTATTTCTATATCCGAAGTAGTTAGAAGTAGCTGAGAAGGTCTTAGCACTTCTTAAGTACAATGAAGTCTCTTCATTTAGGGATCGTGAGAGCCTTTCGTGTTGAGGGACCTTTATTATTCCATGCTCACAATGCTGTGATGTGTCAGTGCTGTCACAGCTGATAATGCACTCTACATGTAAATATTCAGGGTGAACGTATGACACATATGCAAATTTCATTCTCTCTCGGCATCTAACTAACTCTCTCTCTCTCTCTCTCTCTCTCACACACACACACACACACACACACACACACACACACACACACACACACACACACACAGCATGACACACAACATTAGTGTCACACTGCAATGTGTGTGTCTCAGGCCAGGTTTCCAGATGCTTTGAATTTTAAGTGTGTTCCAATTAAAATCAACAAACGCACATTTTCTCTTCTGTATTCTCGTGGCTGGAAAAGCCTCATCAGAATGTGAAAGGTTTTGACAGTTAGCAAGCCACTGTTTCTAGGCCTACACTCCTGTGAGTTCATTTTCCTCCAGCCTACATCGTGTCGGAGCACGGCTTTCACGGCAGCTCCGGATCTGCAGCTCACCCCTCCCGGGGCAGACTTGAATCAGTGTGGCCTTGTTTCACTATGGGTGACATTTTCGTGTGTTATTTTGCATTACGCTCAGCGGGAACTGTGGGAATTTGTCTAGCACAGAACCATAGGAGGCCAACAGAACCAAAAATTCTGTAGCTCTGTGAGAGGGGTTAACACAGAAAAAGCAGCTGATATGTCACCCAGTGGGGGACTTGACTGTGCCATTTTTCACAAGCTTTTCTGGAGATGCTTGTGGGAAAACCCATGGTCTTGAACACACGTCTCTCACATTGCTGTTCTTCTTACTACGTTATACTGTAAATATTACACTATATATTATGTCTGGCAAAAAAAAAAAAGCACTAATCATGTATTTGATATAATAAAACTGCTGGTACCTTTATATTATTGCACATCATTTAAAAAAATCATTTATTACCAAGTAGAAAACTCTGATTATATCACTGCAGATACGGGAGATATGAGCCCAAAGATACCCTTAAAATAATTGTGGCTGCTTCTGTACACTACTCTCTGTTTCTCACTCCTGGTCCTGAAGGCACCCCTGTCCGGCACACCTCTGTGAATTCCCTGCTTACCAAATATGTGAGATGTTTTCATAGTCTGATGTCATTTTATTCGCCATAAAATTAGAAATGTATGTATGTATGTAGGATACAATGACACATACTAGATACTGTTTTCAGGAGATGCCAGGCTATTCAAATGTGTCTGTAACAATTAACAAAATTTAAATATTTGTATGGATTGTACCATGTTTTAATCCAAAAATGATGTTTGGCTTATAACGACTTAAATCATCTCAGAAATCCAGGATTTTTGAGCTGAAAGTGCAAGATATTTGATGGTTATTTGACATCTGACAATATATTTATAATAATTCATCCCTCAAAATATTGTGGTTAAAAAAACAAACAAACAAAAAAACAACAACCTTAATGTCCTTTATTTATTATGCATGTATGTATGTATCCATTGTCAGGACTTTAATCTGAAATTTGAACACTGTGTGAGCAAAGAAAGAGAACAAACATCCCCTCCCTTCTCTTCTGTAGCCCAAAATCTGGATCAGTGGTGCCATCATCTCCACCCCCTCGCACTGATCAGTCAGACTCTGCATGCAGGATGAGCAGGTACATGTAGACAGAGCAGAAAACATGCACTGGAAGGTTGCCAAGGCATTTAAACTGGAATTTAATTCTGTCTGAAATGGGTGAAGGTTTTCCAAGATGGATTGCTCACTGGTAATTCATCAAACGGTGATAGGATTAGATAGGAGTATTGTTGTAGATGCTTTATAGAATAAAATAATCAAATAATAAATAATATAAACCAGAGAAATTGAGTAGTAATATCTAAAGAACAGCTGGTGGCTTTATGCACAATATAGGAAAAATGTAAAATATGTAAATATTTCTATGGATTTTAAAAGAAATATTATCCTGAGATTTCTGACTATATGATAAAGCGTTAATGTACTATACTTCAGTCAGGTGATGTCAAAAACGATTATACATTTCAACGAGAACAAGGTATCACTGCGAGGGTCTGTGAGACTTCATGTCCTCCTATTCTGCCTGACCAGGCATGAAATGCACAGAGGGAGTGAGGGGATTTTTTTTTTTTTTGGAAAAGAATGGAAAGAACTGCGTCAGAGAGTGAGAGAGATAGACAGAGAGAGAGAGAGAGAGAGAGAGAGAGAGAGAGAGAGCACGGCAGGTTGCGTGTATGAACCCGGCTCCCTGCCTGTCCCTCTTTCACTCGCTCTGTACTGTCCCCGTGTTACTAAGTGAGAGAAACGTCTGTTTAGTTGGTCCTGCGTCATGTCGCTGGGACTGATAGAGGGAGGGCTGTGAGCTTGTTTGGCCTTTGAAGTGATAATGGTGTCTGCTGGAGGCCATCTTTGTTTTAGCATTAAAAGCAAAATAAAAAAATAAATAAATACATAAATAAAAAAATAAATAAATAAAATGAGTGCTCAGTGTTTCAGGCTCAGATCTCCAGAAAAATAAGGCTGACTGGTAACTCACTCATTATCACAAACGTGTTGTCTCTCATCATCAGCTGCCAATAGTAAAAGACGCCATTTGCAGGACAGAGGCTGAACCCTTAGAACCCAAAATCCACACTTTGTGGGCAGTTACATGCTGATTTTTAAGCTTCATAACTCGGGATCAGAGTAAACTACAGATATGATGATACATGACAACAAACTACAAGTTATTCTTTTGAATCCCGTCATTGTATGAGTGAGGAAACCATTTTGGAAAACAGATGAAATGCACTCATTTCCTACTGAATTAAATCCCAGTTTAAATGCTAAAGCAGTCATTCGGTGCATGTTTACTGCTCTGTCCACATGTACTGTACATGTTGATGTCACTGACCCAGACTTTGGGTTAGAGAGGAAATGAAAAGGGAGGGGCAGTTTTTCGTGGCTCACAAAGTGCTCAAATTTCAGAATAAAAGTCCTGAGAAGGTATGACACTGACACATACATAGATGATAAAAAATAATAAAGGACATTCAGATTGTTTTCTTTATTTTATTTGGACCACTGTCAAATATATTATCACTTATTATTATAAATATCCTTGTCAGGTTAATCATTACAACTAATTCATCAAAATTATTGCAATTTAAGCTCAACAAAAGGTGATTTTTTTAGATGATCACTTTTTCCAACAGGATTTCTGAGATGTATGTAGATGCAAACATTTAATCAAAAAATCATACAAATATCTGAATTCTATTCCTTTTTCTCGGATCTCCTGAAAATAATCATATCTGACCTTTGTGACTGTTTCCAATAAAAGTGGTTTTTGAGCCAATTAAAGTACATCAAACTGAAAATTGGCCTAGTGTTTTAAAGGTTAAAGCACTTTCTGAAATCAGTGGACAACTTCAGGTCTACGACAACACTATCCGTAAGGCCACCACGTGCTTCAGTTCTCACTCGACTCCCTTAATTCAGGTTGACTTTTTCAATAATGGGTGTAAGTTAACTCAATCTAGCGCACAGACAGTGCAATGAATTGGCCTGTCAGTCACAGAAGAAATTCCGCATTCTGTGTTAGGGCTCGCAATCTGCTCAGCTGTAACACAATTAAGCAACAAATGGAAATCAGAGTTGTTCTAAATGCATCTGTCAGAGGGCGATGCGAAGAGATGCAAAGATGACAGGAGGAAGGCGGTGGAGGACAGACAGGAACATTAAAGTAGGTCCATGGATAAATCTCTCTCTCTCTCCTTTATCCAAATCTTGTGCGGTTAAACAGAAACCGCAGTGTTGAGAGGTAAACATATTCAGGCCCTACGATAAGCGGCTTCAAGCAGTCTGACAGGATGCCATTTGGTGTATCATTTAGCATGAGTTCTCAGTTTAACACCCACCAGTTCGCTGCCAATTTACATGATTTAAATGTGTCGCAGTTGCAAAAGAATAAAATGTGTTACATCAACACAATACTAGTTTCAGTGAGAACTCTGAGGAAACACTTTGTATTTTTCATTTTTAAATCATGGAAAAGTGTCATTTTTGTCAACACATTCAGCTGCCTGAAGACAAAGCGTTCATTTTAATACTGATCAGACTGCTTGAACTGCTCGAGCCATGCATCCTTAGCATGTGTAAAAGGTTCTTGGCATCAGGGAAGGGTTCTTCAGATTGTGCTGTAAAGGGTTCTACTTAGCACTACTTAACAGTGTAGCTTGTAACAACAGAATAACCTATTTGGTACAATAGAGAACCCTTTTCAAAAAGGTTCTATAGAGAACCCTCTACAGCACATTCTCAAACTTTCATGATGCAAAGAACCCGGTATTCATGCAAATGTTTGTTTGTTTATTTATTTATTTATTATTATTATTTTTTTTATAATGTTCATGTTTCTGTATAGAACCATTTTCTTTACTGATGAACCCATGAAGGACCCTCATTTTTAAGTGTGCATAATGAAATAAACATGCAGGCACACCATGTGGACAGACCAACCCTCTTTTTTAAAATGCTCTGTTTACCTCAAAATCGAGAGCAGTGAGGTAAATCACACTACTTAAACGCATATATGGTCATGTGAAAAGGTAGGACACCCCATAAAACGTCTTTAATGTATTTAAACATATGAACATTTGATCTTCATTTTAATTATCCTGGGAGGTGGAGGTGGTATAACTAAACACATAAAACTATAGAAATTAAATATGAAAAAATTAGAAATGTAATTTTCTCATAAATCAAAGTTCAGACGCCCTCGCCCTTTATTACTTCTTAAAATGCTTAAAATTAGAACCAGGTGAACATCAGCTGCAAAAATTAGGCCATTGGTATAGAAGAAATGAGTTTATATTTGATTGTTGAAGTGAATGGGATCACCAAGGCGAGATCCATAGAGCTCTCTAAGACCATCAGAAAGAATGTTGTAGAGGCAGATGAGTCTGGGAAGGGATTTTAAAAGGTCGCACTCAAAATTGCTAAACACACAATTGCAGCATGAAAAGTTGTCAACTCTTAACATCAGTCAATTTGAAGCTGAATACACACTGATTAAAAGTGGAGCTTCAAATCTTGTGACAGGCATTTATCGTTATTTACTGAGCAGAGAAACTGATGTCACTGCTTGTGAAATTATAATATAGAGAAATGCTCTGGTTAAGAACACTGTGTTTAGAGACTGTTTTATTTTTCAAAGCATTGAAGGCAAACAGGATGAATAACTGAATAACAGACAGTATGTCTTATGTAAATACTGTAGTCATGTCATTTTTAACCTTTTCAAGCCTGAACCATCGAGTGATTGACAAAACCTCTGATTCTTTAAAACATAATTAAAAACAAAAATAGTAAATAAATAAAAGAACATTCTACATGAATGCCCTTTATTTTTATTTTAGAGCTGATTAAATAAATCAACTATAACTGTCAAAAAATGAAGCAGCATCATTTTTTTTTTTACTGTATTTTGTCCGAGTTACTAGAAGACTTTGGGGGGGGATTAAGTCACTGCAACGGGTAGTGATTTAACTATCTTGGGCCAGTGCATTATTAGGTTGTTCCCACATTTTACTAAATTGTGCCCATGATGAAGCTAAATTATTAACAGTCATTCCCACACTGTACTCTCATTCCCTCTTAATACGTTCTGGCCACAATGTCACCTTAGAGGTTCTGTAGACTCAAACAACATGTGCAATGTACAACATTTTGTTCCAAACCTAGCAAGTTCAGCCCCAAGTGGCTAAAAATTCAGTGTAATTCCACCTTAGTTTATTAAAAAATAGATATGATTTTACCTACAATTACATAGTGGTGGATGGTGACCTTTCAAATGTGAATGGTCTGGTTGGTAGGAAGAAGAAAGGCATTTGATTGGCTGCTTTCTAACCTGCTTACTCCTCACTAATCTGCACCTCCTCAGGCTTGTTCTTGACTCCCTAATGTTCATTTTTCATATGTGCTGAGTTGGCAGGAGACCCACTGATACTGGGGGCGGATGTTCTCTTTAATTCAGTAAGCTAGAACTCTAACTCTTCAGTACAGCTTAAATGATGCAGCAATGAAATCCAGTGAGCATCAACAGACATGTGACAATCCACAGTGACATCACGGAAAAACATTAAGCCTTTTCTCATTCATTCTTTTTTTTTTTTTTTTGCCCAGATTACATCAAATGTGTCAAAATGTGACAAGAGATGAAACTATACACATGACACACCACACTGCCAGTGCACTCTCTGTTCACTCCCTCCGTTTGGATGAAGTTTATGGAAATAAGCAAGTGACTGATATGTGCTATGTAAAACAGATGTGTCATTCCCGAATTCTAACAACATACTGACGATTTAAGACTTTCTTAAAGCTATTCTTTCATTAAAAAACATTCAAAGAATGTTTAACTCACCCAAAGTAACCTCGGTCTGCATAGGCATGGAAAGGGCAGGGTGTTTGACCTCACAGCTGAACAGGGCATCATTGTCCAACTGGGGGTTGAGGGTCCAGGTAAGCTTGGCCTGGACCGTGACAGAGCCGTCGCTCTGGGGAATGTGCGTGTTGCTGAAAAAGTAGAGTGGGTCGGTGCTCTGCACCCAGCGTGGGAACTCTCGGCTGACCACCGTCTCTGGGATGGCCTCTGTGGCTGGGCTGGGCTCGTAACGTGGCTGCCTGGCTGTGTAGCTCCGCTTTGGACTCTCTGTGAACAGGCGTCCCGGCCGGCCATCTGGCCCCAGCAGAGAGAGGGACTTCTGCAGCTTGGTGTCATCTAGGTCCCTGCTGATGAGGGGTCTGGCCCCCCGAACACCGGCAGAACCCCCTCCCTCATCACCCACCGTGGGTGAAATGTAAGAAATTACTTCTATCAACTCCCCGTCCCGCTTAAAATATACCTGCAAGAGAGCACCACAGAGAAACGGGAGTTAACAGAGTAGCTGCAGCATCACACTGACATTACAGCCATTTGGAATGGAATATCTGAGGCCATTACAGGATTCCAGTGGCACAAATCCAATGTCTAAACATTTAACCTTCAGTTTTTTATAACGGTTAATGGTACAGGCCATAAGAGGAAATAAGGGAATTATAAAACATAGGCTAATGATAATGTTTATGACCACATGTGTTGGCAAAGGCTAATTATTATGGCTAATTTCTGTATGCGAACCATCACGGTCTTCTGACATGAAACGCAGTGGTCATGTTGTAAGTATGCCATTCATTTTCTGAAGTCGACGTCTTCAATGACTGAAGCCAGGCACAAATCAAACACAGTCATTTCACAGATAAGCAGTTCTCTCACTTTTCTTTAGGTGTGGGTGGCATGGTTAAAAAAATAATAAATAAATAATAATAAAAAAAAATACATACACACACACACACACACACATATATATAAATGTATATTAGTTTAAATATGTTTAAACGTTGATATCTCAATTTTTCCACAAAAAACTCATCATTTAAAATACCATAACCAACTATACACTAATGTCTGTAGGTTTTTTTTTTTTATTTTTTTTTTATTTTAGTGTTTTAGATTAAAAAATTTGCCCATTTTCATAAAGTGCTGACACTTCAAGACTCCATGTTTTAAATATTATTTTATTGATATATATATATATATATATATATATATAATCCTGCACTTACAGCAGAATTCCACCTTAAATTAGTGCCATGGTAACATTATTGCAACTTCTGAAGGTGGAATAGAAAATTCCAGCTACTGAATAACAGTGTATTTATTTACAGTGTCAGAAATCGGTATGTTATTAGTTTAACGGCATAAATATTGTATTTTGGTAAAAAGTTGGCTTTAAGCTTAGCTTGCAATGTAGGAATGCAAACATTAAGTGGATTTTTAGCACAAAGATAAAAAGAGCAAACAGGCAAATTTATGTTGATTAACATGGAAAGGGCAAAAATGTATTTAGTCAACCACTAATTGTGCAAGTTGTCCTACTTAGAAAGATGAGAGAGGTCAGTCATTTATCATAGGTACACTTCAACTATGAGAGACAAAATGAGAAAAAAAAATTCAGGAAATCACATTTTTCAAGAATCAGGATTTTTCAAGAATGTATATGTAAATAATGGTGGTCACCCACAAACAATCCAGATTTCTGGCTCCCACAGACTTCTTTAAGAAGCTCTTCTGTTCTCCACTGATTACCTGTATTAATGTCACCTGTTTGACCTCGTTGTCTGTATAAAACACACCTGTCTACAGCCTCAAACACTCAACCAACACTCAACTGAACTCGTCTTGTTTGGAGGAAGAAGAATGCTGAATTGCATCCCAAGAACATCATACCTACTGTGAAGCATGGAAACATGATGGTGGTAACGTGCTTTGGGGCTGTTTTTCTGCAAGAGGACAGGACGACTGATCTGTGTTAAGGAAAGAATGAACGGGGCCATGTATTGTGAGATTGTAAGCCAAAACCTCTTTCCATCAGTGAAAGCATTGAATATGGAACGTAGCTGCATTTTCCAGCATGACAATGATCCCAAACAGACTGCTTGGGCAACAAAGGAGTGGCTCCGTAAAAAGCATTTCAAAGTCCTGGAGTCTCCAGACCTCAACCCCATAGAAAATCTATATAGGGAGTTGAAAGTCCATGTTGCCCACTGACCGCCCCAGAACATCACTGCTCTAGAGGAGCTCTGCATGGAGGAATGGGCCAAAATACCAGCTACAGTGTGTGCAAAGCTGGTGAACTCTTTAAGTAGGAGAACTTGCACAATTAGCCACTGACTAAATAATTTTTGGCACTGTATAAAATAAAACCTACATTTTTGTTCAGTAAGTATCAGTATAATCTTGTCTCAGGACACTTATTCTGAAATTTGAAGACTGTGTGAACAAATAAAGAGAACACACAGTCCCTCCCTTCTTATTTTCCCCTGTAGTCCAATATCTGGGTCAGTGACATCATTAGTCCTGCCCCTCACGCTGCTGAGTCAGAGTTTGCATGCAGGTTGAGCATGTACATATGAACAGATCAGTAAACATGTATTTGAATATGGACTTTAAATTATTTGAATAGAACAGATACATATTACATTAGATCCATCCCAACCAATACTGGTGTAATATGCTCCCTTTTTTTTAGTCCCAGTACACACCCAGGTTGCTGCGTTTTGGGCCAGTTGCAGCCGTAGTTGCAACAGCTCCATAAGATATGCAATTAAAGCATTACAATAATAACTCGTAATGATGCAGAATCATAAACGATTCTCTCTGTATGCTGAGAGTCTTTTCCCTTACATCGTCTGGAGTAGTTACAGAGACAGTACCTATGCCGGTGTCTTTGGCAATGTGCTCACACCACGGCACTAGCCTTTTTGAAAATAACAGTAAATTAATAACTGCAAACAAGAGCAAAAATATTTTATGGAATATTTTCACGTTTTGAAATACTGTTCACCAAAATATTTGAAACATATTCATAGGAAACAGTAAAACATGCCAGATGTGGTAATTTTCATAGACTACCTCAAATATTTATTAATTGCAGGTATAAAAAATAACGTCTATTTGTATGATTTAGACCATGTTTTGATCAAAAATAAATGTAAGGACTATAAAACATTAAATCTCATAAATCCTGTTGGAGACACACCCAGAGTATTTTTGAGATGCATTAACATTGATGAAGTATTTGTAATGATTAGATTGACAAAGATATAATAATAAAAAAATAAATAAACAAAACAAAACATGAATGTTCTTTATTCACTTTATCATTTATGTAGGTGTCAGTATTAGCACTTCTCTGGACTTTTATTCTAAAACGTGAACACTGTTTTGACAGTGAAAGAGAGAAAATGGCCCGACCTTTCTCATTTTCCCTTGTAACCCAATCTCTTGGTCAGTCACCAAGAGTTAGCCCCACCCCCTTTCACTGATCAGTCAGGGTCTGCATGCAGGTTAAGCGTGCACATGTGGACAGAGCAGTAAACATGCACTGGAAGCTCCTTTGGCATTAAAATTGTAGATAGGGGAAGTCATGTAGTTTGTTATGACCTGTTGTGTCTGTTGGTTACTCTGATCCTGAGTTTTGAAGCCTAGAAAATGGCCTCAAGGTGCGAATCACGGGTTGTAAGACTTAAAGGTGAAAAGATACATGTATGTGTACAGGAGAGACCCTGCTCACTTCAGTTTCATCTTAGTGATGCTCACAAAAGCTGCTGAAGTGCTAATAACTGCCCCATTGTTGTTTCAAGTAAATGACTTTAATTGAGAGTAATTGGGACAGCTCGAAAGCACATATTACTGTGGTCGTCATCAAATATTAGTGACTAATTTGATCAAATGTTTGTGTAAGAAAGTCAGAATGAAGTATTAATAATAGTGTCCGTGGGAGTCTATTGAAATTACAGTCTCTGTGACTGGAATATGTAAGTGCAGAAATCTGGGCCAGAGCTAAGCTTGATCTATGCAGCGCTGTCATTAAGCCATGGCAGAGACATGTGCCGTGCTTTTTGTATTGCACTGCTGCTCAGACAGAGCACATTAATATCACCCGGGCGTTTCCTATGTTCTGTTTAGGTATTAAGTGGTCTGAGTGGTAAATCATTTGACAGGGAATTAAAGTCACCACTTCAAAAAGAGAAATTCTGCCTGTCTATTCCGCCTGTCCGTTTAGGGACCTATGGACATTCTGAATTCAATCTGTGAACGATCAAAGGGTCATTACACAACCATTTCCCTGGCACTTTGCCTCTTTCTGTCCTCTCTATCTGTCTGTTGTTTGGTGAATGGGTACAAGCGGTGGGTTTTTGGGGCATGCTTTAATTTCCACGCACCTCCAGGGCCCCTGCACTTGACTGGCTAAGTAAGTGTAATGAAAGTAAATGGGGTGATGTAAGAGACTGGCCTTCAGACTAGCATCTAGAAATAATATTCAGGCCATAACATTAATACCACCTCCTCATCATAGTTAGGGGTAATACCACCTCCAATACCTAGTTTATGTATTTACCACACAGAAGCACTTGTAGCTCTGTAATTCCAGACTGTAGTCCATCTGTTTCTCTGCATGCGTTATTAGTCTCCTTTCATCCTGATCTTCAAAGCGCCCCACAGGACCACCCCACAATGTATGTGGGGGGGTGGGCCATTATCAGCACTGCAGTGACACTGACCTGGAGGGAGTATGTTAGTGTGTTTTATGCTCGTATGAGTGGATCAGACTGTGTGTAAGCCCCTCAGTATCACTGCTGGACTGCGAATAGTCCACCAAGCAGAAATATCCAGCCAGCAGTGTCCTGTGGGCACCATCCTGTGAGCACCGATGAAGGACTAGAGGACGAACACAAACTATATCTCCAAGGTGAAGCAACTAGGTAAGAGTGTCTAATAGAGTGGGCAGGAAGTGGAGTGTTTAAACACTCCAGCAGCACTGCTGTTTCTGATCCACTCATACCAGCACAGCACACTTGATGCTAACATATGTTTAACTATTAAAAAACAATTTGTTTACCTAAAATTCTCTAAATATTTACTCTCTTAATAGGGTTGCATTCCAGAAACCTGTTCAAATGTCAGAAATGGTTTGAGAATCTATAAACATGTACAACCCACTGCATCAGCATCACTGTATTTGGGAAGGGCTGTGCTGTGTACCAAAAAGCTAGTGAAGCCGAGTAGATTCGAGTAGTATAAAGACCTTGTAGTGGAAAACTGGCAATTGTTAACCTCCTTTCACCCTGTTTTTCACATGTCAGGACCCCAGCGGACCACCACAGAGCTAGTATTATGTGGGTGATAGGTCATTCTCAGCACTGCAGTGACACTGACATGGTCGTGTGTTAATGTGTGTTGTGCTGGTACGACTAGATCAGATACAGCAGTGCTGCTGGAGTTTGGCTAGGAGACTATTTTTTTCTTTCAAATGTAGACTTAAAGATTATACGATTGGAATATGTAACATGATGATAAAGCAGGACACTGCTTATAAAGAAAGCTCTGTAATTACAAACACATCTACTGTATTTTCCAGACTATAGGCTGCACCGGAATATAAGCCGCACCCGCAAAGTTTTTAAAAAAACCTGGAAAACAACATATATAAAAAAGAAAAAGCTGCACCTCATTATAAGCCACATGGTTTACAACGTGGGAAAAAAGTAGCGGCTTATAGTCCAGAAAATACGGTAAATACAATCATCTTAAATGTTAAGAGTGTTCAGAGTAATGCTCACTCTACTATTAATAATCAGCCTTGTGGATGCATCAGGAAAGCAAGTCTATAATAGTAACCAATTAGTCACTGGTTATTTTCATGAGAATCCACTAATCGCACTAATTGAACCCTTTTGGGAAAGATTCCGGAATATCTGACTGGAAAAAAGAAAATTAGGAAGCTTTAAAAAGACATATGCTCATCATAAAAAAAAATAGTTGCATCCAGAAGGAATCACGTTACGTTACGTTAATGAGATTCTGCCACCAGTGGCCTGACCTTTTCTGAGCACACACTCCTCTGCAATATTCCAACGGGACAATGCTCATCCACATACGGCTGCCCCCTCAAGAGCTCCTCTTGAAGACACAGGTACTATGACATGGTCAATCACACCTCCAGACTTTTCCCAGATTAAAAATGTGGGGGATGGTATTTGACACACTATCAACAATCCATCCCTACCGCATCTGCAGGAACTGCGTGAGAACTTTCAAGCTGCATGGGGTGGATTATCACAGGACACCATTAGGAACCTCTACAACTCGCCTTCTACCCGATGCCTTACTGAGCGACTCTTCTGTGTGTGTAGATCAATAAATATTGCCCATATCAGTCTACATTTTTAATCATTTGTTGTTCCTGGTAACCGTTCTCTTCCTTCCCAACAGCATTGCAATCCCAGTGTGTTCTGCACTAATAGACGTACACATAACGGGTCTATGTATGTCGCAGCCCTTGTGAAATTTAGTAACATATGGACCGAGGAGTTGCATAGCACAGTGTGTGTCAGTTTAACTAGCTCTGCTCCATTATCACCCCCACAAAACGTGCCACGTGCCAAGCTCAATTCTAAACCAACTCCCGAGCTCTAGCGCAGCTCCAGCATTGACAGCCATCGCAGTCAGACGCTGGGCACAACGGGTATCTCCATGGAAATGTAACACCAGCCACTTATAGCATATGGACCGAAACGAGTTGTGAATACGGTGGATCCTTTCAAGTTGATCCTAAGCCTGAGCTCTTGTCTCTGGGAGGCAGTGCAGTAACAATAAAATAAATAAATAAATAAAATAAATAAATACTCCATAAAAATAAAATAAATAAATGAAAAAAATCAATGTTTCCTGCTTCAGTTCCTTTCCTCTCTCTGGGTTGGCTGGATTGCACAGATTGCACTGAACATTCTCCACCAGTGTGTGGAGCTGTAGGTCCTTCACTCCCCATCTCGCAGGGGCTGAACATGGCCGTGGCCGTGTTGGTGCTCCAAACAATTCACAGAACGCCTATTCATAGTGATGCAAATCACACAGATTACTATCACACAAGCAGCTTCCCTCCCTCTATCGTTTCAGACGTCGAAGACGCGTACAGGAACCAACAGTTACCGACTCAAACATATAAATATATATTGCTTTCAAGGTTGCAGCACGAAGGTGTTGATGTTTTCCCAGTGCTGTCTATTCTGAGCTCATTTTTACCCACTCCTGTTTCTTAAGTCTCATTCCCCTTGCAAGAAATTAAGCCAACATTGAGATAGCAAAGGCTTTTTGTGCCTGTGTGTGTGTGTGTGTGTGCGTAAACATGTACCCTGAATAACAGCGGTTTTAGATACAGATGTGAAGCACGAAATAATCCATTCACATGGGATGTGTGGAGAAACGTGTTTTTGTCTTTTCTACATGCCCTGGTCTTTATAATTACAGGACGATCACAGCAGTTTTGATTAGGTGAAAGGTCACTTTATGAATGGTCAGCTTAAGAAAATGACAACACAGCTTTATACAGACTGTCATGGAGTCAGTCCGAATGGCAGCGGTTCAACGAATGCACGAGTGGCGGCGTAGTCAATGCCAAGATCAACAGTGTGTTGTCACACATCACATCCAGAAGGCCTGGTGTCATAATGCCAGATCACCATTCATTTTTATTACAGACACTTTGGCGGCACAACGTTACTTTAACGAGGTCCTGCAACCAGTGGCTCCACACTCCGGTGCACTATTACAATCAGGACAGCACTCGTCCACATACTGCTGCCATCTCAAGAGCTTGTGTTGAAGACACAGATACTATGACATGGCCAGTCGCATCACCAGACCTATCTCCAGTTGAAAATGTGTGGCGTTCTATTGGACGCACTAGCAGCACTTCACTACTGCAAAGCCTGCAGGAATTCTACTATCAATAATCAGCTTTGTGGATGCATCAGGAAAGCAAGTAACAAATTAATCACTGGTTATTTGTCAATAGAATCCACTAATCACAATAACTGAGCAGTTGTGAACCCTTATATGAAAGTTTCCAGAATATCTGACTGGAAAACGACAAACTTGGAATATTTAAAAAGATATACACATCATAAAAAACATAGCTGAATCCAGAAGGAATCTGCAACCAATTAGATGCAATGACCTGTCATGCAGTCACTCAGAATGGCAGGGGGTCTTCCAATAAGTCCCCCTGTACAGAGGCGCAGTAGTCCAGAAGGCCTTGTGTCGTTTGGTCCTGAATCACAGACACTTTGACAGACCAACATCGTCTGCATACTGCTGCCCTCTCAAGAGCTCGTCTTGAAGACACAGATACTTTGACATAGTCGGTAACATCTCCAGACCTATCCCTGATTGAAAATGTGTGGGGTGCTATTGGACACACTATCAACACTCCACCCCTACCGCACAATCTGCAGGAACCGAGTGAGAATTTTCAAGCTGGGATGGATTTTCACAGGACACCATTAGGAATCTCTATAATTCCATCAGAAATACTTGATTAATCCCAAAAAGAAAATATGAGGTGTCTGGCATGTTGCATTGTACCCAACGTCATACTGAGGGACATGACATCTGTATGAGTAGATCAATAAATATTGATCATATCAGTCAAACCTTTTAACCCTTTATTCTTCCTGGAAACGTTTATCTTCCTCTCCAATAGCTTTGCAATTCCACTCTTCCTTCTGGACGCAACTATTTGTTCAAATATTTTTTCGACAGTGAGGGTATTAACTTCTTCATTTGCCTGCTGTCCACTACTGCATTCACGATTTTGATACTTTTCAGATAACATCGGGAACAGATTTAGCATGTTACGCAAATCGGTGCTGCGTTGCCTTTTCTGCAGCACCAAGGCGCAGCGCAACTTCATAGACCTCCGCTATTATTGTAGAGGTTGAGCTGTCACACTCTCCTGCCAGTCACTCTATAGCTGTAACGAACCACTCATGTGGCAGCGACCTGCCCAAGGCTGATGTCTTAGTTAAGGGAATGATTATAATGAGGCAGAGGGGTCTAAACATCCAAATATGTAGTGCCAGTCAAGTGTTTGGACATGCCTACTAAAGAAGAAAGGCTTTTCTTCACATGTCAAGCACTGAAAAGTGACCACCCTGCCTACACACAAGCTTTCACGCCTGATTCAGGTAATGAAGGCCTGTAGATGTGCTTGATGTACAGAACCAGGACCCCTTATTCAGGGTAACTCTAGGGAAGTGGTCACCAACTCTACTCTCAGAGATCTGCCTGGTTGAAAATCGAATTACCTTTAGACGTGTCTTATTGACTCCGCAGAAGGGTAGACCTCTTGAAGAAGAGCTGGTGACCATTGCCCTTTCAAGGCCATTTAACTCTTTAAACCCAAGATCTGCACTTTGTAGCTTTCTAGGCTTCGTAGCTCAGGATCAGAGCAACCTACCAACATGATACACACGTCATAGCAATCTACACTCTTCCCATTTAACTACGGGGGTTTCATCATTGTGTGATGAGTTATCAGTACGTCATCCAGTTCAGACAACCAGCCAGTTTCCAAACGAATTAAATCCCAGTTTAAATTCCAAAGTAGTGCATGTTTACTGCTCTGTCCACATGTATACGCTCAACCTGCATACAGCCTCTGACTTATCAGTGAGAAGGAAGAAAAAATACAGCAGCTTTAATTAGACGAATGTTGGGTCAACTTAAGAAAAAAAAGAAAAAGAAAGAAAAAGGGGCTAATGATGTCACCAATCTAGATATTGGGTTATAGAGGAAAATGGATAAAATATAATAAGCATATATTTTTTTGTTATTAAGAATAAAAGACCTGCGAAGGGATAACACTGACACATATATAATCAAATTAATAAAAGACATACATGTTGTTTTTTTATTTTATTTAGAGTACGGTCAAGTATTTTGAAAAACAACATTCAATCTAATCGTTACAAAGAATTTATCAAATTTCTTGCATTTTCAGCTGAAAAACATGTGTTTTATTTCACAAATTCATACAAAGTTTGGTTGTATCTCACTGTACTTTGTAGTTAAGCTTTCCCAGCTTGCCCAGTTGGGACAGTGAAGGCTAGCATTTGAGTCACTAGAACCATCTGCACACCTTTCCAAACCCAATGTTGTGGGACAGTTCAATGCACTTGGAGGAGAACACTGGAACTGTAATTCTGTTACATCCCACTCTGCTGGTTTTATACCTTGATCACAGTGCCAGCACCTTGATGGCTACACCACATTTTTTGTGTAGCAGTCTGATGCTCTTGGGGCTATTTTGGAGATATGCCCTTGCCTTGCTGAGAAACTCCTCCTGATCGTATTAAAGAGACTCTGCATTAGGCCTCTGCTGGAGCGTGCTGGAGCTGTGACCTCATGCCCCCACTAGCACAATGAAAGGCCACGCGAAAGAGATGTAGGGCCACGAACAAACAGAAATGTAATTCCACAATGCATGCTGCTGCACAATGGCAAACGGAAAGCAGCATGCTTCGTTTGTGAATGGCCACTAATGAAAGCACCTGCATGTTGTGTGTTGCCAGCTGCCCAATTTTTTCAAGCAGCTAGATCATTTAGCTGCTTGACAATAGTGTCTGCTTCTGTGGACAGCCAAACCCCCCGCAGCACCAACACTCCTTCCCAACCTCTAACCCAACACTGTCACAATTTTTTTTCATTGCTGAAAATGGACAGCGGCGTCATTTCTATGGCGACAGGAGTTTGAGCTTAGAGGGCCCACGCTTACTTAATCAAAGTCTTTATTAGCCTTCATTATCTGGCTTCCTCTTAATCAGTGCCAGCTTGTGCTGGGGACAACTTCAATGGGCTGATGTGAGCTTGACCGCTGGCTTTTCACAAGTACTTTCAATGAAAAAACAACTAAAGGCTGGTATCGTCAGTGCAGTGTGCAGGTTCCTCTCAGTGTTTGCTTCTTCATTGCAGAACGGAGGAAAAGTGTTTGTACTGAAGTGAATTTTTGATGCATCACGGCGAGTAAAGACACTTAAAGGTGGACAAAGAGAACCTGAAAATTACTGCAACCTGCAGGAAGGTAGCGCTCCAGTATTATTATTACGTAGTAATAATCTATTTAAAACATTCACAGCAGCAGACCCTATTAGATCTTACTAAGTCTATCCCACGCCTTAGACTTACCCTATCTTACTATAGTGGTCTCATCATTGTGAGATGAATTGTGTGATCCAGCTCGGAAAGCAGCTAAAATTGATTATTTTCCAATTGAATTAAATCCCAGTTTAAATGCCAAAGGAGTCTTCCAGCGTATGTTTCCTGCTCTGTCCACATGTACATGCTCAGCCTGCATGCAGACTCTGACCGATCAGAGAGAGGGGGTGGGGCTAATGACATCACTGACCCAGATATTAGGGAGGCATTGTTTGCTCTCTTTCTTTGCTCACACCAATTTCAGAATAAAAGTACTGAGAAGGGATAATACTGCTACATTCATAAATAACAAATAACAATAAATACATTCATAAATTTAATCATTACAAATAGTTCATTGCATTTTCAGCTCAAAAACACTCTAGATGATCGTTTTCCAACAGGACTGAGAAGCAATGTGTTTTATAGTCCTTATAAACAAAAAACGATGTTTGTATTAAACCATGGTCAGTTCATACAAATATTTCAATACATCAAATGAAGATAAATTTGAGTAGGTCCTGAAAATGAAATATCTGGCATGTGTGACTCTCTTCTATAAATACTGATGTTTTGGTAAATAAAAGTGTGGAAAACAATGAAAACATCCCACAAAAGTAGTGTAGGGTTGTAAAGTTTAAAATGTCACATATAAAACTTGTGCTACCCCAGCAGTTCTCATATTAATGTGTTCTTGTTGAATTACTGCTGAGAGTTAAGTGTACAGCATTAAGGTACAGTATTCAGACAAAGCCAGCTCTTTCAAATCAGTCATTTAACTGACATTTATGATGTTTGAAATGCAAAGCAAGATGAAAAGAAAAGGAAGAAACGGATTTGCTTTCTGTCAGATAACACAACTTAACAGAAAGGGGCAGAAAGAGCAATCCTGTATTATAAATTGGGTGCACTGCACTGTGTGTATATGATGTACTACTCTGAGCCCTAAGCTACGCACAATGGCTGTCACAAATTGATTTCAAGAAGGTAGTGAAATTATGAAGCCATGGCATTGATTTTCTTTGAGCTGCTATTGAAAGACTCTCAAACAGAAAGACTGAGAAAAAACGTGGGCAAAAAAGAAGTGCAGCAGATAATTTAGAAATAAGCTGTAAGGCAGCGACTCTGACAATGCCTAAATGAGATACTTCAAAAAAAAAAAAAAAGGGAGCAAAGCATTTGAAGTTACTGGGATATAAAACTCAGGCTGATACCTTGCTCTTGGAACTTGGTTTACCTTGAGAGAATAACGGCATACCTGAGATATTCTCATTTTAACCTTTAGAACTCTGGGCCAATTTGTGGAATGTTTGATGTACTTTTATTCACCAACAAATTAAAAATATATTTATATGAGACAGTCACACATACAAGATATTTTCAGGAGATCCTATGCTACTCCAATCCTACACTGTCTCCTTTTCAAATGTAAGTATTAACAGAACTTGGCCATGTTTTCTTTAAAATAAATGTTACTTAGACAAGCCATTTCCCTAATCCCGACTTGTCTCCCCAAAGCTAGGGGGAAGACGACGAGCACATGCTTCCTCCGTTACATGTGACATCTGCCTACCACATCTGCATCTTCACCAAACAGCCAACACACTTGGAGGACAACGCTCGATCTCCAGTTCTGATGCTATAGCTGACAGGCACCTGCGCCGACCAGCATCACATTGAGTATGTGATGTGAGGAGAGAGTGACATCTACCCACCCAGTGAGGAAGAGCAGGCCATTTTCACATTTTCAGTCTGGATCCTACCTGAAAATGCCCAACCTGAATATCATTCATATTTTTTGGTTATTTATGTATTTATTAGTATTATGCCTTCTTGGTGCTTGATTCTGAACCCAATATCTGGGTCAGTAATGTCATTAGCCCTACCCCTTCTTGCTGGCTGCATGCAAGTCGAACATGAACATGTGGACAGAGCAGTAAACATGCACTGGAAGCTCCTTTTGTTGTGATTTAATTCAGTTCGAAAGTGAGTTAACTTTAGCTGCTTTGAACCTGCATTATTTGCTGGTAATTAAAGAGTTAAATAGAATTAATCCTGAAATAAATACAAGAAAACAACATGTAACTGGCCACAAAGTGCAGATCTCGGGTTGTAAGAGTTAAAAGAAAAAGTAAATGTATGGGCTTTGGCACACTTTCCACAAACAGATCCCAGTACATGAGCTGTTTCTGTGGACCACTAAATATATCGGGCCTAAATACCAATAGTGTATTTTTAAATGTACCGAAGGCACATTGCACATGATGGAAAATTTCACAGTCGCTTTAATGTTACCACTTCAATTCTCCCTGGCTGCTGACTTTGGGACCAGAGCTGCAGATCAGTCTAAAGATAAAAGAAACAGTGCAGGCCCGAGACTCTGGAGACTGCCGCAGTGGGTGATCCATCTCTGAACGTACTCCAAATCTGTTTACGAGGTCTTGATTTAGTCATACAGTAGAGTACTAGATGACTTTGGCTGCAGTCGTCAAAAAACCCTCCATGGGGCTGT
Organism: Acestrorhynchus altus; assembly: GCA_034509495.1. Lineage (NCBI taxonomy): Eukaryota > Metazoa > Chordata > Actinopteri > Characiformes > Acestrorhynchidae > Acestrorhynchus > Acestrorhynchus altus. The sequence continues at coordinate 8,186,914 of CM067521.1, forward strand.
TATAAGTTCCGAGTCAACAAACTATTTCCAAAAATGCATTAATTTCAGAGCAGTGTTTTGTAGAGCTTGTAAGGCCGTATTAGAGACTCGCAGACGAGGCTCGCAGGCAGAGTTCCAAATTAGATGTAATATAATTTGGACTGGACTCGTTTTCCCCATCTTGTTATATTGCTTTAGCAAAAAAAAAAGAAGAGAGATCCTGCGGTTGCATGAGTGTCTGCAAAACGCAATTAATTCCTGTGCTTTCACACACTGAACACAGGCTGGATAAGCATTCAGTTTTCCATTCTTTGTAGAGTTGATTTAGGTTAGAAAGGACTATTAGATGCATTAGAACACTGGATAGTGCATTGAATTCAACAGAAACATGAAACTGCCCTAATAGCTGGAATGTTCTTCTTTGGCTGAAATCTCTCTGACATTGACTGGAAGAAAGATGCTCAAAGAATTCCTTCAGTTATGTACAGATTGTCCTAGGTTTCAAGCCCCATCTTATAAAATAAAAAAAAAATCATACTGGTTTCTATGATGGAGAACTCTTCAGGCCCTGCTGCAGCAAAGCAGCCTCAAACCTCAAACACTTCCACCCCCATGCTTCATAGTTGGTATGAGATTCTTGTGCTAAAATGGTAAGTGTGGTTTGCACCAAACATGTCTTCTGTTACTGTGCTCAAATAATTCAACTCAAAACACATTTTTTTTTTTCCAGAAGTCATGTGTAGACGTTCTCTGGCAAACTTGTTTTTATGGTTTTTTTTACAGCAGTTTCTTCCCTGCAAACCACCCATGAAAATCAAACTTGTTTCTGGTGGTAGATGCTGCACTTTGACGTCACCTGTTGAAAGAGCTCCCTGTAATTTTAGGAATGAGACTACTAGGATGTTCTTTACTGGTAAAATATTTACCACAGTGGAACAGCTGGTTTCTATTTATTTTTAGATCTTTTTAATTTCATTCCCAGACTATATCTTTCTTTCTGAAGGTCTCAGAGAAGCTCTTTGGAGTTCACCATTGTGACGCCACTCACTTCAACAATCAAGAGCAAAACAAACAAATGTCGGAGGTTTAAATAAGACAATTATCTAATCATTTGCAGCTGATGTTCAGCACCTGATTGTAATTTTAGGCGTTGTAAGTAGTATAAATATGGGGGTGTCTTTCTATTAATTGTGTTTTACAAATGATGTTAGTAAGACCTGTCTTCCTGTTTACATGTTTAGTTATAATGCCCCCGTCTCTCAATATAGTTCAAAGATCAAATGTTCATATGATTAAACATGTTCATGACATGTAGAAAATTTCCCACAATAAAAATGACCTAGGTACCCAGCAAATCCAACGATCAACCACGCTGTGTCAGAGGTGTGCATCAACATTTGCACATCAGATCTGCAGCTTTATGTATGTTATCACAGTGAGTAAGACTTCTGCCACGTCATTTAAGGTCCTCTTTCTGTACGGACTACATAATCTCTGTCAGTCACATTTCCCAGCATTAAACATTCTGTGACTGACACAAAATGAAGCAATATGACAATTCTTCAGTCTTCTGAGGTTTGGCCCTCCTACCCCACTGCTGTATACTCCTTATACGTATTCCTACATCAGTGTTGGGCTAGAAATGCAGATCTGCCTCCCTACTAAATATGAAATGCGTTATACACAACATTTGGGCCAATCTGGAACACTTTTTGAACTCAGATGAGGGCACGTTAGACCAAATCTGGGCGGGACCACTTTTGGAACTTAATATAAATTATTTTCATACAGATTATTTTATATACACTTTATTGAGGTTTCCATGCCCAAGGGCCTGTATGCAGCCCCATACTTCAGTTCAAATCCTAGATCTCCTAAATCAAGTCAAATCCACATTTATTTGTATAGCGCTTTTCACAACTGAAGTTGTCCCAGAGCAGCTTCACAGAAATTAAATTAATTAATTAATTAATAAAAAGGTTAAAACAGGAACAAAGGATAAGAGACAGATCTCCTAGTGACCAAGCCAAATGGCGACAGTGGCAAGGAAAAACTCCCTCAGAGCTGGAAACCTTGGGAGGAACCAGGCTCACAAGGGGAGGACCCATCCTCCTCTGGTCAAACTACTTATACATACTTTGGGGACACTGGACCCCCACACCTCTGTCCTATTACTCGGGTATACTGAAGTAATGTTAGTTCGCTGGTGGACATTATAGTAAGAGTAGATTTCTACAGATGGTGGGTGAGCAGCTAGTCCATGGCAGGGTGGGAAACTAGTCCAGGTCCTGTAGCCGGAAGGTGGAAAGCTAATGTAAAGATGCATCAGTGGAGTGTGGCGTCCTTCTCAGATGGGGCAGAAGAGCTTGAGGTTAGGACCTAATCCTAGAAAGTCTTCTATGGGCAGCAGAGGCAGTTACTCCAACAAAAGCAGGGGAGTTAATAACCTTGGTTTCAAAAGAAACAATGAATGAGAAGGTGTCTTAATACATTTGTCCACATCATTTTTATTGTAATTATTTTATACCCAATATTTTAATTATAAAAAAGTCACTAATATATGTTACTGATTGTGAATATGAGTTAAAGTCTAGTCAGAATTCAAGCTGTTGATAGAAATAGGAAACTATAGAAAATAGCTCTATGCCAGGGCTTTAGGCACATGTCTGTGTTAAATCTAGAACGACCCAAAATGTGCAACAGCAATACCTGAGCAGTTAAATATCCGGGACCCATTCAGGGCCCAAAAAGGTTGGGTGTAGGTTCATACTTTTACCACTTTTCATTATATCCTTGGATACAAAAACGCAGGCCTGAGAACCAGCACTTACAGGAGTCATGGCCTTTCACCAGGCAGGAGCGCCTACAAATAAAGAACATTTCTCTGAGATGGAGAGGTTTTAGTCATGCAGGCAACAAACTGACAACCATGTGACAAATTGAACCAATTATGCAACCCCACGCCAACGCTGGGTATCTGGATAGCTTCCACACTGGCAGCGAACCAGAGTCCCCAGATCACCGAAACCCAGACCACAGATTTTAGGAGGACCAGAGGTTGGTTCTTTGTATTGCTCCCAGGCTCAAAAACAAATTTCACACTTGACCAAACATACTGAACTCTCAGAGTAAGCTCTGGTCTGTAAAAAAGACGCATGTGTTAAAACGTCCTTAGTGGAGTCCCAACTGTCAGGTCTCGCTGTAATGATAGTCAGCTATTTGTAACAGAAGATTTATAGAGGTGTAGTTTGCTTTGGGATCAGGCTTTGTTACAATAAAACAGAGTATAGTTTGGACTAAATCACAGGACGTGGGCTGAATACAGGGTTCACTTTGTTTTGCTTGACGGTATTAGATCTACTGGAATCTGCACCAGTTTGTTCTGTTAAACTGGAGTAAGGTTCAGTACATGAGACCAGAGAGGAAAACATGACAATAGCTGCAGTTCTTGATGAGTAATGATACAACCAAGGGCTAAACTGTTGCTGCAACCTCACATTGACCTGGTGAAATGGGGGGATATATCCATGACAAATACCATGCAAGAGGTGAATTAGACTGGTCAAGCAAAATATGAATAGACACACTACTTCATACCCAAGATGAAAGTTCTATGGCTATTTTAATGCCCTTATGTTGTGCTAATTACCTGAGTTTAGTCATAAACACATTCTCTGCTGGTTTTTCATTGAGACTTCAAAGCTGATTTAATTCTTTGAACCCTAGATCCGCACTTAGTTACATGCCATTTTCTAGGCTATATAACTCTATAGACATGATACACAGATCCTAATATCCATTGTTTGATCAATTATCAGTGAGAAATCCAACTCAGAAAACAGCTGAAATGTACTTCTTTCCAGCCAAATTAAATCCCAGTTTAAATGCCAAAGCTGCAATTCAGTGCATGTTTACTGCTCTGTCCACATGTACATACTCAACCCCCACGCATACGCCAACTGATCAGCAAAATGGGATGGGGCTGATGACGTCGATGACCCAGATATTTGGTTACTGGCTCACAGTGTCCAAATTTGCGAAAGTCACAAGAAAGGATTATACTGACACATAAATAATAACAAAAATAACACAGGATAGATATTCATACTATTAACTGAAAATCGTTGCATTTCAGCTCAAAAACACTCTGGGTGGTTAATTTCCAACAGGATTTCTAAGATGTAAATATATAAATGTGTAATTTTTTAGTCCTTTTAAGTGTCATGTATCAGTTCTGTCTACCTTCTGTCTTCCTGTCTTATCATTTGATGCTTTTGTCATTATGCCTTAAAAAGAGGAAACATAGTCGTTTGACAATAAATGGCTTCACCCGACCACTAACCGTGAGTGGGAAAAAAAAGTTTTTGTGACATCATTCTTATTCTCTGAAAAGAAAGCAAAAATTCTGCTGGGGTATGTAAACTTTTGAGCACTACTGTATACTGGCCTCAAGTCTGTGCCCCAGTACAGAGCTTTTGGCTTTAGGCATACTGGCCTAAACATTTGCCCAGCATAAAATAACAGATCCAATATTAGTGCATTTAATGAAGCATTAAATGAAAGATCTGTTGAATGAAGCATTGGAAAAGTAGCACTGAAACAGGCTTGACCTCGTTAACGCTATAAAAACACCCAAATCAGGACCAACTTCCCTCTTCAAATATGTGTTCAAAGAAATATTACAAAGAGCAGCAGAACTGCAGCCTCTTCTTCTTGAGTGAAACCCGCTCCCAGCTTCACTTGCCTGCCTAAGTCGTGGCAGTCTACCTGGGAGTTTGATGACGAGGGCAGAGGCTGATGAAGCTCGGAGCCGCGTCACGTCTGAGTGAGCGAGTGTCGGTGGGGTGGCTGATAATGAGTGCTGAAACGTGGCAACATCTCCCCAGGTACCAGCTCGGTACTCCTGGGACGAAGTCTAACGCAAGGTAGCCCAGTGGCCAGCCAACCAAGCCTGCAGGCAGGGTGGCGGAAATCATTTTCACCTCATGCTCCTCTCGCGCTGGGCACTTAATTGCTGGAGATGGGAGCAGGAAAGATCCGGAATACATTATCATGCACCCATGGAGCATGATTAATGGCCTACCGGAGTTTAGTGACCACGGCTAAATTTCAACTCCAGTGGCATTTTGTAGGGTTCACTCTGAACCATGGGGTCTAGAAAAACTGTAGCCCAAAAAGATTTGAAGGACAGATGACTTGCAGACAGTAACTGCTCAGGAGCTGAGCAGCAGGTCCTTTGCTCCAACGTTTAGTAGCATCATATGCTACCGTATACAGCTGAATGGGACCTTGGGAATGTAAGGTTTAACGAGGCGAGCATTAATGTTACTTGTGATGTGTGTGTAAATGTGCAAAAGTCAATTAACCCATTAATGCTGAGCAGAGGTGGCAAATCCAGGTCCAGGAAGTAAAAATATGTACAGAAATGGTACGACTGTCCGTACAAAGTCTGACGCTGAAAAAATTCCACAGGGAGGAGTGGGAAAATCTTTCTTTTACTTGATTAGAGATGAGTAGATGGTCATAGGAAACATATAATTAGCTGTATTTTAAGCCAAAGAGGAAACATTTTCCTTAAAATACACTTAAAAAATAAATATGGTCAAATATTCATGTTTAAATATGTTAAAAAGGACAGAGCTGTTCGTGGGGTGTAACTTTTTTTTGTATGACTGTAGGTTCTGGACAAGTGTGTAAAGCCTTTCAGCTGCAGCAGAGACATCCAGGTAATTAGAACCAGATCCATGGGTGGATTTCTACTTTCTGGACCAGGATTTGCACCGTTGATGTTGAAGTTGTTTCCTTTTATCTCTTTAATGATTAAATCTAGGAGGGACTGCTTCAACCTACTGCGATATTTTCCACTAGACAACAAACAGCAGACTGCTCAGGACTGATTAATAACCATATATCTGAGTATATTTGAGTCACATAGTCCAACCGAAGTCTGTTCCTGCTTTAGTCACCAACAAATAAAGACAGCTTCTTTATACAGTGATAAAAACAAGGTAGAACAAAGAAGGCTCGTCATGCTGAGCCACTCTGCTGGGGCCTTACATGGACGTGTATTCAGCCCAACTACACTAATAAGAACTGACGGTGAACAACAGTAAGATAGGCTTCACACATACTTACCGATGGGGCAGGTTTGCCTCCTTTGGCAGTGCAGACTAGAGTGAAGTTCTGGGCCTGGTAGCGGCTAAATGGTGCAGGCGTGTTCTCCGCTACCACTGAGATGTTGTTTGGTGGAGCTGAAAGGAAGGCAAATGGCAGTTGTGAGCACACAGGGAAGAAACGACTGAGAGATAAGGCACTGATGAGAAACGCCGACTGTCGCACAATTCAACACATATCAGCATGGGGGCATTAATAATGCCTTTTTTACCGGCCCCCTTCATACGGTTTGTGCCTCAGTCTGTCGATCAAGCACTCACTCATCAGCCCGCGCCCTCACATGTTAGCTTTTTCCTCTCCTTCACTTTGGTCTGTGAAACACTTGTTGAAATCGCACATCTCCAATGCCGTTTCATGTGCAGGAGGCGCAGGAGGGAAACCGGGCAGCTGATAAATTCAGGGCATGTCGGCAGCAGCTCTGCTCTGTCGTATAAAGGCTGGGTTTGCACATGCATGAACGTAAAGAGCATGGCTCTGGTTTCTCCAGAGCATGACTTTGCGGGCAGTTGCATGACATTTCTATCAACAATATATCAGCAAAGTAATCGAGCTTGTATAACAGCTAGAATTCACTAATTTCCAACTGAATTAAATCCCAGTTTAAATGCTGAAGGGGCATTCCAGTACAACTGCTTCATGATTATTCCCATTTAAAGCTTACAATGCAACAAAGGTTATCATGTGACTAAAGGGCTGGTTTGAACCAATTATTTCTTTGATTCGTCAGTGGTTACTTCCTGAACATTCTTATTCTAGAAAGAGCAACAGCTAGATTCCATTAACTATGTAAAAACACTGTAACACAAAACATTTGCATGAAGCCACTGTTGTGTTTATTCGTCTTTGTTCATTTATAGAACGACAAGAAGACATTTCTCTGTCTTTAACCTCCCCTCTTCAGAGAAACAGACACATAGAGAAAACAGGATGAAGAGAGCAGAGCAAGTTATGCAATTTAATCCATATTTCAGCATAAATTAAATATAATCCAATTTCTGGACTGAAAAGTGTGAATTATGAGTAGAAATTGAAGCAAATTAATAATCTGTGATCACAATTTCAATCAAAAAGGTAAACTGTCGTATTGTGTATTCATAAAACTTAAAGTAACATTTCAAGCCTTTTTGTTTCGCTGTTGATTAACTGTGAATGTAACAATAATGTTGTTCAAATTTGAAAAGATTACACATCACAGTATCAACATTAAAACAACAAAAGCTTGAAATCAATTTAAATGTAATGAATATTAAATGACAGCTTATTTTTTTCATTAAATTATTAAAAAGCTGTTTTAAATATTTAACTTTTTCTCTCCCATTATTTCCACTTCAGGCTAAAATTCTCTATGTAACTCAGGAGCAGGATTATGCTTTTTTTTCCCTCAACTTTCATGACGTTTCTGTTGCTTTCAGTGTGTGAAATGAATATGTAGGTCTGGTCCCTAAAATGTAACCCGTCTTCCCTGCAGTAAATTTTACTCTGCACCTATAGGGGGAGCCCATCAGCAAAAACGACCTTATCTTGCAAAATGCTGCTTTAAAGGTCAGAATCTGATTTCCACACAGGTCTTCGTTTCGACCTGAGAGACAGTAATTAAATGTAGAAGGCAGTGAAGAGTACAAGAAGCATACGGATAACAAGGGGTGTTTAAGGTACATACATATAAACCATAAGAGACCCAGTACCATCAACAGTGTGCCGGTGTGGTCTACACCGAGAGTGACCTTTCGCTACGCATAGACAAAAAGCAGCAACATAGCAAGACAACACGTCGCTCCCAGGAGTGCCGTTACCACTTTCTGCATTCTAATATGGTCCCGCACAGCTGTTTTAAATCATAAAAAAGGGCCGACCACCCTGGTGAGCGTGAGACGGAGCTTGTTAAAGATGAAGTGTGAAGGCTTGTGCATATAATATCCACAGCCTACAGCCTGCCACAGTGCAGGGAAAGAAAAAAAAAATAGAAACACGTCCCATAACAGCTCTGAGAAGTGGTGGAAGTGGAGCAGATGAATTCCACAGCAGCAGATACTTCACATGCAAGTGAAGAAATGACCTAAAACAAGCTCGCGTCTGTTCTCTGTATCTTTTCAAGACCAATTTATTATCGTACTTGAAGCAATAGTTTCACAAAAAAAAAAGAACCCATGCAAAAACGCACTGATAATTTTCCAATTAGCTCAAATTGATTTGATCTGCCAAGACATGTTCGTTGTCTGAGGTCCCGTCTTTAGATTTGCACTAGTGCTTCTATGCTAAAATATAGTGCTGCTTGAAAGTGTGTGGAATTTTCTATATTTACTGCATAGATTTGAAGAGCTGCTGATGCTCATCAGGCTGAAATTGATTACACAACTCCCTCTAAAGAGTATGGACTACACCAATCCACAGTCAGACATTGTGTACAAATTCGAGACCATTATTACCCTCACCAGGAGTGGTCAACCAACTAAAGTCATGCAAATGGGAAGGTGTGTGATAGTCTGCAAGCATAAAAGAGTAACTTCTAAACAATGCTAATGTTCATGTTCATGAGCCCACCATCAGGAGAACACTGAACAACAATGACATGGCAGGGCTGCAAGGAGAAAGCTGCTGCACTCAAAAAAAAGTCTGCAGTACGATATCGATCACATGGACAAGACTACTGAAATATTTTGTGAATGGATGAGACCGAAATGCTCATCTGGGGGTAATGAATATGGTCTGCAAATTGCAGATCTCAGGTTTTACCAATGAATGTCCATAAGTTCATTACTTAGCTTCATTAGCCTCGTAGCTCCAGTGCTATGGAAGTAAACCTTCAAAAGTGGTATGGAGGCCAAGCAGTGTGTGTGTTCATTAGTGGTTTGCATTAGTGGTTTGCATTTTTTGCCATTATGTCTCTTGGTGCTTATGAGTCAGTGCACCCTCAAGTGTGGCCGCAGAGTGTTCCATCGATTGCATTATCACTTGAAAGACGTCCTGAGATTTCCCTTTCACACCCAGCTGAGTGAAATACAGCTGCCTGCTGTCTGGGCTGGCCCCATTTCAGCTTCAGGAATGATGAAGGGATGAGAAACGGTGTGTGAAATCGGGGGATGGGGTTAAAAGAGAGGCTTGGAGAAGCAGTATCCGTGAAATGTGATCGATAATGCTCACAGGAACCAGGGGAAAGAAAGCTACATTGTAAAAATAGTGAAGGTAGTGAATTTTTTTTTATCCATGTGTCACTTTTATGTCTGAAACTGTTTGCTATTTCCAAACCAACATGGCACAGCAATTATTTGATTAAAAATGAGTTGCGGTGGAGGGGGTGCTTGATGGTCTGAGAGCTTTTGTTTCCTCTGCACTTAATTGCATATTGATGGAGGACGTATGGAGGGAAATTAACTTTAGAACGCACTATTAACTGTCTAAGAGAGAGAGCATCTGCTCACATCAGAGATACTTGTGAAAGTATTCACCCCCTTGCCATTTTTCAGGTTTTGCTTCCGCACAACCTGGAATTAAAATGGATTGTTGGAGGGTTTGCATCATTTCATTTACAGAACATGCCTACAACTGTGAACATCTGATTTTTTTTGTTCTGTGCAGCAGACAACAACTAGGAGAAAACTAAAATCGGCACTTTATAGAGCTCCCTTTCACGGCAATTATAGCTGCAAGTCGCTTTGGATAAGTGTCTATGAGTTGCCACATCTTGCCTCCATGGGAGTTTTGGACATTTCTCCAGATAAAACTGCACCAGCTCTTTCAAGTTAGTTTGAGCCTGGGACAGAGGTTCAGCTTCCAACAGGACAATGATCCAAAGCGTACTGCTAAAGCAACAGTCAAGTAGGAAACATGTACATGTATTGGAACGGCCTAGTCAAAGCCCAGACCTTAGTCCAACTGAGAATCTGAGACTTGAAGATTGCTGTTCACCAGCAGAAATGGTCTCTTGAGTGTTGCTTTAGAAGTATGCTTTTGGTCATTGTCCTGTTGAAAAGTGAAACCTCTGTCCCTGGCTCAAAGCACTGACAGAGAGAAACAGGGTTTGCTCAAGAATATCCCTGTATTTAACACCATCCATCTTCCCCTTCACTCAGAACCGTTTCCAAGTCCCTGCTGCTGACTTTGGGGATTGTGTATGATTGCATTAATCAAACGAAAAAAAAAAGAGAGTCAAATGTGATTTCATTCCACACACACCTCTAGCATATTTTCTAAATAAATAAATAAATAAATAAATACATAATTGGAATTTACTAGTTTCCAACTAAATTGAACCCCAGTTTAAATGCCAAAGGAGCTTCGAATGCATGTTTACTGCTCTGTTCATGTGTACATGCTCAACCTGCATACAGACTCTGTTCAGTGAGAGGAGGTGTGACTGATGATGTCACTGACCCAGATTTTGTCTTATAAATGAAAAAAAAAAAGAAGGGAGGTACTGTTTGTTCTCTTTACTCACACAGTGTCCTAATTTTAGAATAAAAGTCCTGAGAATGGATAATACTGTTACATAAATAACACTTCATATAATTATTATAAGTAAGTATTTTATAAGTATTTACAAAGTATATACAAATAATTCAGGTTTTCAGTTTTTTTTTTTATACCACTCTCAATTATTTGGAAGAACTTATGACTATAAATATCATTGTCAATCTAATCATCACAAATAATTTATCAAAATGATAGCATTTCCAGCTCAAGAACACTCTGGAAACATTTTCTAACAGAATGTCTGTGATAAAGTGCATTTTAGTCCTTATAAGCAAAGCAAGTATCTCCTGACAATAATATCTGGCATGTGTCTATTAAAAATTTTTTTTATATATGTATATATATATTTTATGCAAATAAAGTACATAAAAATATGAAAACAGTTTGAAAAGGTTAATGTGTTAAATGCTCCTGAAAGAGTTGGTTCTTTGGTCTGTGTTTAAAGACAGCAAAGGGTCTGGATGCTTGTCTCTCATGCATCTTGAGGGATGGTGGGTCAAGTTTAACTGTACTTGATGCTCAAAGGGTCCTTTATACCATCAAATATAGAGGGGCTGGACCATTTTGCCAGTGAAGAGAATGCAGCAGAGGAGTTACATGGCTGAACTTGGCAACAATGAACACAAGCTGTGCTGACAATTTAGAAATCACACCTTTAACCAGCTTAAATGGAGAAACAGTGCAAGAGTGCCAGTATTTCTGGACACGAGTACACACACCAGCACCACATACAATAACCACATAACTGTAATGTCAATCATAATCACCGCTGTGCTCAGAATGTGGTGCCCACTGACGTAATATCCAGTCAGCGAGGTTCCTGTGTTCAAAAACTGACCAATAATGAATGGGGTACAGGCCAGCTGACAGTGGAATACATCATCTCATACATGGTTTCAGTGCAGCCTGACCATCCCTGCAACGTCTAATACATTATTTCTAAAAATCGGTGCACAGGTTGATTTTCATGGTGGATTTTCTGGACATGTCATGTCTTTGCATATTTATGTCATGTGCATTACCTCTAAAAGAGAATTCAGCTTCTTCGGCAACTGCTAATGGTGCTGACATAATCAGAATGACAATACTGGCTCTGGCAACGGCTCTTCCACTGAATTTTGGCTGAGATCTCTGAATTTTCCACTCAGAGCACTACCTGACTGACTAACCTTGTCGCAGGTGGTTGCCTTGCGATCAGATGCAGTTTGTCTGCAGTCTGGACCCTCTAACCCACTACAACCATACACCATGTGTATGGTGCCTGCTTATGCTGTCCAGGCTACACCCTCATTTATTGTTTTTAATATTATTGTGAAAAAGTGATTGAAGTACTGAATAATCAAGTCACAGATCAGAATAACCGGGGGAACATTCAATATTTGCAAATGACAGCCCCTTTTAAAGTAGCAAACAGACCTCCACTGGCTATAACTTGCATGTGACTTTGTTCTTGTAAGTCATAAATGTCTGATGTCCTGATCTCTCAAATATTAATTCCATTGATCTCTGAATACTCCCTCCCTCATGGAGTGGGCAAGGTGAGATGGGTGGGTTAGAGTGATGACAAATTTAGTCTTATTAAGAATGTAATACTCCTGAGCATTATATCCTCTAAAAGGAATAGTCTGTGGTTGTCGTTATCTACTTGGTTAATTTCATCCAGCCCCATCAGAGCCGTAGTGTGTAACTTAATGGCCCTCTATCAGTCTCAGAGGTGTTTTGGAGCTCAAAGGAAAGAAAAATTCACCGGAGTCATTTGAAGAAAATCACTTTGTTCTGGCTCTTAGAGTGAGTTGGTTTGTCTTTTATGGCAGAAATGTCCTTCATTTCAAAAGGTGGACTTTTTCCCGTTATCTACTGGTGACAGTTACGTGTCTATGAATACTATTATTTATAATATACAAATTATAATATTATATAAAACAATCAAATTATATGGTAATTTCTATTCAACAGTTAGTTTGAACCATGCATGCTGATTGGCCATAATGGCAGAAACTTACACACAATAATAAAAGACAACCAGACAAGAAATACCCGTGAATGCTCTGTGTAAGGAGCTGGAGAAGGAGCTGCAGGCTGTGCTGTGAGTGAGTGGAGTTCATTACTATGACAACTTAATTAATCCCAGAAGGTCACATATTATAGCAGCACAATAAATAGCAAAGACCAGAAAGAGCAGAAAACTCGAGCCTTATTAAGAAACATATTAAACAAGAGATATATTTCAATACAATACATTAAAACACTAAAATTATTATGCACACATAACAAAAGTGTGCCATTATGAGTATTAACAATGAGTTGGTTCCAAGATAGCACCGAGCATGGCTGCCAACTATGAAGTTCGCACAGCTCTGGATGCACGTACCTCTGCTTTTAAGTCTGGGAACACAGAGAAGAATATAAAAGCCAGCTATACTCACTTCACCACCGCTACCTAGCATACTTCTGACTAATGTACTGTCACTCGACAACAAACTGAGCGAACTTCAGGCACGGATCTCTTTCCAACAAGAGACAAGGGACTGCTGTATTATCTGCCTCGTAGCGACATGGATGTTTGCGGATATCCCTAACCAAGCCATTGAGCCTGCTGGGTTCTCTCTGCACTGTGCCAACAGAACAAAGGATCTCTCTTGGAAGAATAAGAAGGAGGTGTAGCTGACATATCTGATCATCTCGTGCAGACCAGTGTGGCTTCCCAGGGAGATTTCAGAGGTTGTGGCTGTCACTTTTGACATGCACTGGCCCAGATGGCATCCCAGGGTGTGTGCTTAAAGCATGTGCAGATCAGTTAGCAGGAGTCTTTGCACATACCCTCTAACACCTCTCTCCTCCTCTCAGTCATACCACCTCCCTGAGGCCCTTCTACCATGATAACTCAGTTTGGCTGGGTGGCCAGCTCTAGGAAGAGTCCTGGTGGCTCCAAGCTTCTTCTATTTACAGATGATGGAAGCCACTGTCCACTGAGGCTCACTGGGACCTTCAATGCAGCATGAAGCTTTTTACAATCCTGTCTCAGAGGTCTACAGACAATTCCTTAGACTTCATGGCTTATGTGCTCTGGCATGAGCTGTCTACTTTATAAACAGGTTTGTGCCTTTCCAAATTATGTCCAATCAACTGAATTTACCACAGGTGTCCAATCAAGCTATAGAAACATCTGAGGGACGATCAGTGGAGACAAGATTCACCTGAGCCCAATTTTGAGGGCACATTTTATATTTTTCTGTTTTATTTTTTAATAAATTTGATTTGATTTCAAACAAACTTTTCTCACTCTGTCATCATGGGGTATTGTGTGTAGAATTTTAACTAAGTGTACATAAAGTGTCAGTGCAGTGATTGGAAAGAAGGAATAATAACGTTCAACCGTATTCAGTGAGCCTGTCCTGTTAGTGCCTCACTGTGTAATAATGTCCGACACAGTGAAGAGAATTTGTACAAGGTGATCGCTCTTGGTACACATGACCTCTTGTACCACTCCTTGCTACAGCTGAGCTGAATGAGTCTGTTGTAGAAAGTGTTCTGCTGTCTGACAAGTAAGTCATGGAGGGGGTGTGATGTGTTTTCCAGGATAGTGATCTGTTGAGAGTTGTCTTTCCCACCACCACCTCAAAGCTCTCCAGTGAGCATCCAAGAACAGAGCCAGCCTTCTTGATGAGTTTGTTGATCTTCTTGGCATCTCTGCATTTGATGCACCCTCCCCAACAGACTGCTGCGAAGAAGACAGCACCCTCAACAGACTGCTAAAAGATGGACAACATTTTGCAGCACACATTGAAAGGCTTGAGCTTCTTAAAAAGTAGAGTCTGCTCATCTCCTTTTACACGGTGTCAGTGCTGGCCCTCCAGTCCAATTTGCTGTCAAATAGGACACTCAGATATTTATCTACAACCAACCACCTTAACATTTTGACCCATGATAGAAACAGGCCTGATTGTGGTCTTCATTCTTCCGAAGTCTACTATCATCTCCTTGGTCTAGGTCACATTAAGTTGCAGTTGGGTTTTTGCACACCACTCCACAAAGCTGCTGACAAGGTCTCTGTAGTCCCCTTCCTGTCCATCCCTGATGCATGTGACCACTGCAGAGTCATCAGAAAATTTCTGAAGTTGACACAGGTATAACCTGTACTGAGGTGGTGCAGTGCAGCAGACCAGAATATCAGACCGTCTTGTTCCCATCTGCACAAACTGATGCCTATGAGACAGGTAGTCCAGGACCTAGGACATCATGGATTTATATCCACATTCATTTTATCCATCTTCTCCCCAAGCACGAGAAGTTGGGTGGTATTAAATGCAGTTGAAGTCAAAGAAAATGTTTCTCACTGTGGTGTTGTTCTGGTCCAGATGGGAGTGTGCCTTCTGCAGTAGATAGTTTACTGCATCATCCACACCAACCTGCTGTTGATTACCAAACTGCAGGGGGTCCAGAAAAGGGCTGACCTGCGATCTGAGATGTAGCAGCACCAGTCTTTCCAGGACCTTTATGACATGGGATGTGAGGGCCACTGGTCCGAAATCATTGAAAGAAGAGACAGATGATTCCTTTGGAACAGGAACAAGACAGGATGTCTTCCACAGTGTAGAAACTTGCCCTTGTTTCAGACTCAAGTTAAAGAGACATTGAAGAATCCCACTCCGCTGAGTGGCACAGACTCTCAGTACTCTTGGGCTGATTCCATCTGGTATGGCCGCATTGGCCAGTTTTAGCTTCTCCAGCTGTCTCTTCACCTGGTTGGTTGAGGTGGATGAGGGTCTTTGGATAATGGCTGTTGGGGGAGGGGGTGTGAATGCTAGTATTGAAAAATTATAAACATATGTTCATTGTTCAGATGATTAATTTAATAATTTATTTATTTATTTTCCAAACTGTTGTATCTGGAAAAACAACAACAACAACAACTGTGTGGGGACAACTGGGGTGGGGTTTGAGAGGCTCCTGCTTGGGGTAGGATGCCAAGTCACCCCTCTGAAAAGTGGAGCATCTCCACATTTAAATGGACTGATATTGTAGCTTATTTTCTATATAAGAGCTGCTTTGAACCTTTAACAATGTTTAGGTTGACATTATGGATGATGCTCATCCAAAAACATACTAGACGTGTTCCCAGCTAGAGGATCAAGGCGTAGTCTGCCAAGGGAAGGATAGTGTTGTTACTCACTACAGTACACCAACCAGCATTTACATTCTTTATTTTTAACAAAGATATATGTGTATGTATATATATATATATATTATTTAATCCATCAAACAGGCCTTTTAAGCAGAATTTGTTCTCTTTAAGAGAAGAGATGAAATTGATGCCAACACAGAAATCTAAAAGCCAAAGCCATCAAGATAATCCTTCATGAAGCACTGAGTTGAAATATTGAATTGCGAATTGATTAAAACCTAAAGCTTCCATGCTTGGCGCACAACAATAGCTTAGTTAATCCTTTAAAGAATAAAGGCTGTAGCGAGATGTGATAGCAGGTGAGCCTTTCTTACTCCTTTCTGTTGCACTCACAAGGTTAGTTGCAGCTTTTATGAAAGTCTGAGCTTTGACACAGAAAGCATACCAAGCGAGACAGACGCAAAGCCGTGTAGCATCCTTCATTCTTTCTGTTCTTCCAGCATAAAAAATTAAATTACAGTGTGTCAATGACCTCAATGAAACTGTGCAATAATGCCACGAGGGATTTCTCACAGTGACTCCATTGCATTGTGGGTAAAATAATGCTGCATTACAATCCGCCTACTTAAAGTTGGTCTTTCCATGAACTATTAGTATCTTAAACAAGGGAGACCCAAACATTCAAAGGTGATGCCTTTTATAAAGATATCACATTCTGACTTTTCACACAAGCTTTAGTGAAAGTTCTACCTGGAGACTCAAAGATCACGCCGTCCTTCCTTCCTCAACCAACCAGTTGCCCACTTGTCTTTAAAAGGGTTTACTCACACACCACTTTGCTGCTTTACAGATGCTGATGTTTTGCTTTTCCCTCTTTCCTTCTTTCCAGTACCAGTTTGGACCTGTTGGTCATCCAGAGGACCCTGCCATCCATACAAGGATCTGAGAGGGCCAAGACATTTCTAGACCTGGTCTGATGGTGGGGCCAATGGCAAAGACTTTATTTCATAATTACGAATCTTCCAATTGTACAAGAATAAAAGGTTTCTGCAAATGTTTCTCCTCTGGTAGATTTTCTTTACTTAATATTATTCTCTTCTATTCTATTCTATTCTATTCTATTCTATTCTATTCTATTCTATTCTATTGTTAATATTCACTTAATCATCAAAACATAGCTGCATTCAGAAAAATCAGCCAACAGGAATGAAACTTGATGGACAGTTTTGACAATATGAGACATTTGATAGTTCCATTCAAAGTCCCTTCTCAGGACTTTAATGCTGAAAGTTGAACAGACAGCCACTCCCTTCTCATTTTCCTCTGTAACCCAATACATGGTTCAATAAGATCATTAGCCCTGCCCCTCTTTTTTGCATGCAGGTTTGCATGTAAACATGGACAGAGTGGTAAATACACACTCTAAAGTCCTTCGGCATTTGAAATGGGATTTAATTCAGTTGGAATGAGTGAATTTTTACTTAATATATAAAAAAATAAGTTTAAGAATACTAGCTGATAATCACACCATGACATGTTCATGATGATATGGTGGAGTAAGTCTTCTATATTGTTATTTGTGGATCATTTCTGTAGTTTACACTGAGATATAAAGCTTAGAAAATGGAATGTAACTTCCCACAAATTGTATAGAAACCTGGCTTCCAAGTGAGAGGGCCTTGGCCCTCCCAGCCAACCCGTAGCTTATTCAATGATTTCTAATAAAGTGGCCAGTAATGGATATATGAAAGGTATTTCAGCATTCTAATTTATTATTGTCATTTAAAGTAATGAGTTACCAATTATGCAGAAAAACATGAAGACATACTGAGTATTACACAGCCTACTCTCTCACACACACACACACACACACACACACACACACACACACACACACACACACACACACACACACAGAGAAGGAGAGAAAATCTATTTCCATATTCCTTATCTCTTGCACACTTGGCTCATCCTCGCATTACTTCACAGACTACAGCACTTGCAAAGCAATCCAATAAAAGGTCTTTAGCCAGCTGGAGGGCTTTAACACAAAAAGGTTTCATCGAAGGAAATTCCACTACAGTTCTCCTCCAGTGCTTGAACATATTATGCATAAAAAATAAAAAAAAGAAGAGGAAAAATATTCTTGTTGAGTGCCCATACCAAAGATGTATCCACACATCTCACACTACAACCAATAAAAGGAGTGGCTTATAGTCATTCTTGAATGGAATGTGTCTGAAGCCCCTCTGTCCCCTTCAAAAGGAGCCAACCACTTACTTCCTCCAGAGAGTCCACTCAGCAGAGCAATTTCTCCTAATAGGACCTGCCTTCTACTTCTGCTTCCTCCTGGGCCATGGCCTGAAGCGACATCACTAGTGTCTCTTGGAAAGAACACCTGCAAATGGATTTCATTCCCCCTCGTCTACATGGAGGAAAGGCCTGGCATTCCCCCGAGGCTCATTTCCCTCGTTTTGTAATTAAAAGGATTTAAATGACCCCTAGAGACCCACAGAACTGCTTCTCCTTCACCCAGGTCTGTTACTGAGCTCTCAAGAGCCCTCTGCGAAAGGGGGTCACAGGGATCGACCCTGGTCGCTTTTCAACCAAAAGTAATTTACTGATAACTTTTTCATTTTAATGAAATATTCAAATCACCCTAATTTTAATTATGAGCTGGGGCCTCCTGAATTCTGACACTAATCACTTCCAAATTTCTATGGGTACTCTGACATTTAGCTCATCTGAGCATGGACAAAAAAAGAAAAAAAAAAAACTTCAAGTGATCGAGGTGTTTATCAACAGTTTTTAATGGGATGAAAATGAAAATAATGACATATAATCAGGGAAAATTGCTGATGCGATTGAGCCCAAAATAACTTCTTTTAATTTGGTTAATATACTCTCCATTCAAGGTGGAGTAAGCCAGTGGTTTCAGCTGTCTGCTTACTATGTGGGCATAAAAATAAACTCCCTAATTAACTTCAGTGAAAGGTATAGTGACTTTATACTTTAATGCAAAGCTGGCTGCCTTTCTAGCATTTATCTCCACGGTAAATGACAAATATTAGGCCTTCAAGAAAAATTCACACTGTATGTAATGCATTTTACACTGTGCCATGTGATATGGCTCTAATTGCAACGGCAAACCTGAAAACAGGGAAGTATTAGAACACTGCATTAGAACATGTTATTTTCAGCATTTTAAGCCGTGTAATAGAATCAGAAGGGTTGTTTACGTCTGGCATTAACATGCATTTTAAATGTATTAAAATGCATCCCCAGATAAGGTCTGATTTTACTGTTCTGCATGAAAAGCACACCATTTCCCATTAACTGGAGTAAATTGGGGGGACTGTGAACAGTTTAAGAGTAACAGTGACAGTTTTACAGTATGGTGGTTAGAATAGATGGTTCTTGCATTGCCATAACAGCTCTATGAGAAAATGTTAAGTCGAGGTCCGCACAAGCATTTACATGCCATATCAGAATAACCTACAAATATGATATATCATAAACTACATGACTACATCTGACTCTGTATCAGCTTGGAAAATAGCTTAAATCCACTCATTTCCAAGTGAATTAAACCCCAGTTTAAATGCAAAAGGAGCTTCCAGTGCATGTTTACTGCTCTGCCCACATGTACATGCTCAATCTGCATGCAGATTCTGATTGATCAGCATGACGTGGCAGGGCAAATTATATCAATTGCACAGATATTGCTTTATAGAGGAAAACAAGAAGGGGCTGTTTGCTCTCTTTCTTTGCTCACACAGTTTTCAAATTGCAGAATAAAAGTCCTGAGAAGGGACTATACTGATAAAAAATAATGGTCAAATTCATACAAATATTTAAATTATGTTAATATTTTCTGAAATTAAGACAAATTGCAGTAGTCTAGAAGAAAGGAACTAATATATGGCATGTGTGGGTGTCACTCATAAATATGTTTCTAATTTTTGGTGAATAAAAGTACGTCAAGCGACAAAAATATGACACAAATTTGCCGTAGAGGTCTGAAGGGTAAACTGTGATCGGATTCCATTAGGAATATGCCTTCTGCCCAGACTTGTATTAAATGGGGATGACATTCCTCTCTGACCACCTCTGAATGTGATTTGAATGTTCTGATCATAATCCAATCACAATGTGCTTTGCAGTGTTTATACTAGGCACTGGAAAAGTGAAATCTGATCATAATCAAATCACCAAAAACATGTTAATGCCAGGTGTGCACACGCTCACAGGCACGGATCACTGTTTTATCCTTCTCCTTTAAAAACACTAGTTACTTTTACATACGTCTCACAAATTGCTCTTAGCCTCTATGGAAAGCAAAAGAAAAAGCTGCTTTGAACGGGTCTACAGATCAGAATGCCCCAGGACTCCTGCTCCCATAAGTCAGCAGCGGATTTAAGCATCACAGACACATGCCTTGCACACTGCAGAGCACATGCTTAAGTGGCAGGGGGCCTACTCTCTCCATGGGGCCTTGATTGACATTCTCACAAAACCCATTCAAGGCTTTATGTTGAGGATAAAAGTGGCTGAGTTGCTTCACACTGGCTGTACTTGTAGCTACATTTTAGCTATAGAACAGTTCAAAACTACAGCCCATCTGCTGATGCATATGATGTAATAGCCACCTTCTTGCCTTTCATTGGTGGTCAGTTTAATCCGCATCCTTTCACTGGACAGTTCTGAGAGTGGGACTGTTCTGGATTAAGCAGCAGCAATGAGTTAAAGACCAACAACATATTGTATTATACAATGACCACTACCATCGCTCTTGGGCTAAAAATGGTCATCAAACCACTGGCATACACGGCGTGGTTTCTAATAAAGTGTCAAAGTAGGTGTTTTGAATAAAGTGGCCAGATATTTGAAGTACAAAGTAGGTGTTACTAATAAAGTGTCCAATGAGTGGAAGTGCAATGTAAGTGTTTCTATTAAGGTGGCCAAGTATGTGTTTCTAATAAAGTGGCCAATGAGTAGAAGTGCAATGTAGGTGTTTCTATTAAATTGGCCAAGTATGTGTTTCTAATAAAGTGGCCAATGAGTAGAAGTGCAATGTAGGTGTTTCTAATAAATTGGCCAAAATGTGTTTCTAATAAAGTAGCAATTGTGGTAGCAAAGTCGGAGCAGGCCAGCAGCCAGCATGCTAACCCCATGCTCATGATTCTGGACAACTACAGTGACCAGTATGACGTGTGTTAATGCCATACTAGCAATGTTTTTACTGGCCAAAATCAATAATGACTAACATATCTAGCTATCTAATGTCATGCTGTTTGGGTAGCGTCTTTGTGTAAAATGCCATTCTGTATTACGTCAGGACGACCAGTGGCAGAGAAAGGAGGTGGAGCTAAAAGCTAAAAACAATGTATTTTGGGAATCTATTCGTTTATTCCGTGGTTATGTTCATATGGTTGATTTTAGACAGTTTCTCTCAGGCTTGGGGATTATTGATACTTTTGTCTTGTCTTTTGTCTTGTTTCCCTGACACCTCAGACACCCACTAGAAGAGCATGATTTCCCAAACTGTAACACAAAGTATGGCAATCACAGTGCCACTGATGAAACGTGGAGCCTTGGAGTTCTTCTGGACTTCTTTCCTCACTGCTGTACACTGCAAGTGTGAGTCCCTCGATACCACTTGTCAACATCTATTAGGGCTGAGCAACAGCTAAAGCACTCCCTTGCTAGCAAAATATTTTTACAGCTTATGCATGTAAGTAAGAAATTTGCACCTGAAAGATGTGTCTCAACCACCCTTGGAGACTCTTCATCCACAAGCAGTCCCACGGGACTCAGGGACCTAACGAGAAAAGTGACACCTCAGCCAAGCTAAAAGTCTGTGTCTGAGAGGAAAGGTGCTGATTTGGACGGACCGATAGAAACCCAGTCAAAGACTCGGCCTCTTCTTTTTGGCAAGAAAAAAAAAGAGAAGTTGAGATGAAGGATGGCAGAAGCCTGAGGGATCCGAAACAGGCCTTTGAAAGAGTCCTTCCAGGATTAGCGGTGCCATAAGATAAAAGGCGCCAAAGTGGTTTTTAATCACTTTGCCCATTGTGCTTTTTAGCATTAGCATTTGCCCCACGCCCCTTTCATTTGCATTCATCATTACTGGGCTATGAGCTCTTATCAGGTCTTGTCTCCGCCCTTTTCTGTAGGAGAACAAAGAGGGTCAGGGAGCAGGACACTCTGGAAATGACCACATATGTGTACATATGTGAGAAGCAGACAAAGGCAGGGTTGCTCTTCGCCCACAAAGACCGCCAGGTGATGGAAGAGACTGACACAGTATGACAAAAAGCTGCCGTCAAGGTCCACTTTCATAGCTGCAGAAGTCATTAATCAAACTGAAGTCCCGAGTTAAGCTTAATATTAGTTGAAGACGAGCCGGTTGCTGTAGTATGTAGAGATCCCTAAGATGAAGAATCTCTTTAATGAGTCAGTGTGAGAACTCAAGCAGCTGATATTGAGTTTCACGTTACATAAGATGGTGACACCTAATACTTGGCCCACACTAAAGGACAATCAATTTTCCCACCATTTGTAAAAGTTGTCCTCCTTTTAGACTGATCTTAGAACCCAAGATCCACATTTTACTGGCAGTTACATGCCGTTATCTAAGCTCTATAACTCCAGATCAGAGTAACCTACAGACATGATAAGCATCATAATATACTAGAAGACTTATTCTTTCATCATTTTGTGATTGTTTCCAACTGAATAATATCCCAGTTTAAATTCCAAAGGAGCTTTCCATTGTTGTTTACTGCTCTGTCCACATGTGTAAGCCCAGCCTGCATGCAGACTCCAACTGATCAGTGAGAAGAGGAGGGGTAATGATGTAACTGAGAACGGAGAGGCTGTTATATCAAGTATTTTATAGAACATATTGTAAATATCCTTGTCAGTCTAATCAATACACATAAATCATCAGAAATATTGCAGTTTCAGCTCAAAACACTCTGGATGATCAATTTCCAACAGGGTTTCTGAGATATTTCAGGCTTTATAAGCAAAGATCATCAGTGTATTTTGATTAAAATATGGTTAAAGTATGTCAAACCATGACAACATCCCACATAATTGGCCTAGAGTTCTAAAGGTTAAATTGGTTTTCCACTGTTTGTTCCAACATATTAATAATTTAGACTTAATGATGGTTTTGACTGTTTTACAGGCAATTAAATGAAAGAGTGATCTCTGGTTGTTGCACAGTACTGTATCAGGCCTTCAATAACCTTGACCTTTCCTATTTGTTGAAAATGTTCTCAATTAAAAACACAAACTGTATCTTTCTATAATTGTCAATTAATGTACTTATCATTACTCCATTCAGCCACCACTGTATGAAAAAGCCTTTTGAACTGCCTCCATTGATTTTACCGGCATAATGAGCAAAAAACACATCAAATTGTAGGTGCAAGTATATTTTTAATGTCAAATTCATAAATATTTAAATTCTCTTAATATTTACCTCGCACAGACAAATACTGTGAATATGAGTGGCATAGATCTCCTATGCACAACAATTTGGTTTGCCTTTGTTTGTTTGTTTCATTTTGTTGATCAGTATGGTTTATAGTCGAAAACCAGAAACCAGAAATCCAAATTATTAGCTAATTTTATCTTGAATTTGAATGTTACTAATCAGACAGTATCAACATGAATAATAAAAAAAAAGCTTGGCTTTTCTCACATGTAATGAATATAAAATAAATTATGATCAAAAAAAAAATCCATGTTCATTTTTGAATGCACTAGTAATATTTTAACTAGTAATATTTAAACCCTGAGATTTAAAGGGTTCAGCGATTCTCAAAATAAAAATAACAAAACATAAAAATCAGGTGTGTAGCCTTTTTGCTACATCAGAGGACGTTATATCTGTATATGCTTAATTATATGAATACACAAACTAAAACTGGCTACAACTGTTTACTCAATATACCACCATTCAGTTGTGAGAAAACATTAATTTTTGACTTTATAAGTAATAAATATCGCAGCACAAGGTAAGAGTTCAAACACAAGAAACCAGCAAGAAAAGACAAGATGATGGCTCAGAAACCAGGTCACACATTTGGAGACTTTACACCAGGCACAGCAAAGCAGGAGGCTTTATACCTGGAATGAGTAAACTTCACTTGAGTCAGATGTGTCTCCAGATCTTAGGTAAGGGGCCTTAGAGGAGAGACACTACAAATGTGACCTGAGCTTTCTCAGAGTGAAACAATCCTACATGAGGGGCCAAACTGTACTTCTTCCCACAAATGCCTGACAACTGAGCAGTGCTCCATCAAATTTCCTGGGGAGAATAACTGGAGAAGACAATACCTGTAGTCCAAACCCTAGGCTGCCACCAAGATGGGCTACAATCCTCAGCCACTTTATTACAATATTCCAAAGTGAAGGATACAAATACAACCAAGAAATTTGAGGATGCAACTGGAGAAGCCTTCAGGGCCCTTGATTATCCATGCAAAGGACAAAGAACAGCACTGTTAAAATGGCAAAAAAAATATATATCATAATTTAATTAATGTATTGCATTTCTTACCAGTTTCGCAGTTTTCACAGTTTCACACCAAAATACCTTTCTGGTGACATCACCATACATCCTTGTGGGACTGATGCAACCAATAAGCCTCACAGACCAGTCCTACTGAAGACCTGCCCAACCACAGTTACAACCTAGGCTCTTGAAAGCAGCCAATAGGCTTGTTCAAGATGAACTGTGCCTTGCCTTAGTGGTCAGTGAGAGTAGCCACCTGCAATTTGTGGTGGTGAGTGCTAGAACAGAGCTGTCAAGTTGGACAGTTGTCTTCTGCAGCCCACGTGAAGTATGGCAGATCTTGTCAAGTTCTTCTGCATTCTAGCAGCAGATACAATAGAAGTGTGAATATTGAATATAATAAATAACAAAGCTGAAACAATGAGAAGACCAACAAAGACCAAATATCAAACATTAACATTTTAGAATAAAAGCAAAGACCATAGGTTTCATCAAAGATCGCAGAACATCTAGCCAATTAGGTTTAAGCTCTGTCCTTGTTGGTCATGGGAAGAAATTGTGCTGACTGCACCTGAAACCTGCAGTTTCCTCGCTCTAGTGAGATTGTAAGTTAGACACAAGTCAGCCTTAAAACAACTAACTGGCATGCACTGAACCAAGCCAAGAAGCCATTGGCTTTATGGTGGCTTGCTACTTGGTTGTTTAAAGGCAAAGTCTCCTCAAATGAACAGAGAGAGACTGTATTTGCTGAGTAGCTTTATTACGAGCAAAACCAGTAGTCATCAATGCAGGAAGAGGTCAAGGCATGAGCAGACTGGTACAAACTAAACAAACACAGAATCGCCATAATCAAAACCAAGGCAAGACCAGAGAATGGCTCAGAAAACTGACTTTACTAACGGGATGGTTGCCAGTCATTCATGGTCTGTTTACACCTAGTATTAACATGCAGTTTTGGTAATCAAATCGTTTGGATTTCACTTGTCCACATGAAAAGTCAGCTGTACAATCATTTAAACCAGTGTTTCAACCCTGGTCCTTGAGGCACCCCTGCCCTGCATGTTTTAGCTTGAGCTTTATCACATCCCACTCTGAAGGGTTTGCTAATGAGCTGATTAGTTGAATCAGGAGTGCTGGGAGCGGGAAAGCTCTAAAATCTGGAGAAATCTGGCAAATTTGCTTATTTGCCAGTTGATGACAGTACTTTTAAATAGCCTTAACCCTTACAACCCGAGATCTGCACTTTGTGGACACTTACATGTTGTTTTATAGTATTCACAACTCACGATCAGAGTAACCTACAGACATGATCCACATATAATAAACTATAAGATTTTAAAGTTATCTTGTTTGCAACTGAATTAAATGCCAGTTTACATGCCAAAGGGGCTTTCAGTGCATGTTTACTGCTCTGTCCACATGCTCAATCTGCATGATCAGCAAGAAGGGGTAGGGCTGATGATGTCACTGTCCCAGATATTGGTGACAGAGGAACATGAGAAGGGAGTGGCTGTTTACTATCTTCTTTTGCTCACACAGTGTTTGAATTTCAGAGGAAAAAGTCCTGACAAGTAATAACACTGACACATACATAAATAAGAAAAATAATAAAGGACATTCAGGTTGTTTTCACTTTTTTGACCACTGTCAAGTATTTTGAAGAACTATTATTATATATTATAGTTATATTATTATATTAATTATATTATTATATTATTATAAATATTCTCGTCAATCTAATTATTACAAATAATTCATCAAAAGTCTTGCATCTTCACAAACATTGGATGATCAATTTCCAACATGCTTTCCGAGATGTACAGTTATATCAAAACAGGGTTTTTGGTTATATAAATATCTTTAATTCTTTTAATTTTTACATCTCAATTGAATACGACTCAGAGTTGACTGGGACCTCCTGAAAATAACAATACCTGGCAAGTGTGACTGTTTCCTATAAATTCTTTTATAATGTTTTGCGTAATAAAAACGCTTAAAGCTATGAAAACATAACACAACAACAATTGGCCGATGGCTCTAATGGTTAATACCACGAGTGTTAATGTGTAAATAGGCCATGATGTCAGCTCAGTGCATAGCAGTGTTAGCGTGCATTAAGTGAAATGAACATTTTGTCTTGTTAACAATTGTAAGATTGAAAGGATCTAGTGAAATTCAGATGAAAAAGGGCAAAATGTAACACAAAAGAGGTTTGGGGCTTTATTGTTCACCACAGGGTGGGATAGCTGTATTTGCTTAATTACATGGATATGCAAATTACAAAAAGAGCTAAAACGCTTCTTCATCCCCAGAGTGCTCTGCTGGAGGTTTGACTGTTGCTTCACCCAGTACTGAAAGCTGTCAAATACATTCTACATCAGATAAACACTTTGTTCAGTGTGTATCACCTCACAGGGGTTGGACCTCTTCTGGAGTTGTAAGACATCAAGGTTTGGAGCTATTGTTATTCAAATGCCACTTGAAACAGATCATTTTCTTGCAATGGAAAGGCAAACTTTTCCCTGCAAGTTTCCTTTCATTCAGAAAGCCAGAAAGAGCAAGCAGCCTCCTCCAATCACCCGGGAATGCTTTTCAAAACCGAACTTAAGCTCAGTCGCTGAAAAAAATGCCTCTCATGTCTCTGCTCCCATATGATATGCAATGAGATATGTCACGGCTGCATGCAGCTTTAGCTGCCACTCTGATTCCTCTGGAGCTCTCAGTGGAGGGGAAAAAAGAAAGCGGCCTCGACTGTCTAATGAAGACGAGCAGGACATGAGAAGAGGATTTTCGGGGGAAGAAACCACAGAGCGAGGCGGACAAAAGGAAAGGATTTTCACACAAAAAAAAAGAAAGCCCAAGGAAAGAAGCAGCAGATGGGTGCCCAGTGTCCTGCGCAGCTTCGGTAATGCTACCCTGGCACCCGCAGGCCATGAAAGTCACCGCTTAGCCAACAGGGGGCCCAAAATGCAATCTGCTCCGATTGCGCCGATCCCACCCTTCCTGGCGGGTAGTGCAGTAATTTACAGAAAGCTTGCTTTCCAGTGCTTTCAGGGCTCCCCAGTGACCAAGGTGTCACAAATTGGTTGATCACTGTGCTTGTACAGCCTGTTCTAGATGCTTTTTTAATATATATAAAACACCTAATTTACTGACCAGAGGGAGAAAAAAAAGGAGCCATAAACTTATATGAGTCCGAGGAGAGCTGTCTGACCTGCAGGGCATTCATCATTCAACCCCCAGCACAAGCATACACTGCCACCTGAGTCATGCTTGCAATCCCCCCTGGCAACATTACAGAGAAAGCTACATCACACACACCAACTGACAGACACGCGCCAGGCCCAAAAAGTCATCATGCATGCTCGGTCTTCAAAAGGCAGCTGAACTGAACTGCTCCATATTTCACAGCAAAGTGCCAAAAGGCTTGGTGTGGCCCACACATATTTTAGACAGATGGAGAGTGATGCCTTTTTTGAAAGGCCTGAAAACCTCTGCACAGTCTCATTTGTCTACCACCGTGTGACAGAACCAATTCAAACCAACAGGTAAAATATCCAATAATAATTACAGCAACTAACATTAATGCAGATCACATGAATAAATATACACTGACACGAAATGGCATTAAAACCACTGATGGTTGAATAACACTGACTGAATCAGTTGAATTCATACTGGATCACAACACCCCTAAAACACTCTTTTGGGGTGTTCCTGGAATGCAATGGCTATTAACCACCAAAGTGACAGGAACAGTTGTGAACAAGGATCACTGAGGCTACTGCAATACTTAATTTAATGCCTTATCTGTGTATTAGTAGCCATATTTAAAATTCATATCTAAAATGTAATTAACCAATGGAATATGTGTCTGACAGGGATTTGAAAAAGATCTCAAAACAATTCACAATCAGCTGTTCCACTGTCCAGGAAATAATGTACAAATGGAGAACATGGCCAGATCATGCTGTCCTAACAAATTCATCCCAAGAGCTGACCAATCCTAATGTCATTGTGGGACCTACAGGTAGTTCTTGCCACAGTTGATGTCAAAGTGCATAATCTACCATCAGACACAGGAGGAAACATCAGGACTAAATGAAGCCAGAGAACAGATAGACAAAGAGCAGGACTTCTGGAACAATGTGCTTTGGACAGATGAATCAAAAGTTGAATTATTTGGGCACAGTGACAAGAAATATTTGGCACAAACTAAAAACAGCATTTGAGCACTCAAACCAACTGTGAAGCATGGGGGTGGAAGTGTCATGATTTGGGGCTCCTTTGATGTAACAGGGCCTGGAGAGCTCTTCATCATAAAAACCACTTTGACATCCTTATTGTATCAGAAAATGTAAGACTGAAATGTATCAGAAATGTAAGGTTCTGAAACCTCACATAGCTGAAAGAAATCTGCATGGAGGAGTGGTTATTTTTTGGTTGTAGAAAACATCTAACTGACATTATTTCAGTCAAATAAATGAAATACCTGCTATTAAGGAATGAGGCATTCTAACACTTCCCTTACAAGAAAATACCATTTCTATTAATTACATTTTACTAATGATTTATAAAAGACATTTCTTCAGTTTAATGTGTTTATTTGATTAGTGACTATATAATTAATTAGCCAAATATTTTTCCATAATGAATTCAATATTATAATACATAATAATAACAATAATCTCTGTCACTCTGATCCCACTTGTCAGTGCAATGCAATTATTTCATAAATTTTATTTCATCCAGCCAGTATTAATACAAGCTCTTCATAAATATAGAAATGTTGCTATTTATATATACTGTTCACAGTGTTCAGTGGTGCTGCGTGTATCATATATATACATATGTATGTAGTTTTGTAGACCTCCACAGTATATATGAAGTGAACAGAAAAAAAATAACACAACAAATCACTAATATAATAATAATAATAATAATAATAATAATAATAATAATAATAATAATAATAATAATAATAATGTATGTATATGGTGTATTTTAATGACCCAAAATGCTTACATGAATGCTCCAGTGCAGTAAACAAAACCAGAGAGAAATCACAGAGAGACAAAAATAAACTTAACAAGACAGGTATAATGATGTCGGAGAAGAAACAATAGGTGATAGAAGTACACTGCAAAAAAACCTAGCAGGGAAACATCATCTGTAAATATTCAAAAAAGGCTTTTTCATATATATATATATATATATATATATATATATATATATATATATATATATATATAATTAATTTATA
Organism: Acestrorhynchus altus; assembly: GCA_034509495.1. NCBI lineage: Eukaryota > Metazoa > Chordata > Actinopteri > Characiformes > Acestrorhynchidae > Acestrorhynchus > Acestrorhynchus altus. Next base: position 8,216,455 of record CM067521.1, read on the forward strand.
CTATTTTACATAAATAAATATATTGTCATTTTCATGAGATCTTATCTTAGTTATTTTTGTCTTAATTTGAGATCTAAACATACAGAATTTAGACTAACAACTATTTTATATCTCAGCACTGGAAAATGATCTCTGCTGTTGGAAAATGATCATCCAGAGGGTTTTTGAATCTGTCGGAATCTGCATGCAGGTTGAGCGTGTACATGAACAGAGCAGTAAACATGCACTGTACGACTCCTGTAGCATTTTGGCAAATGTGTGATTTTTAGCTGTTTTCTGATCTGGATTTCTAACTGGTAATTCATAACACAATGATCATCAGGATACGTCTTGTAGTATGTTATAATTTGTCATGCTTGTAGGTTCCTCTGATCCTGAGATAAGAAGCCTAGAAAATGGACATTTAACTGCTCACAAAATGTGGATCTCAGGTTCTAAGATCCAATAGAAAATTACACCTAAACAACTAACAACTATTTCAGCATTTACAGTCATTCCACCTTAACCTTTACTACATCATTCACTCATTTTTGGGTACTGACTTTCATGTTTTGGAGGATTTTCAACACCTCAGAAATTCTATCTTAGAAATTTCAACCTTCCTGTTCTTCAACATCTACATCATTCAAGCACATTCAGTGATGTTCACATCTGGAGTCTGGAGTTGAGAGAACATCAGCACTGTATTGACAAACTGTACATCCTTTCAGATCCACAGTGCTGGGTCATCTAACAATGGAAAGATGGGCAGCTCTGAAGAAAGCGTGGAGCATGATTGTCTCCTCTCTGAAAGATTAAATTTTATTGAATGTGGTCAGTTTTTCTGGTCTACTGGGGAGTCACTTGTTAGTAATTGCACTTTTATCTGTTAGGACCCAAGATCTGCACATTATAGGCAGTTACATGCCATTTTCTAACCTTCATATCTCAGGTTCAGAGTAACCTACAGACCCAAGACAAACTACTTTTTCATCATTGTGCTGTGAGTTATCAGCATATAGATATTTACATTCTGTTATATATGAGTGTAGGGGTGTTGCATGGACAGATAGAAGCCCATGGTCACCACCATTAACTACCTGTGGCCACTGCGATGTGCCATCTATGATATTTTACACGTGACAATATGAACTGAAGAATGTTACATGCCGGCACAACTTCCATAATAACACATTCCATCCATTTGGCACCCACTATCATGATTTTTTACAACTTCAATAATTCATATCACCTTGCCATGAACACACTGTCCAGTGTTCATAAGATAACATCTCACAACGTATATAGGCCAAGCCATCTCTTGAGGTAATTCCAGTTCATAATTAATGTACATACTGATATCCAATGACTTTACAGGGAGTCATGCAAGCTACTATAAGAACTCATACAGGAATCAATCAATGGTTATATACAGCAAATAAAATGGCCTTAACCTTCAACTTCTGTATGTCTGAATCTGGTATGCTGATAATAATTCACGAAGCACTAGAAAATCATTGTAACTCATTGTAAAACTGACCACGTACTGTATCTCCAAATTGTGTACAGTACAATTAGAGCCATGGGCATGGACCTGCTGTCAGACAAGGCAACGTCTTCATGTTAATTGCGTCTTTGAAAAATACCTTACCTTGCCCCTCTCCTCATTACTTGAGTGTGTTGGAGGCAGACCTGGTTCTGAGCATGCCGACCTAGCGGGGGACTTAATTAGCATGGTTCTCCAAAGACGAGCATGGGGTGCAGTTTGTTCTGCTTTTTGTGAGAGGAGTGAGGCTTCTTGAAGTTTGAATAATGCGAGGGTGGGTGGTCAGCATTCTGTGCCGTGCAAATCTGAAGGCTGCATCTCTGCAGGTACTTTTGGCAGCCATGCTTAGACGATGTGCCAAAGCAACCTCTGAGAGGCTGAATGCATACCAGCAACTCCATGCCCACTCATTCAGTTTACAACATGCCCAGTACACAGTCCATGCAATATTCAAGCCTGAATACAATGCTGTTTAATTCATCATCAGATTCCTTGTAGCATTAGACTTCGGATATCAGTGCCCATGCGTGTCATTCAGCATGCTCTGCTCACAGTGCCATTCAAATCCCTGACTACATATTCTTATTCTGGAAATTCACAGACTGCTCTCTGGCTCTCGTTTGCCCTCTGATTATGCAGCTGGAGGAGTTTCAGAGTTCTGTAGAAAAACCTGTTTGGTCAGTCATGTTGCAAATTAGTTGTAAGCAAGGAGGTGGGTTTGATTTAAAATAAGCCGAAAAATGACGAGGCAAAAAAGTCACTTACTTCAACTTTGAGTTCAAAGTTATAAGCTCATTATAAGCAAACATTGCTTAGATTCTTTGTGGATTTCTACTCAGTGTCCTCCTCCGCCAAGATTGGTTCAGTACTAATTCCCACCCTGAGGTTAGGATTCCCCATCCTATGATGTGTCTAAGCAGAGGAAGGGGTGAATGCTTCCTACTCTCTGCAAGATTCAAATGTATGTGCAGTTAGACAGTTGTGCTACTTTTTCTGGTTCCAAGAAAGAGAGAAAAACTCAGAGCCATGTGACCTGGGCCCTCCTGCCTATGATCATGAGATAATAGGTTCAAATCCTAGCAACACCACAGTGATCTAGTCAGAAGCTAAATAGAGGAGCAGAATGAGGACACTAAATAAAACTATTTTAGTGTAATTAATTCTGTTTAGTTTTAACTCATAACTAACTTACTTCATCTATCATAAATATCAGGATTATATCTGGATATGGCCAAGATGCGTTCCCCAAATTCCTACCAGTACAACCCAAACTCGTCCTACTACAAACCAAACCCCTCCCAGTACACCCCAAAACTCCTCCCAGTACAACCTAAATGTTTCCTACTACAACCAACACCCCTCCCCATGCAGTATATAAACAGTCGATTTCTTGTCAGCATGGGCTGCTGAAGCTGAAGTCGTCCCCTTGGTGTGACAAATGTATAATGGCATGTAGAACTGCAAATGTCATGGCAGCAGTCATCGTTAGCACAGCACAGTAAGAGGCTGAACTGATAAACAACTGGTTACCATGTAACAAGTGGATTTGCATATTTTGTCCCACTCAGCAATCAGATTCGAGTCAGTCTAACTGTTGATGCATTTGATTACCACGTGTAAATGGGTGTTTACCGGGTGTAAACGGGGACCAAAATGTTAGGGGACTTTTATACTTAGAACAATTGTTGCTGTACTGTTTACATGTGTGGCCAGCATGAGAAAAAAAAACAAAAAACTATATGATTATGATTCATGTTGTGGGAAGATAAACCAGCAGACTTGATGGACAAGAATAATTAAAAAGTTGATTAAAGTTGAATTCAGGCTAAATGTTCTAGTACTGTTCTAGTAAATGTTCTTGCCAGCCCACAGCTGGCACCATGCAAACGTTCTATAGCATTTGAAGGTTTTTCCTTCAAATAAAATTCAAAGCCAAAAAATATTTACAGGCTTCTCACGACACATTTTTTAACAGCTCAACATATTTAATAAAGTCACAGGGATTTTTTTGTAGTTGTTCATTGCACTTGATCAACTGTTCTGAGTCATTAAACATTAAAGTTAAAAAAAAAGCAAGTAACCAAACAAACAAATAATTAAATATATAAAACCATACTCGCTTTAGACCATATGTTTATATTGTTTGAACAGAAGTTCACACATCTTCATATTTTCCCCTGTGTTTAATATCAGCACTATGCACAAAATAGACTCCGATTCTGTGTGAAGCTTGTTCAAGCCTATAAATCACGGAATTTGTCATTATCATCTCTCTGCCCACTAAACTAAAAAACTCCTATTTTCCACATGATGTGTTCTGCCTTCAGCAGATTGGAAATCAGACTAAATTGAATCTGAAAAGGTTGCCCCAGTCATGAGACACTTTGTCTCAAGAACTTCTCTCATCCGAAAGGACATTTAAATGTATACAGTGGCAGTACCAAATACCATGTATACATGGTAAGGGTACCCCTGGTCAAAATGACTGTGAGCAGTTAAACAACTGGAAGTAAAAAAAAGGAAAGGAGTATCTTGCAAAAGAATAGGAACCCTAAGAGCTTTGAGTGCTCAGATAACTTTAACCAAGGTCTCAGACCTTAATTAGCCTGTTAGGGTTATGACTTAGGGCTCCTCTAACCTTGTCCCAAAAACATCAGCCATGGGTTCTTCTAAGCAGCTGCCTATCACCCTGAAAATGAAAATGATTAGTCTGAACATCAGTGAAAATCTGGATAGACCTCAAAAGAGTAGTGCATGTGAGACAGCCTAGGAATCTCACATGCCCAGGAATCTTGGTTAAAGTTCTATTAACCTCCACATCTCTTTTTTTAGGACATCTCTTTGGCAATTTGCACTTTTCATCAAGGACCTTTAATCTATCACCTCATTCAACAACTGTAATAGTCTTCTCTGCAATAAAAAAAACAATGTCTTCTATAACAGCAAACTCATATGTACAACTTCTTTTGTATTAACACTGTATTTTGAATTTTATAGTCTTATTTATTGTTATATAACTGATCTATGTTTCACTTTTTGTATAAATCATTCATGAGCCTTTTTACTTTTCTGGCACATTTCTTTTAAGTTGTTCTCTTTTTGTTTTTTGTTTTTTGTGGAAACATAATCTAAATGAAATTAAATAAAATACTGTGTCATACATAATCAATGTCATGGAGGGATTTACAAAGAACTAGTGCAGGGTACTTACTTTATCCACCGCCTGACTGCCAAGGAAATATTACACTGACATGGACAGTGGCCATCATGATAAATGAACTATTAGAAGTTGAGATCCACATTTTGCAGGTAGTTACACAGTATTTTACAGGGTTCAAAGCTCAAAATCAGAGTAACCTACAGACATGATACACTTATACATACAAGACTCACCCTATTTAACCATGGTAATCACATGATTGTGTGATGAATTATCAGGATTTTCAACTGAATTAAGTTCCAGTTGAAGTGACAAAGCAGCTTCCAGTGTATGTTCACTGCTCTGTCCATTTCATTTGTGAGTTCAGTGATTTTTGCTGCTACCATTTCTGGCATTTTACTTGCACATGCATACTTGGTTTCACCTTTAGAAACCCTAGGCTAGGATGAGTTTGTAGTTTGATGTACTTTTACTCACCAAAGTATTTATAGGAGTCAGTCACACATACCTGATACTGATACTGATACTAAATGTAAATGAGATGTTATTGATTGGTGCCAAAGGCCATAGTGTGAAAGAAGGAGGCGAGTTTGCAGACGTATGGAAGCAAACATTCATACAGGTCTACCAACAGTGGGCAAAATCCCAGGCTTTCGGAAATTCTCATCAGAATCATGGATGAAAGGAGAAGTTTGCAATGGCCTCTTGTGAGCCACTCTGCTCCCTGTGGAGTGTTCTTTCACAAATTGCTTGGACAATTGAAGGACAACCATTGAGTAGATGCAATTGCTGCCTGGAAGCAAAGTTTTCATTCACAAGCCGGGAAACACTGTGGCAGCGTCTATCCTTCAGTTTTGTCCACATTTGAAGGATAGGAGTACCACTGTCCTTCTTGTTTTATAAACTTTGCTAATTGCACCTGATCCAACTAATTAACGAACTGATAAACCTGGCCTGAGCTGAACTTGGTGTGTTACAGCAGGAAACAAACAGAGCAGTGGTACTCTAGGACCAGGATTGAGAATGACTGTTCTACAAAGCATGTAATTTGAACAGATAAATAAATAAATACATTTAATATAAAATAAAATATAAATTTATACTTGTGGATATAGCTATGATTTAGTCTTCATATGATGTCTCCATATAATCTCCATAAACTCTCCATATGATGTGTCCATGTATTTTCCATATAGTATCCCTGTGATGTCTCCTTATAATAGAGCACAGTATTCACGCCTTATTAAGAAACATTATAAATAGCAGATATATTGCACACAATAAATAAAAAACTAAAACCACTGAACCACAGAACTGAAGAGTACCATTATGAGAATTAGTATGTAATAGTAAACACATAAACATACAGTACAGTACACATTAAGGCTCAGCAAGCCTGTATGTTGTGTACATGTACAGGTAAATTGTCTGTGAAAAGACATGAATAGAAGAGCTGTAATATGATAATGGCATTAGATGATGTCATGTCTGAAGTTTCTGAAGCAGTTTTACATTTTCCAGATATGACTCCTGTCATATTTTAAAGGCATATTTGGATGTTTTATACCATGGTTAGACAAACACCATCCTGGATTCCAGCATATTTTGCTGATGTCCCTGCTCTAACAGACCTACTAAACCTGGCGAGTTGAGTCAGGTGTACTGGGCAGGAATATGGCACTCCAGAAGTATTGGGGTATTTTGTGCAGTGTCGTTAAATTGCCCCTTCCCAACAAGTCAGTTCGTGAACATTTCTGTACATGTCAACTCTTAAGTGCTGGAATTGTGAAGCAGAAACAACAGCTCAGCAGTGAAACAGCAGGCTACACAAGCACAGAGAACAGCACTGCTGAGAGCTGAAGCACATAGCATGAAAACCCTCAGTCTTCGGCTGCAAAACTCACTGCTCTTTCAAACTGCCCCTGAAAGCAAAGTCAGCACAATAACTGTTCACCTGGAGTTTCATGGACTCCATAGCGGAGCAGCTGCACACAAGCCCAAGATCACCATGTGCAATGCCAAGTTTTGGCTAGAGCTGAATAAAACGCAGTGCTATTGAACTCAAAAGTAGGTTTGCTTGGTGGGATGATGGATCAGGCTTCATCATCTGCCAGTGCCTGATCTCACTAATTCCCTCATAGCTCAGTGGAAATGAATCCAAGTACAATCCCTCAGTACAGTTAAAATAAAATGTGACCTTTAAAGTCGACTTCCTTAACCTTTAGAACCCTAGGTTTTCATAGGTTGACATACTTTAATTCAACAAAACATTTGGGGAAGTATTTATAGGAGACACATACCAGATACTGTTATTTTCCTAGGCCATTCAAATTTGTCTTAATTTGAACTTAAAAATTTGTTTTAATTTGACCATATTTTGATAAATATTTACTAGTGCCTATAATTTATCATATTTTTACTAATAAGGACTAAAACAAAAAACAATCCTGTTGGAAATTGATAATCCAGAGTGTTCTTGAGCTGTAAATGCTATTCTGATTGATTATTTGCAATGAGTAGTTTGACAAGGATTTTTATTAAAAAAAAAAACGTTCTTAAAAATATTTGACAGTCTAAATAAAAAAACCCTGAATGTCTATTATTTAATATTTATTATTATTATTGTTTTTATTATTATTATTTATTTATGTATTAGTATTATCCCTAGTCAGCACTTTTATTCTGAAATTTAAGAGAGCAAACAACCCCTCCCTTTTCATTGTCCTCTGTAACCCAATATCTGGGTCGGTAACATCATTAGTCCCAACTCTTTTGCAAATTAGTTGGAGTCTGTATGCAGGTTGAGCAAGTACATGTGGACAGAGCATTAATTTGCACTGGAAGGATACTACGGCATTTAACCTTGGATTTGAGCTGTTTTCTTAGCTGGTTTACTCATTGATATGATTTCACATTTCAAACCACTATAGGGTAGTTTGTTATGATATGAGTATCATATCTGTAGGTTAATCTGATCCTGAAATTTAAAACATAGAATATTGGCATATAACTGCCTGCAAAATGGGGATCTCTGGTTGTGAGAATTAATACAAATTTACTGAGGAATCAGTAAACAGAACACCGGCAAAATAGAAATATGCTAGAAAACATTTAATATATGAACTGTTACTGAATATAAACTGCCTGAAACTCCGCTGTACGTGTAAGGGACTGCGCCAGTGCTAAGTTAATTTGTTAAAATTCACTGCTTTGAGCCCACTGTGTTCGTAGGGTCTCCTGCTGTGTCTCTGTGCTCAGTCACATGGAACGTTCTGAAAATGGAGTATCCCAGAGCAGCCCAGTGCAAACATCAGAGTGTATCTCTTACAGCACTGCCTCACATTGTGACGACAACGCTTTCAGGGAAAAGGCCGAGGTCACTGATGGGTTCAAATAATCGTGACTGCCCAAAGTCATTTAGTGTTGGCGTCTATATAAGACTCATTCTGTGCTCATTGTGGGGGATCCACTGCAGCTAGTCTATTGCGCATTTGGGCCATTTCACAAATTATAAATAGAGATGACCCAACTGAGTATGCACAAGGGCTTTGGGTACAAATCCGAAAATGTCCCACAGAAATAGGATACATTATTACACATTAGTTCAATGTCAATAATGCTGGACCAAGTTCACACTAAAAAATGCAGAGCTGAAACATCCCAGCGTTGGGTCAGTATTAGACAAAGACAGCACTGGGTTAGTATTCTGACCCAAGCTGTAATTTTAAATTGCTTGGTTAATAGAACCAGAATTTGGACTATGCTTTAACTATTGCTGTGCATTGCAAAAAAACCTGAATTCCATAGCAACCACTTAGCAACTTCAAAACAGCCACTTGGGATAGCATAGCAACTACTTTGCAACTTCATAGCAACCACTTTCGATACTACAGTAACCACTTAGCAACTACTTTGCAACACCACAGCAAACAACTAGTAAGACCTTAGCAACTGCCTACCAACCACTAAACATCATAGCAAACACCTAGCAAAACCATAGCAAAAAACCATACAAACAACATACAAATTAACTAAGCAACTTCATAGCAACCACTTAGCAACCATGTGACAACCACTTAACAACACCATAGCAACCAAATAGCAAGAGAAACTATCAACTACTGCTCTGTCCGCATGTACATGCTCAACCTGCACACAGACTCTGCCTGATCAAGAGCCAGAGGGGGTGGGGTTAATGACATCCCTGATAGATATTGGGTTAAAAAGGAAAATGAGGAGGGACAGACTGTTTGACCTCCTTCTTCTCACACAGTGTTCAAATTTCATTAAAATTTCAATTAAAAAAAAAAAATGTTCTCGTCAATCTAATCATTACAAATAACTCACCAAATGCATTTGATGCATTATGCATATTCAACTCAAAAACACTCTGGATAATCAGTCTCCAATAGGATTTCTGAGATGTTAAGGGTTATAAGCAAATAACTTAATTTTTACATCTCAAATGAAGGAACATTTGATTAGCATAGAATCTACAGTATATCAATATCTGATATGTGTGACTCTCCTATTAATAGATTTTCATTTTTTATTTAATTTTATTATTTTTTTTAATTTCATTTTATTTATTTTATTTTATCTTTGGTAAATAAAAGTACATCGAACTATGAAAACATCCCACAAAATTGGCCTAGAGTACTAAAAGTTAAAGTTGAGTCGCTGAATGTATTGCTGGTTTTGTTTTGAAAAGTTAAAAATATAGATCCATATTGAGGCATGATAGTGATTCTCTTTTCACAGTGTGAACATTATGAGCTGTGAGTAAGCAGCAGTTAATAGACTTGATGAGTTTTAATTAGGTTGACCATCTCATTACTGAATGAACAAAAGGATGTGAGGTCCAGCCAGACTCTGACGCTCTTTATATGTAATTATTTATAACTCATTACTCACCACTCCATCAGTGGGTCAACATCCTTTCTGTTATCTCATCACCATAAACATGAAAAGAATAACTCACATTTATTTGCATATTTTGAAAGGAAACAAGGAAAACATATGAAGACATGAAACGCTCAAGTGATGCTCAGAGTCAGAAATGGCCCTAACCTCACTTAAAAGTACAAAGCTATTCTGAGCCTCTATCTAACATCTTACATCAGAGCACTTATTTATGTCTGTACGTTCTGTACTGTTAGCTTTGATTATGCAAATAGATACATTATCTTCTACAAGCCACTGAGCTATTCATAGAAAGCTCTTGCTAAGCGATTAAATAAATATGAAATATATCCTCACCGTGCGCTTCATTAGAAACTTCTTCCCCCTGAGAGATGGAATGTATCTGTTGTCAATTTGTATTAGCCACTCAAGTCCTTCATTAATGGTCAGTTTCTGACAGAGAATGGGTGGATGTTTACTCTAACACACTAACGTGTGTTCAAATCAAAGCAACGCACCATACACTGCCATGATACCATGACACCATCATTCTTTGACAACAGTCATCCTTATAGAGATCCTACAAAACATCCCACGAAATTCACCTAAGGTTCTAAAAGTTAACTCTTAGAAGCCTAGACCAATTGTGTAAGATGTTGCATAGTTTGATGTAAATTCATGCAACTAAAAACTGCAAAGTAATTATAGTTGACAGTGTCCCATGCCAGATGTTATTTAGATGTTATAAAAACTGCAGACAATCTGTAGGAAATTAAACATAAAATTATTATGATTGTTATTATTATTATTATTATTATTATTATTATTATTATTATTATTATTATTATTATTATTGGTGTTATTTATGAATGTATTGGTATTATACCTAACTTTTGTAAGTCGCTCTGGATAAGGGCATCTGCAAAATGCCGCAAATGTAAGTGTAAATGTATCCCTTCTCAGGACTTTTATTTTGTAATTTGAACAGTTTGTGAGCAAAGAGCGAACAAACCCTCCCTTCTTCCAAAATCTGATTTGTAAAATGATCAGCCCTGCCCCTCTTAATGATCAGTCAGGGTTTGTATGCCGGTTGAGCATGTACCTGTGGACCAAGCAGTAAACATGCACTGGAAGCTCCTTTGGCATTTAATTCAGTTGGAAACGAGTGAATTGTAGCAGTTTTTCTGAGCTGGATTATTCACTGATACTTGAAGACATGTCAATGGCACTGGTTAGATGGGGATGTCTTGCGGTTTGTTGTGATGTGTGTATCACGTCTGTAGGTTACTCTGTTCGTGAGTTATGAAACCTAGAAAATGATATGTAGCCACATGCAGACTGTGGATGCTTGGCCCTATGGGTTAAGCTGGTTGATCTCACAAATTGGCAAGTGATTGTAAGTTCAGGGAAAGGGTGAGTTTTTAAGTAGTGGTTATTACTCAGACGATCACATGGATTCATAACAGCTAAAACATTATGAGGGGCATTCACCTTTGTAAATAACACACCAACAGTGTGACTAATTTTCAGAGGGGTCTGCATGCGGCACAGGTGCATTTTCCACAGAGATTTGGCAGGTGCTGAGTATCATTTAGCCCTGTTAAAAGTGTTGTGACAGTCTTGTGCTAAACACATTATACCAGTTGTCTGTTTATGGCCAAACACAGCTGAGGCAGGGTTGCCAGGGTGGCCACATTTACCCGCAGGCAACAAGCAGCTCAGACATAAGGGTTTCACTTCACAATGAAAAATGGGATTATGAGCACAACTCACAGTGCATCACTTCAGATACCACATCCACAAATAAAAAATATATATGACACAATTTTTTTCTTTGGACAAGGTTATCTTCACAAAGGGTTTTGTAATTTGGTTTGTTAAAAATTGGTTTATTAATGTTTATTAAATAAATTACTATTAACATTAATCACCAACAGTGTGTCTAAAGGTTTAGAAATAATGATTATTTAGATCTTTTAGTAATGTTCATGTCAGTAACTCATTAAGTGTTAAATGTAAAATCCTAAAAACATGGATAATTTATGATAATTCACTTGTTTTTCAAAAAATTAAAAGAATCAATTACATTGTGTCTCAAATTTGAAAAGTTCCTTTGTAATTTTGTATCTTTATACTTTGTAGCCTTTATTCGATCTTCTATTTAACCTAAAGAGTGTGTGTAACACTGGGGGAGATCCAAACATTAAACACGTTAGTAGTCATTTTACATGTTCATTACACGAATTAAGCCTCACAGAAAAGTGTCTCCAAAAAATAGTATAAAATATTTATTCTTTATTTTAGGCTACTCTAATTTGCCTTCATTTGAGATGTTAAAATATAGATATTAGTAATTTGTATTTTTATATTATTGAATGTTTAATAATGATGAATAATTCTTCATCAAATCAAATCTTGACCGTGGTCCAAATAAAATAAAATAAAATAAACATGCTAACTGCCCTTTATTATTTTGGTCAATTTTGAATGTATCAGTATTATCTCATCTCAGGATTTTTATTCTGAAATTTGAACACCATGTGAAGAAAAAAGAGCAGCCCCTTCCTTCTCATTTTCCTCTATAACCCAATATCTGGGTCAGTGATGTCATCAGCCTCATCAATCTGCATGAGTCTGCATGAGTTGAGCATGTGCACATGGACAGAGCAGTAACATGTAGGTCTTGAAGCTTATGGTTAGTCTGATTCTGAGTTATGACGCCTAAAACAGCATGTAAATGTTAATTCATCATCACTGTATGTAAAACAGAAACAATGCTGAAAAATCTCAAAGCTGATTCAGAACAGTAGTTCATCTGGTGAAACTTGACACAATTTTAATGATACTGCAGGCCAAGTCACCTGCTCAAAACAACCGTAATGGTTATTACATTTATTCGACTGATGATTGGCTGCAGCATATTTAGACGAGATCAGTCTGGCTCAAAAATACAGTCATCAGCAGATGTCCCAGCCATCATGTGTCAAGACTGAGGTGCAGAGTGAAGGTGTAGAAAACTAATGAACAAAGCAGCTGATTAATTGCCAGTGCGAATCATGATGTGTTATCGTGCAAAAGTGAGACACTATTCACTGCCGCCTCATCCATGCGACAAGCCATCGATTAAGAGTGGTGAACGTATAGCAAGAGAGCTTCTGTATTAGCTTTGATGGGTCAGAGAAAGCCATTAATCTACTGAGTAATTACCTGTCATGAGCAGATAAGCTCTTTCATAACAATAATTCATGAAGCGCTTTCTGAGCCTGGCTAAAAGGCAAAAAGCAGGGTCATTCAGCATTACTGCAAAGCCCTCAGCGCAGGTGAGCCCTTAGCTTAAAACAGCCTCATCAATTAAGAGAGTGCCGACTTGAAAGAGGAGATTTTACCAAACTGAATGGAAAAAAAAAACAAAAAAAAAAGGGCATACATACAGTAGCCATCAGAAAGTGTCCGGAGATGCCCACTCGTATCGTCACAGAAATAGCTTGGCTATTATTGTAAGGCAGGTAAAGTGCCTGATTCCATTTTACAGGCGTTCTGTCATAGTGGTGTTCGCACTCGTGAAAGCGCATGCTCTAGGGCAAAGTCACATTCAACAGGCCCTGCCAAGCCACAGAGTCTTCATTATATGGAACAAGGTATAATTTATAGAGGCGAGTCATTCTGTCCAGGGCCAATCTGACAAACATATTGACTTTGACACACTCGAGGCTGCGGGTATTTTTTGGTGCGCCTGACTCCATTAGGTTTTAATTTAATTCCGACGCTGCTGTGGCTCAGCAAACTCCACTCCACTGGCTTGGGAGAAGCTCAGACTTGGAGTTCAACAGAACTGCTGGCACTGAAAGACCCTGAAATAACAGGGTGTTATTTAACATTATGGAGATGGAAGAGCAGCAATTCCTTTAGGGCAGTGGGTCCCAACCCTGCTTCAGGAGAAGGGAATATGGGGTGCAGTACATTTGATTTTTGACAGATTATGTTAAGATCTTGAACTAACCATCCCAGGCTACAAACGAAAACATACAATATTGTCTACATGTCCCATCTATATGGGATATGTTCACACAGCAGAAAAAGTGCCCCAAAATGTGTTCTTTGGTCTTCTGTCCTTGTGTCCTTCACTCGTCCTCTTCCACTGCCCAACTTCATTCTAACACTCAAGTACACAGTTACCTTTATTCACCAACAAATCAGGAAAATATTTATAGGAGAGAGTGACACATACTATACAAATATTTGTATGAATTTTGTTTATTTATGTATTTTCTTATAATGACTAAACACACTTGAAAATAGTGATCATACACAGTGTTTTCGAGTTAACAATGCAAGCATTTGATGGGTAATTTGTAATGATTGGCAGTGAATAATAAGTTCTCCAAAGCTTGAAAAATTGTTATTGATGTGGGACTTTTATTCTGAAATTTGTGTGAGCAAAAAAGAGTGCAAACAGCCCCTCCCTTCTCATTTTCATCTATAACTTACTTTCTAGGTAAGTGATGTCATTATCCCCAGCCCCTTTCACTGATCAGCCAGAGTATGCATGCAGGTTGAGCATATACACACAGACAGAGCAGTAAACATCTACTGGAAACCTATGGATTTGAGCAGATTTCTGAGCTGGAACACTCACTGATAAATTCATCAATGAAGATTGGTTAAATAGAATCTTGTAGTTTGTTATGATACATATTATAAAACCTATCCGAAGGCTCCTTTGGCATTTAAACTCATCACTCAGCAACAAGACCACTATGGTTAGATAGTGTCGTGTAGTTTATCTTCATATGTTACCCTGATCCTGAGTTATGAAGCGTACAAACAGCATGTAACTGTCCACAAAGTGCAGATCTGGGGTTCTAAGAGTTAATGTTTTCTAAAAGGTATGAAATCAAATTACCTTGTTAAAATAAAGTCCTTTTCAAAAGGCCAGTTCAGGTAAAGTGCCCATATCATGGAACAATAATTTTAATTTGCCTGTTATAAGGAGTGTTTTGGCTTGCACTGCTTTTTTGAACAAGGTCACATATAGGGCAGCCAACTCTTTTCACATAAAAAGAGTGTTTAAGTACACAATCCCAAACAACCAATAAGTGGACCTCAGAAAACGAGAGCTTAGAAAACAAGTGCTGGAAATATGGCATTAAAAATACTGCATAATTCAATACATAAAAAAAATAATGTCAAATATAATAATATATAATAAAAGTGTGCAATAATTAAAATAAATAATAAATAGCAACTTGATATCTAATCATTTGTTAGAATGTACATTTAAATTGTATAATTATTAGATATTATTTGCATAGTTGTATTGCCTTGTCACATATCTTTACATACTTATGCTACATACACCACCTCTGAAACAGGGTCTGGCAATAAAGACAGAGTCTGAATTCTGAAAGACAGTGAGAACTCTGTGACCTGAGAGCATTTCTTTAGCCAGATAGCTTTTTGTGAGTAAGCAACAGATGCATTCATTTTCTTTGTACGAGTCACAAACTCAAACACTGATCACTATATGCACTTGGATGGGCTGCCTTGGGACTTATCTGTTCAAGGCCCAAAATGCATATGAAACCCACATTAACTTTCTTCTTCTCCTGATTTTAGGCCCAAATTTTACAACAAATGTATTCATTTCCAAATAGGACCCCACGTCACATGATGCCTTTACTCCTGGGAATGTGAAAGGCAGTATGTGCTTCCTATCAGTCACAGTGTCTTTCCAAACTGCTGCAAATGCAACATCATTGGACCGCAACACATTTGGAGGAGAACATTACCTCACAGTTCTCTGGGGCACCAGAGAGACCAAGGCCAATTGTGCTCTCTTGGAATCTCTGCCATGGATGCCTGTGGAATCAGAGCGATTGAACCAGCAAAATCGCAATTATATGGCCAAGGCACTTTGGGATCAGTTCCCCAAAAGCATCTTAGCATTAAGAATGGCATAACAGGGAGAGAGAGAGAGTGTTCAGTGTAAAAAACAAATACATCTTTATGTTAAGAAGCTTTTGGAAAACCCACTCCAGCTAAAAATTGGCTTTTTTTATTTTATTTTTTTATAAAAAAATGTTTTATTTAATTTTTACCCCAATTTTCTCTCAACATTCTAGACATGACAATTCCCTAATTTCTTAATCCCAACTGGTCCCCCTATCACATGTGATGCTCCTGACACTAGGGGGGAAATGATGAGCACATGCTTCCTCTGAAACATGTCCTACCGCATCCTTTCGAACTGCCGCCGTTTGCATCTTCGCCAGACAGCCAACACGCTTGAGGGAGAGCAGGCCAATTTCACTCTCCCTCTGGACTCCGGGTTAGGCAGTGATGGCAGCATGATCCAGGATTCAAACTCGCAATCCATGGATCATAGTGTCATAGTGGTAGCGCCTTAGACTGCTGAGCCACTCGGGGCCTAAAGGGCTTTTTTTTATATTACACAGGCCTTGTTGAGTTGAACTGGGTTTGTTTTTCAGCAGAAAAAAAAAAAAAACACTAAACGTGCAGGATACGGATACTCCAGGACTGGCATTACTTTATATTAGAGCTGCAACAAATTGTTTACTTGTATATTTATCTCTATACGATCCTTGATTACACAAACTGCTGGGTTTTATTTTGTTTATGGCTCTTAATTTAAACCTACTTCATATGGAGGGGCGGGATGATAATAATAATAATAATGTAACAGAGCTAGCAACAAAGGGTTGAGCCACGTGGGATAGCACAGTTCTGGCAAAGGAACTAGATCCTTCTAGTCCACAGGTGAGCTGGGTGACACAAATGGCAGCGATAAATAAAAACAAGTGGGTATATAATAAGGGGGGGGGTCATTACAGTCCTTACTCCATGGTGGTACTGGTACATGACTTTCCCATCTAGCTAATTAAAAAATGCCATTCTGACAGATGAGAGAGTGTTCCTCACCAGCTAACCTTATAGATTTATGGGCAGGACGGTTGTCAAATCCAATGTGAATTCCTCTAAAATGTAATTTTACGAATTAGATTTAAGAGGGATTCAACACACACATTCAACACACATTCATCTTCATCAAATGTCAATGTTTTGTACATTTTAAAGACAACAACAACAACTTAAAACCATTTAAGTTGTCCAGTCACTGGCTGAATGACACTATAGGCTATATACTGTAAATAATAGATAGATAGATAGATAGATAGATAGATAGATAGATAGATAGATATACATTTTAAACTGCATTACATCTTATACAATAAGGGCATCTAACGTGTGTAATCTAATGTGAATGCTGGTTTTGATGAAGGTTTTTGATCATTTAATTCAAATGAAAAGTTTATATATTTTATACTCATTACATTTAAAGCAATATATTTCAAGCTTTTTGTTTTAATGTTGATACTGTGATTAATAATTAACTTCTAATTTGAATTAAATTATTCTAATATTTTGAGATTCTGGATTTCTGGTTTTCATGAGCTATAAGCCACACTAATCAACAGTTCAATAATACATAAAA
This sequence comes from Acestrorhynchus altus, assembly GCA_034509495.1. Taxonomy (NCBI): domain Eukaryota; kingdom Metazoa; phylum Chordata; class Actinopteri; order Characiformes; family Acestrorhynchidae; genus Acestrorhynchus; species Acestrorhynchus altus. The sequence continues at coordinate 8,233,555 of CM067521.1, forward strand.
TGAAATGACTTGAATAAAGTAATGAACATAAAATACGACAGTTTACCTTTTTGAAGGAAATTGTGAGCTTTTTAATGATATTCTATTTTTTATGCACCAGAAGAATATATGCAATAATCCTTTAATGGTCATTTAGCAAAGCATAAAACATTAAAATGAGTTAAGAGGTTTAACTCAACAATAAAAAAACAGTAAAAATGTTGGACTTCTTTTCTAAATCTGATATTAAAAGTCACCAAACGGCTTTTTTATCACTGCACTACTGTAATGTTTCATTTACCTAAAGCCACACGTCACAGAGTATCCCCTGCTCAGAACACGGCAGTCAGGATACTACAACACAAAATGCAACACCTATTTTAATGGTAATGCACTGATTTCTAAATAACACTTCTGAGAAATAGAAGTTGGTAAAATAACAAAAGTTGTGATGAATTATTTGTAAAGAACATATAAAAATAAGTTATTCAAAAACTTCACAGTGATTCAAATAAAATGAATAAATCGGGGTTAATCTACAATTAGAGTATATCTAGAAATGGAGGGCACACTCTGTTGTGCCCATGCCGCTGTATGATGTATGTGCACTTGAAGGGGAGCCTGATTTTGGCTCAACACTGGTTCTATTTCACTTTCTGTTGTTTAATGGGTGATGATAGTATGCATCGACTTCCTGCAATTGGACTGAACTATCCAAATCCATTTACATAGAGAAAACCAAGCCAAGGTCAGCTATGCTCGCTGGAATAACGTCTCAGCGGCTATCTAAACTAAACAGACCTGTCTGGGTGACTTTCATGTCCATTTATGTAGTTTGATGAGGTTGATCCAGTGTCTTTAATTTGCTTCCCACATTTTTTGCATATTGGCACACTGTCACACCTGCTGTTTAGATTCGGACTAATCTGACAGGTCTGAAAGAATGGCTGTGGTATCATCAGCAATCAAACTAACATTTAAACCTACAATCTCCTGATGATTGACCCAATGCATTGGATTGGATTCAGTGGATTGTTCATATTTTCTTTTTTCTATTCTCTTTTTGATGTTATTGATTAATTTTAACACAAAATATTTACACATATTTATGAAAGAAATTATTTTCTTCTGTGTGTGTGTGTGTGTGTGTGTGTGTGTGTGTGTGTGTGTGTGTGTGTGTAACTAAGTCAGAACTGCTAACCAAATACCTGAGTGAAGAAGCATCCACTGAGAATGCAAAGAGCCGCTTGGCTACAAACGACTGTCTCCTTCACATCTCAATTTCAGAACGGCCTTCGAAGGTCGGAGTGTGTCATGCATCATTTACCACACGGATGACGAGCTCTGTCTCCGAGAGACAAAAGCTTTGACATTGCTAAGCCATGGTGTGAAATGAACTTTCTGAGAAGACGCTGTTTGGCAAAGATTCAGCAAGGTTTAATATTTGCATAGAGCCCGAGGAGAGTCAACAGAAGAGGCACTGAATAACACAAAGCATGAGGCTTGTAATAATACACACTCACTTCACAGACCTTATTGTTTAATTCTCATTTCTCACTCAGATACAGTCTTTCTGACCTCCTGCTTCACGTTCACGTGTGAGCCATGTCAACAGTGAACACATGAATGAATGAATGAATGAATGAATGAATGACTGAATGAATGAAGTTACACTTCTATATCACCTTTAGATACCCAAGGCTTTACACTCAGCACTCTACACAAACACACTCAGCACTCAACCAACACACACCATTAACAGTACTCTCTACCGATGGAGGATCATATCGAGCACTTACACATACAACCAACATACCCACTCATTCACACACATTTACACACCAGACCATGGAATGTACCCGATTCACCTGATGTTATCAACTGTTCTAGGAAACCTACACAGATGCAGGGAGAACATGGAAACTCCACCCGCATAGGGACTTGACCCCAAGACCCCCAGTGCTGGGAGGCAAACGTGCCACCAAGAAAAGACCTGCTTTAACCCTTTAATGTCTTCATTTAGAATTGTTTAAATATGAATTTATTTATTTTTTGCTTTGGGGACTTTTTAATTTGTTCGTGGCATTACTGAAAACAAAACAAAAACAAATAAATAAAGTAAAATAAAATAAAATAAAAACAGAGAACTGATATGGCATGGAGGCACAGTGACCTCTAGTGGATTTTTCATTCTACCTTAACATTAAGCAGAATGTTAAACTATTTTCCAAATATATTAAGTGGCATACACAGAAACATGTCAAAACCAGTTCTTTGGAGTGAGTGTTTACACTCTTAAAGGTGCTACAATGGCAAGATATTACAAAGACTGATGCTGAAACATCACATAGCTGAAAGGGGAGTGGGAAAATCTTTCTTCCGGTCAAGGGTAGAGACTTGGGAGATGGTCCTAGGAAACTAACTGACCATATTTCATCCAAAGGAGGAAATAGCAGCTAAGGTGGCTTTGCTTTTTGCTAAGAAAATTGTATTGTATCAACTGCATTTTGCCAAGAATTTTCTTCAGTTTCATGTCTTTAGTTATAACACCTCCCTTCTCATTTTCCTCTTTAACCCAATATCTGGGCCAGTGATGTAATGAGCTCCTCTCACTGGTCAGTTGAAGTCTGCATGCAGGTTGAGCATGTACATGTGGACAGAGCAGTAAACATACATCGGAAGCTACTTTAGCATTAAAACAAGCGTTTAATTCAGTTGGAAACAAGTGAATTTTATCTGATTTTTTTTAGCTCTTTATCTTAACCGTGGTTAGATGGGGTAAGTTCTGTCTGATCATGAGTTAGAAAATGACATGTAACTGCCTGCAAAGTGCAGATCTCAAGTTTGGACACATAGATCCTAATCAAAACTCATTTAGAAACCATTTTAGAGTGTATAAAAGTGGCCCAAATCCCAGTTGAGAGGTTTGCATCAGTCAGATCCCTGAGAATTCTAGTCTGTGTTGTTACTTTGCCTTTTGGATGCAAACCCTATAATATGAACATCACCTTTTAGATTGGGAGATTGAGTTGGAAAAACTTGTGCCATCCAAACTCTGCTCATCACATTGTTCTTACGTTTTTTTTTGTTGTTTTTTTTTACTGACTTTCTGAAGCTGCTTGAGAGAGAAAGTATCAGGAGCTTCCAACATTTCCATTGATTTGCCTCATCACACAGAGAGCAAAGGAGAGGTGGGAATATGAGTTCGCTGAGCTACAATCATATCCTCTCTGGGGAGGAGCTCTTCCTCTATCAGCGCCTCAGGGCCCCGCAGAGAGAGAAACCCAGCCAATGATGAAGGCCCATGGGGAAGAGGAGGAGGAACAGGGTCCAAACCCCACCGGGGGAACAGGGGCCCAGGCACACTGCCCAAGATAAAAGTGTGAACATTGGAAAAGAAGCCTGCAGAGTGCATTGTCATGAAAAGACACACACACACACACACACACACACACACACACACACACACACACACACACACACACACACAGTTCCAAGGTTATATCTCAAGGTGGGTGCTTCTTTTAAGATTTTTCTCTTTTTGAAAATGGGACCGGTGAGATTATTAAAAGAACACATTCATGAATAACTTGCAATTTGGTGAAGGTTGCTGGAACTAAAGCATATTTGTTCATGAGTGCATGAAACACTGTATTAACGCTGTCCTGTTCGGTCTTACATCAACGGAGAAAGTTCCTTTGTAAAACAGTGCATTTAAAAAAGAAAATCTGATGCCACACCAACATCATGTTCTGCTTTAAATACAGCAATCAGCCATAACAGCTGAACTGCTGACAGTTTGAGTGAATAACGCTGATTATCTTCATCTACAGTGGCATCTGTCAGGAGGTCTGATATATCTAGCAGCAATTAAACAGTCAGTCCGTAAAGCTGATATGTTGGAAGCTGTAAAAATAGTCAAGATTAAGAATGTGAGTGATGTTGACAAGTGCAAAATTATGATGGCTGGAATTTTCTGGTATGTGGTGGATAATAGCTACCAAAAATGGTTTAAGCTAAAGAACTGTAGGTGAATTTTATGGGATGTTTTAGTAGTTGACATACTTTTATTCACCATTAAAGTATTTTTAAGAAATGGTCAAAAATCGCAGGACATCCTAGACTCTCCATATTAACAGAAATTAAATATTTGTATAATGTTACTTTAAACATTTATTTTATTGTGTGTGTGTGTGTGTGTGTGTGTTGACTTATAAGCACTAAATACCAGAAATCCCGTCTGAAATTGATTATCCATATTAATTGCTGCTGATCTTTAATACCAGCTACCAGACTGTGTTTCTGATACAGTTTCAGTAACTTCACTGCTGCTGATCTTTAATACCAGCTTCCAGACTGTGTTTCTGATACAGTTTCAGTAACTTCACTGCTGCTGATCTTTAATACCAGCTACCAGACTGTGTTTCTGGTACAGCTTTCAGTAACTACACTGCTGCTGATTTTTAATACCAGCTACCAGACTGTTTACCAGCTTTCAGTAATGTCACTGGTGTCTCTACTCATGGTAACTCTTTAAATGTCACATAAGCCAACGGTTCATTTCCCAGCCAGTTGTCATGTCTGTCCCTTGTGAGCCCTGTCTTCCCTGTCAGTTTCCCCTATGTGCTCCTTAGCACATGGTTTGTGTTTGTTTTGGTTCTGTCTCCTCCCTTGCTCCGCCCATTCACACCTGTGTCTCATTTGTAACCACGCCCCTTTGTAATTAGTAGTTTCAGGCGTGTCCAGTGTTTTGTATTTAAGACCCTTTGTTTCAGTCTGTCTTTGTCAGTCCTTTTGTTTCTGTTTGGTTACCCACCATGTCTGTATTAGTTAGTATTCCCTGATTTTGTTTGTTTCTAATGTTCCCCTGCATTTGCCTCCACACCCTTGTTCTTATTCTGTGTGCTCGCCCCAGACACCAGTAAACATGCACAAACACAAATGTATAATTTAATATGTTTTAGGCATTGCAGTGAAAAAATAATGTAAATAAGTAAGTCATATTTTAAGAAATGACTGTGGATTACAGTAAGCCAAAGCCATTCAAAGCAAGTTAATCATATATGACACTGAGTGATGTGGCTGGTTATGTACTTCTACCCCATGCTACCTGCTATGCTCTGACCACACCCCCTGATGGCTTGATGCCCCCTCTCCTCCCTGAAGGTGCATTAAAGAGGGACCCACTGTCAGGAGTACCGCTCCAATAAACAGTTCCAGAGCTCATGCAGGGAAAATAATGGCAGATCCTCGGCAGGCATGGCATGCTCAGTCCTAAAGTAATCTGCTAAACAATCGCTCAGCATGGGAGAGCAAACACAGCGGGCTGCTCTTCTGGTTCCACTATATTTAAAGTGAGAAGTTAAGTGAACACTTTGCACGCCAGGCACAAATGACTGAGTAGCCTCACGCTGCCAGGAAAGCTCAGTGTTGTGCTAAGCTATGCTGACTGGGCTGCGTAACACAGGCCAAAGGGCCAGGGTGTTTGCTGTGCAATACAGCCTTCTGTGATTTATGTTTTCTCTACAGCCAACTGGATGTAACACTAAAGCAAAGAGACAGCGGTGAAGAATTCTGTTCCGAGATTCTCCAGAACCTCTATTCAGGACAAAAAAAGGTAAAGGTAATGAAGCGTGATGAATGCAGTGCTTTTCTGTTCACAAGAACAAAAGGTGCAAGCAATACAACGATTATGAAGTGTTTCTGTCTATCTATCTATCTGTCTATCTATCTATCTATCTATCTATCTATCTATCTATCTATCTATCTATCTATCTATCTATCGATCAATCGATCTAGGCTGATGCAGATATTGGGTTAGAGAGGAAAATGAGAAGGGAGGGTCTCTTTGCTCTCTTTTATAATGCTCATTCCAAGTTCAAATTTTAGAATGAAGGTCCTGAGAAAAGATAATACTGTTAATATATTAATACAAAATACAGAGGATAATAATAATAATAATAATAATAATTATAATCATCTTATTATTATTTAGTCCTTACAAGCAAAAAATAAATAAATGAAAACAACAACAAAAATTGTAAAAATAAATAAATAAATAAATAAATAAATAAATAATTTGGTGCTCTTAGCTGCATTAATGGATGGAATGTTTTAACCCATACTGCCAAATCTGTAATATACTGCTAACTCCTCTAAAGGCCTTGTGTGACCTTTGCTAGCTCAGGCTTGTTGAAAGGTCACAGAGTTCAATGGCCATCAGAAAAGCACGGCATTCAAGCAACAGGCTGAATTTATGACTTACAGCTTTCACACCCAATTACCTTCAGGTTGATGCTGCTAATTAAAAATTTAGAAAGCCTGCATGGAGAAGTGTGATGTGTTTTCCTCAGTGCATGGTGTTTTTTTGCTTAGGGAGAGGTGTTTCTCTGCTGCTGAATAAATTGTCTTTATTTATTTATTCACCAGAACTCGTCTGATAATTTTTCCTATTGCTGCTCACTTTCTTTGTCATTATTGGACTTTTTTTGATGTACATACATTGTTTTTTTGCCACAAAATGAAGCCAGCACTTTGTCTCATCTTCAGTCAGACATGTGAAAGTTAACTTCCCTTGTTTTCTTTCTTCTTTCTTCATGAAAATAGCTTTACTCATGCGTAGCAAAGACTTTGTTAAAAGGCTGGAGGCATACGTCAGCTTATACCATGTTCTGCATTTCACTTTGTCTATGTTTAACCCATAGACAGCCTCTGAATTATACATCATAAACTATTTTTATGTGCGAAAGCGGATGTATTAATCATTTTCTTTGACGTCGCTCTTGAAGCCCTGATGTGACCCGATGGTCTTGCGCTTACCACGGAGCTGATGAGCTCCTTCACTGACAGAAAGCAGGCCCAGGTGGGCTCAGTTTGGAGAAGGGTGACAGGTTCATGCCATCATGCAGTAATTGTATAAATTATGAAGCTCACTGTTTGAAAGAGGTTTCAAATCAGCACATGCCAGGCAGTGGCACTTTAAAGCTCACCATAAAAAAAAAAGAAAAATAAAAGCTGAAGGGGAGAATAAAAGAAAGAAGCATTTTTCGCTTCTGAAATGAGACAGACGCTGGCAGTGAAGAGTTCGAGTGGAAATCCCTGAGGAAGTTGGTGCTTGTTTATTTCCCCTCAATAATCACCCTTGGGGTTTTTTTTCACAGACAGGCCTTTAATTATTCATTTTCCTTTTTTTTTATCATGTTTGTATTTTGTTTTTTCAACGAAGCTCTGACTAAATGTCTTGGAAGAGCCCTCTTTCCTCATTCAACACAAGATCATCGGCAGGAGGTCAAACTTCTGAAAAGTAAGCAAGAGTTTTGTGTCAACAAACAGTTTCTCATGTTGCACAGCTTCTGACAAAAATGTAAAATCGGCATGTAGAGGTTGGATCGGAGTGCTACAGTAACCTCCAAAACGCAATGTACAGACACTGTAGTTTTAATATTATTGGGAACTCTGACTTTTCAGGTGGCAATCCAGGAAAAAAAAGCATTATTAGAATCTCATACAATCATATACAATGTTCCCAACACTAGGAGCATGAAGACAAGCACATGCCTCCTTGATACATGTGAAGTCAGCCACCACCTCTTTTCAAAATGCCACCATAGCTTCATTAAAGGACAGCCAGTGTCCTCAGAGGGAAGCACAGATACAATGCCTAACAGATGCCTGTGCCAAGCAGCATTGCACTGGGTGTGAGGTGGGGAGAAAGTGGCATCTACTAGGATTTGAACCTGTAATCCTCGGATCATAATGCCAGCACATCAGATTGCTGAGCCACTTGGAGTCTCCCATTCATATTTTTAACCAGTGACTTAAGAATGATGTGACATTCACAAGCATTTAATAAACAGCTTATGATAGTAATAAAATAAATTCATTTAATAAATACACTAAACATATACATACATTTTTTGTACATTCATTATTTCATATTGCACCCTCTATGTGCTCAAAGTCAGAAACACCCTTGGTAATCACTTGGGTTTCTGTCTATATTTCTAGAAGAAATACATCATGCAAAAGTATAAATATACATTTTATCACACATAAAATTACTAAGTTATATTTATGTTGAATTATTGGTACTAAAGTAGCTGCTGTGCTGCAGATCTCTGCATTTTTATCTCCACTGCTTGCAAATGATGGCTTCATATATTTATAACACATAGCCTTGCTAAAAATGAAACAAATATCCATTACTTTAAGGCAACTGTCAATAAAATGTCAGTGCCTTTAAAAAGGATTGGCTTGGGGTTACTGAAACCTTTCATACGGAGTATTGCTTTCTATAAACGATTTTCAATGTTTCACTTTGTTGGAGAGTGTTATTAGTTCTGTAATAAAGTGCTACCCGAATTCTTTGGATCAATCATGGGAATCCCACGTTTCCACCTTCCACTTAAAGACATGCATACATATAAATACCATTGTTAACGTGTCACCTCCAATTGTAAATCACTGACCGAAATAATCATAAAATATTTAATGTTCTGTTATAACAATAATAATAATAATAATAATAATAATAATAATAATAACCCTTGTTATTGTTATTTGATATATTAATTTTCACCTTCTTTGATAATACAATATATATTCATTATTCTCTCATTTTCACACCTTTAGAACAGATCCCTTCTCTTGCTCATTGACCACACTGACTTGTGGAACTACAGGGTAAAAACAAAACACCTAAAGTATCAATTTGTAAACAGTTAATGTTTTAGAATGTGATTAGACTACTTGTTTGAAGAACCAGTGAGTTTTGAAAGCTGTTCTGATACATATTCGCTTATATCTGGATCCAATAGCTAAGAGGATAGCTAACTAGGTAATGTTAGTAGTGCAGTTACCATGTCAGTGTGACTGATGAATCCTCTGATGACAGAGCATTTTGTAATTATGGTTTGACAAGTGCAAAATAGGGCCATTTGATGTGCATGAGAAGACAGCAATATACTTCATGCTGTGCAATATCCATTGCATTGTCAGTCATAAACCTACCATTGACTACATCGGCCAAGTCTCCTCTGAGCAAGAGGCTATGCGCTCCAGTGGTCTTCAGAGGAGATGAGGTACGAAAAAACATGTGGATTCAGAATAATGAGATTCACCACGAGGTGAGATCATGATAAAGAGGATGCTCTCAGGGTCCATGGTAACCTTGAGCTACACATAATGCCCACTCAGGAGCGTGCATGATGGATTTGGTGTATATATTGTCCTCAAGACCACCTTCCTAAGCCCCTGGTGCCAGTGACCGTGCTGGGACGAGGCCTGTGCCCTGCCTGAATGAGAGGCGAGTCTATCTCTCACACGCACACGCATTCACATTCTCACACATGCATTTCACAACCATCCATCACGCCAGTGGTCCCAGTACCCCAGTTTGTCTCCAGTGGTCTTTGTGTTTGGGCAAGGTTCAAAGCATCATTAATACCAACCGTTTTCAAATGCTGTGTGACTAAATATACACAGCGCTTAATTACAGCTAGGCATCTGTAATGGAAAACCCTCTCCATGTTCCAGCCCTGCTGTTTCTTCAGGAGTGGCTTCTCAATTACCTCACTGCTCTCTCCTGCAAAGGTTAAAACAAAGGATTTTTAGCTTTACGTGACAAGACACATAAACACGGCTCAGGGTGTTCTTTGCAGTAACAAACTACACGTCGCGTCGCCTGTTTTTACGGCCCGGTGATAAAATGCCGGAGGTCAGTGGGACAACACACTCAAACATTTCCTAAAAAGGACGAATTGTTTGACAAAGTGGAACAGCACCTGAATACCAATTGTACTGCATCACACACAACACCCTCGGGAAGTGTCACCCCTCTGTGAAAATGAAAGGAAAAATGAAAAAAAAAGAAAAAAAAAAAAAGATTATTAATATGGAATTATGAAAGCTGTAATTAAAAAGGAGCTGTATGTGTAAACACTAATATCCAAATCATTAGTGTCAGACATGAACCTGATTTTATCCTACCAGCTCCCTTAAGACCCTGTGTAAATATAGCGGGTAATCTGGGTCATGGGTCATCAAAAGATGTTAGAAATGAGGAGATGCTCAGTGGTTAAAATATTAATGGGAGGCACTCTCACCCCACAGACAGGCGTCTGTAGGCTGTTGTATTGGATCCGGCACCTTCCTTCGAGCATGTTGGCTGCCCCACAATGATGCAATGGCAACATATTGAAAAGAGGTGGTGGTTGGCTTCACATGTATCAGCAGAGGCATGTGCTTGTCTTCACCTTTCTAGTGTCAGGAGTATTGTATTTGAAGATTAGGAGAGCCCTAATGAGGTTGGGTAAATGACACTTCCAAATTGAGGGGAAAATGGTCTTTTTGTGCATTTTGGAGCCAAATGCTCCAAATTATCCATGAGGTCAGTAATATGACCTTCAGTTTTGAGTATTTTGGCCTCTCCTTATGTATAGAGATCAAAGCCTGGTCTTATGGTCTTGACTGGAAATAATTAACTGGCAGTATTACAAAAATAACTTCAACAAATGCATAATAATTGCCAAACACAATCACAATTCACAATAGTCTACGTCAAAAGAAACAAGGTAATGGTTTTACCATGGCCCTCACAGTCCCATGACCTGAACGTCACTGAAAATCTGTAGCTAGACCTCAAAAGAGAGCAGAGTGCATGCAAGACAGCCCAGTAATCTCACAGAACCGGAAGACTTTTGTGAGGAACAATGGATGAAAATCCCTCAAACAAGAACCGAAAGACTCTTGGCTACAAACAGTGTGTACAAGCGGAGATAGTTGCCAAAGATGCGCTACTGGACACTAACTATGAAGGGTGCTCAAAGTCATCTTTAACTTTATGCCTTTTGTAGATCACTTCATCTTCAACTTGCTCAGCTGTTGCCCAAACAGGGTGCCAAAACGTTTGTATGCTGTGTGTGTGTGTGTGTGTGTGTGTGTGTGTGTGTGTGTGTGTGTGTGTACATATACACATTTCATGACAATGTCAAAAATCACATTTCCAAAAAGGAATCTTTCCAGAAACTAAATCTATTTAGTTTTTATTTATGTTGAACTATGGCTGACCCAAGCTACCTAAATTACACTGCAATATTGTTATGTGTTAGGCAGCTGCTTGGAAGAACCCATGATTTTTTTTTTTTTGGACAAGATGAGTCTGGGTATTCATATTGTTCAATTTAGCTTGTAACTGTGACTGTGAAAGACAGCTCTGGGCACATAATCAGTATATTATGCAATCATGTTCTTACTGGCATCATCTTGGTTACAGTCACTGTGGGTCTGAAGCCCTTCCAAAATCATTGGGTGCAAAGCAGCAATACCCCCTGTAGAGGGCGCCAGTCCGCCACAGGGTATCAGTAGATTAATTAACAGATAAATCAAAGTATTAAAACATATCTTCCGCTTAGTTCTCATGTTTTTATGTGAGTAAACACTGTCATTGGATCATTTTAGTGTTATAGGCAGTGAGTAAATAAAAAGTAAATAAAAAATAAAGTAATTAATGAATTGAAATGTTAATTGATATGCTTTAATTTAGCTACAAAATGATACTTAATAACGCTTTATTAACTTGGTAATCATTACAAAATTAATAATGATTAATTAATGAATTACTTTGTAACACTTGATATAAAGTACTAGTCACATGTCTCTATGAGTAAACATTGTTAATATATTAATGTCTGTTAGTAAAGATAAATATAAAACTGCATCATTTTTCATATTTAATGTGCGTCTGTACTTTAAGCACCACATGTATTTTACAGAACAAATGTGGACTCGGGTCCCCTCTGTCCTCTAAATCCCTGGGCTATTAAATGAAATCTGCAGTTTAATATTTGATAGTGAACAATAGGGATGTGTGATTCTGCAGAGATATTTTGGCTATGATTATGGTTATGATGAAACTAAATGCCCTTATGTAATATGCAGTTATAACGCTGAAATTGTGTTATGTAAATGCCAAAGTTGGAGAAAAAGATAAACCCTGCACTTTTGACTATGTCTTTGCAGAGACACATTGTCCATAAGCCTGCTTTTATTTTTCCTCCCCTTTCTTTTGTTAGTTCACTGCTGTTCACTCATCCAGCTCAGCAGGCAGGGACTGAGTTCACCTATCGAGCCTTAAACAGGAATCTGCCCAGGACTCAACACCATTGTGGCTCAGAACTCTATTCAAAACCTTAATCTATCTCCCTGCCCTCTGTTCAATAAAGTCATAGTCATGGCTGTGCTCATACCGTTGTATTATATATGAGCTCTGGTACTGACATTCATTTCATCTTGCTGCATTTAACATAGACTTTAGGCCACAAGCCTACAGCTGGATTTACTCATTTTAACTTTCAGAAGTCATTGTGACTTCATAGTAGTGCTAGATCGATACCAAAATTTGGACTTCAGTACTGATACCAACTGCTGTGCCTAAGTAGTGAAACTAAATCAATGCATCGCATCAAGGTCGGGAGTAATTTGCATTAAATTGGAAAATGTTTTGTTTGGGCACTGGGTAACCAGGATATTGTGATATTGAATTCCGAGTCGGGGTGGCAACACATTCTCCCATATTTAATACAGTGATTCACTGGTGCTTGAAAATCTGTGAACCCTTTGAGCTAAAACCTGAGATTTTTCGAAGGCTACATTCACACAGCAGGTGAAAGTGGCCCAACATTTCTTTCATCATACGTGATCCAGATGTGTAATTTGCACGGAAGTGTGAACAGCAAAAGTACACTGAATCTGACATGTTCAGTTCCAGCTTGGGACACTTTCATTTGTGGCATTGAAATCTGATTCATATCGACTCTGTCCGAACAGCCAGAACAGCTCAACATTCCTTATGAATTCACGACGAAGGGAGGGAAGTGAACAACAGTGAGGGTCATTTTCAGTTATTTTGTTCTTTTTTGAGTCATTTGTGACAAGTTACAAGTCAAGTCTGAAGTCTATTTATGTGACTTGGTCTAGAGTCACTCGAATGCCCATGTCTGGTAAGGTCATACACTATCAAAACACCCTGGTCCATCTACCAGACTGTCTGTGGTGCATTTTTCAGTAACTTCTCTGCTGTTGCTCTTTAAGGTTTGAACTGCAAGTTATCTAGGAACAAGTACAAGGACAGTGCAAAAAAAAACAACATTAAAATTGTGCTTTTATTTTCCAGTCTGTTTCCAGTCCAGTCAAAAGCACTCTATCGATTCTCACTACCCAACAATTCTAGTGAATGCTTCTACCATGTGATAAGCTCCAGTTAATGTGTTATGCAGCACTGTGGTGAAGGTGAACCAAAAAATTTTGCATTTAGGCTGCTGTCCCTGACTGGATTCAGCAGTGGGAGAGACACGTCTCACCAGCAGTATCTCTTACTAGGGCACAGTCTTGACACTCCCACTACTCCTGAACCTGTCCTGCACCTGTCAATACAGAATGTAAATCAAATGCAAATGCAATCCATTATGTAACTGACAGTGCAATTAATTATGTAAATCTGTTACTACATTCAAATGTACAGCAAATCGCAATAACTCTGGCCTCCCACAGGTTAAATCAATGCTACATGCACTCTTTTAATGAAATGCATTTTCACTGGATATTTCAACATTGATTGCATGTACTAATGTTTATTCAGCATCATCGTATACAGCAGACATTAAATTACGATGCATCTAAGCAGCTTTTGCCCAAGGGGTTAAATCACTCAACCAAATGATTAGCCCAATTAATTGACCCGGCCTTGGATTTCCACTGAAAGCCTTCTGGGCTTTGCTGAAAATTCGACATCAGTATGACTTACACATCAGCCTGATTGAGAATAGATGAAACACAATCAGAGCTCTGTGTCATGATTTTAAATAAATAAATAAATAAACAAACATTATATTATTATTATTATTATTATTATTATTATTATTATTATTATTATTATTATGAATATTAATAATAAACAAGCAACGGTAGATGCCTTTGCTCTCTCAATGGCTCATATTTTACTCACTGGGAGTAAATTATGCCGGTTCTTCTTATCATCTAGCTGTGGGAATAAGTTACATCTCGAGAGCTTTTTACCCAGCTGCCCACTGCCACTTCTGTCCAGACTCAACCTCTGGATGTCTAGACGCTGTCTAATTTCAGCATTTAGCCTCATCTGCATATGGCCTTCTTGGCACATTCAATTTGACTCAATCTCAGCTCCTCATATACCAGCTGCGGTAAATTTTCATCCCAGTCAAATGGGGTAGCCTTGTTGCTTTTTTTCATGACGGTTTCTGTGATGATATAAAAGTCTGGTCCTGAAATTATTTTTTTAAGGAAATTCTAACTTGCAAGCCTGTACAGAAAAGAACACACTACCCACAAGATAATTAAAGAAGGGCTGGGCAATATGACAAAAAAAAAACAAAAAAAACAACTCATATCTTGAAAAACTTAAGATAAATGATGATATTCAATGCAATACAGTGTGTACAATTTGTAACGATTCTTTTTTAATTAAATTGTATCTTCATGTATAGTCACGTGTTTATATGTTTCTATATATGGATATTTATGAAACATTGCCCAGTCCTTATTCAGAGCAATACTTACCTTACTTAAACATGGAAGAAATGAACACTGCTCAGTGTTCTCTGGCAAACTTTAGTCTTGCCCTGATGAACACATTCCATGAAACTTGTTTGGTCGGTTTTTGATGGTAGATGCTGCATTTTGACATCAACTGTGGAAAGAGCTACCAGTAGATACCATGATGACATTTTAGGATTTTTGGAGACTTTACACATCTGGTGGTCTGCTCTTGCGTGACCACCTGACCTGGCCATGTTGATTTAAATGTTGTTCTCTAGTAAATAATTTTCTTCTCATTGATGCTTATATTTCACTATTATTAAACCACTCATTTCAACAATCAAGAGGAAACCAAACCAATTGTCTCATAATTAAAAAAGAAAGCCTCCTCCAAGTCCTCTCTAAGTCATTTTTGACTAGTTGATGTGCTGCACCTGATTCTAATTTGTGGTATTTTAAGTAGTAATAAATGTGTCTCCTCAGAAAATTGGATTTCAAATTATTTTAAAAAGATATTTCCTGATGAAAATGAAGCTCAAATGTCCACATATTTTAATGTTATTGTCCTAAAATGGGGTGTCCTAACTTTAATATGGCTATATGTCTGAAAATGCCCAATAAATACTTAGGACAAACATTAATTTACTGAAAAAAGCTACTACAATCAAGCATGCATACAAGATATGCAAGATATGCTGTCTTCTTGCTTTTTGTTTTTGTCTTTCTCTCCTCTTGTTTTTAATACTTGCACCCTCTTGCTCTCCCTCTACTTCTCTATAGGTGCAGGAACCTGTCACTCCTCATTGACCAAGTTGGCCTTCCAGACAGCCTCAGCCAATCGCCCCTTGCTTCAGCAGCCTATTGACCCTGAGGAAGAGGGGCCTAGGACTTATAAGCCACACCTCAGCTCTGCCTGGTGGCCATTGTGGCGCTCAGTGGTTGGCTCTCGTCTGGGATTGTAGTGATCCTTGTTCATTGAGTGTGTAATGGTACTTCTCTATACATGGCATCCATTGATTTGCCAGCCTTTGTTGATTCTCCTAGCTTGGAGGTTCTTGAGAAGCATTGCAAAGATGACCTCCTAGCAGTAGCCATCCATTATGGTGTTCAAGTATCTAAGCAAATTAGAAATTAGAACTAAACTAGTTGCATAAACTGACGATGTGGGGAAGTTTGAGTTTTCCTCTAGTTGACACCACAACTGCCGAGGTGGGTAACATGGGCAACCTGGTTTTGACTCCTTTTCTGCATTGTCTACAGGGCCATTTGCTGAAGCACATGCCAAGGTGTGCATTACCCAGCTCCAGTTGGAGTCTTCCGAAAAGGCATAGGTACACCAGGCAGACCTGAATTAAGGATGACTCATGAGTTTGAGGTTGACCTGGAGGTCCGTCTGTGAACTAGGTGCAATGAAAATTGCTCCAAGTTTCTATGTCCAGCCAGCTATTGCTCTGTGTTCTCCTTCTCCTCAAGAAGTTTGTTCATCTTTGCCTTTACAAGCCTTCAGTATGATTGTGTTAAGGCTGCTATACTTCATGCTTATGAGTTGGTACCTAAAGCCTATATAGGTTTGGCTCACAAAGAAAGTCTTCTGCCCAGACTTTTGTAGAGTTCATTAGAAAGAAAGAGATTCTCTGTGCACTGCAGGTAAGGTCATGGATTCTTTCTGATAATTAATTTTGTTGGAAGAGTTAAAAAATTTCCTACCTAAATGGATAGTAGTTTATCTGAACAAGCACAAAGTCTTTCTTGTCAAGCAGCATCTTTGGCTGACAAACATGTCTTGATTCACAGGATTTGTTTACAGGTCAGCCAAGTTAGAACCTTCAGGAGTGCCAGAAGGAAAGCCTAGACTGACTTCATCTGCCCAGTCTTCTGACAGCATTAGCTCCTATTGCTCTTCCACTACCTACACACACAATAGTTACTCTCCCGACTATTCTTATAGACCAAAAGCCACATCATAGGGGTGTAACAAACCCTTAAACCACTGGATGGTGATGATTAAAGTTACATTTTTGAGTATTCCTCCTTTATTTCTGTATTTTTTTTATAATTCTTTTTATTACACCTTCAGCTGACTGAATTTCAACAGCAAATACCAGTAGATAAAACTGTTATTAATATATGAAAAATAAAATAAATAAATAAATCAGAGCTGGTTTAATGCATCATAAATTCATGCCAGGGATCCATGTGACCTTGCCTCTGAGCACAACAGACTGCAGCACTTTCCACGTGGCTACTGAAGCTGAAAGAGCTTAAGTAATCCCCGTTATGGAGGATTTTTAATTATTAGACAGTAAGAAAAAGTGCTCGCTGCAAAATTTATGAATTGCTAGCATACTATGTAGGGACCAATTTATTCATTCATTCCTCTTCTTATCCACTTCATCTTGGTCAGGCTTGTAGTAAGTCTGGGGCCTATCCAGAATCATTGAGCACAAGGCAGGAATATGCCCTGGATAGGTCACCACCAATGTAGGCATTAGTCACATATGCTCACATACACACAAAATTCACCTACCATTAGGGCTGGGCGATATGGACAAAAAAAAAAAAATGTATATTTTAGCTCAATGGTGATATACTATATATGATATATGATTTGAAAAATACTATATGAAAAAATTAGGACACCCTATAAAATCCTTTAACTTTTTACTATATTTTAACATCTCATCTTTATTTCTTCTTTATACACATTATGTTGTCTCAACCCATATCCCACTCTGTTTATATCCTGGTATAGATATCGATATATAGGCATGTCTTAACTAATTACATCCATTACACCTACAGAAGGTTTAAGGGCATTCCATTCTGAATTCATAGGCATTAATAAGGAGTTAGTCAGCTTTTTACAGTTGTAACAGCTTATAAACTGTATGTTAGTATAAAACACAGTAGTAGCCTTAAAGATAGTCACTTAAGTATCCAACCCTAATCAGCTAAACAGTGCAAGGCCAGTTTCTTTTGGACATCCAGCCACAGACTGCACTGCCTTCACTGGAGATCAAATTTGCCATTTCATGATAGGCTTATTGATGATAACTTCTATCACATACAGACAAGAGAAATGAGCTTACATTTACTCTGCAAGATTTGGAGTAAAAGGAGAGAGAATTCTAATAAAAGCTCCACATGAGGTATGATACAAGATCAATAACACATTTCTGCTTAATATCCGTCAAACCTTTTTATTCTGTATGATAACTGCTGATAATGATGTACACCCTGTACAACTGACTCAGAGAGTCATTTCACTCTTTTGTCATGTTCATTTAGAATACGCAGTGTAGCTCAGATCCATAACCAAGGTTTTGTCTAGGTGGCATTATTACGAGGTCTCAATAAATTTAACATCAGACTATATTAAGTTAAAACAATACTACTCCTTTACTTTATATACTTCACCACGACGTATCCAAAATGTACACTGCAAGCAGTGTTATGGTAATATAGGAACTGTTAGGGGCAGCCATGGCCTAGTGGTTAGGGAACCAGGCTTGAGACTGGATCAAATATTTGATAGTCCAAATAAAATAAAAAACAACAACAACCTGAATATACTTTTTTTCATTTTTGATATTTATGTATGTATTTATGTATTAACCATTCTCATGGCTGTTATTCTGAAATTTAAACACTTTGTGAGCAAAGAAAGAGAGCAAACATTTCCTTCCCATTTTCTTCTGTAACCCAATCTCTGGGTCAGTGATGTCACTAACCCCACCCCGTCTCTCTGATCAGTCAGAGTCTACATGCAGGTTGAGCATGTGGACAGAGCACTGGAAGGCTCCTTACACTGGAATTTAATTAATCTGAAAATGAGTGATGCCTGCAGATAATTCATCACACAATAAGAGCACTATGATTACATCATGTAGTCTTGTTTGTGTGTATATAATAATGATAATAATGTGTAGTTTGTTATGATATGGGTATCATGTCTGCAGGTTACTGTTATCCTGAGATATGTATCTTAGAATACCAGCATGTATAGTGCAGATCTCAGGTTCTAAGAGTTAAGTTAAAACAATAATTACACTGTATGCTTTACGATGACTTATCCAGCACACTTTACTCTGCAGGCAGTGTTATGCTAATGTATGAAATTTCAAGGGCTTCTAGCAGACTAACGTTGTGTGCAGGTCAGTTTCAGTGGCAGAAAGTGGACTTAAAAGTACCACTTTAGAGACAATCTGAGTGGAACTATAAGCTCTCATTTTTGAGAGTACTTGGTTAAAATAAAGGTAATTTTATAAGTAATTTCAGGTTATGTTTCAGGTTAGCTTGCTCGCTAAGAGTTCTACTGTGTAACCTTCTGACAGAATTATACTTTACACTCCACTTTACTAGAAATCCATGCCTTCAAGCTCCATCTTGGTACCGCAAAGTTAGAAACTGCAGCCCATCTGGTAAAAAACAAGATGTTATCCTCTAGTCATTTTCTTGCCCTTCATCACTGCTCAGTTTCTGACCATAGAGCCCACATTAGATGCATATTTTGGATGGTGGACCACTGTCGAATTAGCAGTCACATCGATGTGTGTGCAAATCTTAGTAACACCACTCTGCCTGAAACCCTTGTACCAGTCTCTGGTCACCACTAATCCAGAGTTTAGAAAGTGGCCAGTGACCAGTAAAGCATGGATTATTACATTATTTACAGTCTGAAGGGCACAGCCCTAGATGAGGCGGGAGGTCTCATAAAGAGGCTAATAACTGAAAGGACAAGATGAAGTGGACAGTTAATGTATACCTATGTGGAGAATAAGACCCAAAATAGCCATACATGGTAATAAACTGAGTCTGAGCATTTTAGGCTTAAAAGTCACTGGCACCCAGTGCTTTTAAAAAAGCTTCAAATCCTCAAGATTTTCAATGATCTTATAAAATCCTATAACACTTTTTATCTCTTACATGGGTTCACCAAGCAAAGTTGTGACCATTGTGTGGCAATCAATTGCTGAAATACAATAATTTAGCTGTTATAGCACTTGAAGGTCACAAACGTTTGGTTTTAATCCCAAATGGGTTGCACGAACCTTGTCATCTTTTCTAGATTGAATGCAACAAATCTTGCTAGCATATGGTGGCCATATTGTTTATAAAGGTCAAGAAGTTTTTACCAATTTTTAGATTCTTGTAAGTACCAGTATTTTTTTTTTTACCAGTTATGTGATCATCTAGTTAGGACTAATTATCAAAAGTAATTTTCACATATACAAATTACCAAACAGTATTGGAATAATGTGTATAGCTTACATGAATCTGTCTGAAAGCCAAGGAATCAGGGGGGAAACTATGGATGCACAGCATACAATTTGGGAGTTTTAAGGCTAAATGTGTTCTATTGCACCATTCAATGTTTGGTTTGCATTTGTTCTGAGCAACAAAAAAAAAACAGACTGTGTCTAAGTGTTGGTAAGTGCAAATTCTGCAAGTGAAGTGAAATGGCTGCAATCAGTTAAAATAATAATCGAAAGTGAACGCATGTATGCTCTGCTATTTAAATACACTCATTAAAACGAATGAAAAAACGGAGTAAGTAAAGGAAGGAATCATTTACATTCAGAGATGAGAGTACAGTAATCAGTTCACTTGCAGTGGCAGTTGTGTGGGATGTTTCCTGCTTGTGGGCATTGGGTTGAAACTGAGTGGGATGTATCCTGTGGGTAGTGGTGGGTTTTGATTTGCTTAGTTTGGGCTCTAATGCTGTGGTTTGCTTCTGCCAGACCCTGAAAAGGAGCTTGTGGCCATGTTGGGTTTTAAATTATTGCATTAGCTTTTATTGAACTGAAGCTTGAGGTTAATCTAGTCAATTGAGAATAGGTATGGTCCTGTCATTGGTCCGACATTGTGATGTTAGCATAGCAGACTGTGATATAAAAACAATGTAGTGATGCTCTAATCAAATTCAGCTATCACAAAAGAACTTGTCTCTCTGTTTTTTTACAATATAGATGAATGAAATAATATTTCTCCAGAGTCATGCAGCAATACTCATGACAGGGCCTCTGTTTAATGCATCACACAGTACAAGTGACCAAGTCAGTGCTTTGAAACAATATGAGGGTTCATTTCTCTGGCCAAGAAAGCTCTCCATGCTACAACGAGTCCAAACCAAATTCAACAAGATTCAAAAGGGGCTTCAGCAAAATGCCATTCATGTGATGTAATGTAATGCAAGACTAGCCTCGCAGATACAACAGTTCTACTGGCTCATTGTTGCTTGATTGTTTCTTAGGCCTGCCACTGGAGTTATTCAACATTTCCTGGGTTGGCCACTGCAGTAATTGTACTTTGTGACTATCAAGGAAGACTGTTTGGATCAGTGACTTTGTGCCTTATCTCAACATGCACCCAATAATCTTCAATAAAACTCATTAATTGGACTTCTTCAGTTTAAGTGAACATATAAATAGCATACAGGCCTTGTTCAGACATAAACAGATTTTTGTTTTTGTATAAACAGACATTCTCCTCTGTTTTAGAAAATATTTCCATCCACAAAGAGAGCAAAATACTTGCATAAGCATATATAGGTATTATAAGGGTCCTATAAGGGTCAATAATACCTCATAAATAACAAGGAGGATGACTCACGCTATTCCCTATGTAGTGTACTATGCAAGTCCAGAGATTGTAAATCTAAATAGAGCATTATAAATCAGTAATAGATTCAGCCATAAACATGCATGCATTGTGAAATCATAATTTCAGAATATCTTCACCCTGGAAAAAATTTAGCAAAAGATCAAATTTCAGTGACCTTAAATGCAGTTTCTGTGCAGATGGAAAACCAAAATGCATACAAATGAATAAGTAAATACATAAATGAATAAATAAATAAATAAAAGTGTACCTGTGGACTGGACCTTAGATCACAGTAAGGCATAGAAATCTATTACAAAACCAGCTACACAGAGCTGGATTTTAGATCGTTAAATTGATTTCTTTCAGATTTCTCAGTCTGTGTATGCTTTTTTTCCTAACAAGATGCAGCTGTCCCTGGCAGAAACAAAGAAATCTGATTACAGCTAGATTCATGTAAACCCTGGAGTTTTCCCATTATCTGATTACTCAAGCGCATGTAAATGCTGTGACACCAGCCCAGGAATAGGCTGGGTCCAAAAGAGCAAGATACCAAGAAAACCACACACAAACACAGCATTTGACACCAGAAAAGTGTTTTATTTGCCTTGAAACAATCACCCTAGCATCTAATGCTCCATTTCATTCTGACCCTTACTCCAGAGTGAGCGAGCGCTGTTCACTTTTGAAGCTAAAACCAGAACGGTTACAGATGGCCTGTAATCAGGTCCGTCACATTACATTGATCAATTTACCAACAACATTTGTATAATAATAAAACTATTTTCTTACTATAATAATAATAATTATTATTAATGTAATAGAACATGAGAAGGAGTGAGTTCTCATGAAATAACAGCATGGGTGTGATGAAGCAGATGAATGAAAATCCTCAAATGTTCAATTGCTTTTATACAACAATACATCAAAAAAAGTATGAAATTAATAAATTGAGGTGTGAACATTGTGTGAAATGTATTAATATTAGCATTTCCTTCCGATTTATAGTTCCTTAACTTGCAGCTTGATGCTACATCCGAGTAACAAACTCCACTCTCTCACTGCACAACCTGCAGCTCCTTCTGCAGCTCTACTCGGACCAAAACATTGAACTGTTTTTCACTCTGTCTTGTCTGTAATATCATGTATTATTGTGAATTCTTGTTGTGGTCTCAGTCTCAAGGAGAGGGCCAAACACACCCAAACATAAGCTCTGATCCACCTAGTGTGTATTTATTCATACATGGGAACACACAGATAGTCCAAAATCATAAACACAAAAGGAACACTTCCCTGAGCTACAACAAGCCCTTAGCAGATCTCCTGTTTCCCGTCTAATCGAGTCTCTGTGTTTGTATGCCTCCCAGTGAGCCAGCGAGAAGCAAGAAACTGGCGAGTCAACCAGTTGAGTCCATCACAGTCATAATCCTCTTAGTTTCCCTTTGCGCTTTTGCTTGGGTCGTTTATATTACTAAAAGTGTTTGTGCCATTGTTTACTTAGCAGTACCGTTCAGAGGAGTGATGCATTGTTTGTGAAAACAAATAAACAAACAAACAAAATGCAACAACAGCACAGTTTGAATGCTTCTCAACCAATCAGCTTGTGCGACAGGAACTGTTGTATAATATTCTTATTATTATGTCTTATTTTTATTATTTAAATATGCATCCATTTAATCTGTTGCAATATTAACCATGATGGTACTTTGTGTTCAATTTGACCAGTTTACCAGTACCATCATGTATTAATGTCAGGAGACTGCAGTTTGAAATCCTGGCAATGGGGGTACACAAATGAATCACTGGTGTCTTATCTACAATATTTCTGCTGCTCCTAAAAGACTTCATTAATATCTGCCAAAATTATCAGCTGGATGGTATATTGGTCAGGATGTAGCCTCTACGCCATAAGGGAAGCAAATGGTCACATTTCAGACCAGGCTGCATCACTTTGTCATCTCTGCCATGTCAGCCCATGCCGTTCACAAGCCAAATGTGGTTGTTTTTGTTGTTGTGTTTCGCAACAGTCTGAGGTAAATCGAGAATGCAGGTTTGGACTAAGGAAGCAGCCTTGGAATCATTGACTAGTTTTACCACCTGCCGTGTGTATGTGTGAGTTTTTCCACATCGGACCAGTCAAAACAAAATCCCAGCCAAAACAAACCCCCCACTTTGTTAACTTGGAGGTAAACGTTGCTGTATTTAACACGGATTTGTCTGTGCTTCACCACAATACAAGCCGGCCATTTGGAAAGTTGAACTTCAAAGCAAAGGCATGCAAAAGTTCATGACAGGGGGTGAAGGAGAGTAGCAAGGGGTCCTTCAGCAAAGAGTTCTCATAATTCCGCCTTCAAAAAGTGAATCATTGGCACGGATTCAGTTAAATGATAATTCTTATTTATGAAGCCCTTTAAAAATTAAAACATTCTCGGTACACGGCTTTCTATTAATTAACTTTTTCACTCATTTTCATTCTCTTGCTCACTACGTTTCCTCCTCCCCACACTCTACCCGGTGAACTTGGCACACTAATAGGTTATGAATAATTCTGTTTCAGCTTAGATGGCAATTAGCCACTATGCTAGAGGCCATTCTTCATCCTCAGAGTGGGAGTGGGGGATTTTAAGAGCCGGCTTAGTGCAACCACACACTTACATGACTTTCCCGTGCGCACACTCACACACACACGCACCCACACACACACACACACCTCCTGAATGATTATGGGATAGATTGGATGAATGCACATCCATTGAAAAACTGAAGTCTTTTAGCATCAATGAAAAATACACTACTGCTACCAAAATAATTCATTCATGTAGGGGTAGCCCCTTCCATTGGTGCAGTGCAACGCTGTTTAGTGTACATTAAAACTGCAAGCAAGAAAATTAACATCCATTCATCCATCGCTCCACAGCCTATCCACTGGAAAGGGTTCAATCTGCATTGGGCTGGCAGCGATTTAGCATGGCCAGCTCTTCTACCCTGTGTTGGAGGTGGGCGGATACTGTTTTATGTAGAGGAAATCCAGAGGGAGAACACACCAAACTCCTCATAGAAAGAAACCTGAGCAAGGATCAAACCCACAACCGCAGGCCCCTGACACTGTGCAGCACATGCACTACCGTGCCACCCAACAAACAAACAAACAAACAAAAAACTAAATAAACAAATAAATACATACATACATTAATAAATAAATACAAATCTCTCACATGTCCAACATTTTGTGTAGGATTTTATTGCTGCCTGTGCACAGCTCCAGAAAAATATTAAGAAACCACTTTTTTTTTATCAGCTTCTTCAAATGTATGGTAGCTGTTTCTTTCCATCCATTCTACCATATAAGACTATTCTTCCCATTTTCTTTGTCTTGACAATCAAGGTTATTACACCAAAAAGAGATTTTTGAATTGACTCCGAGTAGCTCAGCTGTCTAATCTGGTAGTACTATAATCTGAGGATCACAGGTTCATCCTGGTTCCTGGTTCATACTGCTTGCCATCAGCAGCTCTCTCTTGGTGGGTAAATGTCACACTGTTAGTGTTAGAGCTGGGGACCTGGCCCTTTCCTTAGCCTGTTTTAGCTTCCCAGAAATGATGTAATGGTGGCAGTTTGAAAAAAGGCACTGGCTGACTTCACATGTATTGGAGGAGGCACGTGCTTGTATTCACCCTTGTGTCGGAGGCATTATATGTTTTGCAATTTCCCTCTGGGATTAATAAAGTAATTCTGATTCTAATTCTGATGGGGGAGAGTCCTAACAGAGTTGGGAAATTGGCACTTCTAAATTGGAAGGCAAATTAGGATAAAAATATATACAAGATAAAAAAACAATTTCTGTATTGTTTAGCTATGAATTTTAACTGGAGAGTGTGCTAATGGCAAGGAGATGTGAATTAATTAAAAGTGAGGCATGATGTGTGAGCCAAATGAATGGGATATTCCATTTCTGATGTTTTCCTGGCATTTAACATTTCTCTATTGGTCATAGAACCAATTCTGAAATGAGTGGCCAGTATTTAACTTCAATCACAATATAACACCTTACAACTTATACAGGTGTGGGCGTTTCCAAGCCGTCCCCTGAGATAATACCATCATAATCAGTTTACATACTAACCTTTCATGAATTTTGGCATGCTAGTGATTTTAGGCTTTTGAATTTAGTCATATTTATTATGGTAAATAAAAATAGCACAAAATGTCTTTTATTAAAAAGGTAAAATGTTGTTGTTGTTTTTGTGTGTGTGTGTTTGCACTACAGCAACCATATATTTGACTTAAAAGTACAGCTTGCATGGGATGGTGGAAAAAAAATAAAAAGGGACTGTTACTGGTACATAAACCCACACAAATGTCAAAAATGGTACCAAAAAAGAAGAGAATAAAAGAAAATCAGGTCACGGGAGCTTTAAACAGAGAGTAAGTCGAGATTTTTCTCCTGGAAACTTTAAACAGCTGAATCAGAAATAAGATTTTTTCTCCATTATTGATCTCACTGTTCGGAAACAGCATAATAAAACATCGGAAAGAAACTTTCCTGGGGCAGATTGTACATTTTGGAGTATGGGATATGTAGCCTTGGTGAAGAGGGAACTGAAGAGTTCGATAGGTAATACATATTTTAGACACGAGTGTCATCCAATGTCTCGTTAACCAATAAAGAGGTCCACTGATTCTTACTATGAAAGTCAGAATGATGAGTATGAACCTCAAGAACAAAATAATGTGATACTAGTTTGGTGCACAAATAAGCTATATCTGAATTTATTAGCCAGTAAAGAAGCTTACAGTTAACACCCTTTATCGTAAAATTATACAATACAGTCTTTAGCAGAGAATACATTCATATAATTCATTCACAAATAACCCAGAGCTGGAGCCCTGCGGCAATGCTGATCATGAACACGGAAACTCATTATATAATGTTAACACAGTTACAGCTGTCATTTGAAAGTCAAAATCAAGGTTCTGAATAATGACTGATCAGATCAGACTCATCACAGACAGAAAGCATGAGCAGTCACAGGTATATAAATATACCCACATCCACCTTTCCTTCCTCTAACAGAGCTATAACATTTACTGCCAATTTGAGTGGGAATCACTGGTTCAATTAACAGGTTCAATCAATTAACAGGTTCAATCAACAGAAACAAAAGTTGAAAAGTATCTACAGGAGACAGTCACATACCAGATACTCTTTTCAGGAGATCATAGTCTGCTCAAATTACAACGATGAGACATGTTGATGCTTAAATAGAGAAAGCAGTGTGGTTTGTTATGATATGTTACGTTATGAGATATGAAACCTTTGTGAGCGTTTAACTGCCCACAAAAAAACCTGTAGATCTTGGGTTCTAAGACTTATTGGTTTGGATAGAAGGCAAACACAGACCACACATTTTAGCAATGTCAGAATATGATTAAACATGGTTTAGTGCTCTAAGTCTTTTAAAAAAAATTATTGAGGTGACTAACAAACACAACATTGTATGATAACCCCAGGAACGGCATGATTTGTAACACTTATTAAATTAATAAACAAATAATGAAAAGAACTGGCAAGAGCAGGTCATGACTCAGGTGTCTTTAAATGATATGGATTTTGACTCGGGCATGTTTAACCGATTATTCAGAGAAAACAGTCAACTTCATCAGCTTTATAAAGAAGGCCTTTTATAAAGTAAAAAATACCCAAAGGTGAGTGGCAGGTATGCCCCCCACTGCAGTTCCAACAGAATGCTGTTTTGAGTTGGCTGTGTCATTTTTGTTGGGCAGTGTGAGGTCCTTAAAGGTACCCTGTGGGTTATTTTTACTGACCACAGTTCTAAGGCTAGGTAAAACAGCAGCTCCTACATCTCTTTGACACTTCAATTCATTTAAATATTTATATTCCAACTAGGGCCATGTTTTATGTTTCAGTAAAGTAGGTCATTGGGAATGGTCTGACTGCACACAGAACCACAGTTTTACACCAGCAGCTTCAGGACAAAACACCAAACAAATGTGAACGATACCATGACTGTGCTGTCGACATTTTTAAATACCACAGTATATGGTATTACTGTTATACCATCCGACTATAATGCATATATTACAGATATTAATTCATAATGGATGTTGAATTTCAGTATAGTACCACTAGATGTAGGGGCATGTAAACATTCACCTTAACTTCAGGGGTTTGGTGTAGGAGCTTTTTCGTAGTACTGATTAACCTCTAAAACTCAGAGGCCAATTTTTCATGGTTTGATGTACTTTTATTAAAAAATGTACATGTGCCTACAAAGTTTTTTCTTTTCCTTATAAGGACTAAAATACATTATGGAATGGAAATTATCCAGAGTTTTTTTTTGTTGTTATTTATTTTTTTTAATCAAAACATGCATTTTAATGGTTATCTGTATTGATTGGCTTGACAGGGGTGTTATTAATAATGTGTTTTTTAATACTCGACAAGTAGTTAAATTAAAAAAAAAAAATTGAATGAACTTTATTTTTTCTTTTTGTGCACATATTTTATGTTTAGGACTTTTATTCTGAAATTTGAACATTGTGAGTACAGAAACAGAACAAATAGCTCCTCCCTTCTTTTTTTCCAAATCTTTGCGTCAGTATCATCATTAGCCTCACCCCCCTCTCCTTGAACAGTCAGAGTCTGTATGCTGAGCATGTACATGTGGACAGAGCAGAAAACATGCACTGCAAGGCTGCTTTGACATTTAAACTGGGATTTCATTCAGTTGGAAGACGTTCAGCTGGATTGCTTGCTCATAATTCACCACACAATTCTGAGACCATGTTTATAGTCAAGTCAAGTCGAGTCAAGTTTTATTGTCAGGTGTATGCAGGTGTAAGGGTGAGTGAAAAACTCGCAGTAGTAAAACAGATGCATAAACAAAAAACAAAGGATAAATGAGTTATAAAGCCTAGAAAACAGCAAGTAACTGCTCACAACGTGTAGATCTCGGGTTCTAAGAGTTAAAGGCAGAAGGTAGCAGGAAGTCTTCTTCTAGTAGTATTTAAATCCTTTCACTGGAAGACACAGGTATCCTAACTGAACTATATTACCATCTCAACAGTCCTACCCCAGACCCTCACTCCAGTCCCTCACTAGGGACATATGACAGATTTTAGCTTTTAAAGTAGCAACATCAGATCAATAGCCACAATAATCATCCTTCTGAAACATTCATATGGAAGAAATACAGACAGAAGGTTGGTGTTCAGAAACCGCAGAAGCTCATCCCATTCTCCACGAACTGCTGAAAGTGTGCCATAATGATATGTGTATGTGAGTGAGAGAACCCCCCCCACCCAACTCCCTGCAGCATGACACAAACACTGGCATGAAGAGGAAGTAGAACCGAAGACACCAATACTCAACACACACACACACACACACACACACACCCCTGCTTGTTCAAAAGCCCTTATCACACCCAGGCAGCCCCCCTAATGGCGTTCTTACTGAGTAAATGTCATTACACACACACACTCACACACACATACACACACTCACACACACACACTCTTGCTTGCTCCTTCATATTACTAATCACTGCCAGAAGATGAAGCACTTTCACCAGCCATATGACAGAGAATGGTTGAAAGCCCATGACACAGCGCTTATGCCAAAAATACAGCACCAGAAGTACCAGCTAGCACCATGAACCACAGCTCGTAATGATTTCATTACGTCCATAACAGGCCTCATTTCGCCTCTCTGTCATTTCACCCCCCCCTCTCTCTCTTTTTAAAGAATAATCGACTGGTCTCTTTTGCTGATGCTCGAGGTTCAAACCAACAAGTCTGCTCAGCTAATTGAGGAGAGTGAAAATAATAATAATAATAATAATAATAATAATAATAATAATAATAATAATGTTGTTGTTATTATTATTACTATTATTATGTACATTAATTAATTAATTATAAAAATAAAAGCAGTGAATTCCTGGACTGCAGAATACGGTTCTCATTGGTGGGGCCAGATATCGGGAGTTACATTGAGTGAGCAGTTATAAAATAATTAACCCTGTAACATATGTCATATACACCAATCAGCCATTACATTACCTTACACTGCCTAATATTGTGTCCCCTAGTCCCCTAGTGCCACCAAAACAGCTCTGACCAGTCAAGGTGTGGACTACACAAGACCTCCCTACTGAAGGTGTATGGATAGTCTATGGAATCAAGACTAACAAAACAGCAGATCCTTAAAGTCCTGTAATTGTGAGGTAGGACCATCATGAGCATCAGGGAGACTTGAGTGCCAATGTCCCTGTCAGCAGATCACCATTTGTCTTTTTCTCTGCACTTGTATTAAGTCTTGCTCACTGCAAACTGGGAACATGCCACGAGACCTGTCTGATGTTTTGGAGGTGTCTAGACCATCACGGTTTTGTTCTTTTCAAAGTGTACAGAACCCCACAGGAGCACCATAGAGCAGCTACTGTTTGAGTGGTGGGTCATTCCCAGCACTGCAGTGCCACTGACATGATAGCGGTGTGTTAGTGTGTGTTGTGCTGCTATGAGTGGATCAGACAGTGCTTAAACCCTCAGTGTTGCTGCTGGACTGGGAATAGTCCACTGGTATCCTGTGCTCAATGTCCTGTGATCACTGATGAAGGACTAGAGGATGACAGATGAGCTTCTGTCTCTGACTTTACATCTACAAAGTGGAGCTTCTAGGTAGGAGTGGACAATGAGTGGACACAATGTTTAAACACTGCAGCAGCACTGCTGTGTCTGTTTCACTCATAGCAGCACAACACACACTAACACACCACCTCTATGTCAGTATCACTGCAGTGCTGAGAGTGACTCACCAACCACATAATATCTGCTCTGTGGTGGCCCTTTACCACACATGTTTTTGATCATTATTGCTGTAATTTTATCTTTCTAACGTTCCTTTTTTCTGCTGAAATGTAAATATTGTGCAAGAAAATGAGCACTGATCAATATATGGGTTTTTAGATAAGGACTAGGAATAGGTGGAATGAGGCTTTTGAAGCAGTAATACATTTGAAGCCACAATGGTTTGAACTTTTGAAATATCTGAAAAACAGCTCTCTGTCACCTGTTGTGCAAATAATAAAAAAGAAAAAACGACACCACCATTGTCTCATTCACTTGTGTGTCAAAAAAAATTGAATTAAATATATATATTTCATTGGGGAATGTAATGGTTTTGTTCTCCTAAAAAACAGAATAGTCATGTTTGATCATCTTATTTTGTTTGTTTTTGTTATATGTTTATAATATAAATGTTTTTAATTCATAATAATAACTTTTATTTTTCTTTTAGCATTTTTGGAATTTTTTGTCTGGTGGTTAGGGAACCAGCCTTGTGACTGGAATGTTGATTCCAGTTGTGTCCAGTTTGATTCCCTGAACTGGCAGGACATGACTGAAGTGCCAGTTAAGAGCAAGGTGCTTAACTCCCCAGTTGCTTGTGGATAGGCATGCCCAACACTCTGGGCAGTTGTGCCCACTGCCCCCTGGTGTGTGAATTCACGAGGGTGTATGCATGTGTATCACTGAGTGAATGAGTTAAATGAGGACAAACTCCCCTGTGAGCAAGCACAGTGGGTCTATGTGCACGTTTGCATTTTAGAACATCTGAAATTCAAACCATTGTGCATGCTATGTGTATAGACTAATATCATTTCAAAGCAAAGTCAAATATGCACATTTATTTATATTTTAACTGCACATATTACACTTGCCTCACTGACATAACGAAGCTTTGTTTCTAGCAATCACATAATCACATAAAGCAAGACTCGGAACCACTATGTCAATGCAGCTCTGCTTGAAAACTATAGACAAAGTGCAGAGCGACCCATCCCTAATGAGGACGTTACTGAGTGAATGGTGATCTGATTGCAGGGAAGGAATGCAAATGCCAAGTGTAAACAGACTAGAAGTAAAAATGAGCATCTCTCTGCTTTCAGTGATAATGGAGCCCTTTGATATACATTCAGTCCTTTGTAAAGAAAAATATTCTGCAGTCCATAAGTGACTGCCCAGCTTCGAGTGTATACTCACACATGACTGTGAGAAAGACATTCCCTGATGCCAGCACCACCTTCTCCCGGGTGGCCCTGTCGTAGATGCCCACGTGGCACTCATAAGGCCCGTTATCTGAGATCCGCACCTCAGGGAGCCTAGAAACACAAAAGAAAACAAGAGGTAAATCAAAGCACCTTTTAGTCAACTTTGCTGATGACTTTGATCTCCTATTATCTTTTCTTAATTGGCCTGCGTATTGATCAAGCCGTGTCCAGCTGCATTGTGTGAGACTGGCTCTCAGGAGTGTTGTTCATAAATTACATGACGGCTGTGTTCTCCGCTTACATGATAACTCCGTTGAAGATGAAAGTCTGCTTTTGATTTCTCCAGGTCCGGTGAGGATTCTAGTTTATTTTTAAGGCATGTTTCACAGACAGTCCAAAAACAGTTTTCCAGAATAAACACTAGGACTCCCTGAACCCCTGAAATGTTAACATGGCAAATCCATAGTGAATTTTGGAATTATCTCACCAGATAAATTAGGGTTGATGGAAGTGGGCCGCTTGGGCGTACACGATTGCTTTGCTGATTACAAATATGAACATTTCCTATTCAAATGTGGACAATGCCACCGTAATACCACATTTCAGTATATGTATTCTGTTTCCTGCTACAGTGTTGTGTGAATTTCCATGGTATTGTAAAAATTGTAGTGGAGTTTTCCTTATAACTTCAACAGGAACAGGAGGGGCTAAACTAGTGTTGACTATAAAGCTTGTGTAGGCAAATACATTTGTTTTCACAACAAAATCCATATATTACCTGTAGGACATGCATATGTTCTTGAGGTGTTATCTTCTTGAGGAAGTGAGGTTGAACACTGGCCAGGGGGTTCATTGCAAGGAGACATTAAAAATCAGATTGAGGTCTATAAAATGGCTTTCAGAGGCTACCTTTGGGTAGTGTACCTCTGGGTGAGAGATCATTGAGTGCTAGAGATGTCTCAAATACACTTGAAGGAATTTTGCCCATTGACAGGCTGAGAGGGCCATGTCATTTTGACAAAAGAGGGGTCATAGCACCTATTACGTGTCATGTCGTTGCAGCCAGGGACTGTCGCTTTCCTTTTCAGTTGTGTCATGAACGAGAAACCTTGACTGCTACAGATTTGGAACTATATTGTCTTTAGTCTGGTATCTGGTACTGAAAGGGTTCAAGTATAGAGGCCTTGTGCTGAGTGCTTCAGTCCTGCTTTTGCTCTGGAGCAGCACACTGCATAAACTCCTGGTGTGATGACCTTGTGAACAATCAGGATCTAAAGGCCCTGCTGAAACATCGGTGGGTAAATTCTGGGAAAAGAAATATTCTAAATAAACTTTCAAACATATAATTTCAGATTTTATTAGATTTTCTTCAGAATGAAAGAAAAGCGAGGTTATTTTTATTCAAACCCATAGTTTGCTCAAGTTTTATAAAGGTTTCAAGAATGTATGACTATGACAGGATGTTTATTTTTTCCTTTGACACAGTGGTTGGTAACATCCAGCAACCTGGGCTTGTAGTTTGATCCTCACTGCATTCACATTATATGATGAATTCAGTGTATTCTCATTGTGTCCCTGTGGGCTTCCTCTGTGGGCTTTCCCAAAAACACGTGGAGGGTGAATCGGCTTTGCTTGCTAGCCTAAAATCCAGGCAGAGGTGACTAAGAATGAAGATGGAACGCAGATGAAAAACTTCTGAAAAAAACATTAAAGCTTCAGATTTTACTTGATTTTCTTCAGGATGAAAGATGAAAACCTACAAAGGTATGTGCCAGTCTAAACATCTGTTCTTGGTATTTGAGTGGCACTTTGGCACTGTAACTAAATATACGGCAGTCCAGCATGATCGCTTCCACGACCAAGCGACCCGTAATGTACCTTAGTGCCCATGCTGATTTTGTTTATCCCTCAGGCTGATATACCTGGTTGGCATGATGAATACCAACCAGTAGAGCTAGAAATGGTACAGACAAGTGATTATTTAGTCAGCTGCCACTCTTGCTGTTAATGGCAAAGGGTTGGTTTTACGTATCGGATTTCTCCGCATGTGACACTTCTCTGTGTGGCATTATGAAAGACAAACACTGAATCTGACCTGAGGTGGCAAAATCTGATACATATCCGATACATGGGAATGTGATTTGGACTGAACATCCAGATCGGAATTAACTACAAAATGCCTTTTTCTCAGTCTCAGTTCTGGGTTTGTTCTCTCTGACTCTTTCTGTCCTCCACTCAAGCCAGCAAGGGCTGCTCTTTTGTAGCCTCTTGGGAGCACTTCCCTAAGTGGCCACAGCTGGCTTGTCATTAGTCTGGGTCAGGTGGCTCCACCTTCTGGTCCGTCACAAGGGACAATTCTTTCCTCACAAAATATTGATAAGGACGTACGGTTCATATTGTTCATCCATATGCAAACCTACACCCTTGACGCTAATAGTATTCATTAACATACACACTGATTTATGCTGTGTTTGTGAATCTGGTGGCAAGGTTTCAAGAATGGTTTCAAGAAGGTTCAAAAATGTATGACTATGACAGGAGATTTATTTTTTTTCCTTTGACATTTTGACTCAAAAACACTTGGTAGGCAGATTTGCTCAGTAGGTTAAAACTTGCCTGTGTGTGTGGGGGAAAGAATGTGTGATTACTCTTGTCTGGTGTCCTGTCTTGGCTCAACATTCACCACAATCCTGACCAGGCAGAAAATGAAAAACCCCTGGTGGAGCTGCTGTGATGGCAAGTTCAGAACTGATAGATTTCGATTCAATCAAAACAAACCCTGGTTTGCCTCAAACATCAGGTTTGCCTCAATATGAACCAACAACATCTAAATGAACCAAAGGTAGAACATTATGTTACAAGATGGTTGGGTTATGAATGTTCTTGCAGGTTCTTGTAGGAGTCACTCCTGCCCAAAAGTATCAACCCTGCTCGCTCCTCCAGAACTGAATATAGAAACAAATGGTGGAGATCAGTCTTTAGGAGAACAAAATCTTTTTCCTTCCAGAACACTTTCTTCATACCGTTCACCTACTCTCTTTCCATCCACAGGCTCACTACTTGAACGTCGGACTAGGACCTGTATTAGATATCAGTGGACATAGAAGATGGATTGATGAAGGACTGAATGAATGACTCTGAATGACTGACTACGATTTCAACTGGATGTCAGTGAACACATAAGATATATTCACTATTGTGACCATCTAACTTGGACCTCTGTTGGATATCAGTGGAAGATCTATCTGGTACTATAGTTTAGTGGGGCTGTGTCCCAAAGCACACACTACCACACAACACAGCGTATCAAAAGTTCCAGTGAAAGAGTGACCATCTGCCTCAACTGACAACCTTTTCCCTCCCTAATTCAGATTTGATCACAATTATGTCAACATAATACCAATAAAGCATTGTTTTCTTGCTTGGTTTGGAGCAAGGCAGCCAAACTGAAAATAGAAAGAAGTGGTGGAGATCAGTATTTAGGAGAACAACATCTTTTTCTTGCCAGCTCATTCTCTTCACACTGTTCTCCTCTTTCCATCCCTTTCCCCTCTCCACAGTCTGCCAGTGATGACATAGATATAAACTCATCTGGCATGCTTTTCTCCATTTTTGTCCCCCCTTCCCTCAGCCCTGCCTCTTCTTCCTCTCTGTTCTGTTTCTCTTGTTGGAAAAGAGCCTTCCCCCAGCCTGATCTGACGGCACTTGCTTTGCATTTGGTGCCGGCCGACAAAAGTCCTGCTGCTTTTAACCTTTTAAACAAGCAGAAAACAGCTCGATTGACGAGACTCATTCATATTGAATGAGGCCGGTGCGCTCATCTCTCTCTTTCTTTCTCTCTCGCTCTCTCTGCACTGCTTTCATGCTGAAACCCCCTGTTGCTTTCCGCTCTGCAACACACATACACGCATCACACTGCATCTTTAGCTAACTCACTTTTGCCTGATGCTGAACAACGCTGTCAGGCTTAATTGCGGTGTATTACGCCACTGTGACAGTGGCAACAATACGAGGAATAGAAATAGATCCACTCCGGGGTTTCACTTTGCAGATGTCTACAATTTCAGCCCCTGCTAATGATAGTTTGTTGTTTTTCTCTCTCTGTCGTCCGTTCATGGGGCTGTTTGACATGCCATGATTATGATGGTTTGATGAGGGCCTTGGCACTCGCAGGCGGTTTTACTGGCACTGCCCTTGCGCCACTCTCAAAGAGCATCTTGGCTCCTCTCTTGCTCTCCTGTTGAGTTGTTCTCCTTCCCATCCAGCATGTTTTCATCTCTCTCTCTCTCTCTCTCTCTCTCTCTCTCTCTTTCTAACTCTTTCTTCTCCATTCCTCTATTCCTTATGTGGTATCCACCCTGTCCCCGAGTTTCCTAAACTCTCTTTCTAGCTCTCTTTCATATGGGCTGGGAAAATATCCAATGGTTGCAATTCACATTGCAATTATTTTCTATAAATTGAGCTCCCTATTTTTATTTTGCCAAGAAGACCAGCATACCTGCTGTTTCTGGCAAGGAGCTTGAAAGCTGAAGGCACCATGTCTGTCTGCCAGTTAGCTGTGCTTGTGTTTTCAGGTACATAGTACATGGGAGTCTGATTGCTTCTGATTGGTCAACATGCCGTTTACAAGCTAATTGTTATTGGGTTCAATTAAAACTTAAAACCTATTCTGCCAGGTCTCCACCCTGTTACCCCTTCAGCGTATGTTTGCTTTATAGAAGCATCAAGTGTGTTTGTTAACTGGTCTCTGAAACATCTACATTGACTGAAAAGTCCAGATCTGATTGGAATTTAAATGGAAAACAGCTAAAATCCAATACTGCCATCATGAATTGTTGCACATGGAGCCCCCCTGATGGGTGCACATGTTTGCGCATGAGAGAGAGAGAGAGAGAGAGAGAGAGATTTCATTAGGCTTAAATAGACTTAAAAGTATCTTGCCTTGCTATCAGTTCTCTTTTTTCTCTAACTATTCTTCCACTTTCACTTTTCTTTCACCTCCGTCTCCTTCATCCTTACATACATCAGGTCAGATTAACATTGGTATGTGTGGTGGATGTACAAGCAGGCTCAATATCTTACGTCTGACTAGGAAACGCAACTGGAAATCTGTGGACATGCGAGGTGGATTCACTATCAGAACCTCTGTGGATGTGCAAGTTGGGCTCACTCTCTGAACGTTTCATTTTTAAGAACTCTCTAAAAAGATCAACACTTGCCAACACTTTCATTTTGGATTCTCTGTTGATGTCTTTTGAACATTGATAACGACATTGTATTGATGTGTTTTTGTTCAGTGGATCTTCTCTCTTGTTATCATTCTCTGTCTTCTCTCATTCTTTCTCTCTTCTCCTCTTTTCCTTCTCTCAATAGAAAATGTACTGATACGGTCATTTAATTAAGATGTTTCATAGTCATCTTTGTATTCTCTCTCTCTTTCTCTCTCTAACTCTCTCTCTCTCTCTCTCTCTCTCTCTCTCTCTAATAAATTGAGGAACATTTACAGATTCAATTACACAAAGACATAGTTTCAATATATAAAAATAAAGACAAAAATAGAGGAATAAGAGTTAAAAAATAAATGAGTATGGACAAAATCTCTGCCTCTCTCTCTCTCTCTCTCTCTCTCTCTCTCTCTCTCTCTCTCTCTTTCTTGTTGTCTAGGTTTCTGCCAACATACTAGTAAAATAAATCTGATTCACAGGACAGCTTGATTTTAAGCTGACTTTAGACCCCTGCTGCCATTAAGTGTAAACCGACAGATAATTAGACAGTAATTAAAGAGCCATTAGCACTAAATCATATTGCAGCAAAGGGAACTTGGCAAACTACATCTATTGTAATTTTACAATCCGACACAATGTTTGGCGAGCCACACATGCACTTCTGCACATCAATCTAGTCCACTGGCAGTGAATATTACTTCATTTCACTAAATATTAGTTAATCTCTAGAAGAAATCATCAGGATTCTGAATCTAGCAGAAAATGGGACCTGATTGTCAAATTCAGATCATCTGGTCTACAAAAGGTTCTCAAGTTTTCCTTGAACTGTGTACTAGACAACAAGATGCCAACAAAGGTTTGACAGATCAGAACCATGCCAATGGCCTGGTTTTGGTGTTAACAGTGTATACATGCTCAAAGTACACATACTGGTTTCTGCGGGTTGAATGGTGGTCAGCCAGGATATCAGCACTCATATCACAACAAATGCTGTTCTCACCTTTAATCAGGATCTTTTCTTCCAGTCTACCAAGGTGTAACACAATCCTGGCAGTCACCTGCCCTTATTTCAGTTTAGATCAGTCCTTAGATAATGATGCCCCTCCCAGACCAACCAGCACATCCAGTGAGAGGAACTTTAATGTCTCCCCAGTTGAGCAATTTTGAGTTCATACCCAGTAAAACCTCACATTTCACCTGCTGACAGCAGCAACACAAAATACTTTAAAACTGAAAGCTAAATTTGGTGTCTCACATTTGTCTCCTTTCATATGGATATTTTCTAGTGCTGAAGTGTTCGGGTTCCTCACACACTTTGCTGTGGTGCATTGTTAGTTCTGTTAATAGATACCAAATAACAGTGAAACAATAGATTATAGCAGAACTAACAATGTACTGCAGCTAAGTGTTAGAGGAACCCACACAATTCAGTACAAATATCAATAAAAATAGAAGACAAATATGAGACACCAATTTTAGCTTTCAGTTTTAAGATATTTTGTGTTACTGTTGTAACTGTATTAGTGACTTTAATTTTATCCGTTTTAATTTAGTACTTTAATTTTGACACAATCTGCACCTTTTTATATTGTTTTGGTATTAATGACTTTTATGTTGATGCAATCTGTTTATTTGTAGTAGTGACTTTTATTTTTATATAATTAGTAACAGTGACTTTTGACAGTTTGCGTTAGTGACTTTTACTCTGGATGCATCAGTTTGTTTGTATTAGTGATTTTTATTTTGACAGATTATGTTTGACAGATTGTTAAAAGAGCATTTATTAATATTCGGAGCAGTGACCAGCCCTTTCCACAGCATGCAGGGAGCAGCTGGCGAGTCAAGTCAAATTTTTAGAACAAAAACTTTTGACTGGTAGTACATATATCATGCAGTGGCATGTAGTTAATCAACAGTTCACATCACAGCACGATGACCACAACATTATGACCAACTCCTTGTTTCTGCACTCACGGTTCATTACACCAATTCTAGAGACTGTTGTGCTGAAAATCTCAGAAAAACTTAAATGATCCGTTCTGGCACTGAAAGTCATGGCAAGCTCAAAACCACTGAAACTGTCCCCATCCTCATGGGTAATTTGAATGTTATTTGAAGCTGCTGGCCTGTATGTACATGCGTTTAAGCATTGTATTGCTGCCTGCTGCCACATGATTGGCAGATTAAATAATTGCACGAATGAGAAGATTTATAGGCTTTCCTAATAAACTGCTCGGTGAGTGTATATAGTTAAAACTTTGGCCATGCTTTTCTATACCAACATTGAATGCACTGTAGCTGTGGTTCATCTGAACACCTAGTGCTATGGGTGAACTGTAGCTGAATTCACACACTGATAGGCTGTGTTTAAACCTTTGCACATGCAGGGATGGATTCGTGGACAGGTATTAAGCCTGTTTAGAAAGGAGGTATTTCATTG
Organism: Acestrorhynchus altus; assembly: GCA_034509495.1. Classification (NCBI taxonomy): domain Eukaryota; kingdom Metazoa; phylum Chordata; class Actinopteri; order Characiformes; family Acestrorhynchidae; genus Acestrorhynchus; species Acestrorhynchus altus. Next base: position 8,272,443 of record CM067521.1, read on the forward strand.
AAAATACAGTCCATGACTAGGTCTTATAATCAACTGGTATTTAACATTTAACCATTCTACTATACATGTCTGGTTGTTGGACTGCTGCATAAATGGTTGTCCATCTGTAAGGTGCTCTGCTTTCCACTGAGTAACTCAGAGTGACTACTGGGTTCTTAGTAACCTTCTTGCCCAAGGCCCTTCTACCATGATCACTCAGTTTGTCCAGGCAGCCAGCTCTAGGAAAGGCTCTGGTGGTTTCAAACTTCTTCTATTTACAGATGGTGGAGGCCATTGTGCTCAATGGAACCTTCAGTGCAGCTAAATCATTTCTGTATCCTTCCCCAGATCTGGGTTTCAGATGTCTACACAGAATTCCTTAGATTTAATGGTTTGGTTTGTGCTCTGACATGTAGTATCTACTATGAGACCTTATATAAATAGGTGTGTGCCTTTCCAAATCATGTCAAATTTACCACAGGTGTACTTGAAATCAAGCGGCAGGATTTTGAGTGTCGTGGCAAATGCTGTGGGGTATTGTGTGTAGAATTTTGATGGAAAAATAAATTGAATCCCTTTTGGAAAAAGGCTATAACACAAAAAAAATGTGCAAAAAGTAAAACATGGATACACTGGGTGTATGTATATATACACAAATAAAAGTGTCATCTAAGAGTCATACAATGGGAACCTTAACTGAGACTCAACATTTTAAGTGTGCTACAGAACATCCAGAGATTCCATTTTAGCCACGTTCAGCAAAGATATGTATGTACAAAAGAAGGATCTTAATTTCAACAAAAGTATACATTGACCCCTGTCAAGCATGGTGGTGGATGTATTATGTTTTGAGCTGCTATGTTTTCTGGATGTAAATATAAAACCATCATTGAAAGAGATTAGCTTCTATAACATAATAATTTTCCAAAACTTATCTTAAAATCCACCAAAGACTAGAGGAAAAAGCTTTAGGAATGGCACTCACAGTTCCCGGACCTAAATATTATTGAGAATTTGTAAATAGACAATAAACAGGCTGTGCATTCAAGACAACCCAATAAAATCTCAGAACTATCTGAGAATTCTAAATGAAACGGAGAGAACACTGAATGAAACCTCAATATATACAACTACATACAAATGCTTGAACACCATTGGACAAATTATACATTTTAAGAGGTAAACACAGCCCCGGCAGCAAATCAATAGTGTGTAATTCCTCCACAAGCACGGATAACAGCTGTAATTTGAATTGGCATGAACTGGACAAGTTTCTGGATGTAGGCAACATCAGTGTTCAGCCAGATTGCCTTTCCTGGCATTTAACTTGTTGTTCCACAAAGTTCAACAGATTTGTGGAAGACATGAAGATTCAAATCTGAATTGTATAGATTAGGCCAGATCATAGCTTTAGCCTTTGCACAGATGGTTTAACATTAGTGTATGGGATTCGTTTTTATTGATATTTATTAGGACTCCATTCATCCCTTCACCTGTTCAATATTGATGATGCCACTGGTGGCAACTCAACCCTAGCATGATTGACCCACCCCCCATATTTCACAGGCTTGTCAAGATATTCTGTAGCATTTAAATTTAAATTTTAAATTTAAATTTGAGATTTGTGATGAGGTTGCAGATGAGGGTTCTTCTTAAGATGCTTCTATTTAGATTGTTTGTACAAGCAAAGCTGCACATTAGAAGAGTTCACCCTTCATGCAGGCAATCATATGGGGAGGTTGATTTACCTTTATATGAACAGGCAGATGTTCTCCTTACCAGCATATGAACAAGTCTCTCTGAGAGTCTTCTTGGTCATTCAAATATAATCGTGACCTCACAGTTTCCATGAACTTTCCAAAGTACAGAGATCACATGCTGAACAATTTGGCCATCTTCTCATAGCCTTCCTTTGCCTTGTCAGCATCTGTATCATGTTTGCTGAAAGCTTGAAGAGTCAGAGAACGATAATGCTTGGAAATTTAATTCAGCTGATTATTCCCAACTATAGTTGGTGCCATTTCTCAGACCTGATTTTCTAATAATGGTAAGTTGTTATAGTCCTTGTAAAAAAATATGATACTAAAAAGGTGTTATTTGGACAAGGATGCATCAGACTATCGCATAAGGCTGTATTTGTCTTGGTGTTGGCAGAGCTACACTGATCCTATTTTAGTTTCAAGCTAAACTCATGGAACTGTTCTTTGGGAATGTGTGTGAAGTCAGCCCATTAATATGAAGCTCCTGGTTTACTTTAAGACTTTTCCCTTTTTGTCATTGCCCACCCATCCCCCCCAACATCATTTATGACAAGTACCCAGAGTGTCAAACGAGATGCCATTATAAATTAAATTGAAATTCCGTGTCTTGACCAAGCCCACCTCCAAAACCTTGACCCTCCGATGGGATCCTGCGTTGTTGAAGATGCTTGAAAAATTAATACTGTAGACTTGAATGTTTAATGAGAGTCATAATGTTAGCAATGCGACGTCTTTCTCGCTTACCCATCCATTTCTCTCCCTTTCAGTCGATATGACAGCTAAGCTCTTTGTCGCTGAGCTGCTGGTGCAGAAATGGAGAGAGTTCACAGCTCGGGCTGTCACTCAAAAACAAAAGCGCATCTCCACAAGGTTCCCGCCGCACTGCTCTCGTCGCCATGGACACCTCGTCTTCTCGCATGGTCCTTGGAGGCACTCAAGACACTCATGACGAAATATTAGAGGCCCACGAACCCAACATGAACCGCCCACCCTCAAGGAGAATTCAACTCTTCAGTGGAAGCAAGCTGGTAGTCACATACTGATGATGTCTTTACACGGCTCTCTGGAGGAAGCACAATGAGATTGAGAGTGATAAAATATGCTGCGTGTGGTTGTGCTGTGTGATGTGTGTGTGTGTGTGTGGAGTTTGCATCCACAGAGCAGAAGGTAACAACAGAAGAATGAGTCCTGTATGGAATTCGTGTTGTAGCATGACAGGTTAGATCTATCAATACAATCTGTTAGAACAATTGTTGTTAAGCTGGACAATATTAACAGAACACATTTTTCAATATAAATAACTGATAAATAAATAAACATTTAATAGTTAAAGTTAAAGACGTTTATGCTGTTTATGCAGCCTTGTGACTAGAAAGTTGTCTGTTCACTACACTGAACTGACAGGACATAACCGAAGAAGCGTTGACACTAAACTTCCCAACTGGCTAGGGCTGCTCACTTCTTCAGGCATGTGTTCTCACTGCCCCGAGTGTGTGAATTCACTAGTGTGTATTTGTATGTTTCTCTGTGTGGATCGGTTAAATGTGGAGGACAAATATCCCCATGTGCAAGCAGAGTCTATATGCACATGCAAGTTAAAATGCGTTCTACTAGATTTCGGAGCACTGCTGTAAAGATTTGATTGCATTCAACGACAATAGCATTAGTGAGGTTGGTCTGTTGGATGATTGCCACGCCACCTCATCTACAACTACATAGCTCATTCCAAAAGTATTAGATGAAGCACCATCACTCAAGCGAACTTGACTCCACATCTCAATGCTGGTGGGCTTTATACTCCTCTAGCCTGTGTGCTTTCCATTCTAACTCCTGTTGTTTTGTTGCCATACCTGATGCCATATTGGGAGACACTACTTCTGTATGTGTGTCATGTCTGTCTCTTGTCAGCCCTGTCTTCCCTGTCAGTTTCCCCCATGTGCCCCTTAGCACATGGTTTGTGTTTGTTTTGGTTCTGTCTCCTCCCTTGCTCCGCCCATTGCCACCTGTGTCTGGTTTGTAACCCTGCCCCTTTGTAATCAGTAGTTTCAGGTGTGTCCAGTGTCTTGGCTAGTCCTTGTCCAAGATGTTAGATGTCAGTCCTTGTAGATGTTGTTCTTGTGTTTGTTATAGGTGTCCATTTGGTTTGATAGTTTGTGTTTTGTTTACTTAGTGTTCAAAATCTGTTTTTGTGTTCTGTTAATTCTTATTAAAATCCACAACCCCAGCGTTTGCCTCCGCACCCTTAGTCTTCCGTTCTGTCCTCCCGATCCTGACAATGTGTAGCTCAATAAATCTTATAATAAATAACAATACAATAATAATAATCATCATAATAGTAATAATAATAATAATAATAATAATAGTAATAATAATATTTTCAAACAAGTTCTAAAGGTAGATGAGGAAAACTAAACCAAACAAATGAGACACAAGTATTGAACTTCCTTATTTATTTCTTAAGGAAAATTAAAAAGTATTAAGAATTCCCATTAAATGGCAACCTAATGCTATTACACAGCATGGAACTCATGCCCTTTCATCTCCTTAGTTTGTCATGAATAAATGATGGAAGAGGTGACACCTGGCCATTAAAGTGCTGAGTAGTCAGTTGCCCAATGATGTTTGAGCCTCTGAAAATGTTGACACTGTGAAAAATGATTGTGATATAATATTGTTGTTAGCACATTTTTATTCCACTCTGATGATTGGCATGAAAATTACTTAGAGGCGACATATTACACCCCTTTCCCACAAATTCCCTGAGGCCTTAGTGAAATGTCTATGACATGCTTTGGTTGAAATACCGCAAGAGTCCCATTCTAAACAGCCCTGTTAAGAATGCCCAACCAGATCACATTTGCACTGCGATCTCTGACGCACATGCTTCAGACATACATTTCTGGACAAGCTGAGAGATACAGAATGGACCGAAAGTGAAGGAAGCATATAAAGCACTCACAGTCTATTTTATCAGCTCCTCTGACCATACGGGAGCACTTTGTAGTTCTAAAATTACAAACTGTAGTCCATCTGTTTCTCTGCATACTTTATCGGCCTCCTTTCACCTCCTTTTTCCTTTTGCTGGTCATCCTCTAGTTCATCAGTGCTTACAGGACGTTGCCCAAAGGATGCTGTTGGCTGGGTATTTCTGCTTGGTGGACTGTTCCCTGTCTAGCAGTTACAGGGAGGGGTTTAAACACTACGGCAACGCTGCTGTGTCTGATGCACTCATACCAGCACATACTAACACACCATCTCCAGATGTGCTGAGAATGACCCACAACTCACATAATACCTGCTCCATGGTGGTCATGTTGGGTCCTGAGCAGTGAAAAACAAGGTGAAAAGAAGGATAACAAAGTATGCAGAGAAACAGATTAATTACAGTCTGTAATTATAGACTTACAGAAACAAAGAGGTGGTGATAACGTTCTAGCTGGTCTGTGTTTAAACTTTAGTACTAGGATGAAGACTGAATTAGAGGCCATGGACCTGCAAAAAGAAGTGATTTCTCAAAGTGTGTGTGTGTGTGTGTGTGTGTGGAGTGCGACTGCCTCACTGCTTGACTCCTTTGCGCTGAGCATTGTGTTAGACGGAGAGGTCAGTGCAGGGTCTCTCCTGCTGCAGCTTACGGTGCGGCTGTCAATTTACCTCCCGCCGGGGAGGAGTGTTTGTTCACGCGTGTGTGTGTGTGTGTGTGTCCCACTTTTGCAGCAATAGCTTGTTCCAGTGCTAGAGATGTGAAGGAGCCTGCAGGAACGCCTCTGTATGCCGTGTGGCTTGGAAGAGAGAGAGGGGGAGAGGAAATTGATCAGACTGAGCTTATAATCAACTCTCTCTTTACTACATGTCCCTGAGACTCCACCACCTCCCCTTATTTCCCTCCTTCTCTGCCTGCCAACATCTCCCCTTGCTTCTGTTTCCTTCTCTTGCTTTCAGACACTCTTACTCCTCGTTCACACCCAGCCTCCACTCCACATTTCTTTACTTTCTTCCTCTCTCCTCTCAGTAAGCTTTATTGGCACGACCATATTTATATAGTATTGCCAAACTGTCATCAAGAACATAACTAACAAAGTGAACATTAAGTAACCAAGTGGAAAAAATCAATTTATAATAAACGTAACTAGAAGAAATGAACATTATTGAGAGATTACATAAATGTAAAAAATCTTTCTCTTATTACAATTATTTATCTTTCAATCTTTCATTCTCTCTCTCTCTCTCTCCATTAATTCTTTATCAGCATTCTTTGCATTCTTTCTTTCTTTCTTTCTTTCTTTTCATTCTTTCTTTCTTTTCATTCATTAGTTCTCTTTTTCTACCATTCAATCACTCTTTCTTCTATCTATCTATCTATCTATCTATATATATATATACTGTATATACAATTCTCTCTCTCTCTCTCTCTCTCTCTCTCTCTCTCTCTCTCTCTCTCTCTCTCTCTGAGGAGTGTCAGGTGTGTTTGAGTTGTGTGTGTTTTTGCTGTGCATTGTGGCCCCTGAAGCAACGCCCAAGGTACAGCTAAGTTACCTGGAAAACATCACTGTGCTTCCAGCATTACATAAAAAAATACTCCAACACACACACACACACACACACACACACACACACACAAACCATATACACACCAAGTGGATTAATTACTTTTAGATTCGACATTAAAAGTTGAATATGAAAAAAAAGTATAAACTTTCCAGCTTTTATTTCCTGTTTTTTAAATCTGGAACTGATACACAATTCAGAAGATAGCACATTCAGTCTGAACCCAGATATAAATAAATAGAAAAATAGATATAAATATCAATATATAGCCTAAAGAAATAAATATCGATATATCGTCTCAGCCCATATCACACTCTGTTTATATATCCTGAAATAGATATATAATGCCTCAACCCCTATAACCCACATCATATGCCTTTTATGAATGAGACGCATTGTTTTCTATTATTGTTGTTGATTTGTTTGTTTGGTTTTTGAACAAATGTTTGAGCAAAACATGATCAAATAATGGCCATAGTAATCATATAAATATTTAATGTTTATGAGTAGCAGCTAACAACATCTGGCATGTACTGCATAATACTTTTCTAATGTTTTTTGTGAACAAAAGCATGTCAAACTATGAAAACATCACACAAAACTATCCCAAAAAAAGAGTTCTAGAGGTTAAAATTATAATGAATTCAAACCAACATGTAGTGATTTGAAATGCATGACTGAAGGTCTCCTCATGGAAGCCCAGTAGTCACATTTAGTACCTATTTCCTAGTCTACAGAAGAAAGGCAAGCCATTCTGAAGCTGAGAAAAGATGGTAAATTGAGCCATTACATAAACACTGGGCAGAGACAGAGACTGTGCAAGAATTTGGAACCACAAGCTGGACAGGTCATCTGAGAAAAACAACAGCAGTTCATGACAGAAACATTCTGAGAACTGTGGAGTCCAAAAAATACAAATCTGACTTCACCTACTACCAGCATAGGGAAGTGGGGAAGGTTTCACAATCTATCATTTGAGGAAGACTTAAGGTGTTTTTTGACCTGCACTTTTTTCTGGATGAATTGAACTCTGGTTTAAGCAGGAGTGAACAGTGTTTGAGCAGGTTTGAGCTGAACGGCTCTGCAGGTGTACTTTAAGCTGGAATTTTGGTCAGAAAACCAATACAGATATAAATAAATGCCAGATTTGCCACCGCTCCATGTTAAACTGGACAAAAATCTGCACTTAAGCATGAATTCACAAACTTGTTAAAGGATTGCACCAAACCAAACAAACTGGTGTGAAATCAGAATAAGGTTTGCATCTCAACTCATTCACAATTGAATCCCAGAGATGAGCCAGTATAGTTGTGGAATTAAATCGTATCGACCAGTGAGAACCATCATTAAACTCAAATTGATGTAAAACCCAAAGTGTGGAGAAAGAAATCTACCCATGGTCAAAAACATACAAACACACTGTTCAAGCTCTGTGCAGCTGATGTCACTTCCACTGTTCCTTCTGGAATGAGCTCACTTATCTTTACAGATGATTTAACTCATGATGGTTGCAGTGGAATGATTTCAGAACTCTACATATACCAGTTTGCAGACATATGCATTTCATTAAATCAAAAGAAACGTCCTCATACAGCAGTTTGATGTTTGATGTCATTGGGTCACCAGGCTGAGGCAACTGTTGCAAACAAGGGATATGAAACCAAATATCAAGTGATATTTACTAGTACATCTCAAAAAATCTGAATACTGTAAAAAAGCAATTTAATTCAAAAATTAAACTGTCATATTTTATACTCATTAAATTTAAAATGTATTATCTCAACCTTTTTTATTTTGTATTATGTTGTGATTAGTAATCTTAAGATTCTGGATTTCTGGTTTTCATGAGCTATAAGCCACACTGATCAATAGTAAAACAAAAAAGGGGCTCAAAATGTTACTTTGCGTGTAATGCATACTAAATATGATAGTTTCTCTTTTTGAATGAAATTGTAATCATAAATGAGCTTTTTAACAATATTTTATTTTTTGAGATGCACTAGTACTAAAATGATTTTTATCTTCCTATACTTATTTCATCCAAAATTGAGAGGGCTTTTTCCAATGGTGCTATGATCTAACAGGTCTGAAACATCAAGATATATAAGAAAATACTGATTGTTTACATTCTATATGAATGTCTACACATTCTCATCATAGTACTCCCACAATTTCTTAATTTTCTTAAATTTCTAAAAATGTCCTTATTTTGTATTGGTGGTTATGGGGTCATGACATCCCATGAAATGTGACATTGCTTTTCCCACTTGAACACTTAACTTTATCACTGTGCTTGGGGTAACTTTAATGTATATCATTGCTGTCCAATACAGACATATATCTCCAAAATAGACCGTTTACAGGAGAAAGCAATAAAGTTCATATCTTTGAATGGAAGTTAATGTAAATTAAGAGTAATTAAATTAATTCTAGAACATTTCTATTGGTCCACTCATCCTTAAATTCTGATACAAACCCCCCCCCCCCCCCCCCAAAGAAATACAAAAAAAAAAAACCTGTCAGTCACATAATGAAGAAAGCTAATGATGCAATGTAATTACTTTTCAATATTTTAATAATCTATATTAATATAAGAAGTTCTATAGTAGGAAGATATATAGTTATATACATTTTATTTGACTAATTTACTAAAAACAGTGATTCTAAACTCAACTGATATTTTTATACATTACAAAAATAAATTTACAGACAAATAAATGCATCTTACCGAACTGTTGACTGATACACCAGGTCTTCCCTCTTGCGATAGTCCTCCATGTGGGAGTAATTGGTATTAAACATGGCATCATAAGTGAATATCTTCTGCTTAATGGTGCCCCCATCTGTAACCTGTCAATAACAAAAGGAGAGACTTAAGTATAATGTGGGTCTGGACTCAAATTAGGGTGGATTAGGTGTCAGCATTGAGAATTTGACAAAAAAAAAACAACAGATACCAGTTTGGAGTATGCATCACTTTTAACATATGAAGCATGAAATGATATTTGCGTTTTAAGGTAACAGTTGGTGACATTTATATGTATCCAGATGATCAGTAAATAATAGTGACTAATAGCTCAATCAGAATAGAATAACTTTATAAATGCACCTCAGTAGGAGCATACTAGTCTAATTGAGGTCATTCTTAATGCAATTTCTGTCCAGTTGAACAATGTAAGTAATCCTTTAAATCAGGGGTCACCAACCCTATTCCTGGAGAGGTAGCTTCCCACAGACTTTCAACCCTAACCTAAATTTGGGATACAATTGAAGCTTCAGGAAAGTAGCTCCTCTGCTTTAAATATTCCAATCGGCAGAGGAACTATTGCAGGACATTACTCCCACCTCTACTTTAATAAGTGAGTGTGAAGCATATTTTCCATTCCATAATCCTTTTAAAGTTACTAAAAATTCAAAGATGCCAACTTCAAACTCAGGACACATTCAGCTGCTCCTCTTACTCTGCCTGTACTTTATATCTCAGAAACCCTCTTGGAGATTGTAAGTAAGTAAAAAAGTAATGCTTCACAGAGGATCAAAAAACAAAACAAACAAAAACATTAAACATAGAACACATTGTAAACCCCTAAAACAATACACCTAATAAATTAACCAAAAGCCTGTCTAAACAGATATGTCTTCAGCTGTTGTTTAAAAAGATTCCACTGACTCCAAAACTCTCAAAAAATGTGGTAGAAAATTCCATAATTATAGGGAGCCGCCTGCACCGTGGCTGCCTAGCCACCAGAGGGCGGCCATCTACCAATCAGGGTCACAATCACCCTGATTGAGATCAGGTGTGTGGAGGCTATTTAAGGTGTCCTCATGTCCCACTCAGTGTGGTGTCTTGGTGTCTCTATGCTGGAATGCTGCTGGAAAGTTCACTGTATTTTCCTCCTTTAAAACGTAGTGCTGCTTTACTTTCTCTCCTTTAAAAAGGAGAACTTTTCTACTTTTCTTCCTTTAATGAGAAGCACATCTCTAGCTTCCCTCTTTAAAAGCAGGAGTTTTGTTTTTTCACATTTTCCCTTCTCACTGAGGAGTGGTTTTCAGTTGGCCTCTCTAGACTCCAGCCAGGCTTAGAAGCCAGGCTGCTCACCTTGTTTCAGGGTGACATGTTGGCTCACTCAGTAGCGTGTTTGTCTCTGAAGTGTTACATGCCCTAGTAGGGGTTCAAATCCAGTGTCGTATATTTGTTTATTTTTTGTTTATCTGTTTCTTCCTTTTCTTTTCAGAGCACTGGTTAATCCTCCACCAGTGCTCTGCTCATTAAACCCTTGTCATTCAACCACATAAAGCACAAGCACCTTTCATCACTGATGGGTAAACCACTCCCACCAGCAATAGAGTAGTGGTTTAAACTCTAGCTTAGCATCTCTGTGGCCAGGGTTCAAATCCCAATCTGACCATCCCAGCTTCCTCTATAACCCAATAAAAAAAAAACGTCAGTGATGTCATTAGTCCAGCCCCTTCTTACTGATCAGTCAGAGTCAGTATGCAGGTCCAGCATGTACAAGTGGATAGTAAACATGCACTGGAAGCTCCTTTGGCATTTAAACTGGGATTTGATTCAGTTGAAAATAATTGGATTTTAGATGATTTCCGAGTTGAATAACTCACTGATAATTGATCTAAGACCATGATTAGACATAGTAAGTTTTGAGGTTAATGATATGTGTATTATATCATATCAATCTGTCAGTTACTCTGTAAAATGGCATGAAACTTCCAAAGTGGGTTCTAAGAGTTAATAATCCTATAACTGCAGAAAATCAGATTTGGTCAGAAATTAGACCAATTCATTTACATTCACTTGAGTTCATATCAGTGAAGCAAAAATCTAATTTCTACTTTACCACTAATCAATACTCTGACTGAATTTCTCACTACAGCTTTTTGTAAACATGAATCTTATTCACCACAATAAGGACTTTCTCGGTATAAAGACAGGATTGAGTGTCTGTCCTATCTGGTTATGTTTACACACTGAGTTATATACAGATTGAGAAAACATATAGAAACCAGAGTAAACACGTAGTAGGGCTGAAAAGTTCAGTTCATTTTGGTTGGGTGTAATGCCTATTTCCTTAAAAATGACTAAAAACTCAAGGTCAGGCCCCAACATCACCTCTTTATATATTTGAAAACAGCACTTTCTCTGAATCAAGTTTACAGCATTTAACCCAATTAGTGAAAATAACCTGCTTAGTTTAATTAGTTCATCCTCATGTGCACCTCATGTGCACTGGATCCAGTATCTACGCGCTTGTTTAAACAAATCATACCAACAGTTATTAAACCATTACTCAATATAGTGAATTCATCCTTAGCCTAGGACACATGCCCAAATCAGTGAAATCCGCAATTATTAATCTTTATTAAACATTTTGAAAAAGCTAAATCTCGATCCACACAAGCTTACCAACTATAGACCAATAACAAACCTTCCCTTCTTAGCAAAGATCTTTAAAAAAGTAGTGCCTGAACAACTGAGCATTTACCTCCACCATAATAATTTAAACAAGGCTCTTCAGTCTGGATTTAGACCCAATCAGAGCACAGAAACAACTTTATTAAAAGTAACAAATGACTTGCTCCTCTCGCGTGATAGAAATTGCAATGCTATTTTAATACAATTGGATCTTAGTGCCGCGTTTGACACCATTGATCATTCTATCTTGCTTAATAGACTAGAAAACAATTTAGGAGTTAAAGTATCAGCGCTAAACTGGTTTCAATCGTACCTGCCTTCAGTGCGGTAACATCAATAATAATCACTCATCACACCATAGTGATATATGGCGTTCCACAGGGGTCCGTCCTGGGTCCACTACTCTTCTCCATCTGCTTGCTACCACTTGGTAAAGTCATCCGAAAGCATGATATTGACTGTCACTGCTATGCCAATGACACCCAGCTTTACATATGAGCTAAACCAAATGAGGACCATTGCCTTAATAAGATAACAAACTGTGTTAAAGAAATTAAACTTTGATGACACAAAGTTTCCTTTAACTAAACTCTGAAAAAACAGAGATTTTAATACTATGATGAAAGGTCTGTGTTGAACACAACCCCTAGATGGTTTCTCAATTATTCCAAGCTCCACTGTAAAAAATCTAGGGGTTGTGTTCAACACAGACCTTTCACTTGATACTCACATTAGTAATGTAATAAAAACTGGATTCTTTCACTTACACAATGTTACCAAATTATGTAAAGCGCATTCCCATAAAAATGCTGAGATACTGGTGCATGCATCATAACGTCATGTCTCGACCAGAGGAAGATGGGTTCATCTCTTGAGTCTTGGTTCCTCTCAAGGTTTCTTCCACCTAGAGTCAGTGAATTTTTCCTTGCCACTGTTGCCTGCTGGCTGATCACTTGAGGCTTGGATACGGATTTCTGTAAAGCTGCTTTGTGACAACTCCTTTGTTGTAAAAAGCACTATATGACTACACTTTGATTGCTTGACTGATTGATTGACTCGCAGCAGTGGATGTCTTTTACATGGCACCGCTAGCGGTTCTAGACACCATTTATGTAAAATTCTGTTGCCACAGGCAAGGTTAGTTCTCAAGCTCTCAATTACAATATTGATCCATTCAGGTCAATTTACTACTACTTACTACTACTTTATGAGAGTTAATGAGGACTTGAACTGAAACCTACTTCAGTGATGGTTTGAATTACACAAGTGCACTTTCCCAGCCATCACAATACCCCAACAGTTGATTTTAATTTCTTGTCTGAAGTTTCCTTCTTTAGTTTTACACTGGAGCTCTGAGGCTAATGTAGCTAACAACAAATGGCCCAATTAGCTTTTTGTAACATGTAGTCTAACCATGGAGCTACAACAAAACACATCCAATGAAGTTTCCCTAAATGAAGAGACTGAATAAACTAACATTTCAAGAAAAGACCAGATGTCCAGAATGCAGTACATTTTGGATACAAGATTGGTCAAAAAATAAGAAATGGTTTAAAGACCCCCAGGGAAAGTTTGTTCCACCATGCTGGTTTTAGGACAGAAAAGAGACTGTATGCTTGGCTTCCTTGCATCTTGAAGGATGGTGGGTCATGGTAAGCTGTACTCTTGGTACAGATCAGGTTTTGACCACTGCCATCAAGTACAGAGGGGCTGGTCCAGTTTTAACTTTGTAGGCCAGCATCAAGGTTTTGAGTCTGATGTTCAAGATACAGAATTCCAGTGAAGAGAACATAGCAGAGGAGTTACATGGCTGAACTTGGCACCATTAAAGACAAGCCATGCCACTGTCTGTTCAGTTGACCATTTCCCATGATATAAACAATGAAATACTTTCATCTTGTATGCAAAATATAATATGTTGTCATTGTAATTTATTCCTCTTTCCACAAAAACTCCAAATGACCAACCATGTAGTATTTTGCCTTCAGCACCCAGTAGGTAGCGGAAAAACCTCCAGAACAGCATGCAAAACGGTGGGGGAAGTGTTACAATGCAGTTAGAGACTAGGGTCAGATCCTGACTTTCATTCACTTTGGAACCATGTGGAGGTGCCAGCCACCTCAAGAGTCTTTATTCGCATTGGGGTCAACCAGAAGCAAAGGCAGCTGGAGCAATGGCTGGAAAACTATGGCATCTTGAACTCCTGTGCAAAACGCTCTCTCAGTCTCCCTTTATTGTTTTCCCATTTTTGTGAACTGCGGTTGCTCTTGTGACCGAGACATTGGGTTGAAGCCCATTCCATCAACCAAAGTATTTAAACGCTACAATGAACACTACTTGAGCTGGCTGGCCATGGGCTCATGGACTGAGCTACCCCCCCACAAGTTAGGTCAACTGGCAAAAGAGAACTGGCAATTAAATAATTGGGAGTTATGCAATGTACTGTTCTAGGTAATTGAAAAGTTATGTATTGTATTGTCAGGCTGTGTGAGTAGAGAAGGTGAGGAGGCGGATGTAAACTCAGGGTAATTTATTCAGGGAACAAAGCAAAATACACAAGCACAAGACCAGAACACAGCCCACTGAGATTAATACACAAAAACCAACAAAGGAAGACTGAGTTGAAGGATCTTAAATACACAGACACCAACTGGAAACACCTGGGGCTGATTACACAAGGCCAAGACTACAAAATAGACACAGTTGGGATAGGGCATGGCTAGGGCGGAGACAAGACCAAAAGCCAAACAGGCTTAAAAGCATATGGCCAACCAAAACAAAATATTAATTAACAGAATATTAAAATGTCACTTTTACTTGCTTATTTTTCTCTCATCTGTTGCAGGTTAGTTTAGTACTAATTTCATTTAGCACAGCATCAAGTCTATGTTTAAAGGAGATGGAAAAATACTTAACTCAATGTCACATAACATCTGCAGCAAATATTGACCATCTTGGTATGTTGTTTGAAAAAATTCCAAAGAAATTCCAATTGGCTTAAAACAATGGAATAAGGAACTAAGAGGAATTCCATAATTCTGTATTAATGGAACATTAGAAATCCTCTATAATTACTTGGAATAAACTCATCTTTTAAATTCCATTCACAGTTAAGAACTTTTTTCCCCTCCTCCTTTAAAGTCACCATTTTGGAAGATGCATGTTTTTCACTGGACATATATTTATATAAGAGATATATAACAAAACATTTGATTTACAATTTCTTTAAAATTTCCCAAAACTTTTGTTTTGTCCATACTTTGTAAACCACGATTCATTAACCAAACTATCCATTTTGGTCAGTCTAGTGCTTTTGCCCAGTACTCTAATCATGACTGACACTGGCACTGGATTTTGCCAGTGGCTAACGGCCCACAGCTCACAGGAACTAATGAAATGTGACGAGGTACGAAGAGCTGTATTCAAAGCACTCCTCACTCAATTCATCTCTTTCTTTCCTGACGAGCACCTTTCTTCACTAATGTCCATTGGGGAAAGACAGTGACAAAGCATCTGAATGACTGAGCTGCTTGAGCCGAGACACAGAGAGAGGGGAAGAAAGAGAGAGATGGAGGAAATGGGTGACACTGACGAGTTTTTAATGGGATTGTTAATGCTCAATTTAAAGCCCAAGAAAGTGTTCACTCTGATGCAAGGGATGATGCCTTTCTCCCTTTAATCCAATTCCCACTTTATAAGAAACCCCCACCTTGTGGCTGAGCAATTAGAGACTATTGTTTTTCAGTTTATAGCAATGTTAAAATGTTAGGACACCCATGAACACCTTCAATTTTACACATATTTATGCACATGGATCTTCATTTTAAATATGAAAGATGGGATGGACCTGAAATAACTAAACACATATAACCGAAGAAATGTATTTTATAATAAATAAAACACCCTATTTCCTAATAGTTGGCTGAAATAATGTCAATTATATGTTTCCTATAACCATCTAACAGTCTCTGACATTGACAGAAAACTTTGTTCCCCACTCCTCCATGCAGAATTATTTCAGCTATGCAATGCTGTCAGCTCTCCAGACCCTGCATCTGCAAAGCAGGACCAAAACATGATGCTTCCTCAATACTTCACAGTTGGTATGAGGGTCTTTTTGGTCAATTGCTGTTTTTTGTCTTCTGTCCAAATAATTCAGAACTTTCTGTGAGAGCCTGACCTGGCCATGGTGGCAAATGTTTTAAATGTTTTCCACTTGTTAATTATTTTCTGAACAGCATCTACATCAACAGCCATCTTTCTGAAGGCCTCAGAGATCTAGATAAAAAGTGACCCCGTTCACTTCAACAATCCAGAGCAAACCAAACTAATGTCTGAGGTTTAAATCTGATGGTTTAATCATTTGGAGCTGATTTTCCGCACATCATTTTAGGCAGGTTAAGTTGTAATAAATGTCGGACTGTGCTTTTCCTCACAAGAAAATTGCTTTTCTAATAATATGTTCTACAAATCATTTGGCATTTAAAAGCCAGTTCTTCAGTTTTATGTGTTTAGTTATATCACCTCAAATGTCCATATGTTTAAGCGTGTTATCCTTCCTCTAGCTTTCACCGGTTTTTGACTAAGGAGTTATTATTGGTTAGATATGCTGTGTCGTGCCGTCAATAGTGCATCACCCTAATAATATGTTGGCGTACGTCCTGTGGTTAGAAATTGAGCAACAGCATTGGGAGGCTAGTATTGTGCATGACAGCTGATTGACCACAGCCTGTATTTGTTTCTACATAGGTCTGCAGCACTCATATAGTGGTCAGCGACTGGATGTGCAATGAGGGTATTTCTAGAGGACAGTGACTTTATACCTCTGATTCATTTCTTCATGCCTAAGACGGCAGTAAATTGCTTTAATTTGCACAAACAACTTATACTAGCCCCTGCAATCAAGAGTGGGATGACTCCAGCAACCCACCACCCTCTGGGGAACACATGCTGGATGTCTACAGCCAACACAAGCAATCAGAGGGCACATCTAATTATAATTGCTCAGACTATGCACACAATGGAATTATAAATAAAACCAGTGCAGAGACAATTTAAGGGTAAAGAGTAATATTTACTCAGTCAACACAGACTTAAATAACCACACAACTCCAGACTGATGAATTTTGTTCTACCTGTTGCAAGTGTGAAATTAAATGCACCCCCCCCCCCCTCCCCATGGGAACTTTTCTATCCACAAAGGTTCTGTCCTTGCAAAATATGCAAATAAATCTTTGTTAAATGAATCTCAAACTGTGTTGGATCTGTTTACAGTCAGATGTATAAAGCTTTTATGTGTTATTTACTTTTTTAGATGTCGAATGTAGGGATGACTCACGTTTAAGCAACCTTTATTTAAAGTTGAAGCATTTATTTTACCTCACCATTCGGTACAAACTAGCGACATAGCTCTTAAAAGAAGGTTACTCAAAACCTGGACTGAAGTGATGTTTGAAAGTAGCTTTTGTTTATGTACCCATACAACCTTTATTTATATATATATATATATATATATATATATATATATATATATATATATATAATATTGTATTCACTCTTACAACCCCAGATCTGCACTTTGCAGGCAATTACAGGCTGAAAATGCACAAAATACAATAATGGAGACCCTGGGCTTTTGAACCACTGAAGTTATATATCAAGCAAGAATGGGAAAAATTCCACCTATAAAGATTCAACAATTACTGTCCTCAGTTCCAAAATGCTTATTGAGGGTTGTTAAAAGGAAAGGTCATGTAATACAGTGGTAAACATGCCTCAAACAATAAAGTTTAACTGTTTGAACATTGAATATTTTGTCTTTGTAGTGTATTCATTTGAATACAGTTTGAAAAACGATTTGCAAATGATCATATTCTGTTGTGTCAATATGTCTCAACTTCATTGGAAAAATCCTTTTAGCTGTTTAGGCATCTTTTAGTATTATTCATTATCATGACTTTTATTGTGTAATTTTAATACTGTGTGAGCAAAGAAAAACAGTAAACATCCCCACCCTTCACATTTTCCTCTATAACCATATACCTGGGTCAGTGACATCATTAGCCCCACCCCTCTCTGATCAGTCAGAGTCTGCATGCACATGGAAAGAGCAGTTATCATGCACTGGAAAGCTCCTTTGGCATTTAAATTTAATTCAGAATTATTCCAAACTAGATTACTTGCTGATAGTTAGTAGATTTTATTTTCACTGATATTTCAAACTTATTTGAAGATATTTGATTTTGTTTCCTGAACTTCAGAAGAGTAAAATTTACCATTACATCTGCAAAGTATTTCTCTTGAATATACTGAAAACCCAGGTGAATATATCAACTTGCTTATGCTTATCTGGTGCAAAATTAAAACTTTCATATTTTATTATTTATTCATTATTCATATTTTCATCATTTTATTTATTACAATAAACCTCCCTTTCTCTTTCCAGTAGTCATGGATCTCTCAGCTCAACATTTCAGTTAAAGATCTAATTTACACAGAGGTGTGGTGTAATGTTTGTGTCTGAAGCTTCCTTTACTTTTTCGGATAATTCCCTGGTTAACTGCATTCAGCTTGCATGACACATGCATTGAATCACAGAGAGAGTAATTACTGTACTCCTTGGCAGATGACATGACAGTTGTGTTCCTAGGGAGCAAAGGCTCCTGAGGCAAAGGCAACAAGTTACAGCAAGCCCCAGGAACACACTCTGGCACCGGTCTTCAGGCACAAACGGCTATTATGGCCATCTGCTCATCTCTTTAAGAGCTCGTCTCGGGCACGCAGACATGCCGAGAGCTCTGCGCCGCCTTGCTGCGAGTTTACAGCGAGGTGATGGCACAAAGGTCAGACACTAAAAGCAAACCCATGTTTGAAAATTGTGTTTTCCCATCAGCTTGATGCCGGCCACTATTATAGCTGTCTGTAATAAAGGCTTTAAAAGTGAGGTAAAAAAGGCAAGCAACAAGAATACGTCTGTCTGACATCAGTCTAAGGGATAAAAAAAAAGAAACGGAAGGCAAAGTGCTAGTCGCATCTGAATACCAAATGCAGTGCAGACTGATCTAACACTGGATACGACAAAAAAAAAGCTTCTTGCTTCTTCCTATTGTTGTGACTGAGTATATTATAAATAATAATAAAAAAAAATCTAAAATTAAATTTCATACAAAAATTTAGTCAGACTTTATAATCTTTTATATGTAAAATAACATTTTGTTCATTGAATTAAAATGTTGTCATATTTTAAGTTTCTGGATTTCTCGTTTTCATGAGCTGTAAGCCAGACTGATCAACAATAAATCAGACAAACAAAAAAAAGCTTAAAATGTCACTTTACATGTAATGAATGTATAAATAATATAATATAATAATATAGATATAACAGTGAACACAAATGAGCTTCTAAAAATATTCTATTGTTTAGATTTAAGTTGCACCCCAGTGATATATATATATATATATATATATCTCAATCATAATCAATGGATCCACTGTCCCTCAGAAATAACTGTCCGAACTGTCTCCAAATGGACATGTTCTGTTGTCAGGTTCCCAAAAGTAAATAAACAAATAATAATAAAAAATCTATTAAATAGAGTCAGTGTTACACACCGAGACATGCCGGAGAACAGCTCTCTGAAATGAGAACACATCCCAATTTTTCTTCCCATCTGAGAGTGTGTTTGTTCAAGTGTATATGAAATTATTCAATAAGCAGTGGGACCTTGTAAAAAAAAAAAAAAAAAAAAATCAGCAGTCACACTGTGACTGGCGACAGGTGAAGCATAAAGGTTATTACACTCACCCATATGACCAGAATCAGTGGACAGAGAGAAAACCTCACCTTAGTCACTGCCCTCAAAGAGGAGGATGATAAGGAGATTGACGGTGGTATGCACAAATAAAAATAATAACATGGCAGGTATACAAGTACACAAAGAGTGGATGTTTGAGTGTCATCAGACTTGAAGGTCACCCACTAATGACATGCCTGTTGACATATTTAGCTGTGGACCAGCACAGCAGAGGTTAGTGACTCCAACTGAAGGGATGCAGTTTGTTTCTACTTCTGGTAAAAGATTTGTCATAAGCTAAGTGAGTCAAGAGGCAGGTACACCATCCATATGGTAAATTCATTAGATATATTTAAAAGTACAATGAGGCACAAACCACACATCTCATGGGAATATGCTGCTGCACTGGACAGAAAGAATCGGGCTGCAGGCAAGCTGTCTCTCAAGGCTCTGCTATATGTCCTTAAATGTCATAATTATTGATGTCAGTCTTCAAAGCAGAAAGTCAAAAACCTTCTGAATGTTCTCCTCCTTTGTTTCGTGTGTTGATCATCTTATGTTTGATGTCTGTAAAGCTGCTTTGTAATAACATCTAGTTAGCGCTATGCAAATACACTTTGATTTATCGATTGATTAATTGATTGTTTGGAAAATACCAATACATATATAATATATACATACAAAAATAATAAAGGACATTTAGGTTGTTTATTTTATTTTATTTTATTTGAACCATCAATTATTATGAAGTACCCATTATAAATTCTTGACCTTGTCAATCTAAACATTACAAATCCCTCATCAGTATTACTAATTTCCAGCCCATAAACACTCCGGATGATCTAAGGTGTGAAATCTTTTTTATAGTCTAAATTCTTTTCAAATTTACATTTCATTTACATCTTTTCTAATTTATAGCCTAGGCTGCTGAAGGTTAATTTGACCTGTAACACGTCATTATAAATGACACTGCACAGAATTTTACTGGCATCTCATTATACAGTGTGACATACAATATATGCATAATCGCTCTGTTATTATACTGCCACTAATTTGTTCAGGCCTCCATCATTTCATTTGTTTCACCTTAATGAATTCCCACCACTTAATTAAGATGAACCTGGATCTCTGACTGAAACGGTACACATCCCTATGGACCATGTCTCCTTAACTACAGAGGCCAACACCTGGGCTGAGGGAGAAATGCAATGGGATGTGAATTAATGTCCCTTGATTTGAAGAAAAAGGGGGTCTCGTGGGGGCAGTGGGCATTTTGTTCAAGTTAGTTTTGTTGAATCTGGGTCGTGTACAGGCTTGAGGATTGGCGCAGCTCTGACTGTATCTCTAGCAGCTCAGTAGTCTTAGTACCTGAGTTCTTACTGGATGTCCAAAATGGATTCATTTTAGATTGGACATTCCCTGTTACATTAGACAGTATATTGCATATTATAAAGTCATTATGACTCAATGACCTATTTGACCTAATTATAACATATTCTGTTGGCCCTCCATATACCACCAAAACAGCTTACTCTACAAGACTTCTGAAGGTCTCTTGTGGCACGCAGATGTTAAAGCAGATGCTCTTGGTCATGCAGATCAGATTTTGTTCCTGCACATTCAACAGGTAAACGGCAGACAATAATTCAGCTGTCCACGTGATGCAGAAGAAAGCAGGAATCACAGGAACAGATGACCATCTTCCATTGCTCCAAGCTCTAGTTGATTTGTGCCATAGGAGGCATCTCATTCACTGAGCCTTTGATACACAAGACCCTCTTAATGTTTAGTAGCACATACTGTGTCCTCGATCACACCAGTCAATTGTGATTTATTACTTCACATGAAATCCTCTTGATATCAGGTTAATTATAGGCTCAAACTATTAGACTTCAGTCAATCCTTGGGATTACCAAAATCAACTGTGTGGAATATCAGAAATGTATATTTGAACTCACTCAATGCAAAGGAACTGGTGAGTGTGTGATGTCAGAGATTACTATATGCACTATTCATGAACAGATCTACAGAGGCTACACCTCAACACACAAACCAGTCAACAGAATGGTCAGATGCCACTTTGCACAAAAGTCCCTAAAAGAGTTCTGCAGAATAAAATCGTCTGTATTGTGGATACAATAACTCGTACCTTTAAGACACCTAAAGGTTAAGCCCACCATCTGGCTATTAGTTTGTTATGCTTTGTTTTTCATGATTCAAGCAAGAGGTAGGGTTTTTGATGAGCTGATTTAGATTCTTGGATGAATAAAAATAAAACAAACAAAAACACACACACACACACACACACACACACACAAAAACAACACTTCAGCAAATCCTGTAGAAATAATACTTTTAGTAACAACAACTGAAAACTAAGAGAACAATGATATATATATATATATATATATATATTTATATAATATATATATATATATATATATATATATATATATATATATATATATATATATATATATATATATATTAAAAGGAATAGCTGGGGCAGCTTCTATCAAATCTGCAGACAGCTCAGGGGCATCTGAAGGAGGGGAGAGAAGAGGGGTGGGGTCCAATGTGATCTCCACTAACCTCAGCACATTCCCAGGGTCATAGAGAGTCGGGGTTATTTATAGAGCATCATAAGCTCAGCTGCCGCCGGATACACACCACATGCACACACAAACACACACACATACAAAGCCAATGTCTCAGGGCCAGTGACTTAATCTGAACATGACCTGAGTTCACTTTCATTGCCAAACAGATTATGCAGCTCTAGGTGGAAGCCTGCCCTTTTCCCTGCATAACGTTATCTTCTCTTATCTTATCTTCTCTTCTCTTCTCTTCTCTTATCTTATTTATGTAAACACTTATTAATATGTTTAAGATCATCCAACTAATTATGATATAAAAAACAGCACGAGTAAACACAAAATGCACATTATAGGGGGGCTCTGAATGGGTCAGTGGTCTAAGACACTGCCACTACAGCCTTCAATCTTGGGCCATGCTGCTTGGCTATCAGTAGGTGAGTACCCTAGTTGGTGGGGTCAATGGGCCAGCTAAATTGTGAGAAAATGGGTGAAAAGAAAATCAGAAAGTCAACGTGAAATTAAATAAATAAATAAATAAAAAACATCACATTTATCCTGAATAACGGTTTGTTCCAAACCTACATCACCTGGGAAGGTTCATCACTGTTTTCTTCCTAGGTAGATCATGGCATGGCTCTTACTCTTGATCACTGTATTTGAATAATGTGCTGCTTTTTGAGACCTGGTATCCTGCTTCACACTGCCAAACAGCTTCTATTAAATGATGCTTAGATTCAGGTCTGGCAGTGATCACACCGAGGTGTGGCTGGTGAAACGTGTGTCACTAGAGAATCTCAGAAAGAAGGATAGTGTTAGCTTTAATTCATGTGACATGATGCCATCAGGGTCGAGAGGAATGGCTTAAAAAAGCCAGCACGCAAATTCTAGATGACGGTCACAGCCAGTGTACTGACACCCGGGTATGTTGAAACAGGGTAGTACCCAGCATGCTAACACCACACTAACAATTCTGGACAATGGCCAAAACCAGTACACTGACACTACCATACCAATATTGGAACTGGCTTTTTTAGCCAACACACTAATACCCACACTAGTTTTACTGTTGGCCACAATCAGTGATGGCAAGCTAACTAATGTTAGGCTGTTTGTCGATATATCATGATCATCAGCATCCACTCAAGCAGAATTCCAAAGAACGTGGAAGAATGCAGCACTGTTTTAAGGTGACAATTATAATTATAATACAGGTTATTTTACTGTCAAAATTGTTTTATCATACTTTTTCAGACATTCAAATCGCTGTAACTGTTAGAACCCGAGATCTGCACTTTGCAGGCAGTTCTATTCCCTTGTTTATGCTTCATAACTCAGGATCAGAGTAACCTGCAGACATGATACATGAATCATAAATACAAAACTAATTGTAGATAAATAACCATATCCCTATCAATATGTGATGGATTATCAGTGCGTAAACAAACTCTGAAAACTGCTAAAATTCACTTGTTTCCATCTGAATGAAGAAGCCAAAGGAGCTTCTACTACATGTCCACATTTACATGCTCAACCTGCATGCAGACTCTGACTGATCAGTGAGAGGGGACAGGGCTTGTGACATTGCTGACCCAGATATTGGGTTATAGAAGAAAATGACAAGAGAGGGGCCATTTGCTCTCTTTTTTTTTGCTCATGCAGTTTTCAAATTTCAAAATAAAAGTATCAGGGATGATACAAAAATATGGTAAATTTCATTCAATTATGTAAATTCTTTTAATATTTACACCTCAAATTTAGCCTAGGATCTCCTAAAAATATCTGCTACTATAAACATCTTTTTAGTGAATTAAAGTACGTCAAACTAAGAAAACATTCCACAAATTGGTTCTAAAAGTTGAGCTGTCATTGTTCTGTATTAAACCTCTGCCTATTATACCCCCCTTCTCAGGTGTTCCTACACAAAAAAAAAAATATTCTTAAATATGATTAACTGTTAAATTAAATTTGAATAATTAGAATAATCACATTAATGTGCAAAGACAGGTCTGCACTTCTGACAGAATAAATCTAATGTGAGAAATAATTCACAAAAAAATCTGAAGAGGCATTTCAAGGTGTGTGCCTTCAGGCAGCGAATAAGAAGTGCATGGTGCAATTTGAGCAGAGAGCCCAGCGGAGAAGTTTAAGCAGAGAAGTGCAAATTCTACACTTTCAATCACTGCTCAATTGCATTCATGACGAGCAGCAGAAGAGAATAGATCATGTTATGCTTTGCGGCTGCTGCTGCTTCTCTTCCCTCCTGCATGTAGTTTTTATTTATTGATTTGTTTGTTTATTTATTTTTCTGCAGCTCTTTATGTAAACAGACTCCCTCATCTCCTGTCTAATATTTACTGACAAATGGTGCAGATTGGACAGGGGCCTCTCCCGAGAAGCTTTCCTTGCATAAGACTCAGGCGTCTCGTATGCTTATATAGACACACAGCAAATAAAACACAGACTTGCGTCGCAATTTCATTTTTCACCCAAATGCAACCCTTGTCATGGAGGCACCGCTTCCCTGCATATGTTGCTGCTTTCCCTGCTCCCAATACACCTGATTCACCTAAGTAACAAGCCCTTCGGTGTTGCATGGTGTGTGTTAAAGCTGAAATGTGCAGAGCAGGGGTGCCTCCAGGACCAGAAACACTGATCTTTTTTTGTTATATTCAGTGGTTTACTGGAAGCCCACAAATCAGTGGCCTGAGTCTCTTTAGATGCCTCTTGGTGTGGATTGGACGGGGGCCTCTCCTGAGACGCTTTCCTTGCATAAGATTCAGGCATCTCATAATGCATATATAGACACACAGCAAATGAAATGCAGCAGAGAAAGTGCTGAAGAACGGTCGAAAGTACATGCAATTTAATTCCCCCCCCTCCCCAAAATGCTGATGAAAAATGAATGGTGCTGTTAAGCCCCATCCTGAGAGGATACGAAGCAGGCCAGCAACTCCCTGTCTGGTGGTTGTGCGGCAAAGAGCTTTTGGTAAACAACCTTTGTTTGCCATTGACCTGGTTTCGTCTTTGCGAGTTGGTGACTAGACTGCATAACACAGAGGCTAAAGTCGAGGCATGGAGCCAGGCTGCGGAAATGAAATCAAAATGATGTCTCTCTACGCAGGCTACTGGTGGTGGGGGGTTTTCATCTCTACACGCTCCGGCTCATCTCTACACACAATGAACAATGCCATGTTATTGGTTTAATAAGATTTATTGCCAGTCTTTGAGTGATTCTAGCAAATTATTGAAAGGACCCCCCTCCCTTCAAAAAAAGAAAGAAGAGATGATCAGGGCATTGTGCCAGTCCTCATATCGTAACAATAGCTTGTCTGCATGCTAATTTGCGTAATATTGTATGCTCACAATAGGGGAGAAGCTGGTTTTGTTCTATCATATATCCTCTTCTGGCCCAGACATATGAAGTATAAGCAGAAGGCCGTGTGAGGGGTATTATGTGTGCACGTCTCTATTTAAAGCAGCACAGCAATATTTGTATCCAAAAGCACCTCCGCGCCGCAGCCTGATTGCAAACCTGGCTATTTCCGATGTTGCCTCCGCAGGGTCCGGCATTAACTAGATCCTTCCTGTTCAACTTAATGTGCTTGAGTCTGTGATGGTGAGCCACACTCTGCTTTATGCTCGAGCTTATACAATCGAGAAAAGAAATCGATAACCCTTCATTACAGGAGGAATGATTCTGAAACTGTAATTTTTTAAGGTAAAGAAATCTAGTAATTGTTTATTAACCTTAAGCTAATTTTGAAGTTTTCATAGTTTGTCATATTTTTTTTTTCAGGAGATACTAGGCAACTCAAATCTGCATTCATTTGAGATGTAAATATTAAAAGAATTTGTCAGCAGAACCACCTCCAGATAAATGTGGGGAAAACCAAAGAACTGGTGGTGGACTTCCACAGGTGCAGATTCACCCCTCCATCAGCGAACATCCAGGGAATAGACATTGAGAGAGTGGATTTTACAAAACAGGCCAGAGCAGACTCCACCTACTGAGGAAACCTAGGTCATTTGGAGTGCTGGGCGCACTCCTGAGGACCTTCTTTGACAGTGGTGGTATCTGCCACCTTTTATGGTGTGCATACATTTGGAACACAGTGTATGTGGGTGTACCGTTTCCAAAGTTTGCCTTTTATACTCAAGGAAAACTCGTGCAAAAATCCAATTCTGCATCTGTGCAGATGGCAGGGGAAAGGTTGCACCAACGCACATTCGGAGGCCCGTGCACACCTGCACACACCCACACTCGTCACTTCTGCCCCGTTGCGATCACTGCAGAGTGAGAACTCTGGCTGCTGCAGACTGAGACCGCTGTCACGCACTCTTTCTTTATGGATGTGCTGGTGTCAAACCCCGAAGACAAATTTTTGGAGGCGGATTTATATAATGATGCAGTAATGAGGCACACAAGCACAGCAAAACATTTATTTCTCATATTTATATCCATGTCATGCGCCCTCCTCATTCTCGCTGTCCAAAAGTGATGTGAAAGCGGCTGCATCTGTCACAAAGATGAAAACACACACAGTAATGAGGCCCTGGTATGTGCTCTGTGCATTGGCAACATGTAAGATGGCTATCGGGTTGGTGGCTGTGTGTGTGTGTGTGTGTGTGTGTGTGTGTGTGTGTGTATCACATGCTCTCTGCATGCTGTCAGTCACTTCTGTTCCAGACCCACCAGGAATGAACTGAACCCTGATTGGCTGAGGCAGTGTGGCCGGCAAAGTAAAACCTCAGAAAAAAAAACATGGAGAGAGAGAGAGGGGGGGGTAGCCATATCAGATGGACAGTTTTTTGGACAGGTTTACAAGGAGGATTAAAATGAGTCACTGAAATAGAGGAATAGAGGCACTGAAATCATACACAAAAAAGATCCTGAACACTGATCTACCTTCCCTGTGGTGGTCAGTTGGGGCAAGTTTTATAAAGGCTATGAGATCGGATTGTAGCATCCAGATTGGATTAATGCCCACCAGCAAGCTATGACCTCATTCTCCCTGTCTCATATCTCATAAACAAAACTTAAAATATAGAAAAGGGTAACAATTTATAACCAACATTAGAGGGCTTTCTATCCACATTTTGAAAATACACATAAAAAACATTGCAAAAATATTTAAACACTTGGGTGAAGCTGAAGCCGAAATGCCAAAAAGGGGGATGGAAATACAGCTGCTAATATGTCGCAAATATCAACATATTGGTCTACAACACGACACACTTCACCAGCTTGACCAAACTGGCTGACTATCATGACCAATTTGACAATGTTGTTCTACCAGTATGACTAGCTTCACCAGCTTGACAAAGTTATTGAACCAACATGACTCATTTCACCAGCTTGACCAGTGGTTGACCATCATGACCAACTTGTTTGGTAGCTGGTTTCTGTGCTTTTAGGTTATAGTCTGGGTTGGTGAGCACTTGAGATCTGAGGGGACGAGGGAAATTTCTGATTACTGGCCAAATTGTCGTGTTAAGGATGAAGTACAGATGCCGGCAATGCCATTGGCTGTTTTAGCTATTTCAGCAAGGTTTTTGTTTTTATTTTAATTTTTTTTTAAACAATCCAAGTACCACATTCCCGTGGCATAATGGCAAAATAGAGCCCCCGGCGAACTAAGACAAGTGAAGAGTGGCTGGCTGCCTTGGTTTCCCAGTGACTGAGCAGATAAATCAAGGAAGACTGACTTCACCGACTTCATCAAGGGTGCTGCTGTGAATTTGCACTGCTTACCAATGCCTAGCGTGCGCTGTCTGGGACATACATTAACCTACTGCTTAAGGACATTCAGTCAGGGACGGGGGAGATGCAGTCTATCTGGCTCTGACAGCAGCTGATCATCCAGCCTGAGGCTTCATCTCCCTGCAGACAGTGGCCAGACACCACCCTCCCTCCATCTATCCCTCCCTCCCTCCATACACCATGTTAAATGCAAGTGTGAACTCCCACTTTCTTGTCATTCCCTGTCAAATTAGGTGATGCGTTGGGAGGCTCAGGAACATCACACACAAGCACAACGCAGGGTTCACACACACACTCACACACACACACACACACATACACACACTCACATTCACATTCAAATGACTAAAAAGGAAACTGTGAAGTGTTACATAAGCCTTAAGTCAACGAGGAGACAAAATCATACATTACATAATCTGCAGACAGCAGAATCTAAAAATAAAGCTTGGTTGGAGGACAAGGCCTGAACAGGGTAGAGGGACTGAGACAAGACTTCATCTAGATGATCAGTCAGTGGGAGGCAGTATAGTGAAGACCTGGGCAGTGGTCATGCCACCTTGTTGCAATGTTAAAATGCTCTAGAATGTCAAACTGTATTGTCCATGACATTGTAAAATTATGGCAGTTCATACCACTGTTGTGTCCTTCAAACAGACATCTGCTATGGCCGAAACAAGGCTGAAAACGAACCAATTCCAAAAGCCCAAGTGTCGAAATGCACATAAACCCTGCCCACTTGTGAAACTCTTTGTCAAATGTGGTAAAATGTGAACGGAGAACGTCTTCTCGTGGATACTGGAGAGCAGCCCATCATACCATCACAACCGGATCACTGCTGAGCAGACAACACTAGCAGTACAACACTGACACAAGTATGACCACCTCCTTTTTCTATATTCACTGTCTATTTTATCAGCTCCTCTTACCGTACAGGAGCAATTTGTAGTTCTGTAATTACAGACTGTAGTCCATCTGTTTCTCTACATACTTTGTTATCCTCCTTTCACCCTGATCTTCAATGTTCAGGACCCCACAAGACTACCACAGAGCAGGTATTATGTGGGTGGTGGGTCTCTTCTTAGCACTGCAGTCACACTGACATGTGGTGGTGTGTTGCATCGGTACTAGTGGATCAGACACAGCAATGCTATTGGAGTGTTTAAACATTGTCTTAATTCACTGTCCACTCTATTAGACACTCCTAACTAATCGCTCCACCTTGGAAAGTCAGGCACAGAAGCTCATCTATTTCTGCACAGTTTGTGTTGTTCATACCCTAGTCCTCCATCATAACTCACAGGACTCTGCCCACAGCACTGCAGTGCTGAGAATGACCCACCATCTACACAATGCCTGCACTGTGGTGGTCTCCTGGTGTCCTGACCATTGAAGATCAGAGTGAAAAGAGTGAATGTAGAAACAAGGAGGTGGTCATAATATTATGGTGGCACAGTGTTTTGTGGTGTTGTCACTGCTTGAGAGTTGTCCACCATAAAATCATATACCCTGGTGAACATCTAGAAGATGGATTATACAAACTTTGCTTCAACAGATGGGCTTCAGTCTCTAACTGTCCAGCAGCAAGGACTACAAGGAAGAGCACTAATAAAGTGGTCTTCTTATGCTACCAGCTGGCACAGGAGAACATCTGCATCAGTAATGAGAAGGTAAATAATTTTCAGTCTGAAATTTAGTCCTTAGGGTTGAAAAAAAATCCAATTGAGGAAGCACCAAAAATAGTAGGAACATTGGACCCTATACCATAAGGACTAGAATGAAATGTGCAGATTAAGTCCAAATTACACAACGAAGACCAATCATTAGTGTTCCTCCACATGAAAATGTAACTTCTTGGCACTCCAGCAGTGACAGAGAGTGGTGGACCAGGGCTCTGGAAGACAGATGGCCCAGAAGCCATTATAGGCCACGAAGGAGCTGGTGTGGCTGCATATGTTTGGAGTGTTCCAGAAGAGACATCCTCCTCCTGCCCCACCAGACAGCAGCTCCCGCCATCTGGATGTGCCGATGTCTGAGCTAAAAGTGAAGGATGCCGTGCATTATGCAGAAGCCATGCTGGTGATTCGCCTTGGTGGTTTTAAAAAAGTCATTTTCCTCCTAGAAAGGCCAAATCCATAGATTTGCTTAGGTAGAAAGCTTCTCACCATAATGACTGCAATAACTTCAATTAGGCTGTGTGTGCAAAATGCTACATGGACGCAACTTCTTGTCCAATCTGTCTAGCATAATGGGAATATGTGTGTATGCGTGACTTGGTGGATATTTTTATAACCAATTTTCCAAAAATGAAACCGTGGCTGATGTGTTTAAGAGCAGCAGCAATTTCCAACTCTGCCGACTTCATCAGCAGCAACCGGGTTTTGGGTTCCACGTATTACCAAGGCAGTCAGCGTGGCCTCGCCTGGCTTATCGGTAATCCAGTGAAGGGATTTTGCCTTTATTTTGTGCTGATGAGGTGTCAAGCAGGTTCATGTGGATTAACATGCAGATGTAAACCAATTCCTTGTTGCTATCCTACCGCCCACCCAGCTCCCCGCGAAAAAAGATCCTGTAACAAAAGCCTACACTACTCCACCACATTACCAAATCCCCAGTGCCAAATCAAGTCTTATAGCACCTAGTACACACATATAAACTCTTATTGTGAAAGAAATAGTTGCACCCAGAAGTGTGGGATTGCAATTCTTTTGGGAAGGAAGATAAAAAATTTAGGTTGATATGGACAATGTTTATTGAGCTATACATACAGTGTCTCTCAGTATGGCATCAGGTATAATGTATGTCAGACATAATGACATGGAGTTGTTGAGGTTCCTACTGGTATCCTGTGATAATCCATCCCATACAGCTTGAATATTCTCACTCGGTTCCTGCAGATTGCGCGGTAAGGGTGGAGTGTTGATAGAGCTTTCAAAAGCATCCCACACGTTTTCAATCAGGGATAGGTCTGGTTACGTGACTGGCCAAGACATTATGTCTGTGGTTTTTAAGGCGACCTCTTGAGACAGCAGCAGTATGTGGAAGAGCATTGTCCGAAAGGTAGGGCCTCCGGTTGTAGGACATCGTTAATGTAACAATGGACTGTGAAAGTGCCTGTAATGAAGACCAAACATGAACTGGCATCGCACAAATTAACATCCCAATATATAGTGAAATAATTGTGGCAGAGCACTACAGATCAGTTTATAGCAATGGTCTTCAAACTGGTAAATGCCACTGATGGGTCACGTAAAAGATACTTGATCCACGTCTTGTCAGACACATATTACTGAGTGATCTTCACATAGTGAAAGGATGCACAAAGGCACCTGTGGGTGTTCTCTAAAGAAAAGTGGAGCTTGAGTTTGTCCTCTCTCTCAAAGATGAATGCTTCAAGTCTATTTAAGCTGATGTGCAATTTAGGTGGTCTACTGGGTATTGCATGGTTGTTAGGAAAGCCATTTTCTCTGTACTCCACTCTGTTATACCACTTATTTAGCTTAGACATTTTGCCCGCTTGTTCACACAGGATTGAAAATATATATAATGATCATAATTATCATTCATTCAACTGCATCCTGTTCAGGTTTGGACCAGTCCTGAGCCTAGCTGGAATAATTGGGCACAAGGCAGGAAAAACCCCAGGAGAGGGTGTCAATACATCGTAGGATATGATGTCACTCATGCATTTATAGCTAGTGACAATTTAGTGCGGCTAGTTCACCTACAAAGCATATTTGTTAGAGGCAGGAAGAAACCGGAGTACCCAGAGGTAACTCGCATGGACATGGGGAGAATGCACCAGACAGTGACCTGAGTGGGTGATCAAACCCACAACCCTTGGTCCCTGGAGCTGTGTGACATTTTCATTTAATCAAAGCTTTGTGGCACATGAACCATGTGTGGCTACACCTTGCCGACATTATCTCTGACAATACCAGATCCACGCTTTGAGGACCGTTATGCTGTTTTCTAGGCTTCATATTTCAGGATCAAAGTAACCTACAGACATTATACACATACTGTAACAAACGGCGAAGACTTTGGTTGAAAAAAAGCTAAAATATTGATATTAATTAATGATATTAATGATAAAAAGAATTTGTCTACTGAGGATGACTTTGATGTGGTGTATAACATGGGGTCCAGTGTTTGTTGTGGTCCAGCTGTATAATAACTGCAGGTATTAATGATGGGGATTTGGCTGAATGTAGCGTGCTCACCACCAAGACTCATTTCAAGCTTAAACACTCAAACCCAAAGTGGCGTCAGGTTCCCATTTTTATTCATTTTTAATAAGACATGCTCGAGCTAAGCAGCAGAAGCAGACGGTGGCACGCATTATTTACCACTAAGCACAGTTTTGCAGCCCGACGTTGTGTTTACGTGCTGAACTCCTCTCGTCGCGCTTCATTACTGAACAAAAAATCCGCGTTCACTATTAAACGCCTCTGCAGCACAAGTTTTAATCAGATTTTCCTTCCTGTTTTTTTTTTTTTTTTTCACCCCCCCCACTCACCACTGATTTGTTTGTCACACTGTATTGACGCCTCGTCATAAACTGGATCATAATCTCCTGTGGCAGCTGAAGGAAGCCTTCAAAGAGGACTTCTGAGCAGGAGGGCAAGGAGGCTTTCAAAGATAAACCAAAAAGATGTCACACATATTTAAAGGAAAGTAGGGAAATATTCATGGCCGAACGCTCCCTTAAGCACAGCGTCACATTGGATTTAAGTCAAGAACGCTTTGTCGTGATCTGAAATTTAGGCCTCCTAGTTGGTATACACAGGGGTGGGCAATACTTTGTTCCTGGAATTTGGAGAAAAAATTATCTACACCAGATACCAGTGCCCAGCCAAGCCACGTCTCATCTTCATAAATACATGCTGTAAATTTGCCTCCAGACATTAAATTGTTTCACAGTGTGGTGTAGAATGCTGTCTGACTTTTATTTTGACCTTTAGAATTCCGTAGGATTTTTTTCTACTGCTTAGAACAACTAAAACATGTAAGTCCTGCAGGAATTTGATCATCCAGAATGTTTTGAGCTGAGAACTTTTTTATTTTTTATTTTTTTGGTAATGCTTTGCTGAACAAGGATATTTAAAACTATATGTTCTTTAAAATACTTGAAGAATATCCTGCAGATTGTGGGGTAGGGGGTGGAGTGTTGATAGCCCATCCAATAGCATCCCACACAATTTCCATCAGGGATAGGTCCACTGTTTGCAGGACCTCATTACTGTAATGTTGGGCTGTCAAAGTGCATTTAAGGAAGGCCAAAGGTGATATGGCATTGGACGACACTGAACCCCACACCACGGCAACAGACGACAACGCACTGATCTCGTCGCTGACCACAATGCCGCCACACATAGATTCATTGGTCGCCTACACCAAGATAACAGAGAAGAAGACCCTTAGCCATTTTGTGTGACTCCAAATGTGCATTGCAATCAGTTGGCTACTTCAGGGTGAATCGCTTTAAAAGCACTAGTATCTCATGTGACTTCTCTGACAAAGACTTTATAACTGGTCAGTCTTCAGTTGCTTTACTGAGTTTGTATTACCAAAGTGACATTAGTTTACACAGCCAATTTTAACAGCACACAGTGTTGTGGGTTAAAAAAAGTGGCACACCAATTATGGACCATGTGTAGGCAGACACTCTAGTATTTAATTAAATGACTGCTTTGCACAGCCTATCGCAGCAGACAGCCACTCAGCACTGCAAAAACAAACAAACACAGCACCTATGGGGTCAACATCTCTCAACTTTGTTCCACTTCTCTTCCTAATTCCTGATGTTTTTGCCTCCCCAAACCCCTTAAAGCAGGATGTTAACCCCTAAGAGGAGTTGCTCTCATTTTGTTGACCCGAATAATAATAATAATTACAGTTATGCAATAATGCATTATGTTGACATCCCATTTCCCCCTCCCGAGTCTTAGCACTTGATTCTGCTCAGTTCATTGTTGTAGAAATGTAGGAAAATTGCAACATTTTTCATTTCCTCCAAGATAATAATTTTATCTGAATAAAATGTGCAGACGTATTCAGACACTCCTTACATTGAGTGAATTCATCTCCTGCACACAATTTGTATATCCTCCACAGAAAGCTTCGCCAACAGAACAGGCCACTTTGGAGTGGACTGAACATAAACGTCCTCACAGCACCTCATTTTTCAACATCTACTGTACAGGATTCCCAGAAGAGGAGAGGTTGTTACTGCGGGAAAAGGTGAACAAACTCTCTTTCACTTCCCAGACTGACTTCAGAAGAACCTTTAAATGAGCATGTCTCACAAACATTTGTCCATATAGAAGTGGGAAACACTTAGGACATCAAAGCATTTACAGAAGGCCAAGTGATTTCTGGGAATTACAAAAAATACATCAATCAGTCATCCATGATCTTCTCCGCTTCTTCTTCCATAGGCTCAATGTTGATCCAGAGCCCATCTAGAGTCACGAGCACAACGCAATAATATCACCAGGACAGGGTGCCAGTCCATCATAGGGTACCAAACACACACACAGTCACACTCACACCTGGGCTTTTCGGAGGCGGGAGGAACCCGCATTAACTTGGGGTGACCTAAGGGGGATTGAACTCACAAAACCAGGCCCCTGAAGCTGTGTGACATTTTCATTTAATAGAATAATTGACTTTAAACTCAAGATTAAAGTACTTTTATTTCAATATTTTGCTTTAAAAATTTCGTTTTTAGTATTTTCACTAAATTAGTATATTTCTTGTTTTAAATGTAATTTAAAAAGCAGCTGGAGTCTGACCAACCATGTGGATAGATACTGCTCTCATCACACTCACAGGCACTATCATCTGAAAGCACAACGACTGCAGTTCTAAAAGAAGCGGTGACTGGCTTCACATGTATCAGAGTAGGCATGTCCTTGTCTTCAGCCTTCTAGTGTCAGGAGCATTGTATGCAAAAGAGGAAGAGTAATTGGCAAAAATAAACAAACAAACAAACAATTCTCATTTGGGCCACTTTCACAATTGCAAATGCAACTCTGGTCCCATTGAGACCTTCCAATAACACACCTGCTCCTGTGATGTTGGCAAAATTGAAAGTAAACTTCTGGTAGCAGACCTTCTGAACATGCATGGCAGATTTTCAGCCAAATGAAAATAAACCTTTAGAACCCTAGACGAAAGGAGCTTCCAGTGGCTGTTTACTGCTCTGTCCATGTGTACATGCAGACCCCGACTGATCAGCGAGAGGGGTGGGTTTAATTACACCACTGACCCAGATATTGGGTTATTGAAGAAAATGAGAAGGGAGGGGCTGTTTGCTCTCTTTTATTGAAATTTCAGAGTCAAAGGCCTGAGAAGGGATAATACTGATACATAAATAAAAAAATGAAAGGGCAATCAGGTTTTTATTTATTTTATGTATTTTATTTGGATCACTGTCAAGAATTTATTATTATAAATATCCTTCTAAATCTAATCTAATTCATCTGAATTATTGCATTTTCAGCTCCACAACACTCTCGATGATCAAATACCGAAAGGTATTCCTTTTTTATCAAAACATGGTCCTAAATATCTAAATTCTGTCTCTTTATATACTTTCTCCAAATTTTTTGGTGAATAAAAGCTCATCAAACTACACAATCATCCTGCAAAGTTGGTCTACAGTTCTAAAGGTTAAACACACTCATTGTTCTTCACTGTGTGGGGATGAGGTGGTGGGGTGACAACCCATGTCCATCCTGGCTGTGGCCTTGTGTGGCTCATTGTCCTCATTAGCCTCAGGTGATGCTTTAGAAGGAGCAGGGGAGAGAACTGTTAACCACAGACTGGGTTCTTTAGAACTTTACAAAGTTCTTCACATTAAAATCTTTAACCTCTACTACAAACATGACTTAATATGGAACCAAAATTGGTTCTTCTATTGCATTGCACAAGAACTATTTGACATTTATTGTGTGCCCTCAGCAGTTTAATTTGATTAACCCAATCATGTAATACCAGTGTTGGAAGAAGGGAAGGCATAAAGCCAGCCTCCAGTTATTTTCAAACTGCTGCTAATGCGCCATCACTGGACAACTGAACACTCTTGGAAAAGGACATTAACGGCCAGTTCTGTGAGAAGATTAATGGGGTAATTGAAAATCATCCTCTCCACCCAGAGAGAGCGAGGATAGGAATGGAACCACCACTGGGTATTGAATCTGTGACCTCCTGGGAATAGTTGCCACAAGTGACTATAAGTCATTGATTTTCAATAAGATATAGCATCAGAACAACAGCAGTGCAGAGTGATCTGAGTAACATGACGAAGTTCAGCCGTGCTTAGCTGAACACTGACACCGGCTCATAATATCCAATACAAGTTTTTTCATGTCAACTGGAACACGCTGTACTGACCTTCATTGCTATTGACCAGCTGAGTGTGTATGTAGTGTATTATAATTGTATGTGCTCACTACAGAATGGGGTGCATTATAAGCTTTTTCCTGTGTATTAAGAGTCTCTGTAGACTCATAAATCTGGTGTAACACACTCAGCAGTCAATATCCAGCAGTGTTAGTGCTGGATTTTTCCAAAAAAGGGCTCCACACACATCGCTGATCATTTAAATCCTCCACGTCTCCAGAACACAGAACCCACTGTGTGTAAGTAAACCAAAAGGTAACGAAAAGTAAAAGAAACTTGCTGCAGCAGAGAGAGACTCGGCTGACACTAAAAGAGCTCATGGAGATTCAGGGCAGGTTTTTGCAGAGGCAACAGTTATTTCTTCCCAAGCTCTGGCACAAAGAATACATGGGGGATAGGCTGGCTGTCTCAGCCGATGTGTATTGTACAGTGAAATTGGCTAAAACTCCCAATACTGGGGTCTTGTATTCAACTACCTATCTGGAGGTTCCATGCTCTCCCTGTATCTGCATGGGCTTCCTGCAGGGACTCTGCTTTCCTCCCACAGTCCAAAAACGTGGAGATCAGATGAACAGGATATTCTAAATTGCCCTGACTGCTGCTTCTCACCAGCGTGTGTTGTTTGAGTGCTGAGTGTGACTGTGAGCAGTGTTGATTTTAAAGTGTCCAGTGGTGGTGTAAGTGTGTGTTGTGCTGGTATGAGTAGAGCAGACACAGCAGTGCTTCTGGAGTGTTTAAACTCCTCAGTGCTGAACCGAGAATAGTCCACCAACCAGAAATATCCAGCCAACAGTGTCATGCGGGCAGCATCCTGTGAGCACTGATGAAGGACTAGAGGCTGACCAACACAAACTGTGCAGAAACAGATGAGCTTCTGTCTCAGACTTGACATCTTTACAACTAGGTTGGAGTAATAGAGTGGACACAGTGTTTAAACACAATCTGATTGACTCATACGCACTAACCAACATGCCAGTGTCACTGCAGTGCCAAGAATGACCAGCATAATACATGCTCTGCGATGGTCCTGACCATTCAAAGGAGGCATCTGCTACAGATCTTATAGCAAACCAGGGACTGCTTAACTGCATAGGAAATGCACCATAGAAACCAGCAATACCATAGCAGCCATATAATCTGCCTGGAAGTGGGAAGCACATTAGCTGCACAAGAATTCTGCGTTTCCAGGTCCTTTTCCGAATTCTGACATTTTCTACAGGAAGTTACAGAGTTATGAGCTGATCTCATAAACCACTCAAGTATTCCCACTCCTCTATTCTGGTTTACTCCTTTAATTCATCACTCATCTCTCTGAGTCAGAGAGAGCGAGCGAGAGAGAGAGAGAGAGAGAGAGAGAGAGAGAAAGAGAAAGAGAGAGTTACATCACAGTTGTTATTAACCAGAGAACAAAGAGTGTGTGTGTGTGTGTGTGTGTGTGTGTGTGTGTGTGTGTGTGTGTGTGTGTGTGTGTGTGTGTGTGTGAGAGAGCAGTGTGGTCTATGATATGAAAGAATGGGGGGATTTCAGGGTGTGTGATCAAGCAGCTCGGCCTAATGAAGCGACAGGATCATGTGACCACATGAAGGAGCGAACAGGCCACAGAGCAAATAGGAGGAAGAAAACCACTCTGTCCTTTTCCACTCCCACATTCCCTCTCTGTCTTTCCCTCTCTTACTGCATTTCCCTATCCCTCTGTTCTCTATATGTCTCCCTCCCTTGGTCTTTCACCCTCTCTTTCCATATTTCCTCTCTCTCTCTCTCTCTCTCTCTCTCTCTCCTTCCACTACCTCAAATCATGGCTCATTATTCTGCAGCTCTGTGTAGTGCACATCGCTGCAAGAGCGAAGGGGGGCTGTCAGACGAAAAGAAATGAAGAAAGCTATTGTTTCCGTACCAAGGGAATAGAAAGCAGACTCCACTAAAACCCCCAGCATGAAAGAGCCAAAATCCACAGAAAGAGAAGGGACGAGGGAGACAAAAAAAGAGCGTGCCTTCAGACGAGGGGCATTATTCTTTAACTGTTACACGCTGTCAAGCTCCTGCTGGCCTAAATTTAGCAAACACAGCTGCCGCTGTTCCACGCAGGAAGTGTGTTTGGGGGGAATGTGAGGGTTGGGGGGCATAGGCAAGCATGGTAGGCTGCATTTTCATGACATGGTCACATCTACATTACCATAAAGGTCTGATCTTTTGTCCAGGTCTGAAAAATGGCTGGACTTTTCATTGCATACTCAGATCCAATTCATCCACCTTGATGACTGTGCAGCAGAAAATCACAATGCTTCCAATTCTGTCGGCCGAGAACAGAATGCTGGGTCTGCTGTGGGCACAGGCTGACCAATATACACTCATCCAGAAGGAGTCAACCAATTGTAATGCACAACTGAAGTGGTGTTGTGCCAGATTGTTGCAAAGTCACTCAGAATGGCAGAGGGTCATTTTCAATGACGAGTCCCACTTTTGTTTGGTGGAGGTGACAAATCCAATCAATAGTATGTTGTCACATGTCCAGAATGCATGGCGTTATGGTATTGAGTGCAGTTTTGGATGATGCCAGATGGTCTTGGTCTTTGGTCTTCATTACAGGCATTTTGACAGCCTAACATTAGATTGATGAGGTCCTGCAACCACTGGTAACCCTCATGCTCTTTGCCAAAAACATTGCAATCAGATTATTATTATTATTTTTATTTATTTATTTATTTATTTTTTTTGGTCACGAGTGTTTACTATAAGGACATGGATCCCTATCCAAATGTGCCAATGAGCCAGTGGCTTTAGATTATGTTTATGTCAACCATAACAATGTGGATAAACTATGATCTTAGTGATTGTTAGTGCCAGATGGGCTGATTTGAGTATTTCTATAATTGCTGATCCCCAGGCATTTCGAGTCTCTCGAGTGTAATAAAGAAGAAAACATACAGTAAGCAGCAGTTTCTGCAGTCAGAAACATTGTTGATTAGAGAGGTCAACAGAGAAGCTACAGTGACTCAGATAGCCATTCTGTACAGCTGTGAAGAGAAGAAATGTATGTCCAATAATCCAACATGTCCAAGCATGAGTCAATTGAGGTCCAACAGCAGAAGACCGAAGAAGAACAGAAAGCTGTAATGAGCACAGGTTCACCAAACTTTGACAACTGGACAACTGTATATAATAGCCTGTACTGGTCACTCTTGATTTCTGCTGGGCCTCACTGACCGTAGGATCAGAGCATGCCACCTACATTATAAACTCATGGATCCTGTTTTGTGTGAACAGTCAAGGCTGGTGCAGGTGGTCTAATGGGGTGCGGGAAAGGTTTTCTAGGCACACTTTGGGTCTAATATATCAATCATTCATTGCTTGAATGTCCCAGCCTGTCTTTTAACTGCTGCCTCCAGGCAAAAGGCAAATCATCTCAAACTGGTAACAGTGTTCTTCAGTTGCCTTCCCAGGAACTAGATCGGACCCAGTGGAACACCTTTGGGATGTAGTAGAATGGAAAAATTATCTCAGTATGACATCATCATATTTGTCACATTTAAGGCTTGCAACACAAAAGTAGCCACGCTGCCATTTTGCTGTCTGTGATGAATGACGAGGGTTGCTGTGTGCCCGAAACATGAGCTGGCATGATGCCAAGAGCTTGTGAATCTACGACAGTGAGCAGAACTAAGGAACCAAGAACATTCCCCTGGAGGAATCGAACTAACGAACTGTCCCTCGCCAGGCTCGCAGCGATAATGAAAAGGCAGCCAGAGCGTCCCTCACAGACACTAAATAAATCACTCTCACTATTACAGCAAAGCACTCTGCCACCCCACAGGGAGCCAGTCCATGCATTATTTACCAACAGAAACTGCAATATCAACCCTTTTCATTCTGGCCTGGATGCTTTTCAGCCACTCTGTGCTGGGCTGGGCCGACTGCAGTCAGGCAGAGACAGAGAGTGGCGGCAAGACAGAAGAGAAGAGAAGAGAAGAGAAGAGAAGAGAAGAGAAGAGAAGAGAAGAGAAGAGAAGAGAAGAGAAGATGGTGTGGTTCAACAGATAACACCATCACCAGCCACTACACCATGTGGGAGACTGGAGTTTGATTCCCAGTCTGGACAATTATGTTGTGCCACACCAATAAGAGTCCTTGGGCAAGACTCCCACATCTGGAGGGCTCTGGAGACGCTCTGGATAAGAGTGTCTGATAAAGGCCTTACATGTAAATGTAAGAAGAGAAGAAAAGAGACTAAAAAAGATGAAATGAGACAAGATGTGAAGAGAAGAGAAGTGAAACAGAAAGAGAAAGTAATGAGACATTCATGACTGAGCAAAAAAATACAGTGTAAGGACAGATCTGTCTTGGACACAGGGAGACAGATTGAGAAACAGAGAGAGCAAGAGGCAACAAACCGATGAGCAAAATAAGACAAAATCTGCTCCCAGAACATCCTGAATGCTCTGCAAATCAGAGCTGAGTGTAGAACCATCAGTAACCAGAGCCGCTGAGACACTGGTCACCGCTGAGACGCTCAGAACCCAGCGCACCCTGAACACAATTTCACAAGCATGAGCCATTATGTGGGGCTGTTCCAATAAACTGTTGTTCCTCATGAAAAAGAAAATACAAAAACAAACAAATAAAAAAAAAATAGACTAAATCTGCTCTTTCATCCTCTGAGTGCTGTGAACAACCTCTTACTCTTTTATTATCTCTCCAAAACCCACTGTCTCTCAGATGCTTTTCTTCCTTCTGCTCTCTTGTGGCTCACACGCCTGTAGTTCTACTCCCATTTTGTACCTTTGCTTCTGCAAAGGTCACTGTGATCAATTTCGAGATGCTGCACTTCAATAGAGTCTCCGTGTTAAAATTCACTGAACAGCTCATGATGCATGTTAAGGAGTGCTTAGATTCTAAAATTCGAAGACTCCGGTTCTTCTGTCATGGCCTGCTGTTCATTTCAGCACCATGGACAGGAGCAACAAGTCTGCAACTATAACAGCTAAAACAAATGTCCAATAAAATCTCAGTTTAAATGCCACAGCAACTACCCAGTGGATATTTACTGTTCTGTTCTGTGGATAACATCTCTGATCCAGACATTGAGTTTAGAGGGGAAAAAAAAAAGGAAGTGGATGTTTGCTCTCTTTTTTTAATTTCAGAAAAAAAAAGTCCTGAGAAGAAACAATACAGATACAAACATAAATAGCAAAAATAATAAAGATGTCTTTTACTTTATTTGGATCACTGGATGATCACAAGATGAAACATGGGTTGTTTCTTTTGCTCTTGTCTCCTCCCTTGCTCCGCCCATTCCCGTCTGTGTCTCATTTGTAACCCTGCCCCTTTGTAATCAGTGGTTCCAGGTGTGTCCAATGTTCTGTGCTATTTAATACCTTTTGTCTCAGCCTGTCTTTTTCAGTCCTTGTGTTTCTGTCATTGTCGCTGGTTTGCTTTGTTTTCCAAAGGTTGTGTAGAGATATTCAGTTTGTTGGTTTGTTCCCATCCCCGTTTGTTGTCTGTCGTGTTTGGTCAGTCATTTGTTTAGTGGTTATCTGTATGTTTCATTTGTGTTGTACTTTGTTTTCATTAAATCCTAACCCCAGCGTCTGCCTCCGCACCATCGTCATCTGTTCTATCTGCTCGAACTTGACAGATATTTTAAGTTTTAAGTCCTTATAATATAATAATAATAATAATAATAATAATAATAATTAATTAATTTAAGTGCAAGTACATTTTTAATGAAATTAATTCAAATATTTAAATACATCTTGACATGTTTGAGAAGGCTCACCTGAAATTAGGAATATCTGGCATGTGTAACTTTGTCCTATAAATACTTTACTCTATAAAAAGGTTATTTTTAAATTTATATATTAAATTTCATCAAACTCTGAAAATATCACAAACTTTTCTTTGGGATTAAGTTGTGAAGGGCTTGATGGAGAGACAAACAGCTGAATATACTGTGTGCTCACAGCTGGGTGAGAGAGGATAAACTACTGCTCGGAAAGCATGCTGTACATCACACACTTTTCCGGCTGACTGGCTGCATTGTGGTGTCATAAGAGCCGATAGTGGTGATCCGGATCTGAAATGCAGATTCAGAAGAGAGAAGGGAGGAAATAGGTGGCAAAAGTCACGCTTTGTTTACTGTGCAGGAGACATACAGCTGTAGTCAAGGACGGGAAACACTTTGTCTCACGGCTGAGAGAATCAGCCTGACCTGCGGGGTATCAACTGCTGGAGCAGTTGGAGATGCATTCAGAGGGTTTCCCCTAAAACAACAGTGGATATTTATGAAGAGGGTGTATTTCATTCATCTGTTCACTTCAGGCTGAGCTGTTAAATAAAGCGTTGGACATTTCAGGGCAAAACGTTTGCCATTTTGTTCTTTCTGGATTGGAGTGAATTTGTTTGTCTTACTTATGACTATATTTTCACTCTAGCAATTTGTCCAGACCTCGGAGCACTTCCTCCAAAAGTTCGATACATTTGGTCGAGTGTAAAAACTGGACACAGACGTTTTTTTCACAGAACTAATCTCTGGTCTTCCTGAATTTGGTCATTTGGTGTTTGCGTCAAGCAGACTGTGTGGAAGCGATCAGATTTTGTGAGATGCTTTTGTAGTTTGACATATTTTTATTCACCAGAACATTCAGAAACACATGCTACATATTGTTATTTTCAGGATATTCTATGCTACTCTAATATGTCTTCATTTCAGATGTAAATATTGAGAGAATTTAAATATCTGACCATGTTTTGATCAAATATTTACTTGTGTCTATTTATTTATTTATTGCTACACTTATTGCTTATATGGACTAAAAAACACTCAGAAATCCTGATGGAAACTAATCATCCAGACTGTTTTATTATTTATTTTTATTATTTATGCAGTTATCAGAACTTGCCTCTTGGCTTCTCTCTTCTGGCTTTGTTCATGATGATTTGCACTGGTTTTGACCCTGTTTCTATCTGGTTTTCCCCTTTTACTTCACTGCGTTCTGCTATTGGTTATGTTTAACTGGCACTTTGAATACATTCCCAGTTTTTGACCTTAATATTGAGCAGCAAGTGAATAACTCCAGACATGTGGATGTTGTTTTTTTGCTGTTAACCCACATAGAGATAATCGGTTAAAAAGTCACAGTTAATGAACCCTAACAATCCATCAATAATCAGACTAATTGCTCAGTCATAATAGAATTTGTTTATGTACACTTCAATTGGAATATGATAGTCCGACTGAGACCATTCTGATTACAATTTATATCCGACTGAACCAGATGGTTAATCCTTTAAATAAACCTTTAAATAGAAGAAAAATAACTATGTAAACACCTGTTTCTGATTATGTTCCTAATCAGAAAGTTTAAGTACGGTCTGTGCATGTGCATCTGCATCTGCAAATTCTTTGGGAACTTTAAAAGACCTAACATTTTTTGACAACTATAAAGCCTGCAGTAACAAGCTGTTCAGACAAGTATTTGGGTAAATGATGGACAGTTTCTTACATGAACTGTAGAGATAATTAGGAACAGATGGATGATTCTAAAGTCAGTGTATTACAAAGCTAAGAGCCAGAAAACAGTTCTGATCTGTTTACATTTCTGTTTTACAAAATTATGGACAAATTCATGGGAGATAAAAAAAGATAAAAATGGCTTGGATGTTGGGTTTGCTGACAACCTGCTGGAAAACTTTAAGGAAGGTACATTTTTGGGTAACTTAGGGTAGTTGAACCATATATATATATATTAGAGGTTGTACAATTACAGTACAATACATGTAACACTGGTCACTCCATATATATATATATATATATATATATATACCGTAATTTCCAGACTATAAGATGCTACTTTTTTTCCACGCTTTAATCCATGTGGCTTATAATGAGGTGCAGTTTTTCTTCTTATATATGTTATTTTCCAAGTTTTTTTAAAAACTTTGCGGGTGCATCTTATATTCTGGTGCGGCTTATAGTCCGAAAAAAAAAAATATACATATATATATATATATATATATGAAAAATACACATGTCTTCAGGACAAGGGCATTTAATGAATGTAGTCACGATTTGTTTGTTTGTTCTATCCTCTAACTGAGATTAAAACCACTTGGTTACCTTTTGGAAAACACCTCACTGGTCTGCAAGATATAATAACATCCATTTTTCCAGCAGCACAATAGTAAAACACACCTGCCATGTTCAGGCGTTCTTACGAAGATGACCAGTTTTTCAGAAACACCCCAATACTAGACATATGCTTAAGTCACT
The DNA here is from genome assembly GCA_034509495.1 of Acestrorhynchus altus. Lineage (NCBI taxonomy): Eukaryota > Metazoa > Chordata > Actinopteri > Characiformes > Acestrorhynchidae > Acestrorhynchus > Acestrorhynchus altus. The sequence continues at coordinate 8,316,981 of CM067521.1, forward strand.
CACGTTAACCATGCCAAAGGCTTTTTGATAAATTTCTGCAATCTTGCATACAGGTCAGTTTCATCACAGAGTCTCAACAAGAGTGAGGAGTGAAATGAGGCAAGCTTTTTTTTTTTTTTTTTGTTCTATAATCGCATTGCTTCCTCTCCATGGAGGCTCTTGCTCGCAGATCAAAAGGTGAGAACAAAAATTTTTTAAAAATAAGGCTTCACAAAGACATGAAAGAGAGGAGAAATAGCCTTAAAATCCCCCACTGGTAGTAAGAAAGGAGAAGTTTTTCCTTGTGAGAAGTCAACCCACAGTGGAAATGACTTAGGTAGAGTGCAGCTTTGAAGATCAGGCTGAGCATGCTTGTTTGCAGTCTATCTGTATCTCAAGGGCACTGCCTCTATTAACGCTACTGGCGGGGAAATTTGAACCAACAGATGGCACAGAGAATGCACCTGGATGTTAAAATGAAAGCCTCAGTGTGTTTTATGTGTTCAAGGATCATCATTTGGTGGGAAAAAGGCTTGATAGAAGAACAGATACTGCAACATATTCATGCACTGTGCCTAAACACACTTTTGAGAGGCAAATGATAGGACGAGGTTTTCACACAACACTGATGGAACTACATTGATCAAGCATAAATCAAATAATGGTAGACTGATCAGCCCAACACATACCCAGGAGCCCTGGCATCTATATCAACTCTATCCCTATCTTCTATCTTCTGACACCCAGGTTTCATCTTGCATCTCAGCATGCTTCGCTGATGTCTCATCATGGATGGCAGCCCATCACCTTTAAGTCAACCCCAGCAGGATTGAACTGCTATACATTCCAGGAACCACAGGTCCTCACCATGATCTTGCCATTTCTGTTGAGAACTCACTGGTCACTCCATCAATGGAAGCACAGAGCCTTGATGTAGTTGTGGACGACCAGTTATCATTCTTAACTCTCAATGTTGCAAACCAGTCTTAGTCATGCAGATTTCTCTTCTACAACATCAGGAGAATTCAACCTTTCCTGTCTAGAGAGGCCACACAGGTGCTTGTTCAGTCTAGACTACTGCAGCTCCCTTCCTATGCAGATCATCAGGCCCTTGCAACTGATCCAAAATGCAGTGGAATGGCTTGTCTTTAATGTTTCCTAGATCAGTGATGTAACTCCTCTGCTGTGTTATCTTCACTGGCTGACTGTAGCTGTACATCAGATTCAAAACCTTGATGCTGGCCTACAAAGCCAACCAACCCCTGCATACTCAATGTCAATCGTGCCAACTTGATCTGTACCAAGGGCCCTTTACAGCTCACAACTATAAAGCTCAGCTTGACCTACCAATTGGCACCAAAAAGGTGAAACAAACTTCCAGTCCGAGCAGCAGTCACTTGCTCTCTTCAACCGCAGACTGAAGATCTCTTTCTTTCATGAGCACTTAACACATTAAAGAAACATAATTATATTTAATCATGTTGGTCTCCAACCTGACATTTGTTTTAGCAGCATCTAATTCTAGCATGTACTAACTAGTTAATTAGTATATACACCAAGTTGGATGACATACACATAGTCAAAAATAGTTGCACCCAGAAGGAAGTGTTGGATTGATTGAGCTACACATACAGAAGTAATGACTCTCGGTATGTTTATGGGTATAATGTGACATGACATGTCTCAGAATGGAGTTACAGAGGTTCATAATGGTGTCTTATGATAATCATCCACATACAGCTTGAATTTTCTAACGTAGTTCCTGCAGATTGTGCAGTAGGGATGGAGTGGTGATAGCATCTCACACATTTTCAGTTAGGGATAGGTCTGGTGATGTGACTGGCCATGGAAAAGTATCTGTGTCTTCAAGATGAGGACTTGAAATGGCAGCAATATGTGGATGAATGTTGTCCTGGTGGAATGTCACACCAATGTGTGCTACTAGGGACCTCATTAACATAACGTTGGGCTGTGCCATTAATGAAGACCAAAGGTGATCTGGTATTGTCCAAAATTGCACCTCACACCACGACACCAGGCCCTCTGGATGTGATTACAAACTATTGGTCTTGGCACTGACCACAGTGCCTTGACACACAGATTAACTGGTCATCTCCACCAAGACAAAAGCATGGTCACTTGATGGTCACTGATGACCCAATGCCATTGTAAGTGCCATTGACTTAATTGACTCCACGACACTGGCATGACAGCATTGCAGTTGTGCGTTGCAGTTGTTTGTCCAGAGAGTCCTATTCTATGGGCAGTACATCTATAGACAAGCTGTGGGGATGGAATAAAGTGCATACCAGCAAGGTGCAACTAGAAGGTAGAAGTTCTAATATAGTGTACAGTGTGTGTAGATATCCAGTGATGCTTTGCTCCCATTCTCTTGTATTTGTTACAAGTTGAACAAAGGATATTTGTATTCTGTATCTGTGTGTCGTACATCGTTTTCCAGCAGTGTGCAATCAAGTTTATGGTCCAGGGAGTAAAACAAAAAACAAAACAAGCTGACAGTCAGCACCACTGTAATAAAAGCAATCATTGTAAAGCACCAAAAGCATATTAAACCCACTCTCTATACTTTGACATGAATGTTTGTCTGACAGGGCTGGTTTGTCCTTTCGCCATGATCATTTGGAGGCTCTAGGGTTTTTGGTCCAAACAGCCCCTGCATTCTGCCAAGACAGAGCTGCACGGAGATCTTAAAAACAAAGATGCTAGAAAATGATTTTTTGGACTGATGCCTTAGAAGAACCCCATTTTGACTTTTCACTGAAGCACTCTTAGCCAAAAATCAAACAAACTCAGATTGCTGCAAAATTCTGCAAGCAATTCTGTCTCAGGCAGATGTGTACACGATTACAGGTGTGATCTGCTTCGACTCTGGGTATTGGAACATTTATATACATTTACATGTATGGCTTTTAGCAGATGCCCTTATCCACAGTGACAGGAATGGCTTTGCTGTTCATTAAGATATCTTTAGCTAGTCGAAGAGGCTAGAATCCAGAGTTTCCTCACTTAGATGCTGTAGAAAACAAAGTGTCAGACTGTTTTGACAAGATCCTGTATGAATCTTAATGGAGTTATGAAAATCGCCCACCATATAGGCTGTTTTGACATTCATTTGTTTTTAGTGCCATTAAAAGGAAACCTGGACTGTAATGAACTAGAACCATTTCATTTTTAGTGACCAATCCAGGTTCTTTTTGGGAACACCAAGCAAATATTTCCCAGAAATGTCTCCAACAGAGTGCAAAAATGACTTGATCTACCTGCTCGCCAGGTTTATTGCCAATCTAACATGTATGGCACCAGCTACAAGGGTGCAGGATCTACAGGTGGGAAATGTGCCGCAGAAGCTGTATGCCTCCATCTCATCTTTTATCCAGAATAGAAGCCCAAATGTGTATTAGAGCAATCTTTCAACCCTTTCAACCAGTAAACTTATCCTTTCATTCTAATATTGTAATTTTTTACATATATCACCACATCCTAAATAATACCGAATACCATCCGACTAATTTTTTGACATATGCTTATTGCAGTAGCCCGATAGTGGAGGGAAAATGGCTCACATCTGAGCTACTATAACAGCCTCTGAAAGAGGCGTAAAGAAGAGTGCTTGACAGATTTATCTGATACTGTGAATTTCCGCTGATGTTTATGTATCTCTGCCTTTTATGGGAGGACGTGAATGGGGTAATTGAATTTGCAAACTGTGAGTGGCTTGAAGCTCGGGTGTTTTGCACCAGGGGGCTAAGACGCTTTCCTAGTGCACCTGGGGACAAGGGCTGGAGGGGCTCTAAATCAAAATGATGCACTAACCATTCTGGATTGAGGCAATATATAAAGGCACTTTGTGTGTAAAAAGCAGCATAAACTATGTATAACAGAAATAAACAGTGTTAAAGAAAGCAAAAGTGCAGCAGAATGAGGAAAATTTACACTCAAAGCTTCTAAGACCGTGAAACGACTCCCCTCTCCTCACCCTATCCCCTCGTGACGACAGCAGTATCTTTAGAATATCTTTAGAGAAAAAAAAAAAAAACAACTTTGATGACATCAACTACATGAAAGGGCCGGCATGCCTTTAAACGTTCGCCCAGTTTCTCCGACATGAAGTTATCCTGTTGACTGTTCACATTTGAAACAGACTGATCAGAGGAAGACGAAGCAGTATCATGCTGATATGGGATCTAAAAGTCCATCTCCAGTGAACCTTCATGTCCACAGCTAATCCGTCACTCACATGGCGGAGATTGGAGAATGCAACTTTCTCGGTTTTGCAACTGTAGAATCCTGTCAAAGCTCTCTCAACATAGGGTTTCTCCAGTCTTGCCCTTCCTGAAGGGCCGTTCACTCAAATTTATGTGGCCAAATGCTATATCGGATGGCCTTCTCTAATGAAATCTGATGAAACACAAAGCCATTTTCAATTTCCACACCATTTGCTCAAACATCTAGGCTGCTAAGAGGCTGACTTGGGTGTCAGGTTTGAAGCATGTTAAAAAAAAAACAGTAATAAAAAAATGAGGAGCACTGTAGAAAAGTACAGGTGTGCAGATCATGATTTATTTGATGGATGAGTCTGTGATGATCTGGCCCAGCTGTACTTTTAAACACAGCTGTAGCTCAGAATGTATCATCATGCAACACCAATATGCTCTCACAAACCAAATTAATGCTTGTTTTACTGACTTCTGCTAATCAGGTAACTGTGCATAGTACCACCCACTAATTTTACTCCAGGGGAAAAAGTCGTGTAACACCCAAGTAATTATGTAACAGTTATGAGTGGATTGAGACTTTAGACTTTATTAAAAGCAAATGTTTAATATTGAATCATAAAAACTCGAATAAGCACTTAAATGCTTAAATGGTCCTTTGCCTGGTTAACTCTTACAACAGGCAACCTGCACTCATCAGTGAGAGGGGGTGGGCCTGATGATGTCACTGCTGCAGGTATTGGGTTATAGAGGAAAAAGGGAATCCTATTGTAAATTAATAATTCAACTTTTTTAACTGAAAATGCAGTAATTTTGATTTATTATTATTATTATTATTATTATTATTATTATTATTATTATTATTATTATTATTATTATTATCATCATCATTGACAATTGTCCAAATGGCATTTAAACCAGGATTTGAGTGGAGATTAACCATCTTCCAAGCTTAATTACTTATTGAATGTTGATGACAGGCCTACACACTGCCTTGCATCCTGTATTGTAATATTTCCATATACAGAATCATTACTGCTGTATTGCGATACATATCATATCGCCAGGTTTGTGCCCATATACTGCCCTACAGGTTACTAGTGAATTCTGGGCAAGTAAACCCGACTGACACTGTGGATGAAGAACTGTCGTCTTTCTAATTCTTGTCTGAAAAGCAAACATCAAAGGCATTTATATACTTTCTGGTTTCTGTGTGGAACTGCAGATGTCTTATAACCTTGGGAGACTAGCAAGCTCTCTATATCAAGAGGAGAAAGACAAGCAGCTTGTTAGGAGCAAAGCAGAGGGTGGCTTGATGTCTAAGAAGGGGCAAAAACGCTTTTTAATGTAAGGCGGATTTCATGTGAAAAGCCCTGGGTGCCAGAAAATAAGCGTTTTTCTTTTCTGATGGGTTTGTTCCCGTGGATTTAATTACATTGCCTCTTAATCTGCCTGGGTGAATAAGCGAGCTGAGGCCTTATGAAGCCCTTAAAGTTGCCAGGTATTGTGGCAAGGCAGGCACACTGATTCCTGGGCTATTTTTAGCAAGGCTTCTGAAGTCAATGAGTAGGAGGAAACCTCTGGATCCAGCCCACTGTGTGCATGTTAGCTAAACAAGCGTGGAAATGTATCTGGTTTTTAAAAAAAAGGGAGCGATAGAGCAAGAGAGAAAGTGAAAGCTAAACGTGGAAAAAAAATGACAGTGATTTGCTTAAGCAACAATATATAACACAGCAGGATATGGGACAGGTCTCAGAGGATGTTTGGTAATTCAGCATGCACAGCACACAGTAAGCATTCTTGTCAACAATTAAGGCTGTGACAAAAAAAAAAGGGAATAAATAAAGCTTGGTGAGTTAATAATCAGGCTTCGTCTGGTGGAGAGGAGTGGGCTGAAAATGCAAGAGGAAGGATTCCATTTTCTCAGATGCCACTTGGCTCCTGCTAGCTTAGTCATTATCCGGGTGAGGAAAATGGTTTAACCAGACCATAGATAAATGGGCCAGCATGCGGACCCGCACGAGGCAGTCTGGAGTCACAGCTTCATCCTTGTAATTATGACGAAGGCTGTGGATGAAAGGCACTATTTTGGACATTTGGGGAAATTCGGGGAGAGGGCTACCTTTGAAAACTAAAAAGCAAGTGGAAGATGAAAGTGTCCCGCTTGCTCTCATTAGAGCGGAATGGCAGCGCAATTCTTTGCCTCACTGCAGATTGGAGTGTTTTCAGCGGCAACTTTCTTTAAGGGGGAATTTGACTGCTAAACACAACACTTAAGTGTGATGATCTGATCTATATGCCTCATAATTGTTTCCCTGTTCAATCAAATATTGTTACATTGACTTCCAGCGATGCAGAACACTGTGTGGTGGTTTTGCTCTTCTTTGGAAGTTTACTGTGCGTAAACTAATCCTTGCATTATCCACTGCTTTACCAGCATCGGACAGACCATGAGTTTTCCACAGTCTAGACATTAGATTTTCCTATCCTTGGTCTTCTTGGGCTGTCTGTACTCAGTGCTGCATGAGGAAAGATATTATATATTGCTGATTATTTTAGAAATTGTAAATTCTATTGCTTAATCAACTGGAAAAATGCTCTGTTTCTTACTGTAAGAGAGAGATTTGCAGATTTGGAGCATTAGTCTGCAAATCACTACTTGGAATGATTCAAAAGGCAGCTCTGTCTCTTTCCAGAAGAAATGTAATTGGTTCAGAGAATAACCAGTTAACATAACCAGTAGGCAGAGCTTTTGAAACCTGTATCTGTTACTCGCAACGTCATATGTGGATGAAAATCTGAAAAGATCATGTTACTTTCTTTGCCGGCATGCAGTATTTAAAAGACTGGATAGAAGTTGTGGAAGGCTGCCCTAGAAGGTTTCCATGTAGTTTCTGAGAACGCAACACCATGTAAAGAATTTCTTAAAGAAAACAAAATCTCATACAGAATTGCACACCAATGCATCCACTTATATAGCTCTGAGGAGCATAAAGTTCCACCTACTGGTAGTTTTAATTGGTTATTCTCCAAACCAATTGCATTTGTTCTGCCTCAGAGGTAGTGCTGCCTCCAGAACCATTCTGAACAGTGATTTTGCACATGAGCATGTGGAGCCAGAAGCAGGAGAGGAGTGTTCAGTCATCCCTGATCTCACGTTTCAGTGGACCTATAAGCATGAAGAAAAAAATACTGGAAAAATGATATTGCTTAGCAGTTGCTATGGTATCCCAATTGGTTGCTAAGGGAGTGCTTGCCAGTTGCTACCTTGCTCCAATTGCCTGTAAAGGCGTTGTTGGCTGGCTAGCAGCTATGGTGTTCCACATGGTTATACCTAGGGCTAAAAAACTCTGAAGAGAAAGGGTGATATATGATACAATACGATTAAAACCTTAACATAGTATAATGTACAGTATCAGCAGAGTAAATTGTTTTAAATTGTAACAGCGTAAACACAGCTTGCTCTATTTAAATAATATCCTTTAACTGCAATGTTTCTATGACACAACAAAATTATCCTCTGTCATGCCTCTGGAAATCAAACCAATTTCACACAAGTGACCTACTATCATCAGTTACTGCTCACATAGAAAGCTCTAAATATGTAAGGTAGGGATGCCTCCTGGACCAGGGTTGAGAAACACTGCTCTAGACCAACCATAACAGCCTGAGTGTGTCTGTAGCACTGAAAAGACCAGACTCTCAAAGAAATGTTCTTAATCCTTATTTGCTACCATAAACAGCATGAAGCTAGCATGGGGGATCACCTTGCCTAAAGGGAGATGAAGTATCTTTGTATTTTAGTAAATCATTAACTCACTAAGCAATTAGTGCCTTGTACGAAACAGGCCTGGGAGGAAAAAAAAAATGGTTCTGGAGAGCAAGAATCAAACACAATCAAGGCTTAAAGCAGGCTTTCATCTTAACTGGGACACTTTTCAGTTGTTTCATTTTTATTTATATAATTCTGGGATCCGTCTTAATTAACTAAATGTTAGCAGCAGGAAACTTGGTGGAAATTCATCTTCATTTATGAATACCTTTATCAGCCCTTTATTACCCCCTCCCTGACAGACAACAAAGACAGTGAACACAGATCATTAAGAATATGCTCTCATTAACAACTTTAAGAGCCTCGTTTTGTTTCTCTAATGGAGGAGCTTCTATGATGTCCACTGTGTGCACAGAAACATCATAGGTCATCATCAGCGTCAGCAAAGGTCATATAACCTGGTCATGAGTCCCGGAGCTGTCGATCAACTTGACCCTTTTCTAAATCTACTCAGCCCATATTTTTTGTAAAAATGTCCTTTATGGGTTACATTTCCAGAGCGACTTACAAGGTTACTCATTACAGAGGTGGGTCAGAGTAGTGTTAGAAGTCTTACCCAAGGACTCTTATTGGTGTAGCAGCATAGCTGCCCAGACTGGGAAATGAACCCCTTTTGCCCACGTGGTGTGGTGGCTCACTGGATGTGTTATCTGCCGTGCCACACCAACCTGAGTTAAAGAGTGTATGTGTGTCCAAATGTTTGACTTTTTGTAGTGTACATTTAAAAAAATCCAATATAATGACCCATACATTATAGCTCAATGGGGGTCCAATCAGTTGTCTACCTCCTAAAGATTTATTTGCTACCCTCCCTCCTGCGCTCTGAGAGACCACTCTGGACACTGGTTGCTAGAGTTTACTGAAGTAAGGGGCACAGTGATCTAATCCAACACATCCACACACCATTCCAGCTTATTGGCACTTTATGCCCAGCTTGCAGCATTACGCCATCTCTGGCTACCAACTGGATCATTTAAGTTGAAGAATCATTGACTCCAGTGCTACAGGCGTTCTGATGGGCCACGTCAATGGTTAAACTCTCGAAGTGACACACTGACAGCAACAACGCGTTTCATCATCAGCCTGCAGCACTGCCTCTGGGCTCTCATCACCTTGTCGCTACAGACAACCATCCTCTACTCAACACACTCTGTCTTAAACTGGCACATGACCACTCTCCCCCACCCCTCCTTCTCTCTCTATCTCTCTCTCTCTCTCTCTCTCTCTCTCTCTCTCTCTCTCTCTCTCTCTATTTCATTCTAAACATTCAAAAAATGTCAGCTAAGACTGGACAGGCCATGCTGGGTGGGCATGATCCTTAAAATTCAGTCATCTAGAATTCCGTCAGATCAGTCTGTGGCATAATCTGATGCAATCAACGCATAATTGTTCCTCATTTGCAAGTGGAAGGAAATATCTGTTAAAATCCACTGGCCACAAATCGCAGACATGGCCTGCCCCCCTTTTTCACTCACACTGCTCATTTGGAACTAATGTCTATCTCTGGGACCATTTAAGGCCCACTTATAAAATTCACGAGCTGAAATATTCCGATGGAGCTGCTAATGCATCCAAATGCAACACTCAGACATGAACACCATGAAGCAAGAAGCTGTCGATATCTCCCAGCTGTGGTAATGGGAGCACTAACACAACGCTTTGTCTCTGCAGCTCATCGATTTGTAAAGAAGCTAATATAAGCAACATCAGCAGACGAGGGAAGGTCTGGCAAGCCTATATTAGGTGCATCTTTCTCTGAGAGAAGTGGTGCTACAATTGTTGATTAGGAACATCACAAAGAGTAGAAGGCAAGGGGCTAGATGGGGCTACATGCAATGCCAGGCAAACTGGCTGAGGTGAATTAAAGGAGTTGAAAGGTGAATTGCACATGAATTACACACACACACACACACACACACACGTTTTGTTAAAAACACTTTATATCAAATTTATATATCATTGCTAGCAAGTATAGAGGGGATGGTCCATTTTTGTCTTTGTAAGCCAGAATCAAGGTTATGTCTCTCTCTGACCCCCTGCAGACACAATTGGTCACCTAATTTTTGCTCATACTGAATTGCTTTTTCCACTTGGACTTGATGATTATGATTTAAAGAGTAATTTTTGGCTCACTGTTACACTGAGGATGATAACTGCACTAGTGCATCATGGCCCACTGGTAGTCCCTGTCCCAAGGGTTGAGAACCCTGGTATACACAAAACAGTGTCCAGTACTACAGTAAGACCATGGTCCAAAACTCAATCTATCTGATTGCTCAAATTCCCCAGCCTGCTTGCGTTTCAGTTTTGATTTCACCAAGATGTGCCAGCTTTTAATTAAAAAAAAAAACAAAAAAAAACAGGTACAGGACATCCTGGATGGTGGAAATGCCTTGCCATTAGCAAGAGATATAGTTTACAATGACTAAAGCATACAGACATGATTAAAAATATGCCCTTTTCTAGGTGACCGGTGAGTCATTTCTCTCTTGAATTCAGGAAACATCACTAAAATACATTGGTGATATCATCTGATCCTCAATTGCACTTCTGTCCTTTTCAATCCAGCTTCCCTGCTCTTTTTCTCTCTTCCTTTTCTACCCCATGGCTCACTGCGCTGTGTGTGCCTTGGATGTCTCAGTGCAACGTCTGGCCTGTAAAAAAGCTCAGCTACAGTCCAGTAGAGCTTTGCTATCTGCACCCACAGCAGATACCCCAGTGTTAGCTAAAGTCTAACAATGGATCAATTTGACCCTTGCAATATTGCTTTTGTCTGGCCTGGTCCGCAGCACAGAAGGAAGATCCTTATCTCCTCCTATTTGTCACGCCAAAATACACTTGGAAACCAAGGCCTCGATAAAGCTGGGGGATTTTGCTTTTCGCCCCGTGGAGAAATTGTTCTAATCGCCATGTCATTTGTCACCACGTTTCTCATGTCTCTTCACTCCTTTCAGAAAGAGAGCCGTCCGGCAGCTCTCTAATGCAGAAAGTGATTCATTTCTTGGAGAGGGAGAGGGACAGAGAGGGAAAGAGAGCAAGAGCCTCTCAGGCTGGTGGACGAAGTGGAGTCATCAAGCTAAATGTCTCGAAGCCTGCCAAGATCTGTCCGTTCCTAGGGTTGTCACGATTCCTTGATTAAACTTGATTTCTCTGTTTTAAAAACGTCGATTGCAGTGTAGATCAAAACGTTTATGCTCGAAACACTTTTGAACAACAGCACAGTGTTCAGCTGAGCTATTCCTACAAATACGAACCACCTGGTGACTGTAAGATCAAGTTTAGCTGGTCTAAACATACTGTATGATCAACCTGACCAAATAAACGATAAATATGACCACGTTTCCCCATACTGGTTGGGCAGTATGACCAGTATCATGAAGCTGTTTGATCACCATGACCAGCAGGACCACGTTGTTTGATTATTATGATCACCATCACCAAGCAGGTCAACCAGCATGACCACACAGACCCAAAATCCAGCAAGACCAAGCTTATCAACCAACACGATTAGCATTACCAAGCTGGTTGACCACAAGGCCAACATGAGCAGGAAGACCAGCTAGATCAAGCTGGTTGATGAGCATGATCAGAACCATCAAACTGGTTGGCCAACATAACCAACAAGAACAGCAAACCAAGCTGGTTGACCAGCATGATCAGCATCACCAAGTTGGTTGACCAACATGACCAATAAGACAAGAATGACAACCATGATCAGCATTATCCAACTGGTCCACCAGTCAGACCAGCATGACCAAGATGGCTGATCAGCATAATCAGCATAAACAAGCTGGTTTACCAGCATGTCTAGTAAGCCCTGCAAGACCAAGCTCATTGACCAGCTTAGGCTATCTGAGACCAGCTACCAGCACCAGAGGATTTGTTGTGACACATTTTGCATACAAGACATTCACTGCACTGCACCACCTTTTCTCAATCTATGAATTCTGCTACACACCCTGCACGTGTTTATAAGTATTTATAGGCCCATCATCCTCGTGCAGCACCATCTAAAGGAGCCTGAAGTTACTACCACCTTAAACAAGCAAGGTTTGTTTGTCTGATAATATTAGACAAGAGCTTCTATTATCCATCAACTTTCAAAGCACTGAAGATTGGCTATCAGACCCAAACCTGGGTTTTGGTCCAGGTTCGTCCCAGTATTTCAGGATTTAACATCAAACTGGTTTCTGATCAAGGATTAAAGGAATGTGCCTACATGAGTCCACATTACCCTTGTGTCTACCCGGTCTTCAGTCCTCGTCTATTTGTTTATCAGCTGTGTGCTGTCCTCTCTGTGTGTATGCTTGTTTACCAGTTGCTCACTGTATCCAGGTGTTTGTTGTTTCTTGCCCCGTCCTTCTATAACCTTGTTAGGTGTTCCTTGTCTAGTCTGGTGTATACACAGCTTCTTGTTCTCCTCTGTTAACCCCGTTTGTGCCCTTTTATAGATGACATATTCAGGTTTTACCCACTGTGGCTTCCAGTTTAATCTGAAGTCTATATCCGTGTTTGTTTTGATTTCCTACTTTTTGCCTTCTATGTTAAAATAAAGCCTGCACTCTCCATCCTGACACTATTCTCATGCATTCTCTTCTTTTCCCTGTTGTATATCACTCACACTTTTTAGTGCATTATATAGCTCTTGCAAACAGCATCAGCAGCACGAGGAACTAGTGAAGTTATATATGACACTGGGGTTTCTGGCACAGTCTTCCAAATCCCTACTCCTGCTGCACTTTCCTGAAGTCTTAGAATCCCGGATCCACACATTGCAGGCAGTTACATGCCATTTTCTGGCCTTCATAACTCAGGATCAGCGTGACCTACAGACATGATACACATCTCATAACAACATACAAGGCTGACCTTAATGATCAAACTTTTTAAATTCTGAATTAAATTCCAGTTTAAATGCCAAAGTACATGTTTACTGCTCTGTCCATGTGTACATGCTCAACCTGCATGCAGACTTTGACTGATCAGTGAGAGGGGTGGGGCTGATGACCCAGATATTGGATGATTCATGAAAATCAGAAGGGATAGGATGTACTATTTGCACTATTTCTTTGCTCACACAGTGTTCAAATTTCAGAATAAAAGTCCGGAGAAGGGATAATATTGACACATATTAATAATAAAAATAATACAGGATATTTAGATTGTAGTTTATTTTGAAGAACTTATTATGTACATACTTCTCAATCTATTGCTTACAAATATCTCAGTAAAATATAAGATATGTATTTTGTATTCCTTAAAAGCAAAAAAAACCCCACAAATTTAAACACAAGTACATTATTGATCAAAACATGGTCAGATTCATACAAATATTTAAATATTTAATATTCTTCATCTGAAAATTACAACATATTTGAATATCCTAGTATCTTGTGAAAATAATAGTGGGTAGTGTGTTTCTCTGTTTTAAACACTATGCTTTGGAGGTACAGGACACAAAACTGAACTTGACACAATGAACAAGAAAGGTCAACTGTAAATCCCGTACACAGAGAACACTGATTGGTCTCTCTTCCTGCTCAGTAGACCAATCAGACATTTCTCTGCATCACTCCCTACTTCTCTCACTCACTGGCTCTGTGACATTCACATCATAAAATTGTGTGAGTAAGCTTGATAAGCAACTCCAATTTCTGGTACACTGTAGGTAATTTGTGGCCACCGGGGAGCCACTCTTAATATGTGGGAGAATCCTGTGAGTTGCAGGAGAGGTGGGATTGTTTGTATGATGCTATGCTTTAAAGAGATACAAATATATGCAAAATTACACAAACTTGAGAAAGTAAATATTTTTCACAGAACTGTAGTGCAAGCACTGCTTCACAACATTCAGTGTAATATGTTATTTATTACCAATTTTAATCCTTGTTTAGCAACTTGAAGTCACAAATAAAAGACTTGTACACAGCAGGAGTTTGGGTGAGGAGCAGTGCTGTGCAGGATCTCCCATCACTGCTTGTTCACTGCACTGATCAGAAGAGGGTTGAGGCTGTTCTCTGTTAGGCAAAAATATACTAATAAATATTTTTAGTGTGCTACAGCTGTGTAACATTCAGTTCATCACAGCATGCAAAGCAACAAAGTGTTTAGAAGCAAAGCAAATCCCTGTAAACTCATGTCCATTTGCTAGAGCACTCAAGATGTTCGGATCAGGTTTATTGTGGCCCAATATTACACTCAACTATTTCAGCCTAAAGTTTCATTCTTGTGCAGATCTTTGCATAGTACAGGTACAATCATGTAAAAACGTTTCCTAGACAGACCTCTTTCTGAAGGTCTCAGAGAGCTCTTTGGATCACACCATGGTACCACTCACTTTAACAATCAAGAGCAAGCCAGACTAATGTCTGTGTTTTAAATGAGAAAGTCTCTACTTCAAAGTCCTCTCCAATGATGGAATTTTTTTTTACAAATGATGTTTAAAAGACTTTTCTTCAGTTTTGTTCAGTTTTACTAGATATCTCATCCTAGAGTTGAAGTGAAGATCTAATCCACATGCTTAAATATGTTTAAAAAGACACAGATGTTCATCAGGTACATCTGTATGCGCACAAACAATCAACTTCACTATCTGTTAATGCCTAAAGTGTAAAAATACACTGGATCTGTTCCAAAGGGAAACACTGGCTAATTCTTTGGACGTGGCCAAATCAAGAGAAGTGCTTGTTTTGCCGGATGCAGTCATGATCACTGATGGAAATGTTAAAGTGAAGGAAAAGGCAAAGAAAACAAAGCTTTTAGCACAATGTGTGACAGAATTCAAGGTCGCTCTTGTCTTGTGTCTCTTCACGTGTTCATGTGCGCTTCAATGGTAACTGTGAGTCATTTTCACTTATCTTCCCTCATTGTGACCGCTGTGACAGTGTGTACCCAGATCTGCACACAAAAGCTCTTTTATATCCAAAGAGATTGGCTCTGAATGCAGCTTAAGTAAATTATTTTAATTTTAAAGAAATTCCTACATTTAGCTTTTATAAAAAAAAAAAAAGCAAAGCTACCATTTACATAACAACAAAAGCTGAAAATAAAATATTAGTGCACTGAATAAACTAGGATGATGTTAACGGGAAGAAAACAGAGCACCATAATGTGAAACCCCTGCTATTTTTCTTTTTTTTTCTTTTTTTTTTCTTTTTTCTTTTTTTTAGTTAAGGATTGTGCAATTGGTGAAGAAAATACTACAGGTTTGAAATAGAAAGTAAAACAATATAAATTTATCACAGTACAGGGAAAATGTCTGGTAGTCATTGTGAGCCTGTCCAATGTCCTGTCCAACTTTAATCTAACAGACAGACTCTACATGGCTGGTATTTCCTCCTTTGGCTACAATAATGTCAATTAAATATTTCCCCTCTCTGACATTTTATTTTTGACAGAAAGAATTTCCTCCTGCAGTCTCTTTCAGCTTTGGCAAGAGCTACTTGTAGGTCTGGTGATGACATTTTGATGTTTTAGGAGTTGTTTTAAATGTTCTCTTATAAATGATTATATTCAGAACAGTGTAACAGATGATTTCTAACAGTTCTGAGATGTTTTTAAAGCCCTTCTCAGACTCGTCTGCATCTACAACCTTGAAGGCCTCAAAGAGCTCTTTGGATCAAGCCATGGTGATACAACAATCAAGAATAAAACAAAGTGAATGTGGGGATGTCCTAACATTTTTAGTCATAAGAGAATTGCATTTAATTGCAATTGCAATTACGTTTTACGAATAATCTTAGACACTTCTTCAGTTGCATGTGTTTAGTTAAATCACCTCCATATCTCAGTATAGTTAAAATGGAGATAAAATGAAGATCAAATAAATGTGTTCATGGGGTGCGCTAACATTTTCACATAACTCATAACATATATGTTATCATTTTTATTCAGACTTAGAAATTTCACCCACCCTCAATAGAACTGCTGTTCAAGAACAAAGCCTGCAGGCTTACACAGTACAGATGTGAACCGCAGCCCAGGTGTAAGCTGTAAAAAAAATCTACTGTAGTCCTCCTACAGATGTGCCCTTAAGCAAGACCCTTAACCTCCATCTGCTCCAGGTATGCTGGGAAATAACTGCCCTTGGTTCTGACCCCATACTTTGAGTATGTGCTGGCAATGTGAAGCATGCAATAACACAATAATGACAAATTACAGTTTTCCAAGTGAACATATGGGCAGAAATGACCTTTTGCTTTGTGGGGATCCTACTATAAAGTGCACTGTATTTTAGGATGCTGTACAGCAAAATTCTAACCAGTAGAAGTGAGCAGACTGAACATAAACTTAACACCTATAAAATAGGTATAATAATACACACTACCTTTAAAATGTTTGTAATCAATGTTTTTAATAAAATATATTCAGTAAAATGCCTGAAAAATTCTTTTTTTTTTTTTTTTTTTTTTTGCTTAGTTTATAATAATTTGCACTTGCAACAATAGTGTGTTAATACAAATGATTAATCTGGAACTTTTAATTTGTTATATTCATGTATATTCATTAAATTATTGTTGTATTTTTTGTTGTTTTTGTTTTGCTTTTTTGTTTTTATTTAATTTTATTTATTTATTTATTTATTTATTTATTTATTTATTTACCTAATTCATACCAAATTACCTATTTCTTTCACAGACCCTTACATATTAGTAGTTTCATTTAGTGATGTAAATGCAATTTAAATATGTATTAAAATCTCATAACTGACACTCACTCTTTTACTCCTACCTTCTCTTCAGTTCTCTCGCCCTAACACACACATACACCAACCCCCTTTGGATCGAATGACCAAATACACTGTCACAAAATACTGTTGTCAATCAAATGGCACTGATATATAAAAGAAGTATAACTTCATAGTTATTATTATAAAGTCTACAAACATAAAAGTCTCCAATCCTATTGAACAATCCAGCTCGAAACCAGCTTTTGAAGGTCAAGGTGGTTGAAAGCTGTTAAAAACGTACCACATACTGATAAGTAAGTGGGTCAACCAATTCTTGACCAGCCGCAGAGAATGCTGCATTTGATTTTGATCATGCTTAAGCTTAGACATACTGATTGTCCGCCTTAATCATGTTTAAAGGCCAGATGAACCATTAAACTCAAACATTAAACACGTATCTTATGCTAGGTAAGAGCTAAGCTAACTTCAATGTTCCCAATCCTTTCAGCTATGTGATGTTTCAATGTTAGTCTTTCACCAGACACTCTTACATTTTCCCTCAATGTAAACGTTCCTCAACGTAAAGCAGCACCAAACCATGACACTTCCACCACCATGCTTCGCAGTTGGTATGAGGTTCTTGTGCTTAAATGCTGTATTTGGGTTGCTTGGTTCACTAACGGCACTTCACTGTAAGCATTACATATCACATCTAGATTGTTGTGCAGAAGAGCTGAAGGTGATTCTGGGGTGATCTGAATTTATATATTTATATTGTCTTACATCAGATGTAGTCTGAGATCAAACACCTGGCACCAGGATATTACAGAAAGTCCCTTCACATGGCAAACCTGAAATAACACTGTCTTTGCGGACAACACCGCGAATAAATTAATCTGCCACTGAATGATGAGCTGACAGGATTATTCAAGTGACCACAGGATGTGCTTAGATTGGACAAGGACAAAGTACAATGAGAGACTGCACCTGAAACAGTATCCCAGTTAGGATAGTTCAGACTGCTGGCAGAGGCTTAATACGCATCAGTAAAGAAAGGGAGACTAGACATTGGCTCTGTTACAGAGGGACACAAATCAGAGCAGGCTCTGGGAGTCTACTAATATACTACTTACTGTCAGAGATACAGAGATACAGTTTGATGGACAGTCAAATTTACACAGCTTTGGTCTTTGAGTGGCTCAGCAGTCTAATTTGCTGGAACTGTGAATCCCAGTGCTTTAGTTTGAGCACAGTGGATTTGGTTTGAATGGGGGCAGTTAGACGTAGTGACTGGCTTAATCTTAAATTTTGCTGGCCTGTTTTCATAGTTTGACGTACTTTCATTCACAAAAAAAATGTATTTAAAGGACACAATCAGAATATGGCCATGTTTTGATCCAACATTTACATGTACGTTCAATTTCTTTTTACTTATAAGGACTAAAAAACTTTAGCTTCATCTGAAAATGAAGGAATTATGAAGAGGTATTTGCAATAATTAGATTGACAAGGATATTTACAATAATACATTCAAAAATACAAAATAAAATAAAATAAAATAAAATAAACACCCTAAATGTCCATTCTTTGCACATCATTGATTTTAAAATTTGACAGGAAAAAAAATAGTTTTATTAATATATTATATCAACAGGAAGGTAAATAAAACCTTCATTATTTTTCTCCTCAATATTCTACACACAATACCCCACTATGCCAAAGAGAAAAAGGTTTGTTTGAATTTTTTACAAATTTGTTAAAAATAAAAACACAAAAATATAAATTGCACATTACTATTCACAGCCTTTGCCATGACAAACAGGTGCATCTTATTTCCACTGATCATCCTTCAGATGTTTCTATAGCTTGATTGGACACCTGTGGTAAAATCAGTGTATTGGACATGATTTGGAAAGACAAAAGGAGACAGTACATGTCAGAGCACAAACCAAGTCATGCAGTGTTAAGAAATTGTCTGTAGATTTATGAGACAGGATTGTGTTTAGACACAAAAACAATGGACTTTTTGGACTGAATGCCAATAACAATTTCTGGAGGAAACCAGGCACTGCTCATCACCTAGCCAATACCATTCCTGCAGTGAAGTATGGTGGTGGCAACATCATGCTCTGGGGTTGTTTGTTTTTTTTCTGCAGCAGGAACTGGGAGACTAGTCAGGATCGAAGGAAAGATGACCTATTTAATGGGATCAAAAGCAACTTCACACAGTTACAGTAAGTGTGTGAGGATTTAGGAATGCAGTTTGAGTCAATTTAAGCTTCTATTATCAGTTTCATAAAGAAGCAGAGTTCAAAAACCAAGCATCTTTTTGCTCACGGTAATATATTTCCATACATTTGATGGAACTGGCGATCTATTGCTGGTATCTATTGCTTTATTTGACTTTGAGGCACAAGTGAGTTTGAGCTTCACCAGCCAGATTTTGTTGGCATTACAGTTTGAAGTCATAAATCCACACTGCGGCATGGGCAGAATGATTCACCTTCTGGGTACTTGAGGATAATAAAGCAGAATGAACACAGTCCGGGGCCTTTGTTACTGTCCACTGGTTCCCTTGCCATGCAATAATCGCTTAGATGTAAGAAGCATTTACTTTTGAAAATGGTGGGGCATGACTAACATAACACAGAGTGAGGTATCGAATTAATATCCCGTCAGCTCCACGGGGAGTAAACCGGCCGCTACGTCTGCAGATGCTTCAGCATCGCCGGTACTTGGAGGTCAGCTTCTCATTTTACACAGACAAAAATCTATTACAAAGCCCATCTTTCTTCAGTGCACTCTATACCCACTGGAGGAGAGGCAGCCTTCTTTAATTGTTTCTCCGCCACCACATCTCTGACCCACATAGCCGGGGTTTGGGCCGTCAGGTTAAAGTCTGAGAGGGAGGCTACGCCTATCGATCTGACTCAATACTCCCGAGGATCGGGAGGAGGAGAGCAGGAGGGAGGTAGAAAGGCCAGTGTGAAAGATGATTCATTTTGCATGTAATGAGCAAGTGACGGCCGATTCACAGCTGCCAAAACATGCTGAAAGGCACACTTTGTGTCATCAGTCAAAAGAGCTTTATCCCCAGATAACCCCTGAGCATGTCTGACCTGAAACTTTTATACTGTATGGACATTTTTGTTATATTGCAGTTTCACTTTTTATAAGAGACTGCCAATTCAGAGACATACGCATAAGATCCGAGTAACATAAATGCAATTTTTCTTCTGAGGAATAAGTTAGGACACCCCCACATTCAATACTAATTAAAATGCCTAAAATCAGATTCAGGTGCAGCACATCAGCTGCAAATGATCATACCATCATTAGAGAGCATTTTGGAGGAAGCTGTCTTAGCTAAACCTGAGACGTTAGTTTGGTTTGCTCTGGATTATTGAAGTGATTGGGTTCACAATGGCCAGGTCCAAAGAACATTCTGAAGCATTTAAAAAGAATGGTGTAGATGCATATGAGGGTAGGATCTCAAAACAGTTAGAAATCAGCCATTGCACTGTCTGGAAAATTTAAAACAATGGCCAGTTCAAGATGTCGTAGCAAGTTCAGCCCAAAAGCAGACCAGAAGGTGAATAAAGAAGACTCCAACAACCCTAAAATGTCATCACAGGACCTACAGTTGGCTCTCGCCACAATTGATGCCAAAGTGCAGCATCTACCACCAGAAAGAAAGGGCAAGACTGCCAGAAAACATCTAGATAAAGAGCAGGACTTCTCAAACAATGTGCTTGGACAGAGGAATCCAAAGTTGAATTATTTGGACAGAGTAACAGAAGACATGTTTGCCACAAACATGTCATAGTTTGGGGCTGCTCTGCTGCAACAGGCCCTGGAGAGCTCTCCATCATAGAAACCACTAAGAAATCTTTATTGTAACAGAGGTGGCTTGTGAGATCATTTGTCTAAAATATATGGTGGAGGTAGATCACCATCACAAGGACCCAAAACTTTCTCTGAAATCCACCGAGGGATGGCTCAAAAGAAAGAAATGGAAAGTTCTGGAATGCCCAAATCAAAGCTCGGATCCTACTGCGAAGCTGTGGAGTGATTTGAACTGGGCTGTGCATGTAAGAAACGCCTCTGAATTCTGCCTGGAGGAATCAAAAATTCTCTACCAATCTCTGTAAGAGACTGGTATATGGTTATAGGAAATGTCTAATATATATATAATATATATATATATATATATATATATATATATATATTTATATATATATATTTTTTTAGATATTTGAGGAGTCTATGGTCTGGCATTCGTGAACATCTCCTCTAATTACGTTTTCAATAGGTTCTAAAAGTTAAATTATGAAATCACTTTATTGTCCTGTTAGCTGGATGAAGTGCCATGTTCATGTTATGCTAAGATCTTTTTCAGAAAGCTGATCCGTGTTGGCATCAATACGGTGTTTTACAGCATAGCACATAAACACAGCGTGCACTTCTCTGCCGAATTCAGGCCTTTACGAGCTGCTGCCACTCTCAAATGGCAAAAAGCCGCACTTTCTGAAGCCTTTCAGAACCGTACTTCTATTCCAGCCTTGCATTTGATGTTCCTGAATCAGAAAAAAAAAGTGTCTTGCTTAGAAGTAAAACATGCCCTGGCTGCGGATTCACAACAGATTAGTGTCAGATTCCTCACAAGAATGCATGCAAACAGTGAGGCCTGGCCTCTACGGTCCACACTAACTGTTTACAAGCTTTACAGACCAAACAGATAAATGAATGAGTTAATAAATAATTCACATTCTATGCTAAATGCACTACGGTCATCAGTTAGTGTGGCATCTAACCTTAATAACTGACCTCAATAAAACAGCAAAGTTGCAGGTTTCTATAATGCCAGTACTGCCCCCCCCCCCCCCCCCCCTGTGCCAGGGTGCTACTGTGTTGAATTTGAACAGGAGCTATGCCTTGGTTCGATCTCATTCTGTTTCTACTGCAAATGTCAAATTATGTTTCTGATCCACTAACTCAGTTTATCACTTTCAGTCTGAGATTGCAATAAAATGGATTGTCCTATGGCACTACTTTAGGGCTTATTAATGCCCTCAACTTACAGAAATAGGGTACACGTAACAAGCACTATATTCTACAAACGGTTTAATGAAGGACTCCCTAAGCTTTTTGTAGAGTTTACAAGTCAGCTGTATTTAAGAGCTACTAAAGACTGAAAGTGGAGACAGTGTGTATGGATATGGATGGAATTATACAGTTTCACTTGATCTTGATTTTTGAAAAATATAATGATATTCATCTTCTTATCAATAACATAATATCAGTATATCAGTAATATACACACAAGCTAAGAGCACGTGCTCCTTCATTGTTTCTTCCAATGTCAAGGGTATTAAATAGTTTTTTAGGAGTAACTGTCTCTACTGTCCAGGGAAGGCTTTCTTGGAGCATTGTTCCAAGACTGCATTCAGTGGCAATAGAATTAGTGAGGTCAGGATGTTGGATGATCACATTTATCACTTAGACAAAGAGCAGGACTTCTGGAGCAATGTGCTTTGGACAGATCAATCAAAGTTGTAATTTGGGGCACAGAAGACATGTTTGATGCAAACCAAACATAACATTAGAGCATAAGCACCTCAAACCAACGGTGAAGCATGGTGGTGGAAGTGTCATGGTTTGGGGCTGCTTTGCTGCAGCATGGCCTGGAGACAGGGCTTTTTGCAAAATATGAAACCATGAGGAGGGGGCCCATGCAACATTACAAAGACCCAAAATGTCCCAATAAACCCACCAAGGAATGAAAAAAATGGAAAGTTCTTGAATGGCTAAGTCAAATCTCATCCCCAAATCCAACATCCCACCTCATCCGCAACTCCCGAAGTCATCCCTAAAGTTGTGGATGGAGCACCATCATTCCAGAGAACAGTTCCACTGCTCCACGGCTCAGTGCTGGGGGCTTTGTATTCCTTTAGTTCACATCTGGCATTAGTGCCCTATGATTCACAGAACTGTTGAAAATGTGCACAATTTTATTCTTCATTATCAGAATGTATTCGTTACACACCTGTATATTTCCTTTGAGAGCTCCCTGGTCACTCCATTGACAGAACCACAGAGCCTTGGTGTTGTAGATGACCACTTATAGTTCTCAGCTCATGTCACAAACCTGAGTCAGTCATGCAGATGCAACATCAGGAGAATTTGACTGTCTGTCTAGAGAGGTCACTCAGTTGCTTGTTCAGTCTCTTGTCATTTCAAGACTTGACTACTACAGCTCTCTTCTAGCTGGCCTTCCAACGTGGGCCATCAGGTCCTTATGCAGCTTATCTAAAATGCAGCAGCATGACTCATCTTCAGTGTTCCTAAATTCAGTCATGTAACTCATCTAATGCCTCCCTTTCATTGGCTTCCTGTCGCTGCCCGCATCAGATTCAAAACCTTGATACCGGCCTACAAAGCCTTACTTGATGGCAATGGTCAAAACTTGATCTGTAACGAGAGCCCTTCAAGCATCAAATACAACTCAGCTTGAACCACCATCCCTCAAGAGGCAAGGAAGACAAGCTTCCAGACTCTTTTCTGTCCTGGCACCAAAATGGTGGAATGAACCTGAGTCACACGCTGCAAATGCAGACTGAAGACCCATCAAGCAAAGCACTTTGGATAAAATCATCTGCCAAATGCCTTAAATGTAAATGATCCAAACAAAATAAACAAACAACCTAAATGTCCTTTATTATTTTTGTTATTTATGCATCAGTATTATGCCTTCTCAGAACTTGACCACCATTTGACCAAAGAAATAGAGCAAACCTTTGCATTTTCCTCTATAACACACTAACTGGATCATTGAGTTCATTAGCCCCATTCTCTCTGATCAGTCAGACAGAGCAGTAAACATGCACTGGATGCTCCTTGGGCATTTAAAATTGGATTTAATTCAGCAGGAAATAATACTATTTTAGCTGTTTTCTGTGCTGGATAACTCACTTATGATGAGACAGGGTAAGTGTTGTAGTTTGTTTGATATGTGTATCATGTGTATCATGCTCCCAAAATGCGAATCCCAGGTAACAGTAATCCAACAGTAAACTGGTGAATTCAAAACGTAACATTTAATCAAACATATTACTGAAGCAGGGCAACCAGTGTCTACACAAAACAGTGTCTACTGTCCTTCCAAATAACAACTGACTAAACCAAAAATAAAACAGAAAACAACAATAACACAAATAAATGAAGATAATGTGTCTTTTCATGACAAAACATTATAAAGACGGTGTAAACATTACTGTAAACATTATTGACTATCATTTTCAAACAGTGCACAACAACACTATGAGTGCCACATGTGCCCTCTGCTAAATTAAACTACAGGTGTATGTGTATGTACAGTAAGAATATATATATTTCTGCAATTATATTAACATTTTAGTTATATGTTAGTGTTCAATACAAATTAATCAAAATAAAGTCAAGCCTAAAAATCCAAAGTAAAAGGGAAAAAAAATGAAATTGGGAAAAATAAAATGAATTTCACAGGGCCTCACACAATCTATTAATAGCATTTCTCTGCAGGGACTAGGCAAGCTGTGTGTGCATTTACACATCTGTGTCAGCAATGGGTGCAACTTAAAGTAGCTGAATGCATTAGATGGGGTGTCCACAAACTTTTGGACAGGCAGTGTAGCTGCACGAGTGATTTCTTCTCTAATCCTTGCTTATGCGTCCCTGTGCCTTAATAACAGCATTAATTCTGTCAGGTAAGGATTACACTTGTCTCTTGAGACTTCCTGTCCATATTAGTCCACTCGTCCGTGAACTGTGCACACATTTCTGCTAGAGTTTCTGTTAGTATGCCGTTTCAGCTGCTGTTCCAGATCGAGCACTGGGATGGTGGCGGAGGTATGGTGATTTTACGTAATAAACAGATGTTTAGATGTGGGTAGTTAGAGTATGTGGGAAGGGAACGAGGTGAGCCTTTGTATAACCCCAACACAACCTTCTGTTTCATTGATTTATATGTATGATTCCTCATGTTCATCATTTCATAAATATTCTTTGACCTTCTCGCAATTCATCATATCCTTCTGTCCGCTGGTGGCACATTTTGCCAAATGCACATAACCCAGCATTTCATGCACTGAAGACCATTTTGGAATTTATAATGAGCTTATGACAAATAATAATTCCATTGTACTATGGTTATGGTGAGGGGTAGGGAAAGGGTTAGCTTTAGATGGAGATGAAATTTCAGGTACTTAGAACTGTTAGAACGGCTTAGTGCTCCAAACGTTTCCTCTTCAAATAATTTCATTTCTGCATGTCTGGGTTGTGTCTGTAACCCAACATATGCCCTACACTAAAATTTATACTACATATTGTAAGACTCCTGATATTCTCTTGTAGTCTCATATGTAAAAAATCCTCTTGAAACCAATAAGGGTGTAAGAGAAGTATATGTGGTTGTGTATCACAACATTATGTTTTGTGATGCTGTATCAATTCTCAAAAAAAAGTATAGAATTTTACTACAACTATTAATACTATTATTGCTACTACTGCTTCTACTACTTATATTACTACTACTACTACTACTAGTACTAATCACACAGAATAATAATAATAATAATAATAATAATAATAATAATAATAATAATAATAATAATAATAATAATAAAACAATCAACATTTTTCTGCCAAACATTCTCTCTGCTTGTAGAGAAAGTAAATACAGGTAGAAGGTGCCATGTTCTGGACCAAAGCAGAAGCAGAGATGGTGATTGCTCATAGCTGTATTACCAGTTTAAACTATACCTGCAGAGCTGTTCAGCTCAAGTCTGCCCAGTACACCTGATTGTTGGGTAAGATAAAGATTGGGTAAGATCACCACAAACAAACCACTCCATTGTTTCTTTGGGACCTGACCGAGACAACCTCCTTCCAAGCGTCTTAGTCCGGTTGTTCTGCATCCAAGATCAATTACTGTATTCACACCTAACCAAACAAATGGCACCAAGGGTGAAAATGAGCCAGAGTCTGGTTTAACCACTCTAAATAGTGCAGGTGTGAAAACACTCTGTCAGTGTAGTGTAGTGTGAATGAAAAACAAACCTATATGAAATATATCCAGTCAAGTCAATGCAGTACTGAATAAGACAGAACGTATAAGGTATCAACATAGAGTTTACTCTTGTACTTATAATATACTCATCATCCTGGGCTGGAAGTGGGCAGAGAGAGTCACAATGATCAGAGATTTAGTACACTTGAAACACAATTCTGGTTACTGTTTTGGGGCCAGTGCAATTTTGCCCTTACAAATGCTTAAATAAGTGGAATACAGTGCAGCTTGTAGAAGTAATATCTTGTAAAGTGGTCCCTAATTAGGAAATTGGCTCAGTTTCCACACATCTGAAACTCAGACAAACTCTTGCTGTTTCTTTTTCATTTTTTTATTTTTTTTATTTCTGTAACTCAGTTGCTTTGGTGAGAAATCATTGCACATGAAATGGATTGTGGAAGAAAGAGGGTCTTGAAAAAGACTAATTAAGAAATCCCGGAAGAATATTAGCATTCCATTTTTCCCCTCCATTTCAAACACAGATAAGGGCAGTCCTGTGCCTATCGCAGTGGTAATGATTTTTCCAAGCCGCACAATTCAATCTTTTAACAAAACCGGAGCTCATTAGCCACAACACTACATTTAGAGGGCCATTAGCATGTTGGGTAGGGTGGGTGGGGGCTTGGGGCTGGTTGCATCTGTTGATTCTCTGTGAATGTGAGGAAAGGAGCAATGGAAAAAAGGC
This sequence comes from Acestrorhynchus altus, assembly GCA_034509495.1. Classification (NCBI taxonomy): domain Eukaryota; kingdom Metazoa; phylum Chordata; class Actinopteri; order Characiformes; family Acestrorhynchidae; genus Acestrorhynchus; species Acestrorhynchus altus. The sequence goes on from CM067521.1 coordinate 8,343,486, forward strand.
TCACTTGGTCATATAAATGAGGACGGTGACCCCATTACAGACATGACAGCCTGGCACTGCATCTCTGTAAATTTGATGTATGCTTCCCGCAAGTTCAGTTGAGCATAAATACAAGGGGATATCAAACAATTACTTGCATCATTAAATACAAGTTCTCTTATTATTGTACTCTGTGTGACCCCTATGAAAATGCTTATATAACAAACAGTTGATCTGGTGTATCTACTGCCTTTGACATGCGGTAAAGGACAAAGACTGGATGGAGAAGAGCAGGAGGGTGACGTGGTTCATTCTGCATGTAGCACAATTTGCGTCAACAGAGATAAAGGCTTTACTCTCAGATAACCCCTAAACTGTTTGCTTGTTTTGTTTTTGGACAAGTATGGAAGCTCTTTATTTGTTTATATATAAATAATTGATGGTGCATTTGGCATTTGTAATGCTTCATATATGGCAATATATATATATATATATATATATATATATATATATATATATATATATATATATATTAAATTCACCACTATATTTTCACTTTCCAATAAACATGTTTTTCAGAAGATGTTCTTAACTTTCAATGTATTCATGCAATTTTAGAGCATCTTATTGGTCTATTTATCCAGAATTATTTACACAGTGTCCAAAGCAGGTGAAGGGTTCAGACAACGGGAAAATTAAAAAGGACAAATATTCATACCCTTTGCTATGACTCTTGAAATTTAACTATCGGGGCATCCTATTTCTCTTGACTGTGTTTGAGATGTTTCTACACCTTGACTGAACTATGTGCTATTATCAATAGTAGTCATTAATTCAGTTGATTGGACACCATCCATTAGGGATGTAGTTTGTGCCACTTCTGGTGCCGGTTCCAAGCCCGGATAAATGGTGAGGGTTGCATCATGAAGGGCATCCAGCATAAAACTTGTGCCAAAACTATAATGCGGATCATAAATATGAAGATCCGCTGTGGCGACCCCTAAAGGGAGCAGCCGAAAGAAGAAGAAAAATTCAGTTGATTGGACATGATTTGGAAAAACACACCTGTCTATATAAAGTGTCACAGTTAACAGTGCATATCAGACCAAAAGCCAAAGCCATTATTCATAAACTGAAGAAGTTGGGAACAACCAGGACTCATCCTAGAGCTGGCTGTGGAATCGGGAGAGAGGTGACAAAGAACCCAGTGGTTACTCTGGCTGACCTCCAAAGATCCTGTCCATTGATGGCAGAAACCAATATGGGCTGAGGCAATATATCGATATTTATATTAATATCAGGACATAAACAGAGCAGGATATGGACTGCGGGATATATGAATATTTATATCTATATCAGGATATAAACAGCATAATATGGGCTGAGGTGATATATAGATATTTATATTGATATCAGCATATAAACAGTGAATGACATGGGCTGAGGGGCTATATCAATATTTTTATCAATATCCGGATATAAACAGACATTTTCTGCTCCGTCGTTCTGCTCTACTCCCTGCTTTCAGGTCCTCCCATACTCTGCTCCCCCTGTCCCCCAGTTGCCCTCTCACATACATGCTATGTAGGGGACAAAAGACTTATGAACAGGTGAAGAAATTTCAATATGTTTATATATAATAAAAAAGTCAAAACAATAATGCACAACATATATTGTCATTCGGATTTTTGTCCACAACACCCAGCCCTCTCTTCAGAACTCTCTAGAACTTTGTTTGCATGCATTTCTGAGTGATTATTGAAGTAGGTTTGGGGTCATTGTCCTGCTGGAAGACCAATGACCATGACCTGTTTTTTGACGCAAACCCAGCCTTCTGACATTGTGTCCTACACTGCAGCCCAAAATTCTTTGACAGTTTTCAGATTTTATGATGCCTTGCACGCAGTCGAGGTACCTAGTGCCAGAGGCAGCAAAACAACCCCAAAACAGAGACAATACTTCTGTTTTCCACAATTCTAAAGCTCTAAAGCAAATATTTCAAAACTCCACCTACTGGTTATTTTAACTGTCTGAAGCAATTGCATTTGTTTTGCCTTTGAACCTATATTTGACTGAATGTACTGTGTTCTTTTCTTTGTCAGCTTCAATTCTTCAATAATCAGTAGAATGAAGTGCTGTTTTACTTTAATCAGTTTTACTTTATCTGTCCACAAAACATTTTTGGCTCACCCATGTACGTTTTGGCAAACTGCAGTCAAGCTTGTAAACGTCTCTGTGTTAGCAGTGGGGTCCTCCTGGGTCTCCTGCCATAGCATTTCATTTTATTCAAATGCCAATGGATTGTTCACGCTGACACTAATGCACCCTAAGCCTGCAGGACAGCTCAAATTTCTTTGGAACTTGACTGGGGTTGCTTTTCCAAAATCCAGACCATCCTGTGTTGCAACCTTCCATCATTTTTTCTCTTCCGTCCACATCCAGGGAGATTAGCTACAGTGCCATGGGTTGTAAACTTCCTGATTGTTGCACACTGTTGGCAAAGGAACATCAAGATCTCTGAAGATGGACTTGTAACCTTGAGATTGTTGATATTTTTCCACAATGTTGTTTCTCAAGTCCACAGACATTTCTCTTCTCTCTCCTTTTTATCTGGTTTCAGGTGTGATTTTTATATTGCTCACACCTTATATTGTTACTTGCCACAGGTGAGTTTAAATGAGCATCATATAATTGAATCAATGTTATTTACCCACAATTTTGGAAATATGCCAATAATTTGGTGTTTTTGAATTTTGTGTGAAATTATTTCAGATTTGCCTTTCTTCCGCCTTTTTTTTCCAATTTGTTATTCCAATACACACAAAGGAAATAAACATGTGTTTAACAAAATGTGTAATTGCAATGCTGCATTTTCTGAGGGGAAAAAAATGGGGTGCCAACACTTTTGGCCATGACTGTATATACCAATCCAGTTTTTTTTTTCCTCAAATCAGCTTCTCTGAGGTTAAATGCAGAGCTTGCACACAGGGGAATTTTTTCCTCTGCATTTAAGGCATCCACACACAATGATACACACATATACACTAGTGAACTCACACACATGGGGCAGTGAACACACATGCCTGGAGCAGTGGGCAGTCCTATCTAAGGCACCCGGGGAGCAGTTTAGGGGTTAAGTGCCTTGCTCAAGGGCACGTCAGTCATGCCCTGACAGTTCAGGGATTGGAACCAGCAACGTTCCAGTCACAATGCTGGTTCCCTAATCACCAGGCCCCTTAAACTGAAGTTGTCATTGCCACCCAATATATTAGTATTTCATGTGGAATTTGTGAGAAATGTTGTCAAAGCTTTATAGGATGAAATAGTAAAACAAAAGAAACTGGTAATGTGGAGGTCTCTTACCTTTTTTTCCAGAGCAGTGTTTGTGCATGTGTGTGTGTGTGTGTGTGTGTGTGTGTGTTTCCAATTTACTCTGCTTCAGTCTGATTCTGTGACTCATTCCTGATTCGCAGTAATAAACCTTCTCCAACTACAATACATGTGCTTGATCAGTCTTCTGCTTCTCTAGTGGCTTCTCTAGATACAGTGTGGTTATATATATATATATTTATATATATATATATATATATATATATATATATATATATATATATATATATACATGCTGCTTGCACAGACTTCATCCAGAAAGCTCTCTTATAGGGGAGGAGCATCAAGCTGTAAATACATGTACATGTAATGGGATGGGTGGGTGGTGGTAATGGTGGTGCGGAAGGTGATGTGTGTGAGGTTTGAAGCAGTAAGAAACACAGCACTCTGGAGCCCCACAGGAGTGTGCTGTGTGTACACAAGGCGAGAGAGTGCTGCCGAGACTGCACCTACACTCCCGTTTCCATGGCAACCGTGTGGCATGAGCTATCAAAAAACACGGGCTCTAAATGTTGCGCTTTTGCTACCCTTCAACTCCAGAAACTGGATTACAGACACTCCAAAATAAAACAAAAAAACGGGTCAGGTGAACCCCCTCCGCCACTGCACCGATGGCATGCGCTCTCTATCACTAACCATGCATAAACGACCCCTACTAATGTGAGAATCATTCATTATGGGTATCCAGCATAGGCATCCAGCATGGGCGTCCAGCATGGGCATCCAGCATGGGCATCCAGCATGGGCATCCAGCATGAGCATCCAGCATGGGCGTTTTTCCTACAAAAAAACACAGCAACTGCAGCAAACTGTACACTCCCTTCCTGTCAGTAAAAAAAACTGTGCTATCTTGCCAAGAGCAACTTGATTTGCATAGTGTGATGGCGTGCTTCAGTGTCAATAGTGGTAATGTGATTTTGCAGAGATGTGGGCTACAAGCTCAGCCTGGGAAACAAGGAAGAGTCCAGAATTAGAGTTCAGCCAATATGCCACACACTCGAGGAAGTGACTTTCAGGAAGTCTGGACAAGTTTATCTATTTCAAATCCTGAAGGGTCTGTACCACAGCACATGCTTCAGTACCTCTCCCCCAACCACATTCTGCCATTGTAGTTAGCTAATGCTGTCATTGTAACCACTAGAGCTTAACAACAGAACAACAAATTTTTCACTTCTGTCAAAAAGCTTACTCACTGACTGTATGGCCTGCTATAGTGGTTGGGTGCAAAAGTGTTCTGAAGGCAGCTCTGCCTCTGAGGCAGATCAAATTTGGACGATTCATAGAATAACCAATAAAATGACCAATAAGCAGAGCTTTAGAAATGTTGAAAATAGAAGCATTCCACTTCCTGAAAGTCACTGCCTTAATTTTCCTGGTGGTTTTCTGAGAAACTTACACCATATAAAAATAGTTTGTTAAAAACAAGTAAAGCAAATATTTCTTCTGTTGTGCTGGTTCAATGAGTTAATAGTACCTGATGAGTTGGAGAGGCTATGGGACTGACTGGACAGGCCAGTAAACTTCCATGTGTAAAGAGGCAATAGTTAACAGGTAGGTGTGAATAGCTGTATCTTCAACAAACCTGCACATGGTTCTAGGTCTATGTTGCTGATGTTTCTTCCCAGAAGACTCAGAGAATGTGGATGAGTGCCAGCCACCTACAATGGCTGATTTCTCACATGCAGCCCTATTGTGTGCCTGGGATTATGGTAGCCTGTACAGCCCCTTCTGGAGCACAAAGGTATAGAGCCCCAAAACAGGTCTCTCCTGACCACAGACAAGCTTTGGTGGGAAGGTCAGCCAGAGAGGCATGTGCCATGGGTGGAGGACAAGCACTTCCCTGGGTCTAAATGGTTGCAATGGTCAGATGCCTAGGAAATGCCATCTGCTCTGGAGAGACTGCAGTGGTTGGAGAGACCAAAAAACTAGCATTGAGTCTTAAAAAAACTGTAATATCATTAACACCTGAACACCATTGCTTTATATGTGTGTTTATGTACATAATGTCACGTATCTGTCTTGTCCCTCTGGTCTCATCTTTGTTTTGTTTATCTCCCCTCCTGCTTCTGAGCACATGTCCTGTCTCCACCCATTCCCAACTGTCTGATTCGTAAACCCCGCCCCATCATTATCATGTTCCAGTCTTGTCTAATGTTCTACTGTGTATACAAGCCCCTTGTTCTCAGTCCGTCTTTGTCAGTCTTCTTGTCTACATGTCTAGTCTGGTCATCATGGTTATTGTTTATGTACTTTGTTCAATAAATCTTCAACCCAGCATGTACTTCCGCCTCCACCTACCTCTGTGAGTCTGCATACGTTACACATAAGCACAATGAAAATAATCATATATGTACTCCAGTTATTTTGTTCACTCATATGGGTATAACTAACTGTACTGTTGTCCTATAAAATAAAAATAATTAACAAAATAAATTAACTGCTAAATTTAGTTTTGATTGATTTGGCACATGTTGATACCTCATCATCATCTATATTAACAACAGTGAATTTTTTTTTTTTCATTGAGGGAACTGATGTTACCTCTACACTACACCAACCACAGTATTCTACTTCATAGAACAAAATACTCTATACTGGTCATTTTTGACCAAATGTATGCCCATTTGTTAGGTCACCTGAATTTCATGAATCACAATGAAAAGATCATCAGAATAGACCTGTCATGATAATGATTTTTGTTTAGATAGTATATTTTCTCAGAAATAATCACCGATTTCTACAACTGATACAATGATTATATAATAGTATAATAAAGCAAATAAAGGGAAATTACTTTAAAGGTCAATTAACTTTAATTAACCTGAGATCCACACTTTGCAGGCAGTTACATGCTGTTTTTTAAGTTTCATATCACAGGATTACAAGTGTAATTCACTTCCAGCTACTAACTCAGTTTAGAAAACAAGTAAAATTCACTAGTTTCCACCTGAATTACATGCCAATTTAAAATCAAAAGAAGCTGCCAGTGCATGTTTACTGCTCTGTCCACATTTACATGTGCAATCTGCAGGCTCCAACTAATAAGTGGGAGGTGTGTGTGTGTGTGTGTGTGTGTGTGTGTGTGTGTGTGAGGGGGGAGGGGATGATATCATTGACCCAGATATTAGGCTATAAATTAAAATGAGAAGGGAGGGGCTGTTAGCTCTTTTTCTTAGCTTTCACAGTGAGTAAATTTCTTAAAATTCAAAATAAAAAAATTGTGAATGGGGTAATATACTGATATATTCATAAATAATGAATATCATAAATGACATTCAGGATGTTTTTTTAATTTGATCTGGAGTAGGGCCAAGTATTTTGAAGAACTATTATAAATATTAAAATTAATTAATTTTTATTGTAAGCAAAAACAAAAATTCTAATTCAAAAATATAGTTATTTTTTTATTTTTTAAATTTAATTATTCAATTATTTTTCATCCCAAATGAGGCCATATTTGAGTAACTTAGGATGTGAAATTAACATAATCATGTGTCTCCTATGTTTTTGTATAATATAATAAAATAAAATAACAATCAATCTTGCTATTGATTTAAGTCTTAAGTCACAAATTACAATAATTATTGTGACACTCCTAAGCCAGAATATTCATGGTCACGACATTCATAGTGAATGTTTAGTTGCTTATTTGTGTATTTAACCATTTCCTAATATCAATATTGGAAATAATGTATTGTGGCATACTATTTAAAGTTCTGTCATAAGATTAATAATTAAATATGTTGTTAATTTATGGAACCAAAACAGAGACTAAAGCATGACTGAACCATCAGGCACTCTCCCACGGTGTTAGACTAGCAAGAATAAACTAGAATAAGGTTTCAAAGCTTCCTTCTGTAGAACGCCTAGAAAATTCCTCTGAATGCTCCCTTATCTAAATACCCTCTGAGACGACGGTTGTTAGTACACAAAGGTTTAATGTCTGAACATATTTATCACAAAGATTGCTGATAAGCCTGCTGCTGTTATGGAGGTATGGGAGAGAGCACAGGCGTGCTATACAGGTGCTCCATCTCCAGTTCCTTTTTTTTCCCCCCTCTTCTAGAAATCTGAAGCTAAATGTTCAGCTTTTTTCAGAGAACAGTCATGCAGATGGTCTGCTGATTCTCAGTGGTTAATGAAAGTACTTTAACAGAGGAAGGGCTTCAAGGAAGCATCAATAGCATCATAAACCACTGAAATGTGAGGTGAATTACATGGATTCTTTGGTTAAAACAGCACTTTAACCACATTAGGCAGCAACTGACCAGTCAGTTGATATTCTGGAAGGTGGGAAAGATGGACAACGCTTAGGCTTAGAGCTACTTTGACCAAGGTCCAAACTGTGATGGCTAAAGACTGGGGCAGAATCTCTCCTAAACATCAATCAGCTCTGTGGTGTGTTCCCAGTATGTAACGACTGGGTCAGAACATCTTCAAAACATCAGTCTTGTGGGCTGTTCCTGATAAGTAATCTCATAAATCTTACAGAAAAACACTGGTAATTACCATAGTTTTACAGACGATAAACAAATATATCTGTCTTTCTCACCAGGTATGTGTTGGTGTGTGTCTAGAGCTAATAAATAACTGAAAGAGCCAAACTTATCTATGATTAAACAAGGACCTGTGTGGCCACACCTGTAGCAGCCCACCAAGATTTTTCCCAATTCGGCTGATGGCTAGTCCACCCTTGGGACCAGGAAAACAAAGCACATTGCTCGTCTCACATTACAGTGGTTTCTAGTTTAGGACAAAAAGTGCTGCTACTAGTCTATAAATCTCTACTACTGGTCCCTAATGTACGACAGCATTTAACTTTCATGCTGCTTACAACTGAAACAAACCACCAGAAGATCTTAGATGTCCCAAATTTTTAAAATCCACGTTAAAAGCATTAATTGAGCTCTAAACCTGGAAACTTATTTTTACTGTGCTTGATTTATCTTTTAATCTTCTTCATTGTACAATTTTGTTACTGTCATTTATACATTTTTAGTGCAATCTTTCCATTTTGCTTCCCTTTGTTTAAATTCCATGTTCATTGTACATTTATTTTTTTTACATTTTATATTTCTTTGTATTTTTTATTTTATTTCTTTTTCATTTTAATTGATTTTATCTATTCTTCTCAAACCATTTCTGAGGTTCGAGGTATCTAATTTCTCTGTTTATGTAAATCACTCTGAATTTCCACTGCATATAAATAATAAACTGCTATACAAATATACCTGCCTTGCCTTGTCGAGTCCATACCTGGACGGGTCAGAACCCTTGTTATTGCTGTTTGGTGAATGTCCCCTTAAGATTCTGAATGCTTGTAATGGGAACATCACTCTCAGAATTCCCATTATTGTACAAACTGTTTTCAAATGAGGCCAGACTGTGTTGCTGTCTGGTATGTGTGCTGCATGTGATATTTATGAGGCAACATGACATTAAATATGTACGACTCACACAAGGACAGCAGGACAACTCTGTGTAAATGTTTTAGCCTGCATGAAATTATTTTTACATCCTCCATATGCTGAATGACATATGACGTGCTCCTATGGTAGTGCAGTGTTGCAGCTGAGAAAGGAAACATCTTTATTTATTGAACTCTTAGAATCCGAGATCTGCACTTTGTGGGCAGTTACTTGTTGTTTTCTAGGCTTCACAACTCAGGATTCAGACAAGATACACATCACAACATGCTACAAAATTATAAAATGTAATCCTATTATCATTGTTTGATCAATTTTCAGCTCGGAAAACATTCCAAAGAAGCCTTACAGTGCATGTTTACTGCTCTGTCCACTCCTGTACATACACCTGTTTGCAGACTCTGACTGATCAGTGAGAGGGGATGGGGCTAATTGCATCACTGTCCCAGATATCAGGTTACAAATGAAAAGTAGAAGTTTGCCTTCTTTCCTCGCTCATATTTCAGAATAAAAGTCCCAAGAAATAATAATACTGGTACATACATAAATAATAAAAATAATAACGCTCAGGTTATTATTATTTTTTGGTCTGGTACTATTTTGAACAACTTGTAAGAAATAAAAATTGTTATAAATCTAATGACGAAGATAATCTAATATCTTGACAATCTAATTTCTTTTCAAATAATTCATCAATGATTGCATTATTTTTTTTATTTTTATTTAATCTCAAATTATTATTGCAAAATTATTTCAGATCAATGTAATCATGTAATTGTCTTTTATGTAATAAGTGTACATCAAACTACAAAAATCATCCTGCAAAATTAGCCTAGGCTTCTAAAATTAAAATAGCACTTTTTTTGTTACCTAAATTGTGGTTTGGTAACAAATTGGTATATATTGGTAAATATTTCAATTTCTTTACGTAAATCATTAGAGTGGATGTTAAAAAACTCAACCCTGCTGTTTAAGTCAATGGCAGCAGCCAGGTGATCTAGGTCACTTTTAATCTTTCTAATACCCAGATTTCCCTGGATCCTGGGTTAATATTATTAAACAATACCTCTGCCCTTCAGATGACCATGAAAAACAAATGTTGATTAGTATGTGAAAAAAAAAACAAAAAAACCCAAAATAAACTTCTGGTCCAAAGTTGGCTTCCACCACACAGTCTCTCAGATAAACAGTGTCTGCTGTATGTTTTTCATGTCATCTTCAATAAGAATTTTTTTTTTCTGTTTGAATAGATTCCAGACTACTGAACAAAGACAAATGGCTTCATTAAGATAAACTGGTCCATTATCATTCTTATCCTTATTTTATATTTTAATTTAACTCTTCTGTTAATGGTAAAATGCTATTTGATGAACAGATCTTAAATTTGCAGAAACTTGAACAGAAGGTCAGTGTTATGCAGCGCTTGTGTGGGTATGTTCAGAGCTGCTTATTTTGGGATCAAACATTCGTTTATCTTGTGCAAAATGAAAGTCGCTGGTCTTTACCACAGAACAAACTGCCCTGTATATGCAAATGTAACTAGCTGTCATTTGAAATTTGTAAAAAAAAAAAATGTAGGTTATTTAGGTCAGGTTATTTTTTCAGAGTTGCATAGTTCTGCTGCTGCCTAAATGTGTTTGGTTTATTTCAAGAGCACTGGGAATGTTTGAGGAGTTCAGTTGGTTGATTATTGACAGTTGCTATATGATGGTTAAAGTACATACACTACTGGTCAAACGTTTTAGAACACCCAATATTGTCAGGACTCCTCGGGATATTGTCAGGACTTCAATCCTGTGGGGTCCTGAACATTGAAGAATAGGATGAAAGGAGGCTAAAAAGACATGCAGAGAAACAAACGAACAGCGATTAATTATAGAACTACAAAGTGCTCCTGTGAAGTGAAGCTGATAAAAATAAACAGTGAGTGTAGAAACAAGGAGGTGGTTATAATGTTGTGGTTGATTGTATACTACTAGTAAACAGTTATTGTGCTCTGATGTGATCTCTTGATTAACAACATGCCCCTGCATAATATTCCAGAACCCATATTGGACATTCTAAAACTTTTGACAGATAGTGTGCGTATATACTCCTCATTCTCAACGTTTTAGAACATTAGAAATGTTAGAAAGTTTGTTTGTTTTTTTTTTCATATTGAAAAGTGATATTTGAAATGTTTCACTCTTTAAGAGTAAAATAGTTCTATACAGAACCACGACAAAGACCCATTTATATGCTAAAATTTCTTTGCTTGGGAAAATTGTTATTTAAAAAGCAGAGTCTGCTGTAGACAACTGCTTATATAACCTTTAAAAATTGTTCAATTTATAACAGAAAAGGCTTCCACTATTGTTTTAAGATATAGAACTCTACTGTACAGCATTGGTCCTCAGACGGGTCCTCAGGGACCCTCAAATGGTCCAGATTTGTCCTCCAACCCGAATTCACAATACAACAAACAGAGCAAAAATCTGGCCCATCAAGTGGTCCCTGAGGACCACTTTGAGAACCACATCTATATAGAAGGCTGTTTGTTAAGAGTGTGGTGTATCCTCTTGTGGCACAGTGTGGGACAGAATGAGTGGACCTTTCCAAGCACATCATTGTGGTGTTTGAGTCCAGTGTTGACCCCTCCCCTTTCGCTGGTCAGGAAAAGAGTGCTGAGCTGCGGGAGGTTAACCCTGCCACATTCCAGGTAATGCGGTGTGGCACTCAACAGGCAGCCGGGCGGAAACCCCCTCAGCCTTCGGCGGGAGGGGTCCACTGGGACTGGGCCAGGCTATCTCTTCATTAGAATGACATAATCAGAACAAGCCCAGCATGAGGTGCACTGCAAGGCAATGTCACTGAGGGAAGGGAAGTCTCTGTGGGCTTTTCCCAAGATTCAGTGCGCTCCTACATACACACACACACACACACACACTGCACCCCCACACATAATGCATTGATGGTTTTGAAGTGATAATGCGCCATTTATAGCTCAGGCAAAAAAAAAAGCAAGCCATCACCGCATTAGCATTTCCTTGTCGGAATTACAGAAGCCGCGGTGGTCTAATCCTGGGTCCGTCTGGAAATAAAAATGCGTCTGTGACGAGAGCGCCTGGGTGTAATATCACAAACTCTTAAGACGCATTTATGCATCCGCCTTGCTGGTATTAGTGTTAGCACTAATACTTCTGCTTCTAAATGGATGCTAGTAGTGCTTACAAAGTGAATGGGTTCTCCTTGAGCACTTTACATGTGTGCTAAAGGGCATGATAACACGAGGGCATTGCTTAGAATGCAGAACGTTAAAACCATTCTCTTTTCATTTCCCTTTAATAATGCAACTGAAACACCAATGAAAATTTAAGGATCTAAGCATGGAGCTACTCCAATATTTATGATGTATCAGTGAAATCATGCAGTGGCTTGCTCTCAGTGAAACTATGCACACTCGCAGGCTCTTCCTTCAGATTACCTTTTAATCCCCTTCAAAACTTTTTTTTTTCTGTATTTCTGTGTATTTCAGGTGCAAGGGAACAAACAGCGCCGTTGTTTGGGGTATGAGCTATCTGCTCTGTGAATTATTAATGAGACTACTCTGGCAAAGAACTTACCAGGATGTACAGCAAACCCGTGCAAACACCATAAATCACACTAAGAAGAGAAAGTCTTATAAAGGATGACGTTCTTAATCATTTGGACACACTGAGAGGAACAGAATCTCAGAAAATCTGTGCTTTGCAGCTAATGTGATGCACTATATTAATATTATATTCATTGTTTGTCACTCATAGGGCACGGAGGTATTAACTCCACAGCTTTTACTGAACCAATTTGCTAGTGCCAGACCACCTATGCACAGGATAGTGATTAAATGGGACCAGTCCCTAAATCAAGACAAAGAACACCCTACATATTACACTCCCTGGTCACTTTATTTCAAACCTCTGCTCCTGTAGCTCCATCTCACAGTAAGAATTTCACATTCTACACAGGGGTTAGGACATTTTGGTTGGTTGTTTTATTTGGACTGCTGTCAATTATTCTTGAAATGTAAAATGTTTTAGACCTAATAAGGAAAACAGCATAATCGAATAATAAAATGATGTTATAATAAATAAAGTAGATATATTATCTATAAATAGATAATAATAATAATGCCAAATAATATAAATAATAAAAGAATAATAGAGCTGCAGAAGCAGGGTTGGTGAGCTATACTTTCAGGAATGGTCAGCTGCTGACCAAAAAGAGATTCTGAATATGTTTGTTCTGAATGGCTGAATATTTTGCACGGTGAACACTTTTAAACTAGAAGTGACACTGACGTAAACCCCCCCCCCAGTACCATCGCTATGCCTGAAACACTTGTTCCAATACCCCTCACACTACAATGTCAGTGTCACTGCTGTGCTGAGAATGATGCACCATCGAGTCAATAGTGTTCCTGTGGTCAGAAGCTGACCAATGATGAATGAGCTAGAAGGGGACTGACAGATTGTGCACCAGCAGATGGGACACAGTGTAATTGTACACAGAGGACCAATAAGGGTCTTAATTACAACTGTCGGTTATGGTACACCTACTGATTGACAGACTGTAGGGTCCTACTGAATCCCTTTTATTTTTTCACATATTTTACTTTACCTTTTAATTCCTTTTAGCTTCTTTTTTTATTATTATTTCATGTTATTTTATTGAATATATTTTTCCCCTTTAATGTTTATATGTTTCCCCTTTAAATATATATATATATATATATTATAATTGTAGCTATAAGTGCATTCTAGTGAGTCAAGCCAGTGCGGGGAACTCCAACATGTGTATTTCTAATACACTGGACAGTGTCCCTCTGTTACAATGACTTCTTCTTGCCTAACTGGGGCAAAGTGCTTATCAATGGAACTCTGCCTAGAGGGTCTGACTGTGGTCCAGGCTTTCTCAGAGCATGTGTAGGATCCTGAAGCAGCAGGCTGTGTGCTGGTATGCATTACAAAATCCTCAAACAGAGGCTGTGGAGATAAGGGCAGCCCTGCTAATGAAGAACCCACTGCTGCGATCTTTAATTCAACCAGCTGCTGCCGCTGCTTCATCAGAGCTTCTCTCTGATTAGATACGGCGATTCCCGGAGGTAGAAATCAACCTCAGGAAGGTCTGAGTGAGGTTAAGAAACAAGTCGACAGTTTAGTCGAGTAGAAGAGAAGAAAAAAATGTTGACTGCCAAGCATGGATAATTGATTTATAATGTGTAGTACCTTGCCAGTTGCCAGGGACGAGGAGTTGGTTCTTATTACCACCTCATGCTTTTTTGATCAGCAGTCAATAGATGAGCAATCCTGCATTACGTCAAAGCATTCATTAGCTCCAATCTCTGTGCTTTTTTTATAGTATAAGGAAGAGATGCATGATATATGGGTGATATATGCTTGATTGATGCATGATATATGGTTTGCTAATTGTTACCTGGCTTTTGCAATGATCGCAAATCACAAAAACTCTTATAACACAGTGGTTTCAGTAAGAGGGAGAGGGGCAAATAAAGTCTTCCACATATTCAGTTTAAATCTGCTCACATTTTTTCAAATTTCTAAATAAAAATCCAGAGGATAATACTGATACAAACATTAATAACAAAAATAATCCAAGAACACTCAGGGTGCCTTTTTTATTTTATCCAAACCACTATCAAGTGTTTTGACCAAATTATTATTGCAAATATCCTTGTTAATCGAATCATTACACATAATTCATCACGATTCTTGCATTTGCAGCTCAAAAACTGCTGATGATCAATTTCCAACAGGATTTCTAACATATAAACTGTTGTTTAGTTCTTATAAGCCACAAAAAAGTCAATTTTGCAAGTACATTTTTGATCGATATTTAAACTTGTTAACTATGTTAATTTGTATATCTCAGAGGAAGACAAATTGTGTCGCTCAGGATCTCCTCAAAAGAACAATTCTAGCAAAAAATATACATCAAACTATGAAAATGTCCCTCAAAATTAGCTTAACGTTCGAAAGGTTGAACACCTTTGATGAACTGACAATTGATCTTTATTTTAACAATATTGAGAGATGGAGGAACTAAACACATACAAATGAAGAAACGCTGTTTAACTAACAGGAATACAGTTTTCTTCTGAGGAAACATGTTGGACACTCCTATAGCTGGTATTTCCTGCATGCAGAATTATTTTACCTATACAGTGTTTATATAGTGCAGCCCCAAACCATGATACTTCCACCCCCATGTTTCACACAGGTTCAGTGTACTTTGACAGCAATTGTGGCAACAGCTACCTGTAGGTCCTGTGATGATATTTTAGGGTTTTTGGAGACTTCGTAATTAATCTTCTCTGCTCTGCTCTTGGGCTGAACTTGCTAGGACAGCTTGAACTGTTCACGTTGTCAGTTGTTTTTAATGTTTTCTACTTCCCTTCTCAGACTCATCTGCATCTGCCTACTTTCTGAAGGCTTCAAAGAGCTATCTGGATCTCTCCACTGTCGTCCCACTCAATTTAAAAAATCAAGAGGAAACACAAACTGAGGTTTAAAAAGATCTAATCATTTGCACCTGATTTTCCTTTTTAAGTCATAAATAAAATAAAAGTGGGGGTGTGCTAACTTTATCCTCACAAGATCATTTTGAAAGTTGTGTGTTTAGTTATATCACTTCCACATCTCAATATAGAGTGCATCCAGAGTGTATTCACAGCGCTTCACTTTTTGTACGTTTTCCTATGTTACAGCTTTATTCCAAGATGGATTCAATTCACTTTTCCTCTCAGAATTCTGCCCACTGGATGCACTGTAGTTAAAATGAAGGTCAAATGTCCACATGTTTAAATATGTTAAAAACATCAAAGGGATTTTTGGAGTGTCCTAACTTTTTCACACGACTGTATATTCAAATCACAATACGACATCATTCGGCTCAGCAAGTTTCTTTATTTTGAACTCGGAAAGGACAAAATCCATGATGATATTGAGCCTCAATTTGTTATCTTTTCCATTCGCTTCATAAAATATACGCAACACTGCAAAGTTAACCTTCATTTAAATCCCACACAGTCAATCTTCTGAGGAAGAGACCTCGCTAAACAACCACAAACAAATGCCCCTATATTCCATTCTGATTCAATGGTACTGTCGAAGTGTGCGGCATGATGTATGAGACTGTGGCTAATATGTAAAGTGCTATTAATCTCTTTTTGTCCTGTCTCAGGAAAGGTCAGAATTTGCAAATATGAGTCTCTTGTTGTTGAAGTGGGGAATCCAAGGTTAAATGAAAGGCACTGGCATTCGGCAGCACACAGTGATGTGCGCTGTTTGTGTACTACTGATTTCTGCAAATCTGCAAACCAGTTAATGAACACTTCAGCAAGCAAAACATGCCGCCTATGGCAAGGAAATCCCATGATATTGTTTTTAGGAAACTGAGAAGGTAAATAAGCAACTCCTAAATTAGTCATGATTCACTTCAGCTGCTACCTCTACTAAAATTAATGATAACAAATATATGGTAGTAATTTTTTTGTGAATAATATTGTATTAGGTTGTTTTTTCTCAGCTTGGACTTTGGTGTCCACGTGACGTGTCTTCAGCTCATTCCAATCCACTAGGTACTGTACATACTGTCCGATGAGTATGCACCACTTACAAGTGTTTATCTGAGCATCTATTTCCCACAGTCACAGCTAACAAAACTAAACTCAGAAAGTGAAAACTGAAGCAGGGGATTAGACACTGGATCTTGGCAAAAGAAGGCATAAAATTGCTCCCACGCTGCCCTTAAAATAGGCTCTTAGAGACTACTTTAGTGTAATGTACATCTCACAGACCACTTAAAGACTTTTTTATCTTAACCTAAACTCAAAGGCTGGTGGGATGAGCTGGGGAGCTGCATGTCTGCCAACCATGTCTCATCGTGTATCCAGGCTAGAGGCCCAACAAGGTACTAGACTCTCCTTTCAATTGCAATTGAATTCCATTGTTTTCCCCAATAAACTTACCCTTGCACTCACTCATCATTACATTCACACATAGAACGTCTCAAAGGGCAACTATTTTGAATATAAACGAGGGACATGGACTTCTCTCATTGTTTACTTTGGGGGGCTTAGTTGTATATAGGCCTGGTTATCTTCCGCTGTTGATTTTAGGTTTGAATATGAATATATTGCAATCACCAAGAGGGTGAATCAATTAATATGGATTGCTATTATAATTTACAGAAAAGAAATAATAAATCCGTTTCATTTTTGACTGCATGAACTAAATAAATAAATACATTTTAAATGCACCATGCATGTGTTAGTATGTTTAGAGGAATTCCTGTGATTGGGCAATACATTTCAGGTCAGATTTATCTTATCTGAACACTAAAGAGGAATAAGAAACAAGGTAATGCAGTCGATGCATAACATAAACTCTGCCAGTCATACCTAGTGCTTAAATGTCCTGACACGTCATATGTTGTCGTGACAAATTATGTCCAATGACCGTCATGAAAGATACTGTAATGTCTGATGCCATTATTTTAACACGTGACATATACTCTTATGACATTGAACACAGTCGCATCTTGACTCGTATTGTAAACAAAACTCTTTTATGCTACAGGACATACCTTGCAAATCACATGTCTTAGGGTTTATTTATATTACAGATTAATATTTATCCAAACACCCAAACTGATCAGGGATCTACTGGTTCCTGGTGTAGCAGCTCCATTCTCTACAAGTCTCCTCTGAATGCTCCCTTATCTAAATACCCTCCAAGGCACTGGTTGTTAGTACACCAGTGTTTAGTGTCTACTCATATTTATCACAAGGCTTCCTGATAAGCCTGCTGCTGTCATAACTATGCAACGTACAAATTAGGATCATAGTGTTTACTGAATAATTTATAGTAGTTAGTGAATAATAAGTCTTAATATTAATAATTGAATAATGCCTGCAGTTTAACCTAATTACCATAATTCATCATCACTTTAGAGTATTGTGCTTGTGTGGCAAAAACGAGGAAGTGTTTAGTGGTGTTTGGACTTTCTCAGATGAGGAAGAGGTGTCTAGAAATGTAAGGAACCCCTCTAGTGAAGCCCTTAGTAGGTTCAGTGTATCCAGTTAGGTGGTGCTTGGTCATTTTAAACAAGCAAGTAAAAAAGATCTGAATACTGAGACCACAAGGGTAATAATCAACTGTGTGTGTGCGATTTGTTTGCCGTGGCAAGACTTTCATATCGCAATAAAGGTCAATGTCAGCTGCTGAGACAAACAAAGAGATTCTAGACTGCAAATCTGGCCAGTGGGTCCCATTTTTCTCCACCCTCAGGCTATACCACGGGACGCTATTGATTCTGAGATTTGACAGTTGCATTGAAAGTTTACATGAGGACCACTGATTTAAAAGCTCCAATTTCCCTAGACAAACTCCAAGCACTGAAGTGCCTGCTATCAGTCTCAGAAACTCTTAGAAGCAGCAGTTTGATGTTCATTAATCAAAACACATGGAGTAAGGAATGGCACAGTAGCAAAAAAAAAAAAATAGCCCAGCCTTCTAAACTACATAATTGGGTCTAGGGTTGAAACTGTGCAATTCACCAATTGGGGGCCTAGTAAGTATAAGAGCCCAGCTGCGATCTATTAAAACGTGGCACTGACCGGCTGAATATCACATCAGGGTCCCCAGCTGGGACGTGCCATGTCATCCTGCTACAGCTGGACTGCCTTTCACAACTGATTTATCAGTGTTAAGCATGGAGAGAGAGATTCTGTGGCTCAAAGCAGGCAGTAAGTCTGACAGTAAGTGATAAGTTGATAAGCCACGTTCACTTTTACTACAATATGCATTAAATGATTGAAGTTCTTTAGAGACCGAAAATACAGTGAGTTATGTGAAGAACCTTTTATTTAAGATCAGTAAAGAACAGGCTATTGTTAGTTCTACTGCTGCTGCGACTTGTACTTTTATCAATGGCACAGTTAATTCTGTTACTGCTTCTATTACTGCTGCCATCATTTCTACTGCTATGACTAAGAACATGATCTCTCATAGAAACATCCATGTATATTGATAGTTTTAATCCAGTCGTTTTTTTTTTTTCACCCACTCACTGGTGGCATTGTAGAACAAAACACACACACACACACACACACACACAAACACACAGACACACGCACGCCCACACACACAAACAATAAGAAGAATTTACATAACTGAGAGATAATGTCAAAGTTAAAAAAAAAAAAATAATGGAGAAACAATAAACAATATTTCTTCATTACACAAAGTTTAAGATTATGTTTAGAATAAGGATTAAGATTAGGTTTATTTGTTTGTTTATTTTAGGTATAGATTGCTGTGTAGTTTAAGGTGTAGGTTAAGATTAGTTTTAGGTGTAGATTAAGGTTTAAGAGTAGGTTTAAATGTGGATTAAGGTGTAGATTGAAGTGTAGATTAAGATTAGGTTAAACATTTAAATATGGTCTCAGTGAGGTTTCAGCATGACATGATTTTTAGTGCTGGACAGGCTGGTGGGCTGGTTGGGTTTTCTTAAAACTGCTGGTTTTTTGGTGATTTTCAGCTCGGCAGTCTCAAGAGTTACTCAGAATGGTGTAATAAAGAAAAGATATTGAGTGAGTGGCATTGATGCCAATAGAAGCGTCTTGCTGACAAGAGAGGTCAACAGAGAATGCCTGAAGTGGTTTGAGGTAACATTAAGGCTATTGTATTGGCAACTCAAATGACAGAAAAACATCATACACTGCACATCCATCACTGCTTCTCACACCCTGTTTGAGTACTGTAGCTGACCATGAACATCCCTCCATTGCCACAATTTACCCTCTACTTTCAGCCCAATAATACACCATATCACAAAGTCCTCTCAAAATGGTTCCACGAACATGACAATCCAATCAATGTTCTTCACTGGCCTTCATAGGTTGGATCTGAATGCAACCTTTGGCAACCTTCGATTTAAAACATTCAAGAGCTTGTTTGATGCAATCATGTTACCATGGAGCAGAATCTCCAAAAAAAAAAACATCCAAAGGAATGTTTTCAAAATCTTGTGTGAATCCATGCCTGAAGAACTGAGGCTGTTTTTAGAGCACAAAAGATGACCTATACAGTATTTGTATAGTGTTCCTAATAAAATGCTCAGTGAGTGTTGTCTATTTCCAGCCTTTTCTGTGGTTTCACCATTTGGAACTTGGAAAGCAATATTTTGTGGCTCAAACCAGACAAGCAGAAAACATTTAAAGCTAAAGCTTAAATTGAAGCAGCTTGCGTGAAAACGGAAACAGTTTTTCATACCATGTGGCTTTTACGCTCTAAGGTTGAATGTATTCAGTTTTTTATGTGGATCACTGCAGGAATGAGCACAATTATGCTGCTTGGATCTTGACTGTAGTTCAGTGTTCTGTATAAAAAGTGATAAAAAAAAGGATAATTTCACCACTCAACTCACCCTGTACCACACAATCTCCCGCAATCTGCCATCGGTCTTGAAGTTGCACTTCAGCGTCACCGTCTCTCCGACAACAACAGGTGGTAGAGGCTCTATTGTCACTGTCAAATACCCTGCAGGGCAAAAAAAAAGACAATTACCGCAGTGTTCAGCCAGTTTTCTGGACAAATATTAAGTCAATTGCTGGGCTAAATTATGCTTCCACATGGTGGGTGGGTGGGTGGATGAAGATGGCCAATGTAATTTTTTTTTTTTTTTCTGTTAGCTTCTGTTAGCTCCACTTAACTATGTCTTACCTGATATTGCCAAATGTACACAGACTTAGACTTAGTAAAGATAATCAGTAAAACACAGCTGGCCTTTTAAACCAAGTACAAATATTCCAAAATTTGATATACAAGGTTTTGTTCTGACAGCAATTATATAGAATTTCAATGCTACCATTATTGCTGGATGCACTGCGTTAATTTCAGCTGCAGCTGCTCAAGGAGGACTCTCACCACCGACTTCTATAACTCAACCCTTGCTGGCTCAGCAGGAGACACACAAACACAAAGACTTGATTTCAGTGGGGAAACAGGTGATCTGGTACCTTCATATTATATTATATATATATATATATAGCTTTTATACTACCTTCACACTGCATTTATATATATATATATATATATATATATATATATATATATATATATATATATATTTGCAACATTTATACTACATTTCTTCATTGTCAGCATTGTCAGTCTAACTTTAGGAACAACAACTGAGTTTTGGAGTTTGCACTTGTTTCAAAACCTTGCATCAGTTTTCATGTGCTATTGAAAAGTGCAATGATGAAAATATGCACACTATGAAATCCAAATACAGCATTGTACCTCTGTATGGCTGAAGTGATTTGGATTTGCAGGTATGTATTTCAGTGTAATTGCTGTCAGTGCTCTGCTCATTGCAAGAACTCAGAACATGAACAGGGTTTGGCTTCATGCAAGGATTTGTTCACATTAAAATGTGTTGAGTTCTGGAAGACAACACACAAAAACAATAACATCTTAGTGAGATTATATTAGCTTATATTGTGTTAGAGCACAGAAATTGCCATTTTTGCCTTTGGGCACAACTTCCACAAGGCGATTAAGAATTGCTCCCTAGCGCCACCAGCTGGAATAAAAAAATATATACACAGTGGGGCTCATTTTATTTACAAGGCCATGTATTCCTGTTTACATTGTTTTATGTACTTAAGCCTTCACAAATGCCTTTAGGCAGTGTATGATTGATGCCGTTTCAATGGTGGTAAATCGGGGGGAGAGAAATAATGTCCATCTATCTTTGATTGAATGTTCTGCTGATTTATTTCAGGTTCTGTCAATGTCAACGCCTTCGGTTGAGACCAAAAACTAATCTGCGAATGCAAATATGAATGTAAATGCGCTGTGCTTGGCAATCGTCACCCTGGAACATTCCTCATATGTACAGTAATGAGTTCTCGGTCGAAAGCATCTTTGAAATCATTTTCTCTGTATATTAACTTCTAGACGTATGGTTCTTGTTCTATAAAAAAAGAAGACAATATAAGAAATAGGAAGAGACATTTGCTTCATTAATTAGAGTAAACATTGGACACTTTGCCATCTGTTCCATTACCCCTCCAAGTTAGCTAAGTTGTGAGGTCTCCACCCTATGAATAAAACCATGCTTCAGCCCACTTCTGATTAGCTTCCACTACAGTGAACAAATAGGCACCACAGTTGTACATCCACATGTCCGATGACCCGTATTTGATCTCTGGCATGCAGTGTGCTATATGAAGTGTTTTCCTTGAATCTGTCTCTTCCAGTTTGAGCTGAACAATGATTCACAATAATAACACTCCACTACTGTATGCTGTAATTAATCATTTCTCTATTATGGCACAAACACAAAGTGTGAATGTCATTGCCTATAGTCACACAGTCATACTGCAAACAAATGACATGTTTCTGGATCAGCCTAAATGACTAATTTGAGTGTGTTGAACTTTGCTGGCTTGTTGTTTAGGATAGTGCAATTCTATCGGTTTCTTACAGAGTTAATGACTGTAATTACAAAAGCTTGTTCCAATTTCCTGCCATGGCACATTTGTCAAAATGTTGAGATGCAGGGCGAGGCTGAACGAATAAAAGCCATTCAGCTTATTAGGGATAAAACGAGGGATGCCCCATAGTGCTGAGCAACACGTTGTCTACATCGGCATTTCCAGTGGTGCAGGCAGTAGCGTGGGTCCACAATCAGAGACCACTGATGAAAGAACTTGCCTTTTACATTCTTTTGTACTTTGTATAGTCAGAACTTCTTAATCCGCATTCAAGGAGATAGTTGCTATTTTGCAGCCCATTTATGACCAAGTTGAAAGCAGCACAGCACTGCCACCTGTTTCGCCCACAGGCACAACAACCAATGAAAAACATGTCTCTCCAAAATGGCAGCTTCACAGGAGAAGGCAAAATTTTCCATTGCAATATATTTTATTAGAAATTGAACAATCAGCATATCAACTGATGAAAAGTAGTATCTTAACCTTTTAAAGCAGTAATTAAGCAGTAATTAAGCAGTAATTAATTCATCTCCTTGTATGGTTCATCCCAGTCAGGCTCACAGTGGTTCAGAGTTTATTTTCAGATTTAATTAAATAAAAAGTGTTAATATTCTTAAAATATCGGATACTGAAAATGTTGACACCTCCCCTCAGCCCCCAACTAAAATAAATAACTAAATGTGCAAACTCCTGTAGCATATGTATAAAAATCAGGTTAAATTCTTCCATTTATTGTCTCATTTTTTTTATATCTAACTAGACAGCACATATGAACATGACTAAATTATATAAAGCTATAAGTGGTGTAAATTGCCAGCCAGAGGAACAGGTTTCATGTCTTAATATTTTTAGTTTCATTGGTTTCAAGATGACAAGAGGGCTACACGGATGACGCACTGGGGGGGCGACCTTCCACATACCGTATTTTGAATATTCTTAATTTTGTCTTTTCACGTGTGTTTTCTCTTTCTTTTTCTGATATTGTTGACGTTGTTGGTAATTTAACCGCAGATCAGTTACTAAAGTTTAATCATAACAGTGTGGAATACAGTTTTACTGCCGCAGTAATATTTTATTGCCGATAACACTATTGCTCTGCCATATACTGGTGGGCCGAACAGTACATACCCCCAGATGCTCTATCCATCTATGGAGCTATTATCCACCTTGCAGCAGACACCTGAGGAAAGAAAGATGGCCATAAGTGCTTCTGACCATCTAACAGGGTCAAAGTCTAATTTGATTACCCAGCACCTCTTTATTCCATTTACAGAATTGACTCATTTTGCTGCATCTCCACACCTACACTTAAAAGTTTAGAGCTTTTACACAACTGAAGGTAGATGTGAAAAATCTAATGAGGAAAATCTCCTGCCATATGTGCAAGCTAACACCTTCAGAATTGTGAATTAATAAGAAAGCAGCACCGATATATTACAAGCCTTTCTGGTAAATATGAATGGATTTTTGATTTCTAGTCTGGTCCAATTTTATAGTTCTAATTATTCCACCACATTTAAACCTCCTTAAAGTGCACAGCTCTTTTTACCACACACACAGAATAATATTAACAAAACAGTAGGTAATTTCCAGATAGTCTTTTCCATTCCCTTACAATCTGTTCTTTTGCCTGAAGGGATGAGTGAATTTAATTGCCACCTACTGGCTATGTAAAACTCAAGCAGCTGTAGAGAACATTTGATGAAAGTATTAACCAGAACAGGGATTTCCACAATTAATGTGTATCTAAAGTTAGAAGTATGCAGCTTAAATCTCACTGAGTGCATTATTCCTACGAGCATTCACTTCTGTAGTATCATAGTTAATATACACAGATCTTCAGAAATCCATAAATTGAGAGTTTTGGAATTACATTTAATTAAAGCATTAACATACCTTCTGAAACCAAATCAAATCACTGCAACAAATTTGAACTTAGCTGGAGAGCTGTTTGCTACAGTTTGCAATAGTACTTCAACTCAGATCCACTCAATTTCACTCTGTGATAGCAGTTCAGCACCATGGTGAGCTTTGCTTTCAGTGCAGTATAGTGCTGTTACTTTTTACAGTATACATTTCCTCAGTTTGGATGTAGAGCTGCAGTGAAAACATACAGACTGAGCAGCTCTCTGTCATATGAATGGACCATTGGATAAAACAGTTACAGAGCAATAAGCCGTCACAGCTACATATGTACAGCACAACACTCTGGAAAAAGACAAATCTTCCAGCATGCTGACCCAGAGATGTTATAAATTTGGTTGGAATATGCAGGGGAGTTCTCCTAATGCGCAGCATGGCATCTTTTTACATTTATAAGTCTCTCTTTCAACAAAAAGAGCCAATCAGCTTGCTGGTGGAGTAGGGTCCACACTGTGTCAACATAAAAGTCACTATTTCTATACAATTCACATAACAATTAAGCACTAATGCAAAATTAGTTCAATCTGAACAATCTCACATTTTAGTCTTTATTTTACTTTTTGTTGAAATGCAATTTTTATAAATGGCAAATATATAAAACAACCTCTTACATAGTTGATAGCTACATAACAGTTATTTGGAAATGATTAATCGCTTGATTATTTAACTATCAATAGTGTTGTTTGTTGCATCCCTAGTCCTGTGGTAAAACTGCATTATTCACCTTTCCACGTAAGACACTAGTGTCTGAAATGTGCGTAAAGCTATCTTTCGCCAGGAAAATCACAGTTTTGTGATTTTCCTGGTGAACCACACCTCAGCTCACTCCTTAATTACTAGGATTAGTAGGAGTTCAGAGCAGGGAAATCAGCAAACTGTGCTGGACTCCAACCCTCAACTTTCCTCCCCGGGTCTAAATTAACTGCTGCCCACACATTCGTCACTGTTGTCCACAGACCTCCTATAGTGATTAGATTTTTATTCTCCACACATTTCTGAGCCCCACCTGATGTTAATGTTCCTTTCTCACTCTTCACCTCATTCTTTAACCTTTCAAATCCTAAGTTAATTTACTTTTTTTTTTTTTTTCTTAATTTGCTTATTTTCCTTATAAGGACTAAAAACAATATCAGTATATCGCAGAAGTCCTGTTGGAAATTGATCATCCAGAGTGTTTTTGAGCTGCAAATTCAATAATTGTGATGATTTATTTGCAGAGTAGACTGACAAGGATATTTATGATAACAATTTCTTCAAAATACTTGACAGCAGCCCAAATAATAAAAAAGCCCCTCCTTTCTCAAATTCCTCTATAACCCAATATCAGGGTCACTGACATCATTAGTTCACCCTCTCTTGCTGATCAGTCAAAGCCCACATGCAGGTTAAGCATGTACACATGGACGTGGCAATACACATGCATTTGAAGCTCCTTTGGCATTTAAACTAGGATTTAAGTGAGTTTTTCTGAGCTGGATTACTCTGATAACTCATCACACAATAATGAGACAGAATGGTTAGATAGCACTTTGTAGTTTGTTATGATGTGTGTATCATGACTGTAGGTTACTCTAATCCTGAGTTATTAAGCCTAGTAAACAGTATTTAATTGCCCGCAATGTGCTGATCTTGGATTCTAAGATAAAATACTGTTTTCTTTTTTATATTTTTCTTGGGGCAGATAAAATGGTTTTCTGATGTTCTCCACCAAAGGACATCTGAAAATACATCAGTCAAAACAACTGCAAACCACCAGCAAATATACATCTCAGCAACACACTCAAATCAGATCACTTACACTGAAATATGTAAATAGACTGTAAGGTGACACCCCCCCCACCCCACCCCCTCCACAGGACCAACAAAGAACTTAGTCCAGCAGTGACACTGTGGGTTTAAACCCTCCATTAGAAATGTTGTATTTGATCCACTCATGCAAGTGCAACACACACTAACACACCACCACCACCATGTCAGTGGAACTGCAGGGCTGAGAATGACACATCACCCACATAATACCTGCTCTGTGATGATACTGTGAGATGCTGACCATTGAAGAACAGGGTGGGGGAAAACAAAGTATGCAGAGAATGTCCCCACCCTGTAGGGGGATAGCATATATACAATTTTGGACCAATTGTGTAAAAGTAAATCTGAAATACTATCCTTTGTCTAATCAGAATTACATGTCAGTTTTCGGAAGAGCCCATAGTGTCCCAATAGCATTCTCATTGCTTACCCAGCTCAAGGTGTCTTTCTGGATTCAAAGGCAAAATCCGGTGTGGGACTCATAAATAGCTTTAATGGAAAGATGAATAAATGACAATGATTATATTTAAAGTATACTGAAAGTATACTACTGTGATATATTCATTGTTTAAATCACAGGAAATGATAAACTGCACAGAAATTACTGAAGTGTATGGAATTCTGTGCTCTTACATTAATTACGTTCCTCATTAATTCCAATGTTGTCACCTTAAGGCTGTGAATTTCATGAGGTTTAATCAATATTTAAAGATTATTTTAAAGTAAAAGGCATCAGTGAATGTTTCAAGTGTTTATGAAATATTTACACAGACATTCAGTGTAAATGAGCTTAACTGGATCAGCAGCAATATATGATTAAAAAGGACTGTGGGATTTTAAGTGCAGTATTATGTAACATTAATAATCAAGGTTATACATCAGATTGAACATTGCTTTAATATGAAGAAACAATGTTGATAACGTCTATTAAAATTTAGTTAACCTCCTTTCAGTAAGATAATACACTATATGTGAGCTATAAAGTACCGTATTGGGTATATGATTTAACAAGTATTGTCATGATCTGCAGGGCTTAGAGGCAGGAGGGGATATAAATGTGAGTACTGACTTTTATTAAGTAAACCAAAACAGAAGAAAATCAAGGGGAAGTGGAAGCACAGACAAACTGTGCCGACACACAGTGAACTGACATGGAGAAACAGTGACGTCAATCTCAAAAACAGCACAGTTTTTTGAAGCACAGTGTTTTGACAAATTTGAAGTTTGTAATAAAATGAAAGTCATGTGACTGTTCTGAAAAAAGGTTGCACAAGAATTCACATGTTTTCATTTCAGTGTGCGACTTTTTCCATTTTTTCATTGTTTATTTATTTCAACAAGAGAAATTAAATAGCATTTCACAAGTGCCTATGGTTTTATTTCAATTATCTATTTATTGCTCACTCTCTGGTGTGGGGATGTTTCATATCACTATCATGCAAACACTTCTTTGAACTGTCTAACCAATGACTGGCCTATAGATGCCATTATGATGTGATGATTGAAACTCTTTGCAAGATTGATTCTCTTTCCAATTCATGCCATTTTTATTTGCTTCAATCATTTGCTTAGAAGTCCCACTTTTACCATCACTGCACAGGACACCACACAAAGACAAGCTGAAACACAGAGAGTATAAACACACAGACAAACCAGGCACACCTAGGGAGGATAACGAGAGGGCAGGGTTACAAAGCAGCACAGGTGGGAACACTAACTACAAGGCGGGGCTATGACAAAGACAAGAGCTGTTCCTTAATATGCTTTCATGTGTGTGCTGCCATCCTCATGTTCTTTCCAAAGGTCATCTTCCACTGCCCAAGTTACATTCCAATACTCAAGAGCATTCAAAGTCCCCAGCTGTTTTCTTGTAACACGCCAAAAACCACAGATGCATTGATTGGTGATTTGCCAGCAAGAAAGTGGGGCCGTCACCCTCTCAGCAGGCCACTGGGATTTTTCCTGGTTCTCCTGATGGACAGTCCATCACTGCTCGTACTCCCTCCTGTGGTAGCATTAGTAAAGCTGGACACAGCATATCTCAACAGTCCTCCATCCTTGTGTTCTGGTGATTTTGTTCTCGCAAGGTAACTTAACATTCTTGGTTCTTAGAAACACCCAAGGACTAAAACATAACAGAGGCATGTGCAAGACCGCACATTGCAGAGCAAAGCTAAAAAACACAAACACAGACCACAAAGGAGAGACAGAAGGGCAGGACAGGGTACACATTACACATATATATTTACGCTGGGTTGTAGATGGCAATAAAATAAATGTAACTGATTGAAGCCGGAAAAAAGAAGTAGGGGGATAAAAAAAACAGCCCACAAATTGATAAAAAAAATAATTGCCCATTACGTAAATGGTCACAACCATTACAATTATTTATTATAAATGGTCACAATTGTTTAACCTTTAGAACCCTAGGTGCTGTTATTTTCAGGAGATTCTAGGCTACTCAACTTTGGCGTCATTTGAGATATTTGTATGAAATATATTACCCTGACCATATTTTGATTAAAAATTTATATGCACCTACATTTTTTCTTTAGCTTATGAGAACTAAAAACATTATATCCTGGGTTACAAATTGGGTTGAAATTGAGTTTTTAAGCTGAAAATGCAATAATATTGATGAGTCACTTGTACTCATGGACATTAGTCCAAAAAAAATACAGAACAAGGTGAACATCCATCATCATTTTGGGATTTATGTATGTACCAGTATTATATCTTCTCAGTAATTGTATTCTAAAACTTGAATACTGTGTGAACAGAAAAAAGAGAACCAACAGACCCAACCAGTCACAGTCAGAGTTGTCAGAGTCTGCATGTAGGATGATGTAAACATGGACAGAGCAGTACACACACTGCTATGTGCTTTGTGAATGGCTGCTATGACATTTAAACTGGGATTTAATTCAAGTAGAATTTGGCACGATTTTAGATGTAGTTCGATCTGGATTACTCACTGATTTTTCATCACACAATGATGAGCCAACCATAGTTAGAAAGGGTAAGCCTTGCAGTTTGTAGGTGATATGAAGCTTAGAAAACAGCATGTAACTGGCCTCAAAATTCTGATCTATAAATGTCTTAAGTAATAAAATACAGCAGTTTTTTTTTTTTTGGTCAGGTGTTCATATCCTACAGTGAATGTTTCCATTGCTTAGAGAGCTCTTTTGCATGGACCTACATGTCAATGATAATTCATGAATGAACTATATACCTCACTTACAGAGGTATAGAGGTATATGCATGTCTTACACATTCCTCTTCCTTATGAGAGCCAACAGTCTTATAGATGTTTCCTCCAAACAGAGGTTAGTGTAGAATCATATATAAGTAATCAGTCTACAAATCTTATCATCGCAACAGCAGGGCATATGTTGTGCAGGTACAGCCAGTCCTGTGCATTCTAATGACCATTCTTTGCTACAGTCTCAATCAAAGCCTTGTCAAGCAACACAGCCCCATTGCTGGCCAGGGTGAGGTTCTTGAAGCCTTATCAGTGTCTCAGACTGCCTGAGACTGACTCGACTATTCTGTACATTTATCTTAAAGGAGGACAGATGAGCCTCGCTCTGACACTCAGGGGAAATCTGACCAGCAGGATAAGAACACATTCCTCCAGATTTGCAACTTATCTTTATCTCACAGTTCACTTTTTGTTCTGTCACACAGCCAGAACGCTCTGAAATCTCTTTCTTATAAACTGTGATTGGCCATTGCCAAAAAAAATACTCTCTCCTAATGATATACAGTCAGGTAGGATTGCACAAGTAGGACATTTTCACAGAATGATAGTTGTCCGAGTAAATTTAGTGGGATGTTTTTGAAAAGTATTTATAGGAGACACATGCCAGATATTGTTATCATAGGCTACTCATAATTGTTTAGATAAATATTTGTATATTTGTTTATTTTGTATATTGTTCTAATGATGAAAATCTAACGAGTTATTTGTAATTATTAGATTGATGTGGATTTTTATAATAAGTTCATCAAAATACCTGAAAGTCAGTAGTCCAGTAGTCAGTAATATATATTTTTTATGTATGTATCACTCTGATCCCTTCTCAGTACTTTTATTCTGAAATTTGAACAACGTGTAAGCAAGGAAAGGGCGTAATTAGCCTCTCTATTCTTGTTTTCCTCCATAACCCAACATCTGGATCAGTAATGTCATCAGTCCTACCCCCTCAGAGCTGAACATGTCCACATGGACAGAGCAGTAAACATGCACTGGATGCATTTAGACTGTGATGTAATTCAGTTCACTCTCGGTCGCCCATGTAACGTAAGCAAGGATGGGCTTTATCGCTGTAACTGATTAACTCTATGAGGTCGTCTTGTGGTGCATGCTTTCCTTTCTGACTCGTGCTGTTGTGCTCATAGTGTCGTTTGACAGGACAGTATATCTCAGAGAAGAGTTTGGAAACAATTTCAGCAGTTGGATATGTTTGTGAGGCCTTGCACGGCAGGACCCTGGGAAGCAGGATTGTATTTTTAAAGTATTGTGTGTCATACTGGCCATGTATATATTACAGTAGCATGTTGTTCTTGGCAGTGGATAGAAGAAGGCATGCACCAACAACATGAAGAATCTGGCAGACCTGCACAAACCACAGAAAGGGAGAACCCCAAATTGTACACCCTGCAGGGAGTGACCCAAAAAGCACGACTGTGCACTTCATGAGTCGTCCTGTTAGTGCCACCACTATTGGCAGACAGCATAATGCAGGACTTCATGGACTATAACAATAACCCTTAAAACCACTTCAGTGTCACCAAAGACTACAATGGTGTCATGCCAGACTGTCATGGAGTGTGCGTTCTTCATTTTTTTTTTCTTGGTGAAGATGACAAACCAGTGTGTGTGCTATTCCAACAGCTGCATCATCAGACCTATTCACTATTGAAAATGTGTCGAATGCTATTAGACACACTATCAACACTCCACCCCTACAGCAAAATCTGTGTGAGAATATTCAAGCTGCATGGGATGGATTATCACAGGACACCATTAGGAACCTCTACAACTCTACAACACCCAACACCACACTTCATACACTACTTCTACATGTGTAGCTAAATATTGCCAATATCAGTCTAAATGTTCAATCATTTATTGTTCCTTGTCTCGATATTTTTGTTCCCCCCAATGCGATTATTAAGTAAATGCACAACACATGGCAACCATTAATTTTTCACATCATGGTTCACAGCTCAACCCAGTATTTGTACTGTAACACGTCTTTTGTAATTCTGCCACTGTACACCACCTCAATGGTTTTGAAATAAATCAAACTGTGACTGAAATATAGACTGCCAGATTCAATGGCTTTATTAAAATAGACAATCACTATTTAGGAATTACTGCCATTTTTATATCGTACCTTCTTAAAACCTGAACAGTAATTGGACAATTGACTGCTAAGACATGTTCTGGGCAGGTGTGGTCTGTTCCCTCCTTATTTCATGATTAATTAAGAAGATAAAAATCTCTGGAGTTGATTCCAAGTGAGAATTTGCATTTCATAGCTGTTCAAGGCAAGTCTCAGAATGCAGTCCAAAGAAGTGTCAATGCAAGTGAAGGAGAACATCATTAGAAGAGAGAGCACAAACTGTTACAGTGGCCAGAAAATTCTACAGTATATAAAGAATGCAGTGGTGAGCTCCAGCACCACAATGCCTGGAAGACCACAGAGGTGAACTAAAGTGGATGAACAGAGAATTCACAGAATCCTTTTCTGGGTGAAGGAAAAAAACTCTTCTGATCATCTAGTGCAGTCAAGAACAAGATGTGAAACACTGGTAATACTTTAGAACAGAAAGGTTGAACTTGTACCAGAATGAGGGGAAGACAAGGGTATGGAGAAGGAAGGGCTTTGTGTTCTGAAGCATACCATATTATCTGCCAAACATGGTGGAGGCAGTGTGTATTGATGATGTAGCTGCTTAGAATTATTTGGATTGCAAATGTTGTGAAACTAACAGTAGAGCAGGTCACAGTATAGATGGATAATGACTCAAAACATACAGCAAAAGCAACACAGTCATTTACATTCAACTATTAAATGCTTAAAATGTGGTTTCTATGCCCCTTGGAATAGTACATACTCTGGGCTGATATATGCAGTTTGTCAACTGACTACTGATACAGTAACTAGTAATAACTAATGTATATATTAGTGAGTCTGTCTCTCTTTGTCCCCCACCCCATACCCCCAACCCCCTGGTTTGTGCTCATCTTACACCAATTTTTATTTATTTATGTATGTATTTATTTATTTAAATTTATTTTCCATCTTGAGGGCAATAGATGGTGCTCTGAACACCATGGTTATGAGTAAGACTTGGAACGTGATTGAGATGAAAACAGCCGATCCCTTTAAATATGCCTAAACCATCCACAATCCCCACATTTTCAGACACTTTTGTTGGTTTCCTTTTTTCGTTGTTTTGCAAATACGATCAAATCAAAACCGTATACCATTAAATTGCACCTTCCAGAACTCTTCATGTCTTCATAACATGACATTGATCCCGGTTTGAGTTGTAAAACTCACCCACGTTTGGGGCAACTCCCAGGCTTCAATGTTGACTCTGTGGTGGTCCGCTGTGGTGGATCATGAATAGGATCCACTTCAAGGGGCTCAGTGCACCTCGACATGCTTGTTAAAAGAATCTTAATTTAATCATCACACTCCAGGGATCTCCACACTGGAGGAGATTTGAATGGATAAGCCTCAGTAAGGGCTGCGGGTCATTAACACAAGTCAGAGCTTTTACAACAAATCCTCTCCACTTAGCACCCATGCATTCCTCTCAGCCATGGAAAGAACATTTAACTGATTTTTTTAGCATCAAAGGAGGCAGAACACTGCTCGGAAATCTATAGGAGACAGACCGATGAGACTGCATGGGTGGCTTGATAGGATCTCTTCTACTTAAATGTCAAATGACTAAGTAAGGTAAAGCTATTTGCCAAAAGTGCTAGACCATTATCTGTTCAAAATGGCATGGCCATTCCAAACACAGAAAAAAACTACACTGGAGGTTCTTAAGTGGACAGAGGTTCTATTCTGAGCCTTGAACACTTGAGTGGCTCTTGATATAAACAAGGTCTATTTTTGCATAGCATTACTCGAGACCCCATACACTCACAGTACAGCTGAATAAATTACACCACCAGGCTGCTGCATAACACTAAGTTTCTGAGTATCAAGCTGTGCCCAAAACTGTGCCCTACCCTGCTCCAGCACAAATTAAGAGACCAGTCCAATGTTGTTCTTAACCTTTACAACCCTAATGTTTTTCATAGTTTGATGTAATTTTATTTGCCAAAAAACGGTAGGTATTTATAGGATATACCAGATATTGTTATTGTCAGAAGATGCTTCTTAAATCTGTCTTCATTTGACATGTTAATTGATTAATTGATTGATTGGTTGATTTTTATGAATTTGATCCTGTTTTGCTAAAAACCTTACCTGCAATTTTTTATTTTATGTATTTATTTTTTTGCATATAAGGACTACAAACACTACATCTCGGAAATCCTGTTGGAAATTGATCATGCAGAGTGCTTTTGATCTGAAAATGCACCAATTGTGATGACTTATTTGCAATGATTAGATTATTTTTTATTTTTTTGGATTTCTGTAAAGCTGCTCTGTGACAACATCAGTTGTGAAGCGCAATATAAATGCATTTTTTTAATTTGATTTGATTTGATTATATTAGATATGATTGTATTCTGGTTGCAAAGTGGAACTATGATTATTGCCTGACTCATTACCTGGTTAACCAAACGCATTGATCAGAATTGTTGTCAGTTATCAGATTTTTGAGTGCATGTAAATGTAGCGACTGTTTGTTTATGCTCTAAGTGAGTCTTGTTGCAGTTTTCACTCTTTATGCTCTTGGTTCCTTTCAATGGTTCTTTCTCACATTCTTTCGAAGCCCTTCAGCTCTTCCTTCAGCTCTCTCATTTTAAGTCTTGGTTCCTATCTGTTTTACTTGATCAGGCTCCTTTTTCATTACTCCCTTTTGAATCTTGGAACCATGTTTCTTCCTCATGTTCTTTGGGAGTTTTCCATTGCCAACTGTCGCCCTTGACCCAATTTTCTGCAAAGCCGCTTTGTATGAAAATGTAATTGCATTAAAGCATGGAACATCACAGCACAGTGTATTGCGATGTTAATATTTTATATTTCTCTGTTGAAATAGAAACACAGCAGTTTGATCAGTGGTGCGTCGACTTGTCCACAGCTGCTGTCAGCGGCTTAGTGGTCATACACTGAATGTGGGTGAGAGGCTCTGTGAGGGAGCCAGTGTAATATTGCGTGACTTACTGATAGTGAAAGAGCCGTGAGCAGAGGGATTTTAAAAGAGCTCATTACATGGCCTGCACGCTCATGCTTCAGCTGAGCTTCAGATTTCATACGATTTCCCCTACTGATGTCCAAACTAGAGCAACTACTAAAAGGCCCAATTACCACACGCCTCAACAGCAAAACGCCAGCCCACAAACATAGTTTTTAATGATGGAGAAAAGTGCCGCAGTCGTGCCGTCCTTCAAAATGACTTCTCTTCCTCTTGGAGATGTTAGCTTGAAAGTTTCCATTGGTCCACCAATTAACATGTCCCCAGCAGATGTGCTTCACTCACATTACCTATTAGGACTCCAGCCCCACATGCAAGTGCTCACTTTTTGAGAGATCCATCCAATTACATGGTGCAGAGATAAGATATCCAGGGCTTCACTTTGGTTTTGATGTTGCTTCCACACAGTTGAATTTCTGCTCCACCCACCATGACTTACTTCGTGCATGGCAGTGTATGATTTGGTGGTAATAAAAGAATCCTAAAATAGTATAAAACAGGAAGCGTCAGTGCTACCACTCAACCACTCAACCTCCATTCATCAATGAAAGGCAGCAGCGCGGCTTGTCTTCAATGTTCCTAAATTCAGTCACGTAACTCCTCTGCTGCGTTCCCTTCATTGGCTCCCTGTAGCTGAACATCAGATTCAAAACCTTGATGCTGACCTACAAAGCCAAAAATGGACCAGCCCCTCCATACATGATGGCAATGGTCAAAACTCGAGCTGTACCAAGAGCCCTTCGAGCTTCAAGTACAGCTTGGCTTGACCCACCATCCCTCAGAATGCAAGGAAAACATGCATCCAGACTCTTTTCTGTTTTGGCACCAAAATGGTGGAACGAACTTCCCCTGGAAGTCCGAATAGCTCCCCTCACTGTCTTCAAACGCAGACCGAAGACTCATTTGTTTCAGGAGTATTTAACTCCATAAAGACATTTGTGTTCAACAGGCATGAGGAATCTCTAGATTCCAGCCTTGTCTACTAGCTAAGGATATTCTGAGTGAACAGCAAAGCACTTTTGTAAGTCGCTCTGGATAAGAGCGCCTGCTAAATGCCGTAAATATAAATGTAAATGTAAGGCCATGTTCTCACTCATGGAGTGCAGGGAAACTGGAAAAATAATGATCATACCAAGAGATTATCAAGTGTTCAAGGGAACAAGACAGCTACACTAGTTGTTAAGATGCATAATATAGTTCCAGTGATATCTATGGTTTTGCTTGTTTGTTTGGTTTGTTTTTTGTTATATTTTAATGCAATTGTCCATATCCGAAATCCATGGCTGCATGTGGACCTTTAAGGTTCCGTTCCAGTTCACAAACCTAATTCTGAAACTTTTGGTGTATTTCCATCAACAAAAAAGAAACCAAAAATTATTATGTGTAGTCTTCTATGTCATCGCCAAAAGTTGATTAATGTTTGCTTTTTGGATAAGAACAAATGTCTGTAACAGCACAAATGCTCGCAGGAAGTCTATACTCTCTGCCATCCTGCCCTTCAACAAAATGAGCCAATCCGCTTGCTGCTTACAGATCACCTTTAAAGTAACAGTTTTAGTAAACTGTAAATGGATCTTAATGGAGTAATGGAGTAATGGAGCTGATTCTCCAACCTTTACTCTGTAGATTGTTGTGCAGACTACAGCTCAAATAGCAACACCAGACAACAATAAAATGGACAAAAATTGTGTGGCTCTGAAGGTGGGCTGATTGGCTCTTCTTTAAATATGGTTGCAGACCCCTGAGCTATATATAGTTCCCGGCTCTGTTCAGTCTTTCGTTTTCAAGTTATTCCTTTAACTGTATCACTATTATTCAGCAAAAATGAGAAAAAATGAAAATAGAACATAATTATATGCTGACAGTTACAGAACAGGAATCAAAATGAGCTGAATCTGTGAGCCAGCATGCTCATGACAAGGCAATGTAATTTATCAGATTCTGAGTGAGGCATGGGTGCCAGACGATGGAGGCATTCCATTTTTGAAGTTGTGCAGAAATCCACTGTGTCACATGTTGACCTGATTTTGTAACAGAAGGCATTACCACCTATAGTAGACAGTGCAGTGGTTGTCTATGAGTTCTTAATGATAAAATAATAAAATTAAAATAATTAATTATAATAAAATTAATATCTATAATATATTATAGATAATAAAATTATCTGTAACAGACAAGCAACTCTGTTCAGTGCAGTTTTCTTTAGTTCCCATTGAATATAATAGTAGAAGACCCACCAGTGTCTCTATTAACACCAAGATAGCAGACACAGTGCCTCACCTGGGATTGTGAGTTTGCTAATTGGACCCTAGAAGACTCTAACATGTGGTGTGGTTTGATAAGTTAGTGTGTGGTGCAGACCCCATGAAGGCATGGACCCCAGTTGTCAACAAAGCACTGTGCAGGCTGGTGGTCATTCCACTGGTGTGGGGTGTATTCTCCACTGGTCTGCTTAAACAAATGATTGATAGGTATTGGCTACATTTCAGCACTTGCTGCACAATAACAGCCGATTCACTGACTTCATGTACTCCCTCAGCAGGTGTGGTTGCCTGAACGGTGGGCTGCCATGCTCCAGTTGGTTCATAATCAAGCTAGCTTTATCTACTTTCCCCACTGCAATAGCAACATTAAAGAGCCCTTCTTTGTACGCCTCAGGAGACTACAGGGAGATTCATGGGGAGGCCATGGATACTGAGCATGGGACTCCAAAGGGTGAAAACACAAGTCTTAGTAGCCCCTCATTATTAGAGAAGTGCCTTGAGAAGCCTAGTAGCATGTCAAGTTTTGTGGCCATGCCTCCATCCCCACAGCATGGTTCGCACTGGATAATGCATGGTGCCATTGGGCCCAAGTTGCCATAGAGTTGGCTCTATGACATATTCCCAGTATACACATGATACTGTGGACCCAGGGATGTGAAATGCTGACACAATTTTGAAAATTAACCATCCCATCTGGCACCTGCTATCATGCCTCACTCAATGCCAACACCGATAATTCATGTCGCCTTGCAATGAGTACACATGCCAATGTTCAACCTCACTCACAAGATAACACCATAATTTTTGGGTGATGGACTCCAGGTGTAAACCCTAAACTGATCAGCCCCAAAAACCAACCCTACTCACAACTGTGTATGACTGTACATCCTCCACAGGACAGGATGTGCAGTCCTATGTACTGAAGCCTTGGAAAATGGATTGCATTGCATGATCCAAAGTGGTAGTCATAAAAAGATGGCAGCACATGGATCACATGCTTTATAATTTGCTTTGGAGGAGTATAACCTCATTATAGAGAAATTCTTGCTATAGGGTAGGCTGCTCTGCATAAATTTGCTTCATGTTTAGAGTAGCCAGCCCGTATTAGCAGAAATAACACAGTGCTTGGTCACAAAACTACATTTCCACCCAGAGCAGCATTTTCACTTTTGCATGGAGTCTGCTTCCTGCTAATTCTTTCATGCTTGGTAAGCAAAAGTGATGGCACAGCTTTAAGTGACTCTGAATGTGTGAGCTAATCTGAAAGTCATGGTAGGACCAGATATCGCAGAAGAGTGCAATATGCAAATGAGCTCTAACCTATCACTGAATGTTTTATCATGTGCTATGAGGATCCTGACCAATCACAGATGTTTTTTTCTGTTGGAGCTGTGACTTGTAGGTCGATACCAGTGCATCTCTGGGAGTTTGAATGTTATGAAAAGGTGCCTTCAGCGCATAATTTCAGATAAAAAAAAAAAAAAAAAAAAATAACTTTCATATATTTTATATCAATTACATTTAAAGTGAAATCATTTGTTTTACTTTTGATCCATTTGGATTATAGTTAATATACATTAGAAAACCTGAATGTCCAGAAGATAATCATCAATTCCTTCACAAAGAGGGCAAGCCACAAAAGGTCATTGCTGAAAAGGCTGGGTCTACAACTGCAGCATCAGGAAGCAGAGACGGCCTCAGAAGACACTACTTCTGTAAGTATAGTTCAATAAATATTGCCCATATCCGTCTACACTTTTAATAAATTGTTGTTTTTGGTAACCTTTATCTTCCTTTCCAATAGCATTGCAATCCCACACTTCCTTCTGGCTGCAACTATTTCTTGACGATGAGTGTATGTTAGAAAAAAATGGGTTAGTAGTACATTTGGGTATATTTGTTTTATTGTTCATCTATTGCACTAGTAATCACATATGCAACTTGCCCCAACATGTTTTTTTATCTCCCTCAGCTTGCTCATTTGAGGTCCATACCTTATTTCTGGAAAGCATTGCTGTAATAAATGCTGCACAAACTGCCCTCAATTGAATTCTGCAGCATGTGTGTGGGCTCTTTAAATGTCTATAAAGCGCATTTTTCTAAGAAGCAGGTAGTTTTCTTCTGTCTTTGATGCGTTGCCCTGAGCTTGAGCGCCCATAAAAACCTACAGCTCTATTTCCCACACTTCAATGGGAGCAGGTATCTGTGAGTTAAAGCTGTGAGTTCAGTCTAACAAATTGCTGTTGTCTGAGAAGTTGTCTGGAGAAGTGAATCCAAAAAAGAAAAATCTACCCTCCAGAAGAAAAACAGTAGAAGGTATGGGTCATGACAATACTGTTATGATTGTCATTATGTCACAACATGCGTTCTGAGAATGTAGTCATTACTTCTGGATCTCTGGAAAATTACACACTCAAAAATAGACCAATTGGTCTCCAAGTGGCTCAGAGGTTTAAAGCACTATGACCAGAGGATCCCAGGTTTGGATCATGATCATGAATCATCAGCAGGCGGAGTCCACGAGAGTAGGGTAGATGGCGCTCTCCCACATAACACCCAGTATGATGGCTGGCTGGCACAAGTGTAATCGTATCAGATTTGGGAACTTGATGCTTTCCTCCATTGCTGGCTGCCCAGCAATGATGATACGGCAGCAGATTGAAAAGATGTGGTGTCTGACTTCACATGTATCAGAGCATGTGTCTTCCCCCTCCTAGTGTTGGGAGCATGGTATATAATAGCGGTAGAATCCGAATTAGGCATATTTGGAATATACAGCATATGATTTTTCATCAAGCTCTTCTTATGTGACACATACGGTATGTTCCAATTGTTCTCACACCTCTAGAAAATCCATGTCAAGGTTTGTTTATTTGTCATGCGCATAGTCACACACAGTACGACATGCAGTGAAATGCTTATATGCGACTGACAGCACTCACAGATCAATGAGGGAAGCAGGGAGAGGGGGGAGAATAAATGTGTCTCTGTATTTACAAGATGTAAGATAAAAAAGAATAAAAGACACTATTTGAGGAGAAAATAAATATATAAATCTAAAAAGTAACAAAAGCAGCTTTTGTATGAAGGTAGGAGGTGCAGTTGTATAAATAAGTGTGAATAAGCTGAATAATAATGTGTAATTTAATGAGTGATTTAGTGAATTTACACTTCACTGTATGAGAGACCAAAAGGATGATCATTTAATTTTTATACTACTTATTTTTGAAGCATTCCTATTGGACCATTCTTCAATATTTGCTCAATTTAAAGGCTCCTGCTCTGGTTCAATGATAAATATTAATAAAAAAAAATTGATGTTTTTTCTTGGACAATATGCCTGATCATAATGCGAACTGCCAATGAATTACTGCTAATTCATGAAGAAATTTGTCATTATCAAGTAATTAAGTTGAACTGATTAATCGTGACAGTCCCACAGCCAAGTACATCATAACTGTCCAATCACTACAAGTCTTTTCCACGCTGACTGATCTCAGCAGGTCTGCAGATTGCCTGGGTCTGCTCTGTGCCAGCCTGTCAAGGGCCAACTGCATCCCATCACACACGTGCCCAGATGCATCGTGGGTCCCTGCACACCTAAGAGTGTGCTGGGCCCTCTGGTGTCAGCATGCTGTTCGCGCCGCACATCAATGAGGCCTCCTAACCGTCTGCTGCCAATCAGGAGCGCCGCTCCCACGGGTGGCACACTTCTGCTGTCATGGCTGACAGCACTGTAACCAGTGCAGGTGGAAGACAGATGCAATATCTGACAACAAAACGGCCCTGACTAAAGCTGTAGACTGAACAAGTAAACCTGTGATTTCTCATGATGTGCAGAGCACTGTCCCACATCTGTACCATAACAAAAGAAATATAGACATATCTTTTACTACAAAGTCTTTTAAGATAGGATTTTATATTTCTGATTTCCATTCAGGGCTCATAACTGCTAATGTTATTATTTCTATGATGGTATAATTTATTTCTTTATTTAATTAATCACCATTTTTCATACATTGATAAGCAAAATTACTGTAATGAAATAAAACAAATTAAACTATATAATAATTTAGTTAGTAAATTATTCATAAAAAACTACATATTTTAAACTTATATTAATTAGAATATTTAATTTAATTCAGTGTTTGAATAAATTACTAATCAGACAATATCAACATTAAAACTAAAGTAGTTTAAATAAGTAACTTTAAATGTGATAAATGAAAAATATATGGCAGTTTAACTAAAAAAATCAATGAACTAATTTTAACTTATTTTCAAGATCAGTTATAAATGATTTAGAATTCCACAGAAACAGCCCTAATGAACCCCTCATTTGATCAGTGAATGTGTACATACTTTTACATGCTACAAAAGAAAAAAAAAATAACAGAACTTTACTGAACAACAGGTCAGAATCATCCACCAGCCTGACTGCCTTTTCCATCGTTGTGCAGGCTTTAGTGGAGCTTACATCTACGAGGAAGGCTTACACTACATTCTGTTTCTCACGCTTGTTGCTGCGTGCTATTGATCCTACCTGTAGCAAAAACCCCTTAAAGCAAAAGCTGGTCAGGAACCTTACGGAGCCCTGGAATCTCCATCCGTTCACCTTCACCCGCTACGGGGACCCATCCCAGAAATGAGCTGCTCCACCAGGACCCAGACTCCTGCTAAACAACAGTTAGCTATATTGATTATTACATCAATATTCCCATAACCTGCCAGCATAGTCCTGCTTGTTTAATCTGTAGAAGCACATTTGCCTGGGCAAAGTGGGTCTTATTTGCCAAGCAAACTCATGCACTGCCTAGCAGGGCTGCATATTATGTACCAAATATACGTACAGTGATTTTATTAGATTAAATGTGTTAATACATCTTTCAATACACTGCGCAATAAATAAACTGGTGAACCAAATGACTTTTGTTGCATTACAATAGCATTTGAAATATGTAGCATTTGTTGCAGTTGAGGAGGAGATGATTTAGCATTGATATTTTTGATCCCTGCA
Organism: Acestrorhynchus altus; assembly: GCA_034509495.1. NCBI lineage: Eukaryota > Metazoa > Chordata > Actinopteri > Characiformes > Acestrorhynchidae > Acestrorhynchus > Acestrorhynchus altus. Next base: position 8,385,231 of record CM067521.1, read on the forward strand.
GTTCTATCTTTTATTTATTTATCTCCAAGACAGAACATGCTGTATATTTACATAGTTTAATTATGATGTTACAACAACATCATTTAAACAAGACCATACTCTATTGAGTGTCAACCTTCTGCATCCTTATGCTCTTATTTTAAATGAAATCATACACAGATGGAAACCTGCATGACAGATTATTAATTATTAATTAATTATGATCATTTCTTTATATCTTCTACAACAATATCCCAGTATATCAATATTTACAATATACTGACCAGCCCTAATTATACTAGTCAAGAGCTAAGCTAGTCAACATTTCAAACTTAACCTTCATAAACTGGTCACAGTGATTTTCTGTTTGTTTGTTTGTTTTTTTCAGCTGGGATAACAGCTCTGTAGCAAAAATTCATTTCATTCATTCATATATATATATATATATATAATTAATTTTCAGCTCACATTGATGATTTTAGTTGCTTTATGAAGTCTTTTTTGAATGAATATAGCTTTATATATATATATATATATATATATACACACACATCAAGGCTTGTGGATGCCAAGGCTTGTGGAGTACAGTGCTATAATTGACTCATATTAGCTGATCATAGAAGCACAAGAATGCCTCTGGTGCATCTTAATCCATCAGGGTCTCCATTAAAACAACATCTAATGAGGGTTTGCAAAAGCAGCTTTTCTTTCATTAATAATGCAGATCTGCCAAAACGCACAACAACAAAACAAAATGTGCTACGTGATGGACTGGGCCAGATTGGCCTTCGTGTAATTTTTGCAGCGTGATTAATGGTAACGACCTCCTCAGGCTGTGTTCTGCTGGTGGGACTGCCTGCCGGAAGAGAAGAATGGCGGACTTTGTCTTCAACAAAAGTACCTCTTGCTGTATCATAAGGAGCGTAAACAGGGAGCTGATTTGTGGTGCCAGGGACATGTTTTAGCACTTTCCCGCTAGCTATCAAAGCTTGTGGAAAGAAAACAGGGTGGAACGAAGCAGGCTTATTGTTCCTCAGGGGAACATGGAGGAAAGGAAGGGTTTTTGTGCTGAGAAGGCGTCTATGGAACAAAGGCTCACGAAAACGTCAAGACACAAGACCAACTGGCCTGTGGAACACAGCCATACTGCTCTAGCAGTGATTTACGGCTAACGCTGGTCATTGATCTGACTGAACTGTAATTAATTTTCAGCTCACATTGATGATTTTAGCTGGTTTATGAAGTCTTTCTGAATGAATATAGTGTTCCGAAGCCACACGATTAAAGGGACCTTTAATACCTTCTATTAATTGAGACAACAGCTGTTAACCCTGAGAGTAGTTATTACTTCTGTTGGGCTGTCCCCATCATATGCAATTATAGTTACATAATGTGTTATTCTACATCTACAAGGTGAAGTGCCTAGGTAGGAGTGTCTATTAGAGTGGACAGTGAGTGGACACAGTGTTTAAACACTTCAGCTGCACAGCTGTGTCTGATCCAACTGTACTAGTGTAACACACCAACCCACCACCATGTCAGCGTCACTGCAGTGCTGAAAGTTGAGCACTGCTTTTGAAAAAACATCATTCAAATTATTTGAGCAGTTACAACTGCTGTGTTTTTAATACTGAACAATGTAACTACGCAAAAGGAATCATGCTAATTGGTGGCTACAACCTTCCACTTGTAATATACAGTGTCAGTGTCAAGGTCAATCTGAGCACATGGTCTGAATACAGTCACGCTCAAACATGTCAACCTTTAGAACTCTAGGCCAATTTTGTGACATTTTCATAGTTTGACATACTTTTATTCACCACAATATCAATATTTATAGGAGACAATCACACATGCCTGATAGTTATTTTTCAGGATATCTTCATCTGAGATTTAAAAATGAAATAATTTAGATATTTGTAAGAATTTGATGATGTTGTAATCAAAGTTTTTGTTTTCTTATGAGGACTAAAAACACTTTAAGAAATCCTGTTTTACACTGACAATCCAAAGTGTGTTGAGCTATAAATGCAAGAGGTTTGAAGAGTAATTTGTTCTGATTAGGTTGACAAAATTATTTTTAATAATAATAATAAAAATAATAATAGTTCTTCAATACTTGACAGTAGTCCAAATCATTCTTTATTTAATTTTATTCTGAACACCGTGTGAGCAAAGAGCAAACGGTCCCTGCCATCTCATTTTTCTCTATAACCCAGTGATGTCATTAGCCCCACCCCCTCTCGCTGATCAGTTGGAGTCTGTATGCAGGTTGAGTGTGTGCACATGGACAGGGCAGTAAACACTGCACTTGCCGCTCCTTTGGCATGGACGAGACCAGCATGGTTCGAGGTTTTTATGACAGTCTGTCAGTTGCTCTGATTCTTAGATAGCTTAGAATATCTGCATGTAACTGCCAGCAAAATGAGGATCAACCCTTCCATTTAGAGAAGGCACACTGAGGTTTCAATTCAATTCCATCAAACACGCTCATCCACCAATCAAGTTCATTTTCCTCAACTTTGCAGCGAAATTATTCCATATGTGAATGTCTTTGCACAACTAAAGATAGGAACTGCAGGGATCAAAAATATCAATGTTAAATCATCTCCTCCTCAACTGCAGCACAAGAACACATTTAGCACTCTATGACTTCATTTCCATGTGACGTTAAGGGCCACACCATAAAACAAAGTAAACAGTCTGCATGTTTACTGGCGAAATTGACTGGAAAATGGAAATGGAGGCATTTTAAAACTGAATGTCCTTCAGCTTCCAGCCATAACTCAAGAATAGGAGATAATTTTACTGACTGTCAGCAATTAAAACTCTTCAGAAGAGGAGTTGATACAGTAAATATGGCCTGATTGCCTCTTGTTCCAGCACTATTTTGGCAAACAGGAGAGTGAGATAAAAAGTAAACTCCTACTCCAAAACCACTCATCCTTCGGCAGCGGAGAGGGAACACAGCATACAAATGAGATGTTAATTATTTTAAAAGTAATTTCATCTGAAAAGTTTCAAAATTCAAGCACTTTCCTACAGAAACAATTGATGTTCCTCAAACATTCTGTTATGTTTCTCAACAAGGACTCAACAGCTGCAATCACACTTATTTGCAGAGCAATTCCAATTCAATTACATCATGTTGCAAAGCATAGTCTGTTCAAATCATTTTTTTTTTACTTAAACAATAGATTTACATTTAAAAAAAGAATTTAAGAGATTTAAATATTACAATTCATGGCTGGGCAAGATATCAATAATTATAACTATAGCAGGATATAAAAAGCTTGATATGGGCTGAGACAAGCTATTGCCTACCCTAACACCAGCAGTTAGGGTAGAGGCAGGATTGAAGTGCTCACCACAAGCCCTCCATAATCAAACCTGACTACACAGTTCCAGTCCTGTGTGTGTGTGTGTGTGTGTGTGTGTGTGTGTGTGTGTGTCCTCACATAACAACTGCTCCCAATATCTCCTAAATATATATCCTGCTTCTCTCAGTCCAACGATGCACCCCCTCAACAGGGAAAAAGTATTATTATTATTTATTTTTATTTATATTTTTTTGTGCATTTCATATCCATTTCCTTTAGAGACATATTTCAAGCTTTTATTAATGTTGTTGATGTCTGATTATGTTTAAAGAATATTAAATATGACATTTGTGAATGCAATTATGAAAATGAACAAGAGTTATATGGTTCAACAATTGATCATACAAGGCTTGACATTCATTTTCTTCCAACGTCATCTTCAAAGTAATAGAAACTTCTCAGACACTTTTGAATCATCTACACCATCTACACCTGGATCAGCTCTCAGAGCTGAAGGCTAAATATTTCAGAGGCCAGCTGTCTGGCCGGCCAGTGTGTTACAACATTACCAGTTGTTCTCCAGGAATAATACAGTGAGCTGGGTCAAACAGAGCACAGTGGTGATTCAAACATAAAGCCCAGCTCAAAGATTTAATTCTAATGCTATGGAAAATGAAACAGAAGATTTGCTCCATGTGACCTTCTCAAAGGAACTTCATCATATATTACTTTCTGAGTAAAAAACAGTTTAAGAACAAAACGAACAGGATGAACAGCGGCACTTTTCCGACATTAATTAGTAACATTAGCTTGTTTTTAATCGTATGCATTGCTCAAGTAATGAGAACAAAGTTATGTAGACAGCTCATGAAACAATGAACAAGCCAATTGAAATGAAAGCAATACATTTTCTTATTTCACTGTAGTGCAGAAGAGAGAGAGAGAGAGAGAGAGAGAGAGAGGTTTCATAACGATCTGCGCCTGTGTCGCCCACACAGTCCGCAACTATTATTGCACTTCAGTCTGAACAGTCCTGTTGACAGCCAATTAGAACAAGATCAGAAATACGCAATCAATGCAATCATGGCAAGCATCACTTCAGGCCAAGCTAGACAACAACTGCATTCTCCACTGTGATCAAGAGCTTGACAAAAAAGTGTGCTTTATGAATAAATCTATTGTTACTCATATGATGTGCCAACATATTATGCCTCGAGAAAAGAATTATTAGTGTCGTATTTTAAGTTGTAATCTATATTTGAGGGCCTAAAATATTGCAATCAGGTACACACATCACATTTTGACCCCCCCTTGATATCGCACAGTGATAACTGAGGCTTTATGGAGCACAAATCATAAGTAAAATCAGCATCTGAAGTGTATTTGCACATTTTCCCTGCTTAAGAAGACAATACTTGTGAATGGCTGTAGATTTCTGCTGCTCGTGAAGACAATCTGCCTACCAGAGTTGGTCTTCATTCATCAACAGACTGTTGCAAGTAGTACAATCAGCATGATTTGCTTTTTTTTAAGAGTGACATGCTTCAGCGTGGAGAGTGAAAAGCTTAGGGCATGGGGGGTGCCCATCTTTAATCTACCTCCCCCCAACGTGGTGCAGAGTGAATGGCAATCAGGAGGCGTTCTCCATCCGCTAACAGACTTGAGAGGTTTTAATTGACAAAAGCTGTCAATGTCATCTCTGTGCGGAGAGGGTAATGTTGCACTAGGCTTGGTGTGGTACGGTTTTGTAAAAATCTGTAAAAATGCATATATGTTGGAGGCGTTTGTTCCCTAGTCATTTGTTTTACTTGCCATCTGCAAAACTGTGAGGAAGTGTGAGTCGTTTGTAATCTGTTAAAGCTTAGGTCATGTAGTTTAGGCTTAAGTCAAGTGATATACAACCTGCAGGGACAGTGCATCAACCAGGTCCTAGAGTTCTTGGTTGATTAAAGACATTTTCACTTGTTTTTTACATGGGAGCACTCAGGAGCAGTCCAAAGAACCAATCTCTGGTCCTCCTGAAATTGAAGGTCTGGGGTTTGATTCAAGATGACTCAAAATGATTCAGTCTGGAAGAGCAGAAGCCGCTTCCAGGGCCAAGTGGGGGGTTGCCTGATTTAGTTTGTCCTCCTTAGAGAACATCTCCTTGATTGTAGGTGTTGCCGTGACTCCAGAAAGCACAGATCTTCAGAACTGAATGTTTGTATCCCAGGAAAACTGACCTTTAACTTTTAGAACCTGAGACCTGAGAGTAAACAACAGACAAGATACACATATCATAATAAACTATAAGACTAACTCTTTTAAACAACGATGCCATATAATCAAGCTGAAGCTCTCATTTCCAACTGAGTTAAATCCAGATTTAAATGCCAAAGGAGCCTTCCAGTGCATATTTACTGCTCTGTCCACAGGTACATGCTCAACCTGCATGCAGGTGCCGAGTGATTAGTGAGAGGAACTTGGCCTAATTATGTCCCCGACACAGATATTGAATTATAAAGGAAGATTCTTTCAGTTCACTGTTTGCATGTTTCTTTATCTATGTAGCCTGCTTACATCATAAATCTGCAATATAGAAGATTATATGGCCAGTAAAGAATCAGCCAGACTGACACGCGGAGCTAAAATCAGGGTACATATCACATAGTATTCCCTGAGCTTTCTCATATATCAATGAACTCCAACATTTGATGAGTAATCTCTTCAAGATAAGCTATCCTTCATTGTTTTGGCAGCATCACCTCATTTTTGGGGTCATCCTTCATGAAGGAAAAGTCAGACGTGCCTTTAAACACATCAAAAACAGTTGCTAAGCATCAATGCCTGGCATAAGTACATGTGAGCAAGTCTGAGCAAGCCTGCCAGTATAATGCAACCACTGTTTGGGATTTCCATGGCTGACCCATTTCTCGCTAGGGCACTCAAATGAACTGATGAAATGGCATTCAATGCCCTGCCCAAAGGCAGCATGACAATCCAAAGGGAAGGGGGCTTGATGATTCAAACGGAAGGGGGCTTGAGGGGAGTTGGGGGTTAGACGTGTGATCAGATGCCCCATCATTGGATGAATCTGAAACATCTGGCTGGACACAGCAACCTTGAATAACTCTCTAATTTATTGCCATGTTCACAGGCAGGAAGTCCAACTTTCTTTATTTGCTGCAATTGTACTTGCTACAAAGGCCATGTTCTTTCGTTCTTTCTTTCTTTCTTTCTTTCTTTCTTTCTTTCTTTCTTTTCTTTTTTTTTATTTTGAGAACTTTTCAATTTTTCTTTTCAGAAAGTTGATGCTAAGCAACATCAACTTGGCTAAAAAAGCAGCAGTCTGTATATGTGTGCTCTTTCCTCAAATCATACGCTTCTGCATTCAGGTTGAATATGTAAACATGGACAGAGCAGTAAACATGCACTGGAAGCTCATTTGACATTTAAACTGGGATTTAATTCAGTTAAAACCTCTGATCTTGAGTTATGAAGCCTAGAAGAAATCACATGGAACTGCCTGTGAAGTGTGGATCTCAGGTTCTAAGAATGAAACCGACAGTTTAAGAATAACAAAGTTATTATTCTGTCCTACAGGGTTCTATTTAAGGGCCTGTGCAACTGATGTAAATTAGCACAGTAATGAAGTTTGGGCTGCAATGCAGAGTTAAATGGTTTAATATGGTTAAATATCATAACACAGATAATGCAATAATCCTTCTTCTATTGTCTCTCTTCATCCATTGTGTGGCTGCCTCATATAGACTCTCAGATCTGAAGATTCTGTTCAAACTTGTAGTTTCATGTTGATTAGTTATAGGGTCTAGTATTATGGGTCGCTCTCGATAATACTACCGGCCAAATGGAAAATGGGCATATATCCCTCTAAAAACAGACCAAACAAGCAGGCAGACTGCATGCAGTATAAGTGAAAAAAGTGGACATTGTTCAGAGCTCCATCAGGGTGATCAATCATGGTTAAAGGCAGTTGCGCAAGCAGTTAATTGGCTTGGCACTGAGTTAAATGTTGCTTTATCTCATCAGATTTTTTTTTTTATTTTGAATTTTTTTTTGTAGCATGACGTTGGCAAGATCCTGAATGCTTTATTACCTTCAGTGACGCACATCTGTGCAATGTATTCATCGTAGCTATTATCCGGGCGCTGAATGCAAATGCTCAACACTTCCATTAAAGCTGTCTGAACCAAAAAATTACAGTTTGAATGACCTGCTGCTGCTGCACGCCAAAGAATATCTAACCAGTTGTTAAAATACTTTCTGCTTCTGCACAGTCATAAAAAATAAATTCGCACAGCATTTACAATGGACTCCAATCCTAATGGTTAAATTGGGGAACAGCTGTTCCGTGCTTTAGAAAATGGGAAACAAAGTGAACATGCTTTATTCAGCAGGGCACCCTGTAGGTTTAGTGTTAAACTTGCCCTCTACAGGAGACAGGTTATTTTTAGCAAGTCCTCTAATTGCAAGGATGTTCAAACAAACACTGGCACACTAATGCGAGGCACATTTGCATCCGGCATCAGTGGTGTTTATTTGTGTGGAAAATGTACAGAGCTCATTTACTCCTCAGATTTTCTGTATGAAAGTATAAATAAGATTTAAATTGGAATGTGGTGAACTTGTGCCAGGAATTGATTATATAATGCAGCAATCTAAACTTTTAGATACATATCACAAACCTTTAGAATTCTAGGCCAATAGTGTGGGATGTTTCTGTAGTTTCATGTACTTTAATTCACCAAACAATTTGAAGTTACTTTCAGGAAATCATTTTTGGATTTAAATATGAAGAGAAATATTTAAATAGTCTCTTTGAATTTATCCATGCTTTGATAAAGAATGTTGCTTATAACCACTAAATAACACTTTATATGTCAGAACTCCTGCTGGAAAATGATCATCCAGTTGTTTTAATGAGCTGAAAATGAAGCTATGAGTTATTTGTAATGATTAGATTGACAAGGATATTTGTAATAATAAGTTCTATTTGGACAGTTGTCCAAAAAAAACAAAAAAAAAAACAAACAAAAAACAAAACAATGTGAATACATTAGTTATGTTTGTTATCAGTGATAAAAGTCTGTGGACTTTTATTATGATATTTGAACACTGGGGTACATATAAATACTATAATATGATTATTTTGGTGAATAAAAGTATGTGAAAGCATCCCACGAAATGGCGTAGAGTTCTGAATGTTAACGGTGTAACAAACCTAGGGTTTAAACCTCATTCAAAGAGGTTAATGATTAAACAGTGTGTTACACTTGAACAGGAGAAGTGTTACATGGCATTAATAAGCCATTAGGTTAAAATACATTTACCAGGGTCTCTGCTGGGCAGTGCAACCATCCATCTGATGTAAGTTAAATTTATTTTCCATGACAGATCGACCTAAAGCAGGTTCTGTCTGACTAATAAATTGTATTGAACTCCAATATTTAAAACACATAGGGCATTATTAATGTCATGAGAAGTTGGATCACTGACCTCTGGGGAAATTTGCTGAAATATATATATATATATATATATATATATATATATATATATATATAACCAACAGTGATCTGCCATTCATCACGTTCACTTTTTCCAGGACAAATCAACAAGCATAAATCCTTATTAGCAGCTCTGCAAACAGGGGCTGATAAAGATTAAATGCCACAGAAGCTGGAAAATAGATCATCCGGAAAGGTTTTAATAAGGTAAACGTGGCCTTCACTACCAGCTAATTCTCCACTTACAGCTACTGCTTGAATTCTCTGTAACAATCCATGAGTAGTGGCAGATGTTCCACAAGACAAAACAGGGAAAAGGCCATTGAACTTTTTTCCCTTGAGCATGTGACCAACACTGGAGTCCTCTGAAGAACAGAGGTTTTTGATAATACCATATGTGAAACAGAAATTAAAGTTGATTATTAAGCCCATTATTTATTCATTCATTTTCTACTCACAGTGTCTCTAAAATAATGAATGTATCATATTGCATATTAAATAATGATATTCCATAGTAAATCTCTGTATGTGTGTTATTTGCAATTATGCTTTAGCTGAAATTGTATTCTTTTGCTGGTGTACCGTAATTTGAGAAAACAGTGCTGTAAAAAAGTAAGTGAGAAACTCTTAAAACTGCGTCTGGCAAAGTTAGAAATAAAATAAAAATTAAAATACCATTTCGACTGAATATTAGCAGTATTATGATGATGATGATGATGATGATGATGATGATTATTATTATTTAACACTATAAATAAATGTGCTATATATTATTATATTATTAAAAATCAATTCTTTGTTGATACAATATTGCAAAACAGTACTTTTTTCATCAGTATTTCTCTTTTAAAGGAGTGACAGGATTGTATGTAAATTGTTCTGATTTATTGTACATCTAATGTTATTCCAGGTAGACATCTCTAAACATTTATGTATATGTTTTTGGAATCTGCAGACCTGAAAATTTGAACTCTGCCCAGAACTCCATATTGGTGTGTCCGTACACTACCACCACTAGAGGTGATGAGTGCTACGGACGGGGAGGGGCAACCAAATGGAAATGGAAGAAACAGCCACTTTGTTGTCAAACTGTGGCCATTGCTGTGAGAACGCGCCCCTGAGCACAAGAGCACTGGAGTCCATCTATCAAAGTCGGACACAGCGCTCTCAGAGCCGGGCCTTATGGAGCGAACCCTCGAGTGACTGCTCGCAATCTCTCTTTCCATTCACAGCCTCTTCATTGTGCCAACCTCTCCCTCGAAATAAAACGGCCCACTTATCACCCCGCAGAGACCCAGGAGGCGAGCGGGGGGGTTGGGGCTCAACAAGCATGCAAGCTACTTTCTGCTTGGTGTCCCTGCGATCAGCTACATTTCAGATAGCGTTAATGCTAACAGTAAATAAAAGCGGCGTAGTCAGATAGGACTCAATTAAGAGATCAAACAGGCTGTTATGCTTGGCTGATGGAGCTCAGTCAGGGTCTGTGTGTGTGTGTACAAGTGGTGTGTGCATGTGTGACAATGCCCCCTGCAGCAATGCTGGCTTCCATAAACATTGTCAGTATCCTAAAACAGTGTCCCAAAGAGAGCAGCCCTGCTGTATGTGCTTAAAGCTCTCTGGGGTTTCCCCATTTTGATGGAAAAATAGAAAAATACAGCAACTCAGACAGAAAACAGGGACTCGGGCAGTACCTGACAGAACGAAAGGTCCATTAAACCAGAGCAAAAGCACTCAATCTCCCACCTACACCCATGTAATTGAAAAAGTAGGGAAAGTGCTGATAGCATTGATGTGGTCAATTCGAAATTTGCACTAGAATTCAAATTAAAAGTTAAAAATGGCTTTATTGACTGTGAACCACTGCCCAGGGGAATGGGGTGTGTCCGCAAAGACTACACTAAAGGGATGCACAAGGAGGCACACAAAACACAGAGTGGAATGACAAACAAGTGGAATCACATAGGACCATAGTTCCTCACTGACTCTTAACCATTAGAATCACAGTCACTGCAGGAGATGATATAGACCAGGATGGGCAATATAGTATAAAAATAATATCGCAATATTTTACACTCTAGAACATATTTAATCTCTACAACATCAGGCCAGTCTTGGGCAAAGTTTTTTGTAGTTTGACATATTTCTATTCATCAAAAAATGTATAAACATTTTAAAGGAGACAGGCAGATATGCTAGATATTGTTATTTTCAGGAGATCCTAGGCTACTCAAATTTGTCATCATTTGAAATATAAAAATAAAGAGAATTTAAATATATGTATGAATTTGTCCTTGTTTTCTACTCAGGACTTTTATTCTGAAATTTGAACACTGTGTCAGCAAAGAAAGAAAGCTCCTCTGTAACCCAATGTCTGGATCACTGATATCATTAGCTTGGCTCCCTTTCACTGATCGGTCAAAATCTGTATGCAGGTTGAGCGTGTACATCTGGACAGAGCAGTAAACATGCACTGGAAGCTCCTGTTGCATTTAAACTGGGATTCAATTCAGTTTGAAGTAAGTGAATTTGAGCTGTTTTACTTGCTGATAATTCATCACACATTGATGAGAATTTAGTGTAAGTGACCCTAGGAGTTAAAGCCAGGCGTATCATATATGAGGTTTTTTGTAGAGGCGTATAAAACCTCTCAGCATTGAGCTGTGGTGCAACTGTGCTCTCTGGAAAGATGGAGCTTTAATGATTCAATGAGTTGGGGAGTTGGAGATGAGGTGGGGTGGTGATCATCCAATATCCTCACTTCACTAACACTCCAGTGACTGAAATAAATCATCACAGCAATGAGCAATGCTCCATAATTTAGTAGCAAGCTTACCCTGGGCTTCCACCCAAATCTAACACACCCCATTCAGCCAATCAAGAACTTCTGACAGCAGTAATTAGTTGAATGAGGTGGAGCAGGATTGGTGACCCCATGATCAGAAGAGTTTAATGCTACTAAAAGCTAAAAAAGCGTCTCAAAAACCTTACAGCTACATTTTAACTGTGTCTGCTAGAGTCAGAAACTTGTTAGGGCAACAAGACAATTCGCAGTGGCCTCATATACTCGCTCTTTTGCGGCTCCACAGTAGGATTAAAAATAAAATTCTCTGCAGTAAAATAGAGCTTCCACACCTTTCAATAACAAAAGCTAGTCAGGATAAAATTCCACCCTTCTACAACAGAGCCAATCAGCTTTCTGGTTACAAATTAAGTCCTTTTCTTCAACAAAAAGCCAGTCACGTTGCTGCTTACCGATAACGTTTTGTCCATTAACAAAAAGAGCCAGTCAGTTTGCTGCTGGCAAGTAAATTCCCACTCTTCAGCAAAAAGCCAATCAGCTTGCTGGTTTGGATCTGCACAGTGCAGTATCACGAACAAACAGACCTTTTTGTTCATTTTTCTGAGCCAAATGCTAAAAGAAAAAATATTTAAATAGTAGTTGAAATAAGACAAACCGGCTCTCCTTGAAATGTGGGTCATCAACACCTGGCCTAGGTTGTAGCTGCAGCTATGTCAGCTTTGATTAGTCCACCAAAAACCTGTGTCCTTTTTCTCATCAAGACATCGCTGGAGTTACAGAAAGTTTAAGTCTCAGGTAGTCTTAATATGTGTCAGGCACTTAGCTCTGGTCATGGCTACTCCACAGCACCTGGCACATCGTTGGAATAGCTCTGCTGCTATTACGTGAGCCATAGGGTCTTCCTGTGCACCCCAATAATCTCTGTGTACCCGTGCCCACGAGCCCCAGGATGATGGCCACCTCATCGACCTGGTGGTCTAGTCAGGAATCTCTGCCCAATCTGCCAGCCAGCTGGGGTTCTAATCCCTGGGCTTTGGATCAAAGGGGCCGACAGCCGACCCGGGGCTGCTCATTACTCAAGGGCCAGGCGACTGGTGCAAGGGATAAAAAATGAAGCTTGCATGGTGATTTATCAGCACGGCGGCGCGGATTAAAAAGGCTGCCATCCGTCCCGTTTGCGCTGCCAACCTTCTGCCTGCTTGCTTTGTTTCAGTGCCTTTTAAACCCCCTCTGTCTCTCAAGATGCGCTCCATCACTTCCTGAGAACGATGCCTTTTTGTTGCAACCACAGAGGGAGACGGAGAAACAGGATGATGGAGAACAGTGGGCCGGCCCACGTGGATGCTGATCACCTCAATCAAGGGGCACGGGCACAAGAAGAGTGAAGCCCAAAGCGGCGAGAAATGTTTTTATAGCTCAACCTTTGCTATCACATGAAGGAGAAACGGGCACGCCCCAAACTCAATTACTGGATTTTTGTTTTGATTTGAAAGCGAGCCCACCTGCATACTGATTAAATGTGTAAGTCTTTTCTATCTGTCTTCCTCTTCCTCCCGACCTGTTGTTGCACCAAGTGATAATAAAGGGCATTCCACAAATGTGAAGCTGGCCCGTGATTCACTAAAAGTCCATTGAAAAATAAATAAATAAAAACTGTGACTGGTAAAGAATAAGTGTTCCATCCAGGCCAGAATTATTCATCAGAGCAGAAGCTCCAGGCAGTGGCAGCAGTGAGAGAACCTGTATTAAACAGGGCCAGAAGAGAAGACAGCTGTCCCTGCCCACGTTCTTTGCAGAGCTCTACTCAGGGAGAGAGCTGCTATTTCCAAAAGCCTGATCTGAAAACAAATTAAAGCAGATTACAGGCCGTCACTGCAGCTCCCCTCCACTCAGCTCAGCCCCCTGCCTTTCAACCACTGGGTCATCTTTATATGCTGACTTTTAAGATCCAGCAGACTGATGAATGACATGTAACCAGGCTTATAACATGAAACAGCTGGATGTTATCATGCAAGAGCAGTTGTAATGAAAATGAGTCTAAACCTAACCCTTATTCTAACCTAAACTATAAAACCTAAACCTAACCCTTACTCTAACCCTAACCATTACTGCAATTTTAACCTTAACTTAAACCCAACCCTTACTTCAACCCTAAACTTAACCCTCAAACCTAAACCTAACCCTTAAGGACATGCTTTATATGTGTATTGTTGGTCAAGCTGAGAGATACAGAAGCGGATACAGAAGCTTTCACTTCATCTGCAGTGAAAGAAACAGTAGATTTTACACAAGTATAACTGACGTTATGCAGTGTTACACACTTGTTGAGAGCACTGCACTGCCAGGTTCACCAGTAAGCAGTGTTCTAAGCCCAGAGAAGCATTGATAAAAATATTGTTCTCCCTGTTACAAGACAGCTCCAATCCCGGTTACAATAATGATTTTGAAGCTGCTATTTTAAAGTTAAAATGCTACATAATGCTGCTTTAAATCCAAAATTAATTTTGATCCTCGTCAATGTGGAAGCACAGTATGCGGCAATTTTACATGCTTGTGTCAGAAATATCTCCTGCACATCAATCTGGCCTTTGTTTCTGTCTTTTGACTAAAATAAGTTGCTCAGATTTACACAGAATGGGTGAACGCATGTCTGCAGCACAAAACAAATTGGGTTATGGGGAACACCGCACATTTGTCACTGATACACTGTGACAAAGCAGGCCGAGCAAAAACAATACTTTCGAATTGCAATTTTTCACTGGAGCGCGTTGGCACCAGCGCGTCTGCGTTTTCATTAACGGGACGGACCTCGACGTTTATCCATTACTGTCACGGCCGAGATGATGGAAGTACATCCTTGAGAGGAGACAATTTCGGGGGACAACATTTTTCACGCAATTAATTATGGCACGTCTCACAGCGACGGAACTGTAACGGAAGCAGAATGACAATTTGCTCTGACCTCCACCTACAGTCTCCTGGAATAGACTACAGTCTCCAGTGTTTGCTCAGAGACAAGTGTATGTAGAGGCGAGACCCAAAGACACCGGAACACACGTTCAGGCAGAGTACATAGCAGGATAAATCTGCCCATTAACTCCAGTGAACATTCACTTGGAAACTGCAAGGTGATTACGACATTTCTGTGACTTTCATCCTTCCAGAACTGGGGGTGACACTGTGGACAATCGGACGTCAGTGCCTCCACCTCGTCTTTCAGCTGTCTGCACACACACACACACACAGTGGAGCAAGGGCGTCTGTTGCGATTAGCCGCGCTCTGGGACAATCATCTTCCTGCAAATTTCACTGCATCGCCATGCTGATGTCCTTGCATTAATCAGCCTTTATTATCTTCAGTGTCTCTGTGGCAGCTAGACTGTCAGGACGCCGATTTGTCCTGCGGTTCCTGCCTTGTTCCTGAGCAGGTGTG
This sequence comes from Acestrorhynchus altus, assembly GCA_034509495.1. Lineage (NCBI taxonomy): Eukaryota > Metazoa > Chordata > Actinopteri > Characiformes > Acestrorhynchidae > Acestrorhynchus > Acestrorhynchus altus. Next base: position 8,400,267 of record CM067521.1, read on the forward strand.
AAAGGAGCTAAGCTCCACTACCCTCCCTTCCTCCTGAGTGTCATTTCCCTAAAGCTATTACACCTCTAACAGACGACACAGGAGTCCAGCCAGCCCAGTGGGAAAAGCGAAGGACAGGGAGAGAGACGACGGGGGATCAGAGTGCACAAGTTTCCATTGAGAACAAGCGCGATCTGACAATAGCCCGGGGAGATTTCTATCACAGTCTTCATATTACCTTCAGCGTATTTCATTAAGATAGAGAGAAAACTTGGCCGGCTTGCAGTTCTATTTATTGTTCACAGTGATAGCGCTGAAAGCACTAAAGTAAGCGTTCACTCACTGTTCCCATTGTCTCCTATAGTTAAATATACATAACCCACATTTCCACTACTGTGTTTGTGGAGTACTCACAGGCTGTGACTACAGACTACAGTTTCTATGCCTAGGGTCCTATGAACATTACAATTACATTTTTTACCCAAATTTCTTTCCCCAGTTTCCCAACTATTGTTTTTTAAGGTCCTAGATTGCTGGATCTTGCTATGGTGATATCACTCACTTCAACAATCAAGTGCAAACCAAACTAACCTCTGCACACCTTTTGGGAATGAATCAAGTAGATCTGCAAAAAATGAGCACATGTTTTCAGTTACAAGATGATTGTATGTAAGACCACAATGATGTTCAGTAATTTCCCATAAATACACAGGGTGAGCGAGTCTGATGAGGACTGCTCTCATTCTATAGCATTATGGCTCTTTCTTTACAGCATGAAAGGATGCATCACTTTCATTATTAAGCAATAAAGTCCTCCCAAAACTCTAACCTTATGTCAGACAATATTGTAATTTGGAGCTTGTTCATCAGGGATTTTAATATATTTCTGGAAGCATGTCTTGGGCATATCTGCACCTGTAATAAAGCAGGGAGATCAGGAAGGCATGGTGCTGAATTTGTGGGCGGCATTTTAATATTTGTATGAATTTGACCATGTTTTGATCAAAAAAATGACAATTGTGTGTGTGTTTTATACACTTTACGCCTGTTTTTGAGCTGAAAATCCAAGAATTAGTAATGATTAGATTGACAAGGGTATTTATACTTTATTTTTCAAAATATTTGACCAAAAAAATTAAAATCCTTAATGTCCATTATTATTTTAGTTTTTTAATCAAGGGTCAGTATTATCCCATCTTTGCACTTTTCCGTGTGAGTGACATCATCAACCCCATCCCCCTCAGGGATCTTTAACCTCAGGAATCGAATGGTCATAATATAAGGAGCAGCCAAATTCCCAGACATCCAGATTTACATTTGCTAACACAGAGATCTAAATAGAGACACACACACAATACTTTGTCTCCTGATACATTTTTACTCTCTATTTCTGTAATCATTTGTTGGTAACCTCTTTTCAGTCACACCTCTGTGCCCTTTTACTTTTCTTGACTGGCACTTCCCTACTCTCCTGGAAACGTCTTAAACAAATGAAACATTGGTATTCACAGAGCTCTGTGTAGTCTGGGTCTCTTTCAGCATTTGTACATAGATGTATAAAAGCCAGACAGACCCAGGAACCTGTTCTAACAGTCGGGAGGTGAAGGCATCTGCATTAATTGGAATAAACCATATTAACGTGAGGGCCAATTATAGCGAAGCTCTAAGCAAGTAGTAAATTGTACCCGTCAGGTTTATGAGACCAGAAGACATACAGTCTAACAATACATTCCATATCTATTAGGTTTTACTGCATCTCAGATTTATATAAGGACCTGATTATTTCATCTGTCCTGCCTCGAGTACAAACCTACAACTTAATTTAATCTAATTGACAGTTTTCCTCACACTAAGGGCATTTTCACACTCGCATTTTTTATGGATCAGTGTTCAGTATGTAAGGTCAGATGTGAAGCTGTTCTTAAGCCTGGGAGCAGTCCAGAAAATCTGGTGTTCCTGAAGCCTATAGTCTGGGTCTCACTTCACTCTGTGAGTATGGAAACTATCCAATCCCAGGGCCGTTTGGGCTTCCCTGATTGGTCTATTTGGTCACATAAGTGCTTCAACTTGTCCCCTTAATGCCTAAAAATACTCCATGGTTCATTTTTTGCAGGTGTTCCTGCATGATGAAATAGTGCAGGTCTTCAGGCTTTGGAGTTTGGATCCAAGGACTCCAAGGAATCCAAGGAAAAATTAGAAGTGATAAATGGATGAACCTAGGCCCAGTCAATCAGCAAAAATGGATGCAGGAAAGTGATGTTTGTAAAAATCGATCCACTGTATGAATGGAATTCTTTGGTGTCAAAGAAAATGATAACAAGGTCCTCTTTCAAACGAGTCCAGAATTGCTTCTGGCTGTGGATAAGGGCTGCACCATATTGGAAAAATATGGTATTGCTTTTTTTGTAGTATACTATTGCACCTAACAAAAATGAAATATTGTGATAAAAACATTTTTGTTCATAATTTTATACAAAAAGGTAAAGCGTCATATAAGAATATTCCTTGCAATTAAAGTGATTTATGTCAAACTCTCTTTGGTTTTATTAATGTACTTTGTGCATTAAATATTAGAGTGAAATAAATTATATTTATAATATAATAAATTATCAGAATATTCTGAAACACTGTGTGAGCAAAGAAAAAGACCTAACAGCCCCTCCCTTCTCACATTTCTCCATAAGCATGTACGCATGGATAGAGCAGTAAACATGCCCTGGAAGCTCAGTTGACATTTAAACTTAGATTTTTTTTCAGATGGCAACAAGTGAATCTTTCATTTAGTTTTTTTTTTTTTTTTTTTTTTTTTTCTGGAGCTGAATTACTCACTGATAATTCATCCTACAATGATGACATATCACACCGTAGTTAGATAGGGTAAGTTTATTATGATATATGTGTCATGCGGGTTACTCTGATCTTGAGGTATGAAGCCTAGACAATGGCATATAACTGCCTGCAAAGTGCTGGTCTTGGGTTCATAGAACTAAAATAATGTTCAGGCTCAACACAATGCATTGCAAACTGAATGTATTTTGTACAAATAAAGGAAACGTTTGACCTGCTGTCATTCATTTACACAAATGACAGTTATACAGTCTTTCTCCAAAGATATGCAGAAATTTAAGATGTTACACTAATATATATATATATATATATATATATATATATATATATATATATATATATATATATATATATATATATATATTCTGTTCTGTCCCTGTTTAGTACATACACAAATTATACTATAGTACACATTAACACATTAACACTACACACATTAAAGCTTAATACAATTTGCTGCATTTTATTGTGTTTGCGATACATTATAACAGTAACATACTGTTTATATATGGTAAAACTAGGATATACACTGCTATTGTCTTAATAATGTGACATCACGTTAAAATGTGATTACAAGCCTCTCACCTCTTGTAAATCTCAGCTTAAATCCCCTAGAGGCAATTTCCTTAACTCCCACAAGCTCTGCTGAATTAATTCCGGTGAACATTGTAGCCTGACCTACCACTGAGATCTAGACGGGTTGTCAGCGACACGCTTGGTGCATCTGTCCCGACTTCACATGACTAACTCATATCTACAAGATAAGCATATTAAATTTCACTTAGTCCCTTTTGCTCCTAGTTTTGCTGTTCCAATCAAGCCTTTAATTATCATTGTAATTATGATTATAATTAAGTAATCCATGGGCACCTAAAGAGCAACTGTCTGCATGAGTACAGGTTTGTGCTAATTGAATTAATTAATCAGGATATGTGGATTTAAATAGATTAACACATTAAATTAATGTCAATTTCTCAAGGGGACATAAAGTAGAGGGGTCCCACTGGGATTCTGCTCCCAATGCTAAGAGGCAAGCATAGAGTATAAAAAAAAAAGTAGGTGAAAAATGGCTGGGATACAAATGCAAGCACCGTTTAGACCAGTTAACACTTGTGTTATACCACTAACATTGCAAATATAAAATGCACTCAGAAGGAATCAACCATTAACTGACAGGATTACAAATCGATGGTTGGGTTTGACAATGCAAAACGTGAAAGTTTCATGCTCATCCACACACATGACATAAGCAAAACGGGCCTTATTGCTGTATCTGACTGACTGTATAAGGTCTGTCTGACTCATGCCGTTGTGTTGGTAGCATAATTTACAAGTGTAGTGTGCCTCGGAGAGAGGCCATATTGAGAGACACTACTTTGGTATGTGTTGCTCAATAAATTTTGCCCCATTTATAACCAGTTATTGTTCCTGGTGACTCATATCTTCCTTCCCAAAAAGCATAGAATTTAGAAGTATTTTAGAGAGTTCACATATTGCTTTTCACATCTGTTTCTTATTTTTTTCATCTTTTTTTGATTTCTTATATTATAGCAGTTCAGTCATTCATAGGGACAAGTATTGTTCACATTTTAATTGATACAGATACCCAATGGTATTTTTTTGGTGGATGTTTGCCCACCAATCACGGTTAAATGTCCTTTTGTACTGTTGTACTGTTCTCAGTGTGGATCAGGTCAGTGTTCTGACCCTCACTGTACTGGACTGAGTGATGTTCTCAGTGTGGATCCAGTTAGTGTTCTGACCCTCACTGTACTGGACTGAGTGATGTTCTCAGTGTGGATCAGGTCAGTGTCCTGATCCTCACTGTACCGGACTGAGTGATGTTCTCAGTGTGGATCAGGTCAGTGTTCTGATCCTCACTGTACTGGACTGAGTGATGTTCTCTCAGTGTGGATCAGGTCAGTGTTCTGATCCTCACTGTACTGGACTGAGTGAATGGACAATGGCTTTGTCCCTGTACCACATTTAATTTATTTGTAACAATGGCGTATAGGCATCTTGTACATCAGGTACAAAGCACATTTTTTCATTGTAATTTCAGGTGTTAGACCCTCCACACATGATCACATGGGAAATGCATGTGAATGTTTTCTGTAAGGGCACTCACCAGAAAAAAAAAAATGAGCAGGACAAAAGGACATGAAAAAAGAACGAATTACATTCACATGATGGAACATAAAGAGGTAACAGGCGCTCCTTAAAGACAGCTTTGCCATTTTCAGCTTGGCTAAACTGACTGGGAGGCAGTAATTGCTTGATAGCGGGACGAAAACACAAAGCAGCCACGTGCCTCTGAAATGGCGCAGTTAAAACTGTCCTATACTTCAGTAAGCTGGTCAATAAAAACAGCTTAAAAGTTTGCTGTATAGGGACAACAAAACAATATGACTTCTGACAGGTCTTTTCACGCCTGTGAGAAGGCAATAATTGCGAGGCGCAAGAGCAATGAAGGGATTTCGGCGAGGAAGGACAGGTACATGTGTCACCGAGATAGAAGCTGCTAAACGTTCCTCAACTTGTTGCAGTCCCATTTGCTTAACTTACTGTACGTCTGCTCTTGTGTGTGTCTGGAAATAATTGAATTTCTTTCCAACAGCCTCACGTCTCCCAGTGAACATGTTCCTACTAAATAACCCCGGCCTCCATGGAGAAACAGGAGCAGGAACATTTTTATGAAACATTTTCATCTGGATTTCAGCCTTGACTGTCAGGTGTCTGCTCCAGAACACTCCCAAAGCAAAAATGATCTTGGTCAATTTTGTGTTTCTAGAAAAAACATCACTGATTCAGTTCATGAATCTGATATCTGCAATTCAAAATATGAACGAATCTTTACACAGAATATTGTTGCATAATGTATTAATGAGACCTGCGAGGCAAGCAGGGCATGGCTCATCGAGTCCGGTGTTGGGTGGTGCTGGTGGATCTCAAACTCTGGTGTTCAAAACAATGCAATTCCTTCAGCCATCATAATGAATAGACTACCTATTCACATTCACATTCAGCTCAAAGTCATTTACATATATGCAATGGTGTGGTCTGCCTATACACTGCCCGGACAGCAATAAATGTTGGTTCCAAATGTGGCCCAAACCTGAACCATAATTTGGCCCATGGGTCTTGACATAACACAACATACTGTTCTTCCCTGGCTGCCCCATGAAGTCATTCATTTATGTATTTATTTAGGTGGACGTATCATAGGTATTGAACCATAGTTCAGTCGATCACCTCTTTCATCTGTCCAATATTTTGACCCAACTGAAAATCCTGAAGGCCCGTCTCAAACAAGGAGGGTGTGAAAGCACCCTAAGTACCAGAGGTGGGGGTTTCAGTTCCTGCAAGTCAGAAGTCAGTGTTGCCTGTGTTTGCACTCTCTTGGACACAAGTAGAACAAGGAAAGTAGATGAACCAGTGCCTGGTGTTGAAAGTGTCAGAGAAAAGTCTAATAGAAGTCTGGTCAGTGGTTGGAGAAATAAGTTCAGTATGAGTGAGAGAAACGATTACAACTTCCAGAAACAGGTTTGGAGTTCACGCACAGTTTGGCAGTCATGAAGGTAATTATGGCAGGGTAACTATACCTCAGCTAAAAGTGGTGCAATAAACCCAACTCTGGTGCAATCCGCAGTAAAAAACGTCAGCGGTTCTAAAAGTGAGGCTGCGACAGGGACCTTTAACAGCAGTCAGGAGTGAGCACAAAGAGCAGTCAGTGATAGGAACATAAAAGAATCCCTTTTTTCCTTCCATCTGGTGAAAACAAGGTTTTTTTTTTTCTTCACTGCCCTCTGTGTGTGTGTGTGTGTGTGTGTGTGTGTGTGTGTGTGTGTGTGTGTGGGGTGTGTGATGAGGAAAATCACGCACCACCCCATGACCCAAGAGCACACACGAAAAAGGATGCTCGTTTGTCTCTGGCTGGCTATGACAAACGCTGCCTAAATAAGGGAACACGGCGCCTGTGTGACTCTCCGCAAGGTCACCCATCCCACGGGGCCCTGGGCTACTGTCAGGAAGTCTGGAGCAATCAGGTGCAAACATCTGCTGGGGAAAAGAGAGAGAGAGAGAGGGGAGAAAGGGTGAGAGAAAGAGCGAGAGACTCCTGGGGGAGCAGGTAGGGAGATGCTCAGTCCTCCGAACCAAGGATAAGAATCTGTCTGGAAAAACACTTGGTAACACTTTATTTTAATGCTCAACTGTAGATGCTCTGTAGATGCTCACCTCACCTTACACTTGTATCCAGGTGATTATCTGCATTTCAGTACCTCCCTCAAATACACCGCATACATCACTCATAATATGATAGCTGTTGTGTTGTGCTTAGAGCTTTTACAGTGCTGTTGGTTTTATGCATACCAAAAGTACAAAAATGAACACTCTTGCCACTGAGTGCAATCAAATCCTCACAGCAATTTTCCCCAAGCCTTCCCTGGAGAGTAGAGACAGTAATGAATAATTGGCCAAGGATATTGATCTTGTGAGACAGACCCAGGCAACTGCCTTTAAGGCACATGTCTTGCACGGTTAATAAGCAGGTATAAAAATGGTGATAAAGTAGGACTGGGACTTTAAAAGAAAGTTATCCACAGGCGCCACAGCTATTGTCTATTGGGTCAACACTAACAGGTCTTCTCCACACACACACACACACACACACACACACACACACACACACACACACACACACACACACACACACACACACAGTCATAAAGTGAACTGATAAATCAATACATTATTTTGTTTCTTCATTCCAGCTCCTCACGAGGCTACAGCAAATGGAGAAATTCCTTTATGGCTGGATGGGAAAACTATCATTCTGCCAAAAACTCAGTCGTTCTAAGGCGTCATTTTGCTCAACTGCAAGCCCTCAGTCAAGTCCTCAAGAGTAAAAATGGGCACCAGAAGGTGACATTGCACCTTCACCTGCTCCTTTATCTTGCTTTCTCTAAAGGAACAGTTTGGAAAAACACTATTTTGCACGATTGATATGCAATTGAATAGGCAGCTAAGATTTTCACAAAGGGAAAAATAATGTCTCCTATGATCTTCACATCCCAGATATCATCACGGAAAGCCTGGCTCTGACATCCTTTGACCCTCCTCCCAGATTAAAGCACGTTTTTGGACTATGCATGTTTGTGAAGGTTCTGTATTATGCACTTATTTATATGCTATGACCTGTTTGCAATTCATTATCTCCTCCCATCTACCTGCTGGTACTCTTTCATTAAAAAATACACATAATCCATTATCTAACGTGCGAGAAGAATCATACTGAAAAACAAGTGGCTTGTTACCGCTCTGGAGCGAATAACAAAAGAATTAACTCTCAGAACCCGAGATCTGCACTTCGTGGGTAGTTACATGCGGTTTCTTTTTTTATATATTATATATATATCATATATATTTCAGCATCTCCTATAAATACTTTTCTAATATTTTGGCCAATAAAAGTACACCAAAACTAGGGTTCTAAAGGTTGTTCCTCAGAAAAAGTTTGTCTGTATTGTCCACAAGTACAACCAGTCTACACCAGATGTAATAGAATAAGAGTCTGTGAGGGATGTTTGGGACAGATGTTCATGAAGGCAAGGTATTTTGAAGCTCCTGTTCAGGCCATAAGTCTCACATTTTCAGCCACAGAAATGAAAGAAAAAAACAATTTTATCTTAAAAGTCCAGCTTTGTTTTATTGTGTGCTGTTATACTTTTTATTCTAAACAAGTGGGCCCTGAAGTGGAAAAGGCTGAGACCCCGGTCCTGAGGAAACTGGTCGACCTGAACAAAGGCACTACTTCATTCTGGTGTTATGGAATGAAACTAACATCCTGTATCCTGAGTGAACCTCCTCTCTTTATTTGACTAAAAGAAGAAAACGTCAAACACCAGACTCTCCCGCTTTTAACTAATCAAGCACACACGCCTTGGCTGATTGACTGCATGGGGGGTAAGCAATACATCACTTGTTTCGAATTAGAATTCTGCAAAAACTGTTCCTTTAAGCATCTCATTTCTGTCATCATCAGAGTAGAACCTAACATTACACCATGTCAGATTTGAATCTAGACTAATCTAACTTATCTAGCCTCATCCTTTATTATTTCCATCTTATAATGGTAAACTGATGTTCCTTGACCTTGCTGTGATAAAACCTGTGAATATTTTCTCTAATCTTGTTTCCCTAAACAGCATCTCATGGCTGCTGATGGATTATTCAGCGAGCTGTCAGACACCAACTTTGTAATAACCTAACAATGCCTCATTGCGTTTTAATGGGTTGCAATTTGGGCCAAAACTCTGCGTTTAGAGGCACTGGGTAATCAAAGGGAAAGGCGAGGCATCCTGGTTCCTCCCCAGTGTTGGAGAATGCTTGCATGAGGCCTTTGAAATGTGCAGCAATGAAAAGAATAAAATATAATATAATAAATGCATTTATACATAAATAATCTGCTTCAACAGTGTTCTGAAAAAGTAGGAGAATCTGTTCTGTACTGGGTATATCAAAAGGGGGTCTTTGGCAAATAAGGAATGTCAGGATTACTCACTTAGCTTTGAGAAGTTTACACACTTTTGGATAATGTTACTTAAAGCAACATCTCTGCATTTTTGGTCTTTTTTTAATGTAGCTGTGTCCTGATGAAGTTATTTTACCCCCTACTCGGATAGAAGTTTCTTCACACTTAGAACCTGAGATCCACATTTGTGGGCAGTTACATGTTGTTTTGAAGGTCTCATGAATTAAGATCAGAGTCAACCTACAGACATGATACACACGTCTTAAATTATGAGACCCATCTAACCACGGTGGTCTCATCATTGTGTGATGAGGTATCAGTGAATAATCCAGCTCAAAATCCAGCTACAATTCCCCTTTCCCAATCCCAATTTTAGAGCCTTGCAGTGAATGTTTACTGCTCTGTTCGTATGAGATGGAGGGACTGTTTGCTCTCTTTTTTGTTCATAGTGTTCAAATTTCAGAATAAATGTCCTGAGTAGAATAATATGGATACAAAAATAATAATGGACATTCAGGTTGTTTTTTCATTCATTAAAAGTATTGCATTTTCAGATCAAACACACTGATTAATTTCCATCAAAATAAGGTGTTTTTAGTCCTTATAAACAAAAGATTGTAGACGCAAGTATGATTTTTTAATCAAAACATGGTCAAATTCATACAAATATTTAAATTCTGTTCATTTTTACATCTCAAATGAAGATAAATTTGAGTACCCCAAGACAATACTGTCTGCTATAAATACATTTCTAATGTTTTGGTGAACAAAATACATCAAAGTGCGAAAATTAAAACAAAATTAGCCAGGGCTCTGAAAGTTAAAGCAGAGATTTATAATAATAATACAGGTTTCAGTGAAATCACTTTATTTTCAGTAACAGCTTAAATAATGGGACCTTCAAGCTCATTTATTTTGTTTAGATGGGACTTTTCTTAAGGCGACTGCTTTATAGCATGTTTACTCTCTTATAATCCAGCCTGAGTGACAAAAGCATTAGTCTTAGCCTACTCTTGTTTCTGAACTCTCTTCAGAGCTGGTTTATAAACAAAGCAGCCCCCCGCCGGTTAAACAGCTCTGTTTCAGCAGTAGCTTTGTATATTTTCATATTCATTTCTGCTGAAACAGCTCAGTGAAACTGTTTAAATGCTTTAACGCAGCAAAGATGTTATCTACATTTACAACAAGTGCCATTTGTAGCCAAAGAGTTTCTGTTGTTGGATGTTTGGTGCATCTGTAACTGTAACAGAAGCCAATAGGCAGATGCTTCAGCTTTCGATCTTTTCCTAGACACAAAAAAATGGAAATCAACTTGTATATCATATCAACCCGCTACTACTAGGTTGCTATGGTGTTGCTAGATGTTTGCCACGTTGTTGCTCTGTTATCCTCTGTGGTTGCTATACTGTTCCTAAATGGTTGCTAGGTGGTTGCTGAATCGACTGTAAGTAACACAGAAAGGCTTTGTGAAAAATGACTAACAGAACAATCATTGACTCAAGACAGACCACAGCAGCAGTAAATGGACAGATTCTTCCAAGAGTTAACCATTTTTCTGTTATTTTACATATAGAAAATGGCCTCAAAATTATTGTCCATGGCAATCGTCTGTATGCTACATATGTGGCAGATAAGCATCAGCTTGGAAAATAATGGAGCATTGCTTTAAAGGTCGCCTCTCGCCTTCAATCACAGCTTCTCAAAGCCGGTAAATGCTGGATAGAAATGCATGACCTGCAGGTGAACCGCAGGAGCTTTCTGCCTGGTTGAAGGGGAAAATGACAGAGGGATTGTTGTTGGGAGCATGCGAGGAAGGGACTGAAAGGCACGCAGACAGGTTTGACATTGCCTCTCTTGACATTCATAATGGATAAAGGACGCAGCGAGGTTTCGGGGACCCTCCCCTGTCGCGCTTTCTGACAGGCTCCGAGACTGAGCAATCTGGCGGCGCTCAAGCACTGTCACTCCACTCATTATCTCCACAAGCCCATCACGGTCGACCTCTGTGGCTGATGCCCATTATTCATGAGAGATCACACTTGAAAAACTTCTGACTGGCCTTTTTGAAAAAAAAACAAAAACTGTCCTCCGCAAGTCTTGAAGAGACTCTTCTTTCATTGGGTTTAACAGCTTAAGTCTCAGGCTTATAATTCAATTCAGTGCTCATATTAGTACTGTGTTAGGAGCAGAGAAAGCAATGTGCAGTTACTGTATTGTAACAACACCACCTTCAGCTACCACGTGTCTTGCACTCTTATTGACTGTAGTCACTGCATTTCCATTTCCAACACTACAGAATATACAGCCTGTCAAGACCAAATGTAAATCAAATGTAAATATAAATTATTTAACCATGAAACTGATGGTAATTATGTTATTACATATAAGAAGGTATGTAATAAAAATAAAAATGTCTATTAAAAAAGCAACTTCTGAGAAAGGCCCCTGAGTGACAGATTAACCAACTGTTAGAGTGTTGAGAGCCATATCACAGAACCCGGTGCAGTGACACGCAACTCAATCACCTTGAAGTCTAAGTAGAATGACCGCTGGGTGTCTGGACACTCAATCCGACATCCCTCCTGTTCCCTCATTAGACCGTAAGTACGTCTCTAATGAGCAAGAAAAAGTCAGTGTTAGCCTGGTCTTCATGCAAGACAAATGGATCTGAAGCCCTGCTCCGTCCGCTTTCTGTCTGCTGCCAGATTCCATTGCACTCAAGTGGGATACTTGAAGCAAGCTCCCGAGGGCCAGTGAGGCCCCCGAGCCTGTAATTACATGATTAAACTAATTATTCGCATAACCATTACCACGAAAACTCATTCAGCACCTGCCTCTGTTGGGTCAAGAGCAGGTAATGATTCAGATACAGATGGGTGATGGAGGCAGACTCTCACAAGGGAGGAAGGTATAGAGATGAAAAGGTCCAGTTCACTGCGGGTGAGGGTGTAAGCATATATAAGCGTATCTCTCTCTCTCTCTCTCTCTCTCTCTCTCTCTCTCTCTCTCTCTCTCTCTCACCACCCTTTTCTCTGTTCTGTCTCTGTATTAATATTAAATGGGACAATGGGTTTCCAGTTTGTTATGTACACAAGAAACACCACCTCTACAATACCCAAATTACTGACATGGGCAAGATCATGTCAGTAATCAATGTGGTTTATTACTACTGTAGGGAGTACAAAAAGTCAAACCACGAAATCCCACTTTCTTCTTGTTTTATTTAAATATAAATTCAAGGAATCAATGTAAGATCAATACACACACACACACACACACACACACACACACACACACACACACACATATATATATATATATATATATATATTTATTAGAGATGTCATGTTAGAGATGTCAAATTCAAAGTTTTAGAATTAGATGTTAAATTGTATCAGTAGCAATGCCAAGTTTACTTCACTAAATAAAACTGATTATAGTTCGCTATGTTCTGTAGAACAGTGAATTATGGTAGGAAGTCAGGGTCAAACTTGTTAAATTATTAATTTGTGTAAAAAAATGCATTAAAATCTCCAGGTTAATCGCATGCATTTATGCATTAACACTGACAGCACTAATATAACCTGTCTGGCAATGTGCAGTAGGGTAAAAAAAACCTCAGCACATAATTCCAGGTTTTAAACAGATTCAAATACAGATGCAAAAACAAACAATGTAATTGAAATCTATCAATCTAAAAAGGGTTGTAAGCCATTGTGGCTCTGGGATTCCAGGAAATTACAGCGAGAGCCGTAAATTACAAATAGAAGTAGCCAGCCTGCCAAAATTTCACTAAGAGTGCCCCAATAATTCACACAGGAGGTCACAAAAGAACCCGGATGAACACCTAAAGACCTTTAACTCGGTTAAGGTAAACATAGATGACTCCACAATAAGAAAGACACTGGGATAAAATGGGATCCATGGGAAAGGCATGAACCACTACTGACCATAATGAACACACAAGCTGATCTCTCATTTGCTTAAAATATCTAGATGACCCCTAAGACTTTTGGGATAATATACCGTACAATGATGGGTCAAAGATAAAACATTTGGAAGACCTTGTTCCATTCGGTAAACTTAACAACATATTCCTCCATAGGAACAGTCAAACGTGGTCATAGTGTGATGGTCAAACACTTTGCTTTTGCAGAACCTGGTTGACTTCTCATAATTGGTGAAACCATGAATTCTGCTCACTATTAGGAAATCCTGAGGGAGAATGTCTGTCTGTCAGTTGGTGATATGAACTCAGTTGGGTTATGCCACACGGAGTTGGCGCAAGACATTAAACTAGAAGTTCAGGCTGGAAAGCCCTCCAATGTGGCCCAATTAAAACAATTCTGGACTGAAGAGTGGGAAACAATTCCTCCACAGCAATGTGGACCATGTCCGAACTCCTCAACTCCCCAAAGTGCTCTTCTCCACCACCTCAGCTGGCGAAGCCTCATCAACCAAAGCCACCAAGAGATTCCCTTCCTCAACTCCTAAGAGCATGGTCCACAAATTATCATATAACTTTAAAAACCTGTACTGTGTGTTTGCTTGTGTTGTCTTTATCTTATTTTTTTACCTTTGATACATTGAACATATATGTGTCTATTTATTTTTGCCCTCTTATAACTTGTGGAAATGTTCCCTCCTCTGCAGTTTCCCAGATCTGCACCAGTGACTTGATCGGTCCCTTGCTGTCTGAGCTTCTGGCAGTGATTCAGAGTGACACCCCCGGTGGTTTGAAATGTTCCTTTTTAAAGAGAGCTCGTAGGTTGGTGGGATGACAAGACTAATTTGTTGGAGCTGACCTTTTAGCCAGTACAGCTAAACCACAGAAACTGAGTGAGTCTCTGTAGAGCAGGACATTAATTATGAATACGTCTCCTGGATTTGGAATGTTAGATTAGACTCCGCCTGCGGATCATATGCACCTCAATGCACCCCACTGTGAGACATAAAAACGTGCAGGGAAAACACACTCTGCTCTGTGATGACAACAAAAATACAAATGCTGCGACATTTAAGCAAATAAAACTTTCATTATTCTAGAGTCTAAAAAAAAAAAAAAACATTTACCACACAGGATCAATAACATAAAACTCGGAATCAGAGTAACCTACAGACATGATTCACATATCGTGACAGTATCATAACAGTTCAGAACACTAAATGCACTCATTTCAACTGAATTAAACTCCAGTTTAAACACCAAAGAAATCCTTCCAGGTCACGTTTACGGCTCTGCCCATGTGTATATGCTCAACCTGCACACAGACCCAGACATTTCACTGAGAGGGGGTGGGGTTAATGAGAGATATTGGGAAACAGAGGAAAATGAGAAGGGAGGAGCTGTTTCAGAATTTCAGAATAAAAGTCCTGAGAAGGAATAATAATGACACATGTAAATATGTATAAATAACAAAATTAAGGACATTCAGGGTTTTTTTTTTGTCATTATAAATGTACTTGTCAATCTATTCATTACAAATAATTAATAAAAACATTGCATTTCCAGCTTAATTAACAAAATATGGTCAAAATCTTATAAACATATAAATTCTATATTGATTTTTCTCAAATGAAGACAAATTTGAGCAGCCTAGGATCTCCTGAAAACAACAATATCTGGAATGCATCTGGAATATCTGGAATGTCTAATATAAATGCTTTTCTAATATGTTTTTGGTGAATAACAATATAATAAGTATGCCAAACTACAAAAACCTCCCACAAACTTGCTTTGGGTTCTGCCACACAGCTTATATTAATGCTGTCAATGTTAATGCATAAATGCATGCGATTAACCTGGAAATTTTAATGCATTTTTTTACACAAATTAATAATTTAACAAGTTTGACCCTGACTTCCTACCATAATTCACTCTTCTACAGAGCATACTGAACTATAATCAGTTTTATTTAGTGAAGTAAACTTGAACAAACCTCTAATTTAATTGTGTAATATTGTTGTGATTAAGGTAATTAATGTTTTTAATTGACATCTCTTATATATAGATTTATATATAATTAAGTTTGTGTGTGTGTGTGTGTGTGTGTGTGTGTGTGTGTGTGTGTGTGTGTGTGTGTGTGTTTATCTGCTGTATCTTCCGTGTGTCCACCAATTGAACATGTAACATCTCTTCTTGTATTGTTGCATAGGCACTGAGGCTGACTCCTTATGCCTCATGCCATACGTTAATGGCATCCAGTTGTCAACCAAGTCTCCTCATTAAATCAGTGAAGCAGCTGTCCGAGCCACGCAGGTGTGTGTGTCTCTGTGTGTGTGTGTGTGTGTGTGTGTGTGTGTGTGTGTGTGTGTGTGTGTGTGTGTGTGTGTGTGGAGGTTTGGAGAGACAAGCCGCTCTGTCTGCACTCACAGTGTCACCCATTTTGAGGTGTGAAGAGGAGAGTTAAAAAAAAAACAAAAAAAACAAGCGATCCTGAGTGCCAGTTCGGCCCCTCTGAGTGATTGCGGCACGGCCCATGGCTGTCAGTCTCGTCTGGAGTTGTCAAGAGCTGCATTCGGGCCATAACTCTGGCTTCACTCTTTGTTTCCACCACTGGATGGAGCAGGCTAACATTTAAACATTCCTTCCGAATGCCTTTTGACATCTAAACATGTTGCTAATGGCATTACCCGAACGGCGCTCCTTCAGAACGCCTTGGTACTCTGGGCTGTTGCGCTTTTGTGAGTGGAATGAGGCCACTAATCGATTCCCACACCAAATTGAAGCCTTATAAAAGACATTTCATCATGGCTTCCCCTGCTGCTTTTCATTACTTATCTTTCTCTGCACCTCGACATGCGTGCCGTGCGCAGATCCGACCTGATAGTGGGCTGGTTTTACTTTCAAAGTGCGTTTATCTACAGTCACGGACTTAAATCTGTTTTGTATTGTGCAGTCGGAGCTAGTCGAGATCTAAAGTGCTGGTTTTTAATGGATGTTTTGCATGATGGGTCTGTGTGATGGCAGTAGTTTTTCATTTCTATTCATAATCAAGCCTGTAAGTTGTAATAGGGCTTTTCTATGAATTCTGAGTAGCAAAGAACATCTTACTGTCTGTTCACCAAATGGTTGGGCATCATGGATTTCTTGTGTTATACAACAAAATTCATAAAGCATAAAGCATAAGCATTACATAGACCCACAAAGCTTGCACACAGGAGAAGTTTTCTTCCGCATTCAACCAATCCATGCACTGAAATACACGTACACACTAGTAAATTTACTAGGGGGCAGTTGAGCACACATGCCTGGAGTGGTGGGCAGCTTTATCCATGGTGCAGCTAGGGAGTTAAGTGCCTTGCTTGATGGCACTTCAGTTGTGTCCTGGCAGTTCAGGGAATCCAACCTGGAAACCTTTCAGTCACAAGGTTCCACTTCCTCTAAAGAATCTGGTTTCAGTTGTTTTGGTCTGCAACCGAGTGTGTTTATGTGAAGTTATGAAAATACCCCAAATATTGTATGATATGCTGCTAATATAAGGGATGCGTTACCTGAGCATTTTGATATTTTAGTTTATGATTTTAGTCAGGGCAAAAATGCTCAGATGCTGTTTGATAAGCCATTTACAACCCTGTTATTTTTTTAAAGAGCCCTATGTAACCATTTAAAGTGTTACAAGTCTTGCAGTACTGCTGTTGCATGGAGCAGCAGTGAAACCTGATCATGAACAGTCTGGCTCTTCAGTATCAACAACAGTGTTCTTCTGTTGTGTGATTTACCATTTTACCAGCTTTGACTAGCAGTTCACTAGTGACCTGGATGTGTGTATATTTGTGTACTAGTATGTAACAGTTTGGGGTTTTTTTTTTGAATTGGTCCATTTCCAGCCTTGTGTTGGCTATGCCAGATATGTATTCCAGATATGTATTTATTATTATTATTATTATTATTATTATTATTATTATTATTATTATTATTATTGTTATTGTTGTTGTTGTTGTTGTTGAAGGAGGGCACAACAGAGTTTGAGATTTGATTTGTCATTTCCACGTCATAAACTCTCTTTATTCAGTCAAGGAAACCAAGAACCAAATGAAAACAAAAAATGAAAGGTGTGTGGCATTCCTACCAATCAATCAGTTTCTGCTACAGTTTACATGTGATCAGAGTGCCTTTTCCTGCATGGATATAAAAGAATATGTTTGTCATTTTACAAGTGCAATGAAACTGGGTTGGTTTTCCCATATGGGCAAAAACAGCACACCATAGTCACCTGGAGGTTATTCAAAGACAGTCAAACCATTAGAACCATAGATGTCACACATTTAATGTTCAATTGTAAAATAGTTTCACATTTTAAACTTGCTGATGTAAATGTGCATATATCTGTTAATGGGGCCTAGAAGATGCCACAGGGAGCTCTGCTAGGACGGTAAAAATAAAGGATCATATCTGGATTTTCTGAAAAATAGCCAATACACAATCCATTAAGATATGTTCCAATAGGCCCAGATTCATTGGATCAGTTCAGGGCCCATTATCCATATCCATTTCAAAACACGTTCTTGCATTTGAACAATTTCAGCCTTTGTCTTGGCAGAACAGAATGCAATGCATCTTTCAATACAGTTCAAACTATGGGTCCGCAATGGTAAAAAAAAGGCAGAGCAAGAAATAGATACTCTTAACATCTGCAGTGTGAAGACCAAATAGTTTGACCGAAGGGGCTGGTGTGGGACTATTATTAATAGCACGTTTTTACTTGGTAAGGTCATGAATACCGTATCTGAGATGCCTCTGTAATTAGTGAACGTTCCAGGCCATTGTGATTGGTTGAAAATGGCCCAGCTCCTGAATGTGGCTCTAATTACGCCACCGGCTCTCTTCTCTCCCAAATGCTTTCCCCACATCCTAATGATTACATTTATGTGTGTGTGTGTGTGTGTGTGTGTGTGTGTGTGTGTGTGTGTGTGTGTGTGTGTGTGTGTGTGTGTGTGTTCCCTGCTGGAGATAGAAATTGGCATGTCAGACCAGCTCAGTTTAAAAAGGTCCAATAAGAATTCTAAATAATGCCTTAACAAAAGCTTAAACTGCACATTATTCTTCACATCACCAATGCGAAAGTGAAATTTCACTTATAAAATCTACTGCTGGCTGCACAAAGGATGTGCTGGACATGCCGTGGACAGAGAAGAAAGACACGGCACAGAGGCAGCAGTCAGTCTGTAGAAAGTCAAATCCCGCCCACTTGTCACGCACTTTGTATAAGCTTGAATGTCTGTACAAATGCAAGCAGGAGCCCAAGTTTTGTACAAATTTTGTGAGTCTTTAATGAAAGTTAATGACACCCCCCTCCAGTAACTCTGTATACTGTGGTATATTTTAAGATGGTATGAAGGTATGATGGTACGAAAAATTTGGATATACGTAACTGTACGGCTGCAAGACACCTACCTATGTATTTTAGTACAACTGACCAATATATATATATATATATATATATATATATATATATATATATATATATATATATATATATATAAACAAAAATCATAAATTTACTTAGAGAGATAGAGAGAGAGATATGTGTATCTATATTCTAGATAAAGAATCTTAAATAAAAAACACCAGTTAACTAAATAAGAATATGTAAACAACTAATTTGGATAAAAACATTAGATAGGACCTTATAGATCCAAGGGGATAAATTGTTAGAACACTTTCTGGGACTCACTGACAAATAGGTACATCATGTTTGGAGGAAAAACTGTGATGGAGACAGTATAAACCAGTATAACGCCAGTCCTGAAGGGTCGGTACTTTATTTACATAAGTGTATATTATATACAGTTAGATAGTATAAAAATACTGGATATGTAGTCTATCAAGGCCCAAAAAATTAGATTACAAAATCATATTTTAATTTAAAGTTTTATTAAAACATATGTTCCAAACTGTTGAATGGTAGTGAGTACACGCGCTATACTGTATATAACCTTATTACATTCCACTCCAGTTTCTACCTCCTTCCTGATAACTGTGGAGGTCATGCTCTTGCTTCTTTCACAGTCTCTCTCCTTCCTTTCATATGGATGTAAATCACTGCATTAGAAACACAGCGCTCAACTCTGAGAGAACCCACCCTGTGCTCAGCCAGCGGTCTCTTCTGCTGCCTGTTTGGCATGCATCTCCATTCCTTCAGGGCCAAGTTCATATTGCATTGTGTGAAATTTATTGATCAGGCGCGCTTCAGTCGGAAATTTGATTTTTGGAAGGGGAACATTTGCCATGCACGAAATTAATACATTGGATCCAACGGAACACACACACACACAAAAAATCAATCTCCATATCGTTTTTCACTATGAGGAGGGAGGAAAAGCCAAGGAGGTGTTCTTTTTGACAAAACACGCTTCTAATACGAATCCTTAGGTCTTGATTACGATTGATGAAGGACACAGCCACCTCCAGCAAATCTGTTGGTGGATCATTCCGTAAGGACGCAGCAGGCGGGTAAAAGCTGATGTCTCAATGCTGTGCGTAGAAGCACACTAGTGCTATAAACATGTCTGGATATTTTATTAAAGGACTTGTCATATCAGTCCAGAAGTACGTGGGAAAATTAATAAATGAATGTCTTGTTGTCTTTGCTCTCAATGGAGAATTATCCATTGTAGAAGTTCTCATGTCCTTGACAGTACAGGACATTGCCATGACAACAGCACAATATCATACCATTCAATGAATGAGTTTCATCTAGAAATTGAATGCAACAGTAAGGATTAAAAAGGCTGCTGCTCTAATAGCTCCAGATGCAGACAAGCCTCTCAGGTAATTTAAGGATGAGTGAGGATGATAATCCTTTATTGATAATGGCAGCTTTTTGAAGTAATGTACCTTGGTGGGTAAATAGATTTCAGAGTGACATCACTAGGCCATGGCCTTGATGTTCAGGGCTTCTAAGTGGTGTATCATATCCTCGCTATCCAATGTAAACCAAATATCCTCATTTTTGTCCATTTTCAGTTTTCTTCATGACCCTGGACCATTAGAAATGCTCTAAAATTACTTTAATTACTCTTACTTTACATTCACTTCCATGCACAGTTAAGAACATTTTTGACTTCTTCTGTAAAGTGACGATTTTGGAGACACATGTTTTTCATCGGACAGCGACAATATGAGGGTTGCAGCAAATATTTGGTAACATATGAACGAGTTTCTAATTAAAATATATGAAAATGTTAAAGCAATATTGTGTCGCATTTTACCTTAAAATCTTCAAACTCATTGTGAAGCTACACCAAACACTACACTCAAACACTGCTTAATTACTCAGGCTCACATTTTTTTTAATTATTATTATTTTTTTATATATATAATTTAATCGAGAAAGCTAAATTACAATACAAACATTATAAATGAGTGCACAAATAATTGTACATTAGTTGCACGTGGAAGAAAATTTTTATTCATTGCGTGCAAAGAGAACTATTTTAAGAATGATATGTTTTAATGTTGAAACTGTCTGATTATTAATTCCTTGAAACTCAAAATTAAATACTCTAATGTGAGAATATGTTTCACTTTATGATTATGTAATTTACACAAATGAAACCTTTCTACAATATTCCATTTTTTTGAGATGCATTAGCATAACATCCCATAATACAGGAATATGAGCTTTTCCAAGGAAGATTTGTTTGGGTGTTGTTTGTTTGTTTGGTTTTGTGTATCATAATATCATTAATATCATTATTGTCCAGTGAAGATGTTATGATGCTATTTTCAGCTCACATCGCCAAACCCCAGCATCACACGTACGTTGCTGGACCTAAAGAACTGTTTGAAGGCTTCAAGCTAACTGAACATGACAAGTGTCACCAAATGCTCATGATTTCCCATAAATTACTCACTGTCAATTTAGGACAGCCAAGCAGAGCCAATGACTATTAATTACGGTAAATAAATTAAATGACTGTTAAGCAAATGCATGACACATTAGCTCATTGGCTTATAGCAATTAGGGCTTAGAAAATTAATTAATATGTTGCTTCTCAATTGAGAAAACACAAGAAGACAGACATTGTTATAGCACATTTAAACATCTATATTTAAATGCCAGATTAAGATAATTCAATTTCAAGTTTCGTTTAGCACTATTTTAAGGAGTAAATCTGCTGTGAAAAGGCCCTTGCTTATAGCCTTTGGCAATTAATGTCCCTTTAACAGTGAACTAATTCCGGAATTAAAAGCAGATCCAAACTGAAGGAGTGTTGCTCACCTTTTCCTTACTAATCAATGTTAGTAATGATTCAGAGGAATGCAAATTGATCTGCTTTAACCATAATTAATGTTAATGTTAATACAAATTTCAGCCTTTCTGCCTTAAGCAAAGAAGAAGTTTTTTTTTTTTTTAATTATTAAATATTGATGCTTTGCAGTCAGATATATTAAGATCATTAACTAGAAGACACCAATTATAATGTATTACTCTACAGAATGATCATTTAGACTTTGGGATCAAGTCAGGCCTCCAGGCTCCAGTAACTTGACCCAAATGCATTTGTACAGCCACTGGAGAAATGTGTTTAATTTGACAGATGGACATGTAATCCGCATTGGAAAGGAAGCACGACCTCGACTGAACCACTAACCTCAAGATTAATTCCCAGTGGGAGGGTGTCAGAAAGCAGAATGCTGATTTGATACATAAACCGTGCAAGTCTTGCACTGTTTGTGACCTTTCCTTCACTGTTGCTTGATTTTGTTCACTGCATAAGGGGAAAGAAAGAAAGAAAAAAAAAAACACCCACTCTCGAGAGAATGCATTTGCTTCACATGACATTGAGTGGCATGACTCTTTGACAGAGCTGGAAGAGCTCCTAATGCACCATCAAGAAGCAGCTCTTGCTCCAAATGGGGCTCCATTGAAGACACCCAAAGACCCACAGAGGCTGCATCACACAGTGTGATTTATGTGATTGTGTGCTAGAGCTGGGATGTAAGTCCAAAAATATTTTTTTAAGACTCTGGCTGCATCATAGTTTATCAGTTTTGTTGTTGTTGTTGTTGTTGTTGTTGTTGTTGTTGTTTTATGGGGACATTATATAGGTTTACTGTATTTTCTTGTGTCAAGACCACATAGAATATAGAACATTTTAACTTTATCATGAAAATAATGAAGAGTTATAGCACTTGCCTGGCCTGAATATATATGAAACAGTTGCATAATGTAACAGTTTACAAAACAACATATTTTAAGATGCTGGTGTAAAACTGACTGACGACTTACAAAAAAAAAAAAAAAAAAAAAAAACCCAGCAACTA
The DNA here is from genome assembly GCA_034509495.1 of Acestrorhynchus altus. Classification (NCBI taxonomy): domain Eukaryota; kingdom Metazoa; phylum Chordata; class Actinopteri; order Characiformes; family Acestrorhynchidae; genus Acestrorhynchus; species Acestrorhynchus altus. The sequence continues at coordinate 8,422,898 of CM067521.1, forward strand.
TTATAAGACATTCTATACTTGGAGGTTAACTGTGTCTTATTTTACTACTAATACATACATTTAATAAAGAAGTGCATATCAAATATTACGTGCAAACCTAAACAATAAGCAATTAAATCTGTTTTTAATCTAGTCCCTTACAACCCAAGATCCACACTTTGCAGGCAGTTACATGCCATTTTCTAGGCTTCATAACTCAGGATCAGAGCAGTCTACAGACATGATACACATATCATAACAAACTACAAGTCTTGTAATGCAGTCTCATTGTGTGATGAATTTTCAGGCAATTTATCGACACTGCAAATGATGACGAGGGCGACCTCGCACCAAATTTTTGCTCTTCATATGGTTTAATGACCACTGCCAATCCTGATGGATCACGAAATGCATTATTGATCTAAAAATAACAAGGCCAGAGAGTCAGCACATGGCATTTAATGGATAGCTCAGCTTATATGTGAATGCCCATTAGGACTCCTAATCAGGATAAAATGTCCATCTCATCTTCCTTTTTCCAGACATCCAAATGCAATAATGATTCATTAAGCATTGTGTTTAAGTGAAATTTGTCTCAATCATTGCCAAGGGAAAAAAAGTGAGGTCTTCAAGTCAGCCCCCCCCACTTCTCTCACTAGAACATAAAGTCCAATCTAAAACACGTTTGTGCAAGAAAAATTGACCCGGAAAGATAGATCAAACAAATGCCTGGCGAATCCCATCAGAGGAAAGTCGTTATGGCCTATTTGCTTGTCATAATATTCTGCTTTAGTGATGAGAAATTTGCTAATGTTCCACAGCAAGGCTCGTAAATGCGGCCAGTTTGTAAGGTTTTCCCATGAAAATGCAGACAAAACAAAGTCAAACATACTCTACTCCAGCTGTGACTAAACATGCCTTCCAACAGCAATGCACACTGTACACGTCCAGCCTTGATAAAAACCTCAAGGACTCGAATGTGCCCCGCAGTTAACAGCGGCCACACAGCCGTTTACCACATGCACGCTCATTCAGATAACGAAGAAGATTAACTCGTAGTAAGAGACTGTGTCTCATGAATATGCATGTCCTCCGTCTGTATAACTTCAATACGTTTCTCAGGGGGAAAGAAAGAGAGATGTAAGTGATGAATGAGGAAGAATGGAGGAAGGATTTGCACTGAAGACTGCTTTGGAGTCATTGGAGTGACTCCGCTGAGTAATTCGAGTAACTTCCATGAGAGTCTGATTTAATTGCTCACTTCGCAGGGGAAAAAAAGCAGACTTTCAAATTGAAAAATGGCCCATTGAAGCTTCCACCGACGGCCTAGGAAGCGAATGACACTTCTTTGTTCGGCAAAAAGGCTCTTTAGCAAATTAAAGCTTATCGCTTTGTCGATATTGTGTATTAGCACGACAGTAATGACAATTGGTTCCTCCAAGAAAGCAGTCTACGCAATATGAGATTTCAGAATGTATGCAGCATGTGTCAATACTTATTAAAACAAAGAAACGCCGCTAAGTGAGGGGAAACAGAGAATACTGACATGATGTCATCACAAATACCATGAAAATTACCAGTAATGCAATCATTTACATAAGATCCTTGAACTCATTTCAGCCCACACTCTTTTACTTCTCTGTAAAGATTTGTTTTCTGTTTTCCAAGCAGTTCATATGCATGGCAAAAATCTTAATTGTCATGTGTCTTGTGTGGTCCAATCAATCATAAGTGTCTGAATGTAATATGACATCTCTACAGAATGCATTGTTATCCAGTTACTCAAATCACATTCAGTGGTAGTCAGAGACACATATAACTACATTATTCTTAAAGTGTTAATGCCACAATGTCCTAAAGAATCACCAACAACAAAGTATCACTCACATCACGCATGTCACGTCACTGGAAAATATGTAATAAAGATACACTGCCTAATGTCTGCACAAGGTCAATGACTACGCTATAATTACAAACTATTGGATGAAATCAACAATCATGGCTGATGCTCAAACAAAACTAGGTGCCTCATCTTGATATGATTAATTCTCTCCTTTAGCAAAAACTATGTGAGAATCCAATTTCAAATAGTCACAGTAAACACATTTAAAAAGACAGGTAAAGACAGCTATGCATTTTGCTGACTGGATCATCATTTGTGACTGGATCACCCAAGACCCTTAGAACCTGATATCCACACACAGATACATGCCATATTCTAGGCTTCATAACCCAGGATCAGAGTCACCTACAGACATAGCATATTTCATAGCATATTACAAGACTTACACTATAGTACTCACTGCATTTTCAATGAGTAATCCAGCAAAGAAAACAGATAAGGATCTACCAGTTCATGTTTACTGCTCTGTCCACATGTACATATCCTATCTAACCATTTCAAACAACTCATCAAATGTATTCTATTTTCATCTCAAAAGCACTATATGATCAATTTTCCTACAGGATTTATGAGATGTAAAGTTCTTTTTGTTTTTGTTTGTTGTTGTTATTTTTTCTAATAAGGACTAAAACAATAAGAAAAATGAATTTCCATGTTTAAAAGTCTAACTATGAAAACATCCCACAAAAGTTGCTAAAGATTAACACCATGAGTTAATGGGGCTTGAGGGTTTCTGAGGGCTAATTTAGGAACCCCCAATTGAAAAGTCAAATGAGGAACCATATGAAAATTCTCCATATAATGTAATGGTCCTCTTTCTATTAAAGGACTAAACAAAGGATTTTTCAGAACTCCTTAAGAAGTGGCCAAGCAAGGCACCATTCCTGAACCTTATGATCATTGTTCAAAGCACACAGTTGCGAACACAGCTTGTATTTTAGAAATGCCACTACACAACAAGCTCCTAAAGGAATGACACTTCATAAAACATCAAATTGTGAATTTAAAACATTTTAAAATACACCTTATCTGTTTGAACTCTGATAATTACAAGAATAGAAGATTATTTTGTTTATAACTGTCAGTTGTCATTAATCAACCATTATTGTAGATCAATTAAGAATTCATTCTAATCATAAAAAAACAAAGGCAAATATAGAAAACTGATTAAATATAAATGCATAATTAGACCTACTAGTATGCCACTTGAAATGCCTCTCATTGCCCCTGATTACATTGAACTTTAATGGTGATTGTATTTCTATGCTGTTGCAGCTTTGGCTTCCAAAAACTCTTCAATACAGAATGGTATCCTGGGCTCAGCACAGATTAAAAGATAAATACAAGATGGCATTTCACATTTCCCAGACTCCAAGTACTAACTAGCAATTACAAATACCACAACAATACACATACATACATACATAAAATAAGAAAAAAAAAATTATCTATCTATCTATCTATCTATATATATATATATATATATATATATATATATATATATATATATATATATATATATATATATATATGTACAGAGCATAAATGTATTGCTATGTATTGTGCTACCACACAACATGTTTTCCACAGTTGTGGTACTCTTTCCTGCTTTAGGGTCATGTTGAGCATGTGTTCAATGACCTTGCAGAGCTAATCTGCACAGGACCTGAGGAGCTTGGTGCTGGTGCCATCCAGACCTACAGCTTTCTTTGTCTTGATTTACCTTAGCTATCCTGGTAGTCAGATTTCTTGTGGCAGAGAGTTTCCAAACTCCACTGACATTTTTATGCTGAAACTAATCCTCCAGCTTCCTCCTGTTTTCCCCTCTTATTTTCCTTCTATCATTCACAAATACTTCCAGTCTGCCTCCTTTTCTCTTACCGCTCTCCACTGTCCTGTCAGCCCAAATGAGGTGAAATCAATCCAGAGATACAAGTGAGTCCAGAGTTAGTGCAGTTAGCAATGACTTTGTAAACACCATGATGATACACTCCTGGTATTCCCTCTGATACGTTATTGTTGTGAGCTTGTCTATCATGTTCTCCATAATGATGGGTGGAATTGCAGGCTTGTAGCATCTCAGTGTGCACAGTAGCACTCCAGCACATCTGTCTTGTCTTCTATTTTGCAGCTTGCAGGGGATGTTGTGCCTCTCATGCAGCAGCACAGCTGCATTAACACTGCTGAGTGCTAACAGCTGATACCTGGAGTAAACAATAGGAGCATGGGTCCACACCAAACAGAGAAGAAAGTAGAGATAAAATCAGCACAAGCACCACAATTCTGGTGTCCATTGTGCTTAAAATGATAAAAGGACACTTGAAAAACAGAAAAGTAAACTTAAGTACAAGAAAAGAGGGTAAAAAGTTAGAAAAAAACTCTGCTACAGCAACAGGCAGCCTCCTGCAAAATGGTTGTCCTTCTAGAAGGTTCTCCTCTCTCCACAGAGAAAAGCTGGAGTGTCAGGGTGACCAATGAGTTATATGTTATATGTGGGCCCTTCCTGAGTAGCTTGGAGTGTTAAATATCTTCAATGGGTGAAAGGTCCATTCCTGAGATTTTCTGAGCTGTCCAAATCCCCCCACTGCAGACACAGCAGTTTTCAAACCAGACTGTGATGGAACTGGTGAGAATACTTTGAATGAAGTAGACGTTCCTCCAGATTTTGGTTGCCATACTGGTTTTCTTGAGTCTAAGTGCAAGAAATGATGAACAATGGTTTGTGCTTTACTGTCCTGCTTTGATAGGTTTGCATGCTGTTTGGTTTTAAACCACCACTACACAATACTATTCAACAGTCAACATGTTTTTCTGTTGTTGTTTTTTTGTGTGTAGTGGAACATAATATTACATACACCATCTAATCTAATCAGATTGGGTTATTATTTTTCCAGCATTTTGGGGTCAAGCATTTAACCTAAATACATTATTGTAACTGCATTGCTAGTTAACAGAAACAAAGTGTGGGTTGTGTTTTGATTATGGCTGTACATACACCAACATGGATGCCATCATAGCAACCACCTACCAACCACTTAGTAACACCATAACAACCAACTAGCATACCCATAACAACCACACAGCAACCCCTCAAAAACACCACAACAATAATCTAGCAAGACCATAGCAACCACCAAACAACTGCTTAGCAACATCATATTAACCACCTAAATAACAGAGCACTTAGCGGAAATCCAGCAAAACCATAGCGTTGCTAAACGGTTGCTATGGTGTTGTTAAGTGGTTGCTAGTGTATCCCAAGGTTGTTATAAAGTTGCTAAGTGGTTGCTCGGTGGTTTATATTGGCATCCACATTGGTTTGCAAAGCACATATACATACATTTCAGTTCTGTTTACCAACAATATAGTTAAAATAACAGCATTAGATTTTAGTTTAAAATGCTGGGTCAGAATAATCAAGATCAAAAGCAACCAATGCTGTGTTTTTCCAGTATTGACCCAACAATGTGTTGTTTCATTCATTGTTGTCAGCATTTTTGTTATGTGTGTAGCACATTTAAATGTCAAAGGTCACTTATAATTTGCAGGGTGACGTGAACATTTAGAACATTGTCCTTTTGTTCAAGGTTGACTAAGCATTTTTTTTTATGAATTTTATTATTCTACAGACTGCTGAGTTTGCATGAATAAACCATACATGATAATACATCACCACCAAATTATAGTGAAAAGCCTGAATACATAAACCATTTCTAAATGGTTACCATGGATAAACCAATGCATGTTTATTCATTTCCATGAATATCAAAGTTAGGTGGACATCTTCAACCCTTACCTGACAATGCATTTGTAGGAAAAGCTGTATGATGATGGACACATTTTATTTATGGAGCTTAAAAAACAATCTAAACACATAATATGACAGTAAATACCCATAACAGACTCAAAGTTCTCAGATATTTGGGAAAGCTTATAAAACTATAAACTATAGAAGTTAAATAGATTTCATTATGTTTGAAAAGGCTTTAAGAAAATGCTACCTGGCTGTAGTGTCTTCAGGCAGAAAGTGTTTAATGATTAAGCTTCTAGTGAAACTAAAGAAATATGCCTTAAGTCTCACTGGAGCTCATTTTTAGTCCAGCACTGGCGAACATCCAACCATGTATTGGGGATTTTCACCCAATTCCATTTTTCCACTGTTGAACTTTAACCATGTTCCTCTTCTATCATGGAGTTGTCCTCCAAAAGTGAGCATAAAAACAGAGTGATCTACAGTAGTGCAACTTGACAAATAATTCTCAAGCTGTGTGCCAAACTCAGCTGAATGGAGCCTAATATACCCAAATCATGGCTTCACGCTGCGTGGCCAAGTCCATGTTTTGTATTATTTTGAACACCTTCAGGCTTTAAGCATGCTACATGAAATCACACTGCGGAGCAAATATGTAATAAGAACAGAGGTAATGAGATTTTCGTCTCGAACGCAAATGAAAGCACCCTCTCTGCTGAGGTCTCTGAAGGATAATCACAGGCTTGCCTGTCAGAAAGCTGATGGGACAAAAAAACAACAGCCAGATGGTTATATCCTGGATATTTCATTTCTGGGGTGAATATGCAGCATATAATATTCAAGATGCCGTTACATAAAGTGTATACTTTTTTTAGGCTTTTATTTTATCATAACACCTCTATTTACATTAACTCTTAGAACCAGAGATCTGCACTTTGTGGGCAGTGACAGTTTATATAACTCAGGATCAGAGTAACCTACAGACATGATACAAATTCATAATAAACTATAATACCCTAACTATTTTTTTTCTCAAATTTGAATGATCAGTAATTCAGTTCAGAAAACAGCTAAAATTCATTTGTTTCCAAATGAATAAAATTCAAGTTTAAATGCCAAAGGAGCTCTCATTGCATGTCTACTGATCTGTCTATGTGTACATGCTCAAATTGCATGCAGACTCTGAACAATCAAGGAGAGGGGACATGGATATGCTACTTATCCATATATTGGTAAATAAATGAAAATGAGAAGGGAGATGCTTTTTTTGCTCACACTGTGTTTAAATCTCAGAATGAATGTCCTGAGAAAGAAAAATATTGATACATACATAAAAAAAATAATAAAGGGTATTCAGTTGTTTCAGAGGTTTTTTTTACTTGGACCACTATATTTGGACCAAATATTATGAAGAATGTATTATTATATACATCCATGTCAATGTAATCATTATTAAACTAATATTCCATTGTTAATAATTCAAAATTATTGTATTTTAAGCTCAAAAACACACTGGATGATTGATTTCAGATTTCAGAGACATAATGTATTTTTATTTGTAGACCTCAAAAGCAAAGAAAGACACTTATTTGGTGAATTTTCTGGTGAATAAATGTTGGTTAAAGTACTTAAATAAGAGGTTGAATAAAAGTACACCACACATACATAGACCCTAAGAAAAGATTTCCAACATAATTTTAAAACTGAGCAAAAAACAAAAAAACAAAAACAAAAGATAAGAGTGAAAATGTGACTATGAATCACAACTCAAAAACAGAAGGGATTTGATGGGATACAGCAGCCAGAAAGAGAAACATCACATTTCAACATTCATACTTTTCCTGCAGCATTGACAGATTTGCAATGTATCTGCCAAATCTGGGTAGTTTTGAATTTGGGGGATGAAACAGAAGGGATTTTGAATGATGCACCAGCCAGAAACACAAAACACTGTGGTTTTCATTGTGTATACTTCCCCCACAGGGTTGCCAGATTCAGAATTTTCCCACTAAATTATAGGGTGCAAAAAATAATAAGTCTTTTTCTCTCTCTCTCTCTCTCTCTCTCTCTCATTATATATATATATATATATATATATATATATATATATATATATATTGCGCAAAATGCCATAGGAAGTCTTATTTTTTGCTTCTTCAGGAATAAAACTTGTTAACTTATAACAAGATAAAAATGTTAACTTCTTGAGGTTTTATTATGTTTGTTCTTCATTCATTCATTCATTCATTCATTCATTCATTCATTCACCTTTCCTTTCAGGATACTGAATATTCCTATGTATTACAAAAAGCATACAATGCTCTTTAAATCTGTTTGGCAAATGAAAGAAGCTCCCATTTGAAATGGTTTGAAGTGAAACAGCACCATCATTACTGTACTTATGCAGAAACAGGCTCCTTTCAAACACTTTAATAGAAAGAAAAAGCAACAAAGCATCTCTGAAGCACACAAAGCTCACTTTCTCAACCCGTCTAAGAGGGTTTAAGGTGTTGATAATGAGATAAACGAGCACCATGTGGATGAGGCTCATAGCTTTTTTTAATGAGAGGATTTCCTGATGGTTTAAGCAATCCCGCAGAGACTCAGCTTTCACTGGTCCTTTAAATAAAATGACTAAAGACTCCAGAAGAAAGTGTAATGATCATTGTTCTCCACACAAAACCACCCAATGGCTACAGAGCCTCCTTCATTGCAGCCACCAAGTCCAAAGCAGCTGTCAGAAAGTACAGACGGTTTTGGATATAACAGCATCATTTGAGGGAATAGTAAAGGAAAAGAGTAAAAAAGCAGCAGTTGGCTCATGCTGAGCAGAGATTTCTCTATTATATAAAGTGCACTCCAGTTTGTATATCATTATACACAGGTTTCAAGGAACAGGCCTCTTGCATTATTATTGATGTATCATATATCCAGTGTGAAAAGAAACTGAGTTTACAGAAACATGGCAAACCAAGATCCATAAAGGAATAAAAGAAGCACACCCCCACCCTTCATTCTATCATTTAAGAGATTCCATTAAAAAGAAAACAACATGCCTCTGTTTGTTGATATTTAAGATGAAGCCTGATGGGCACCGAGGCGGAATGATATAGACAAGACATCATATTGCCATTGTACTGTTGTTGGGCTGTCACAAACAATCAAGGTCCCTGAGGCTTTTAAAAAGCTGGAATTGTGCACTATGCATTGCCATATCAGGATAAACATTGGTCACAGCTGAAATCAGCTATAATTGATTATTTTCCTGTCTTTTCTATTTCTCCTCCATCCTCAAACAGTCAGTATTAATAAAAAAAATGTGTACATAGGCCCACTGTGCACACAGGGAAATCAGTCCTCTGCATTTAACCCATCCACACAATGAAACACACACACGCTAGTGAATTCACACACTACGGGGCAGTGGGCACACATGTTAGAAGCAGTGGGCAGCCCTATTCATGGTACCTGGAGAAAAGCTGGGGAGTTCCTCAAGTAAGGGTGCCTGCACCTTGGCCTGTAGGCTATCTTGTCATTGTCTCTGATCAGGCCTATCACCGTGGTGTCTTCCGTCAACTTGATTATGGTGTTGGAACCATGTCTTGCTACATACACCCACGGGTCAGAGGAGCAGAAGTGCTCCTCAATCTGCTGTGTGTAGCAGCGTTTGCCATAGAGATGGTCTCCACACCTGAAGACAAGATATCTGGCTTTCAGCAGCAGGCAAACTCTCTGTTTGGTTGCGGAAAGTAATTATAGTTTTTATTTATTTATTTAGTTATTTATTTATTTGCGATGTTACTCTGTCAACACAGCTGTTGGTGTGTTTCAGGGCAGAGTTTGTGTAAATGTCTATGTTGATGTGTTAGTCTGTGGTGTCCTGGGCAGCATACTAACTCCAATCAGTGTGGAGGAACTCCATCCATCCAGGTCTTCACAGGCATGGTTGTAGGTTTAGCCCATTGGATGACTGGAGCAGGAACAAAGAGAGATAATTAGATTGTTTGAGGTGCAGGAGGGGTGTGGCTTTGCATGCATCACGTTGGTGTAAACTTTATCCAAGGTTTTATGCCCCCTTGTAGAGCAGGAGGTTTTGATGAAACTTGTGGAAGACCACATTTCAGATTGCTGTGGTTAAAGTGCCCCACTACAATAAAGGCTCCATCCGGATGCACAGTTTGTAGTTTGCTAATAACAGCACAAAGGACTTCCATCGCTGCATTAGCATTAGGATCCGAGGGGATATAGACAACAGCAGCGACAGTACGGGTAAACTCACAGGGCAGGAAGAACGGAATGCACTTGATAATTAGAAAATCCAGATCAGCAGAACAGTGGGATTCTAAGACCAAAGCACCATGCTGTGTTTACACAGATGCAGTTTCCTCCACCGCCAGTCTTTCCCACAGCCACAGCTGACCTGTCCGCTATGAATACCGTCTGTACCTCCAGTTCCACCACGCTGTTGGCCACATTTATATTTCATTCGGACCACTGTCAAAAGTATTTAAAAGAACATATTATTATAAATGTCCTTGTAAATCTAATCATTATAAATAATTCATCAAAACTATTGCATTTTCAGCACAAAACACATCGGGATGTAAAGCGTTTTAGTCCTTATAAGCAAATGACACAAAACATTGTAGACATAATTACCTTTTTTTGTCATAACATGGTCAAATTCTTACAAATATTTAAATGCGCTTCAAAGTGTTCTTCTAAAATGAAGACGAATTTGAGGAACCAAGGCTCTCCTGATAATAACAATATCTGATGTGTGCGACTGTCTCCTATAAATAATTTTCTAATGTTTTGGGATATAAAACGAAGTGAAACTATGAAAACATTCCACAATAAGAGGTTAAAGACCTAAAGGTTGAGACCACTTCATGTCATAAGCTACAATAGGTTCCAGTTTTTGATCTGTGTGTCTAGTTTGCAATAGTCTTTGGTATGCTGAAGGTGCCCTCACTTGCTGCACTTGAACTGCATTTATTAAATAACCAATTAAGAAGCTTTATTAAGAGAGTTTCATCACTGATATTGCTTATATTGCCAGCATCAGCAGCTTGTCTTGCTTGTAAATACTTCAGTCATAAATGAAATGCGACATCAGTAGCTGGATTTTTTTCCCCCAGTATAGCCATGGGAGGGCTCTATTGAAAGGACTCTATATTAAAGAACACATAAGTTACTGTATTTGGTAGCTAAATAACAGACTTAAACATCTTTTAACATGAATTTTATTAATTTAGAACCAAATACAGCCTATACAGTACATACTGTAGGCCTTCTGCATATTGTGATATATTCATGTCACACAGTAGCAAGGCTTTTAATGAACAAGATAGAAATAAGGAGAAGGCATCAGACACAACATAAAAATCAGGTGTAGATATACACAGATCTGCTTTATTTTGACCAAAATTACCATATTTAAATTTATAGACATATACTGCCTTTAATCATATTATCTGTATTATTTTTATTCACTATTGTGTTATAGCTATTGCTGTCTGCATGAACACATTAATGCATGTGACTGATCTGTTAAATGTAATGCATTTTTTATGCAAATGGATCATTTTACCAAATTTTGGCCCTAACTTCCTCCCATGATTAACTCTTTCAGAGCCCTTTTTTAATTTACCTTATTTAATTAATCTGTTAATCCATTAAAGTCTCTGTGTCCAAGCGCCATCATTTTTAATGCCAAACGGTTTAAATATTCACAGGTCTCACACACAATACCCAAGAGTTGAAATAATACAGTCACCAATGATATCAGTAACACAAAAGGCAATACTGCAATACCAATGAACAAACAATATATTATGCAACCTTAGTGAGTACTAATAAAGACAAGTGTCCAGAAAACAGAGGCCTTTTCTCTTTTGCCTGTTGGAGATAACATTTAGAGACAATTGCATCAGTCTGACCTCTAAAAGTGACTGGGGCTCTTAAAACCAGCATTCGAGACAAAATACTGGCAAATGCTTGAGCCAAAGCCGTACTCTAATTTAAATTATATAGATATGATGCAATCACATCACTCATGCTCAATTTAGTGTAATGAATGGAGTGTTTTTTATTGATGTCTGTCTGTCTTGGCGGAGAATTTGCAATAATTAGAGCACTCTTACTTAAGTAGCCCATAAATCCCAAGACCTAAGTAGCAATATTTTATTACTCTTTCTGGCACGGATAACTGAACTCCAGACAGTGTCATTTGAATTATATATCACACGAGGCACAGTGCTGTCTGTCTGGATTATTTTACCACGCAGTTCAACTCACAGTATGTTTAAATCTCGATTTAATTGTGAGTTAATATGAGAAAGGGTTCAGAGCATCACCCCGGGAAAAGCACATGTTGAGTGTCGCACATTGTTAGTATTTCTCATGCACGCATTCTAAGATACTTGGCGCAAGACTAGTGGCTCATGGAGAGTGCAGATGGGGACAAGCAGAGGTCTGCAGTGAGGTTACAATGAAGTGAACACAGCCAGACAAGAAGTCTGGAAACAGCTCCGCTTTGAAAACTGAAATGTTTGATTTTCACTCTCATTTTCAAAACAGTATTAGCGCAGTAGAAGTAGGGTGTGTGTGTGTGTGTGTGTGAGAGAGAGAGAGAGAGAGAGAGAGAGAGAGAGAACAGGTGAGAAGGAAGGAGTAAGTGTGAGACGATCTAAATTTTGAAATAGTGCCATCTTGCTCACCCCGCAACATTGCTAAATTAAAGCACTAATAAAGTGAATTACAGGTGGACGATGGGACCACCTGTAAAATGTTCCAGATTAATCATGTTCATTCACAATATATCAGTATCAGACCATCAGGGACTGGTTTCCTGTATTAGAATATATATGAACACCAGATAACTATGAACACCAGATTTTTGATACAAGTTTTGGTACCAGTTGTAGCATTACGATATCCAATTTTGTATCACAATAAGAAACCTTTTCACAATTTCAATATAATATTGTCATAACACTATAATTTTAAGAAAAGTTGCTCCTAAACATAATAAATGAGTCCATAAAATTAAAATAAAATAAAATAAAGAAAATTAACAGTATTAATGACCAGCATATCTAATCAAAACTGGGGCTGTATTATTTATACAAACACAAAGACTGGATCGGATCCATATTGGCTCATACTCAGCAATAAGAGACTCTGAACAAAATAACGTGATTGGAACATTTTGTTCAACTCCTTTAACTCTTTAATTACATTCCCAATGCTCGCCTTTTTGAAAAGTGACCAGACCAGCTTCCTCTTTAATATCTAACTAGAAATCTGTTCATTTTGAATAAAACATCTCAACCAGCTTTTCAGACAAGCCAAATAAATGTATAAATACTTGGTAAAAATTCCTTTAAAACAACAATTACACAGCATAAGATCAACTCACACTACATCACTGCTGTCCCTTATAGCCACCATCTGCTCTAAATAACATGGTCTGAAAACAATCTCTTGGTTGACAGCGCTCGTGTGTCGCATGATGTATGCCATCGAGCGTGTGTATTGGCTGTTCTGTCATGGCCCCGTGTTGTCTGGGAGCACCTGACGGGAGCAGATGCTGTACAGCTGTGGGGCCATCCATGTCCATCCATGGATCACTCGCGGTGATGAGATCCAGAGGCTCATTGCTTAGTCTGTGGAGAAATGGGTCAGCGGCCACTTCAGTCCATATGACTTTCCGTATCTCCTGCTGTCACAGACAGGTGGCCTGCAGGTATCAATGCATAGAAGGAGCGCCGTGTGGCAGGGTGTGGTAAATCTTCTACTGCACACTGGGCAACGTAACAATTTCAAGCATGTGGGGAAAAAGATGAGGTGATTAAAATGGAAGCGGTGGGCACTGCCCTTGGCACTACCATGTACCAAGGGCAGTGCTCACCACTTCCATTTTATATATATATATATATATATATATATAATATTTTGTTATAACCGACACTGTACACAAATATTGCCCGTATCAGTCTACATTTTTACCACTACACCAAATTTTATGCAAGTAACCAGTGCAAATACAAATAAAGACAAAACAGAAGTTAATAAAATCGGTAACATTTAGTAGCCAGAGGTTTGGAGTTGGACTTTGGGCTGCTAACTGACCCCCTGATGCTGAGCACAAATAGACAAAAACATTAAAGTAAATCCAATGAAACAAATCCTGCGTTCTGTAAGATTTTATAAAAGGAAGGAAGACAGTGGTAAGGTCAGCATGTCCCAGTGCAGCTTGCTGTATTGAAAACAGGGTAGTTAGAAAGATCTGCAAACATAAGCTGCTGAGGCTTTGGTATGACAGTGCTTATCATTTATTTAAGGTTAACACAAAGGAAAATAACATGAGAGTGAGGGGAGAGAAATCAGATTCAGCTGCTTTACAGTAAGTACAAACGCGTAACAAAAGAACACTCCTTAGGTTTATGAAAGCTGCAGTCCTCTCCAGCATGCACTTTTGATCTGCTCTGCTTGTACTCTTCAGTCCTGAGGGGTGTGTTTGTGTGTGTGTGTGTGTGTGTGGGTGCAGGTGGGTGCGTGTTTTGTGGAGATGCATGGGGGGCTGTATTGGACTAGCTAATAATCTACACAGCTAGATTATTTGCATATGCCTTTGAATTAGGCCGTCAGCCTGCTCAGTCTAGTTTAATCGAGCATTTAATCAATTAATCTGGTACAGCTGTGGAGTCTGGTGTTTGGGTCTGTCTCATCCGTGCCTTTCTTTATATCTCTGATCCAGCTGCTGTACTGTTCAGTACAAGCTACACTATACAGCTGTCTGTTTATTAGGCAGCTACACTCATTGGCCATATTGACTCTCTAGGTTTGCAGTTAGTGACTGTAGCCCATCTGCTACTGCACAATGTATCAGAACCCATCTACCTCACCTATCAATGAAAAGGGACAACCAGAGGACCATCACTGGCAGGATATCATTTGGATGATGAACCTTACTCAGCACAACAACCAGGGCTGTGTTTTGGTAAAAATCTGCTAATATGATATGCATCACAATACGAAGGTCATGATTCAATATATTGTGATATATTGCAATACTATAAGCAAGGGACATCTTGTAAAATGGCTAAAATCCACTTATTTTAATCCCAGTTGAAATGCCATAGCAGGAACCAGAGCACATGTAGAGCTCTGTCCATGTAAAATTGGCTGCAGGTTTTAAGAGTTAAATCAGTCTCTTTTAATCAATATTAAATTGATCAAGGGTAAAATCCATGTCCACCTGGAGTTATTTTATTTATATAATGTCTAGTCTTCAGGTCTAGTGTACCAAACTAAGGGTATTTTGGACCCTAGTGCAGAATGCACCTTTAATTGGATCTCCAGAACAGCCCGTTTTCTTAGGTAAACGCGTGTCAGATTCCGATACCTCACAGCCACAAAACTGAGGAGGAGAGAAAAAAAAGGCATTCAAACCTGATTGAATTTCCATAAAAGATGCTATTTTGTGCCAGAAATGATGGCATGTGAACCTGCACGCTCAAGGCATGTGGGAAGTGCTGACAATCTCAGCAAAGGTGCGAGGGGAGTGAAAACGCATACAAATCCATTTATGGCTGTTTGCTTGAGCTCAGAAGATCAGATCAGTGTGATGGCTTGAGGCCAAATGCTGAGAAATCTGGAGAGGAGCAAGAAGAGGAGGAGGAAGAGGGAGGAGGGAAGCAAGCAGAGAGGAAGGGAAGCAGCCAAATGATTGTGCGAGGTGTTATGGGGCTACGCTCTGGAAAAACTCCCGGCTCACACTTTTCGAGTGCTTTTGACCCTGCTTTCAGAGGAGTGACCTTGTAAACCAAATCAGTCTCACCTGTGGTGCTGCTGCTGCACAAGCACATGCTACAACAGGATGAAATCGTCAGGCTCACACATTCAGCTGCCCTTAAAACAGTCAAGGCCTTGGGAAGGTTTGGGGACTCACAGCAATGTTCGGAATGTTCTTAACAGAAAACTGAATCCCTTTTTTCTTGGCCAAAACTGAAACATCTCAGGAAATTAGACCATTACAGCAGGAATAATGTCAATGTTTTATCCCCTGACATAATGTCAGTCATCAGCAGTAGCGCTTGACATCTGCACAGAATAACGGTACCACTACATTATCTTACTACCTCACACCAGATACATTCACAAGTCACAAAATTCTAGTACAAGTCAAGTCACAAGTTTTTAGGCAAGAGTCCAAGTCAATTCACAAGTCCTCACAGGAGTCAAAGTCACAAGTCTTTAGGCTAGAATCCAAATCATGTCAAATGTCTTTAGGCTAGAGTCCAAGTCTAGTCACATGTCTTTAGGCTAGAGTCCAAGTCAAGTCACAAGTCAATATACACAAAGCATGTTGGACTGAATTAGACAGTAGGTTCACATTTATGTCCAATGCTATTGGCAATAGTTTGCTACAGGAGCAAGACAAGCTGTCTCAACAATGAGTGCAACTTAAATGATCTGAATCCATTCATAAGACAGGGAGTCCACAAACAACTGGACATCATAACGTATATCAAGCGCTGTTAAGCTAGGCTAGCTGCTAGCAGCTAATGTAAACTAAACAGACCAGTCCAGGTGTATATCAGATTCCTTATGAAATGTGATTAGGTCGATCCAGTGAGTTTAATTTGCTTCCCACATTATTTGCATGTTATGTACAGGATTTTGAGCTCCCTGTAGTTGAGGGCAGCTCCCAGTGAGGCTTCCACTGAACCAGTTGCATTTGCATGTATTCCAGCCTAGAACAAATGCGAAAGAGTGAAGTCACTCCTAAACCATTTTCAAAGATGGCAGAAAGCTCAAAAGGCTTAAATCTGTTATTGCTGCTACAAGTGGGTCTACCAAGTAGTGGTGAAAAGCTTACTGATTAACTACCGTATTTTCCGGACTATAAGCAGCTACTTTTTTCCCACGCTTTAAACCAAGCGGCTTATAATGAGGTGCAGCTTTCTCTTCTTATATGTTTTATTTTCCGGTTGTTGTTTTTTAAAACTTTGCGGGTGTGGCTTATATTCAGGTGCGGCGTATAGTCCGGAAAATACGGTAATTTACTTCAAAATGTATAGGTACTTTAAGAACAACCAGCTGAAAGAACCTGTTCCATTTATAACCCAAACAAATCTATTGGCCTTTACAGGAGCTTAAATATATTTTAAAGCATTGAATGTGAAGAAAAATCCAGTGTCTTATGTGAGCAGTAGTGCAAAAGAGAAACGATTCAGGAATTCTCTGATTTTGAGTGGAACTTTATGAAAGATTTTCTTGCCCCACAGAACATACCGCAAGAGCAGAGGCACTGGCAGGTCCTGTACATACTTTGCATTCAGTTTTTTTATTTGAACATATCATACTCATATCAAGGTATGAGTTTCATATTGCCCAGCCCAATTGGATACATCGGTGTAATCAGTGTTTACGTGGCTATTATTGCTTTATTTTACAGATTATTTAAAAAATCCACCTTGTTCATCTGGATAGAAATTGTATTGGAATGGAACACATTATCAGGCTGCATCTAAACATGGCTAGTGATGAACAAAAAAGCAACATGAGCACTACTAGCTACCCCTTCTGTTCAGAATTCTCAACATGGACCTCCTAATCTCCAACCTGACAGCACACACTTTAAATCAATAAGTGAATAACCATGACAGCCCTAATCCAAAGATTCAGCAAAATATCTGTTTCATGTTCATGTTTTCAAGTATTTCTCTAATTAACTGACAAGCAACAGTGCAAAGATAAAAAGCCACTGTGTATTGCCTGGGTGGGAAGTGCACTGTAGATCCAGGAATCAGGACTCAGCCTACATCAGCAGCCTTCGTTAAAAAGTACTGCAAAGCTGAAACTTTTTCTGTAGGTTGTTATTGATTGAACGACCCTGACACTGTCCACCAAGTTGGCAGGTGGCTGATTTGGTCCGAGTGCTTCGACTGTGGAAAGGCATTTGCGGAGAGGCAGAGTGACTGGACCCTTCTGAGCCAGCCTGACATTTCAAACCAATAAGGACTATAAACACGCAGCAGGGGGGACTTGGCAATCCCCCCTCGCTCCAATGCCATTCCATCCTCTTCCCACACACATCCAAAAACAAGCTCTGAGGCCTGGGAGACACGTCCACAAAGAGATGCCCATCTTTCCACGCATTCCTTCCCAGCTGGCTCTGCAGGGAGCTGTAGAGGAGGAATAAACATAGCCGCTTTATGGGCACAACTTCAGCTGGGTTTTTAAGGACAGCAGGCAAAATCGTCTTCCGCTCTGCATCCAAAAATAAGTACTTTACAACTTCTCTTGGCACAGCTCGAGACGAAGAGCAATGGGATTAAGATGCAGTGAGAAAAGATAGCATTGGACTAAGTAGCTAAAAACTTTTTTTTTCTTCCTGTCAGCATATCAAACCTTGCCAGAAGCGCAGTATGAATTGCAGGAGTACTGCAGTGTTTCTCAATTTCTTCTGCATTTGCCACATTAGTATAGTTCCACTGCTTGTAACAGACACAACAGACACTCATTCAGAAGCACAGGAGCCAATTGGCACTTCTTAAATTCCATAAAGGTCTGAAATACATCACTGTATAATAACTATGTAAAACTACAACCATATCAGTCCATTAGAGAAGGTTTTAAAATGCGACACACATTTGCGAATGTCTTACAGAAGCTGTTCTTTTGATGTTTTCACCAACCGAAATGAACCGACAGAGTAAATATGTAATTACTTAAGGTCCTGGCATATCCAATCAGGTGGGGACTGTGAAAAAGGGATTATTCAACTCAAATACAGTAAATACTCTGAATGAACCATTACTGGGACAACAGAGCTGTTTGGCAGTAACATGCCATATTCTATGCTTCATAACTCAGGATCAGAGTAACCTACAGACATGACACATATATCACAATGTGGCCCAGAATAGCATCATAATCTGGCTCAGATAACATTCACTCAGTTCCAACTGATTAAAATTCCAGTTTAAATGCCAAAGGTCTTCCAGTTCATGTTTAATGCTCTGTCTCATCAGCAAGAGGGTTGATGACCTCACTGACCTAGATATGGTGAAACTATGAGCATATCCTGCAAAATTAGCTCAGGACTCTAAAGGATCAATTAAGTATTTGTTTCATTCAAACATACATTTTGACTCTGAGCTGTTCTGCAAGCCAAGTATGCCTCTGAGAAAAGTTAGAAAGCCATCTGAGACACAGGAAGAGTTTGAGATATTAGAGTTTTTACTGACCAGTCGTGTGGATATTACAGTGGATTTTAAAGACATGCATCAACGACAGACCTACATGACCCATGGAAAAAGAGAATCGGCAGTTTGACATGAATGGAGTGACACAACGGCCACAATTGCCAGCATTCAGCAAGCATTGATGCCCTCCATGAGTCATCATGTTTGTGCCAGCACCATTGGCAGATGACTGCATGAGGCAGGACTACCGTCATTAAGACTGCACTCGTGTGGTACCAGTCGGTCATGGGGTCACTCAGAATGGCAGTGGGTCATATTTAGGGAAGAGTCCTGCTTTTGTCTCGTTGGAGAACAAATCCATGGGAACGCTATTCCAACAGCTGCATCGCTACACTTATCCCTGATTGAAAATGTGTGGGATGCTATTGGACGTGCTGTCAACACTCCACCACTACAGCAGAAAGTGAATGCAAATATTCAAACCATTTGGAACCTCATGTTGCTTTATACTCGGCACTATACTGAATGTTGCTTCAGGTGTTCACAAGTTCAGTCCCTATCTACACTACACTATATATGGCTAAAGGTTCAAAAGAACACCTCACTCTCAGTCTTCCGACCCAGAAAGTGAGTTAACTGGCAACTTGAGAGTACCAGAGCTCACCAAGTTCTTCAATCTGAAACTGTAAAATAAATGAATATGACATTTTTCACATCATTTATCATGATATTTTGACTTGCTCTTTCCCCACATCACAACCATTCTGGCCAGCACAGGTGTCTGTTAGCCATTGGAGGAGAGCTGGCACTTTCCTCTGAGTGCGTGGGCTGCGGAACTCGCTGTAATGAAATGTGCCATTATTCAGTGATTTTAAAGCACTGACAATATCCACAATAATCAATTTTGTATCACAATAACAAAATGTATCATGATTTTTTTAAAACATTGTCATAATGCTTGCCCTTAGTGCACATACATCCTAAAAGGCACCAATTTAGCTAATGAATAACTGAGGCACATTTTTGGTGACCACTGTCAATTTGGCTGCATGCCCAATGGTGCATCTACTTCCACAGCAGGTATGAGCCAGTCTATAAAATGTATAGACCCCCTAGTGGCCATTCCACTGGTGAAATTATTCACATACATGCACATCCTTACTGACAAAAATAAACTCATTTACTTTTGGAGTTCAATTATAAGCAGCCTACAAGACCTCCTTTATTGGTGGAAGTACTGTAATGCATGTGCGCAAGCATGGGAGCATGTGCACTTATTTACAATACAGTTCGCTAAGCACTTATTCTTGTTTTCTACCCAGTGAAATGAGGAGGAGCAAGTTTGTGTTTGTGTTTGTTTATTCCATTTCATGTGATTCCTAGCTCAAAATGATTTCTGACTAAATGAAATGGACTCTCTGAAACTTATGGAAATGATTTAATGGCTTTAAGTGCTCTTAACAGATTGTTCTTTAAAGAACCTTTTAAAATGGCTCTAAATTACACCAAAAAGTGTTCCAGAATTCTTACATCCAAGAACTCACATTCAGTACTTTAAAGAACCTTTTTTATTAGGAATGCAGGCAGGTATAAAGTGGGTCAGGGTGTGGTAGAAGAACCACACTACTGTTTTGCATAATTATTTTGGGAGACATGGTAACAAAATAAACAAACTGTCTCAGTAAATTACACCAAAATGCCCAACATGCTCTAGTTATTACACTGAACAGGACACACCGATCTAATAATTGGATAATTATCTGCAATAACAACATGATAGGCACAAAAAAACTGCTAAATTTAACAGTAAGACATTTAAGCAGAAAAGTAAACTGAATAAAATCAGTGTATCAGGTAGTTATATGGGATAATTGGGCAATTTTCTTTGGAGAGAAATGTTTTGTTGTTGTCTAAGTGCTGTTTTTCCACCATGAGGCAATCTACTAGAGCAAAACAGCTCTGATTAGTGGAGGAATGGACTCCAAGTCCTCTGGTACCAAGACATTACAGCAGATCCTTTAAGTCCTGTGTGGTGTGAGGTTTGGCCTGCAGGGATCACATCAATGAACCCTGGGCAACCTTGACCCTCTCCCTGTGGAGCTCTTTCAGTAGATACTGACCAGGAACACCCCACAAGACTAGCCATTTTACAGACACTGTGATCCAGTCATCTAACCAAGTTATCTATTGACCATCTGGACTTACATGATTAAATCCTTATGTTTTCCAATATGTCCAGTTCAGGAATCGACTGATTACTTGCTTTCTAATATATCCACAGTTAAATAAGATACACCAATCAACCATAACATTATGACCACCTCCTTGTTTCTAAATTCCAGTCTATCAACTACACTAACCATACAAGAGCAAATGTTAGTGGTGTGTTAGTGTGTGTTGCTCTGGTCCAAGAGGATCAGACATGGCAAGTCCACTCTATTGGACACTCCTACTTAGTTGCTCCACTTTGTAGATATAAAGTCAGAGAGAGAACCTCATCTGTTTCTGCAGTTTGTATTGGTCATCCTCTAGTCTTCCATCAGTGCTCACAGATCGCTGCTCACATGACGCTGTTGGCTGGGTATTTTTGGTTGGTAGAAGATTCTCAGTCCAGCACTGAGACACTGAGGTTTAAACACTCCATCGGCTCTCCTGTGTCTAATCCACTCATACCAGCACACACTGAAACACCACCACCATGTCAGGGTCACTGCAATGTGGAGAATGACCCCCCACATAATACCTACTCTGTGGAGTTCAATCGTAGAAACATATGTCAAGTGGTGAGATATTAGGGAGCAATCACCAAACAGTGAAACTGGATGAGTGGTCAGAACATCTCCAAATCAAGTTTTTCAGAATACAGCGGCCAGGACCTATCAAAAGTTGTTCAAGGAAGGACAACCAGTAAACTGGTGACAGGACACTATCCGTGTCTTTTAGAGACCATGCCTCGAAGATCTGCTGTGGCAGCACAAGAGGGACAAACTCAATACTCAACCATTTGACATAGTAAATAAGCTGCCCTTATTAGCTACTACAACGTGGTGCTATTTTCATCTCCACAGTTTGAACTGTCCAATGTTGTTCCCTCACATAAAGAGCATGTGTACAGTGATGTGAGCCTCTCAGGAGAGAAGCTGTTGTTGTGACTTTTTTATGAAAAAGGGAGTGGTCTAATGCAGAACGATCTATAGTGCTTGTTCTATATCATTAGCTAATTGTCCTGCTGTACTTTCCTTTTTTATCTTCATGCAGCCTGGGTCCTGGGTGAGGCCAGTGTCAGAGACTAATTACAGTGAATGTGCATCCTGAGAGTTAATGATCAGAGACGTTCTGCCAGCAGCATTCGTTCATCTGCAGGACACTTTCTGCACATGCAAACAGCCAGAGCAGTTAGAGCACACTAGAGCATTTCTCATCCCTCATCAATCTGTCCTTAGGGGTGAGTGTCAGCATGTGTGTGTGCTTGAGTGGGTTTTCCTGCATTTTCAGGACAACCAAGTCTTGAAGAAGCGAAAGAAATAAGAGGGCATCTGTGCTTAACGGGGAAGTGACCAACAGCTGGACAATATATATCTAATATAGAGTCTGTATTCAAATAAAATACCAATATTCACCATTGTAGATGATTATATTATTATGTACAGAAAAGTCATGGGGTGATTCTATTAATGTCTACCATTTTCTATGACCACACAATAAAAAGTCGATTTACATGAACTGACAGAGCAGACTCCCATAGGAAATGGAAATATGTACAATTCTACATTTTATTTATTTATTGCTTATAAGGTCTAAAAACACTACATCTCAGAAATTCTGTTGGGAATTTATCATCCAGAGTGCATTTAAGATGTAAATTCAAGAATGTATTTGCATTACTTGAAATTATTAGACAGACAAGGATATTTATTTATTTATTTATTTATTTTTAAATTGGACATGCCAATTCTCCAACCCAATTTTCACCCTCCCACATCAAATGCAAAGCTCCCAACACTAGGAGTGTGAGGAGAGCACAGGCATCATCCGATACACATGACATCAACCATCGCCTCTTTTTGAACCATATCATTGCCCCATTTACATTGAGTGTGCTGTGGGGAGAGTGCGCAATGTATCCACCCAGAGAGGGATAACAGGCCTATTTCTCTCTTCCTCAGACTCTGGTCACCAGTGGCAAGCAGCATGATCCAGGAATCGAACCTATGATCCTCAGAGACAAGGACAAAACAAGGATATTTATAATTATAAGTTCTTTAAAATACTAGATGGCAGTCCAAATAAAATAATAAAAAAAAAACCTTTCTAAATGTTTTAATGTAAGTAATGTATATCAGTATTATCGGTATCAGTATTATATTCTGAAATGTAAATGCTGTGTGAGCAAACCAAGGGAGCAAACAGCAAACAGTAAGAGTTATTAATGTATTACAGAAAATAAAGTGTTAACTTTAATGGAGGTCCGTGTAAAAAAGATCCTATTCCAAGTTATTTGGAGCATTTCTATTGGTCCACTCTTTGTGTAATTTGCATAACAATGCATAAGAAACATTATCTACAGGTAATTACATTATATTGATTCATTTTGGACATATTATTACTTGGAATGGCACCAGTCTGATACTATTATGCATTAATATCAGCAGAAAATGTTGCATCATTTACAAGAAAAAAAAAAAAAATCAATTCAATCCAGTCCAGCACCATCTAGACTGAAATTGTGCACACTCACACTCTGTCCTTTTATTAGCTGTGGGATTCTTCCTGTGGGGAAGCAGAGTTTGAGAAATCTGAGAATGACAGTCTACTTTCAGATGTTCATCTCAGGTTATGTTATTCACTGAAAATAGCTTATTTCAAAGCTTAGTGGTTTTTAAGGATAAAAAATTATAATCTGATAGTTTCAGATGACCTCTCCAGATGATTCCACTGTATGCATTAAAATATTAAGGATTGAAATCTATAACATTTTTACCTCATTTTTATAACAATACACTTGTTTGTGTTCAGTGCTTAACGTGTTAGGGCTGGTATATAAGCCCACACTTCAGTTCTTCACTCTCAGAACTACAGTGATTATGATTATACTTCAGATCTAAGTCCTACAATAGAACCCTGAGGAACTACACAACTTATACTAAATCAGTGGGTTAATAAGTAATATGTGAACAGTTACTTGAGGTTCAAGGGAATGCCATGTAGACACAATAGACATACTTCACTGACCAGCAACAATAATCAAACCTCTGACCATGCCAGCTTAGAGACTGCAAAACTGGGCAAGCTATACACAACTGCTGAAAAATCAGTGGCAAGAGATGTCATGTATGATATGTGGAGGCCACGTCTAGCGTATTCTATATAAGTGTGTGTGTGGAACATGTGTTCCTGTGAAAAGACTAACAGGTGGTATATAAATTTTTTGTACAGTCACGGGTGGTACACGGTCTAAACCAGGGGTCGGCAACCCAGATTTTAGGAAGAGTCAGTTTGTCCTATTTCAACCAAAATCAAACCATCTTCAGCCACTAAAGATTATTTTGGAGAGACCAAAATACTGGAAACTGAAGCTCAAATTACGGTTCAGTGATGAAATCAGATACAAACCCTGTGAATAGATTGTGGCTTTTGGCTCTGCAATTCTCAAAGCTATTTCTGCTTGTTCTTTCTATGGCTATTGTGTTTATCAGTAACCAGCAGTAACTGGATTTTTTGTTGAAGGGTGGGACTTTATTTGAAACCACAAAGCTGATTGGTTCTTTTTGTTGAAGGGTGGGACTTTTTTGTAAACTGACTGCTTTGGAGTCACAAGAGGGCAATAAGAGCTGTATGTTGCTGAGCCTTGGTCTAAACTGTCTGCTAGCCACCGCTATTCAAAAATGTATGGGTTAAACAGATATGAATGATGAAAAAAAAATAGCTCCTTTAAAGTAAAGAAACATATAATATATGTGAAACATTATAGTGCACATAGATATGTAAATCTACAGTGGTGCTTGAAAGTTTATGAATTTTCTATATTTCTGCATGAATTTGTAAAACTTCATTAGATCCTAGTCCTAAAGGTAGATAAGGAGAAGCAAATCAAACAAAAATATTACACTTGTCCATTGAAATACTGATAATGATCCAATATTACACATCTGGCGGTGAAGACCATTTGAAGGGGAAATTAGATTCAGGTGTTTTAAATAAAAGGAAAGACAGTCATGTGTGAGTAGGCACCCAGTTTAATTTAAAGAACATGGTTCTGCATCTGATCTTCACATGTAGAGTGTACCATGCCACAAACAAAGGAGATTCCTGAAGAGCTCAGAAGTAGAGGTATTGATGCTCATCAGACTGGAAAAGGTTACAAAACCATATCTAAAGAATTTATACTAAACCAATCCACAATAAGGCATTATTAGCTCATTGCCAAGAGAATGTGGGTCATGCAACACAACAATGACCCTGAAACTGAAATAAAGTTTTGGAAGTCAAGTCAAAGACCTGACCTTAATTCAACAGAAATGTTGTGGAAGGACCTGAAGTAAGCAGTTCATGGGAGGAAACCCACCAACATAAAAGAACTGTTTTGTTCAGAGTAATGGGCTACAATGAGTGCAGGACTAATCAACACTTGTGTAATATTACATATTTGCTCTCAATAAATACAGAGTGAATCTACAATATGCAAGCAGGTTGGTGTGAGTAAATCAACCGTGGGAGCGATTTATTTAAGAAAATGGAAGACATACAAGACCACTGATAATCTCTATTGATCTGGGGCCCCCACTCAAGATCTCATCCCCTGGGGTCAAAATGATCATGAGAACAGTGAGCAAAAATCCCAGAACTACATGGAGGGACCTGATGAATGACCTGCAGGGAGCTGGGACCAAAGTAACAAAGGCTACCATCAGTAATATACTATGCCGAGAGAGAGTCAAATCCTGCAGTGCCAGGCATGTCCCCCTGCTTAAGCCAGTATATGTCCGGGCCCATCTGAATTTTGCAAGAGAGCATATGGATGATCCAGAAGAGGATTGGGAGAATATTATGTGTTCAGATGAAAAAAATATATAACATTGGTAAAAACTCAACTCGCCATGTGTGGAAGAAGAAGAATACTGAGTTGCCTCCCAAGAACACCATACCTACTGTGAAGCAAGGGGGTGGAAACATCATGCTTTGGGGCTGTTTTTCTGCAAAGGGAATGGTGCGACTGATCCGTGTTAAGGGAAGAATGAATGGAGCCATGTATCATGAGATTTTAAGCCAAAACCTCTTTCCATCAGTGAGAGCATTGAAGATGGAATGTGGATGGGTTTTCCAGCATAACAATGATCCCAAACACACCACTCGGGAAATGAAGTAGTGCCTCCGTAAAAAGAATTTCAAGGTCCTGGAGGGGCCTAGCCAGTCTCCAGACCTCAACCCCATAGAACATTTGTGGATGGAGTTGAAAGTCTGCGTTGCCCAGCGACAGCCCCAAATCACTGCTCTAGAGGAGATCAACATAGAGGAAAGGCCAAAATACCAGCTACAGTGTGTGCAAATCTTATATGAAACGTTTGACTTCTGTCATTGTCAACAAAGATTATGTCACTGTTAAGTATTAAGTATTGAGTTGATACATCCTACAATGTGATTTCCTGGAATTTTACATTTTGTCTCTCATAGTTGAAGTGTATCTATAATAAGATTATACTCCTCTCTCATCTTTCTGATTAGGAGAACCTGTACAAGTATTGACTAAATACTTTTTTGCCCTTCTGTTAATGAGTGTAAAATTTAGAATTTTGTTTGATGTGGTTCTTTTGCTACTTTTATGACTTACAAAAGCCTCACTTCACCACAGTACAGAAGTAAAATACCAGATATGAATTTATCAGTGTAAAAATACGTAATTCCAAGTCATTTTTTGGACTATTCGTCATGCTTTTCAGAACAGAGAGAACAACTGCCAGATTCGCATTATGCCAAAAAATGAAAATAGAGATACAAGGTACGAACGAAGGTCCTCCACACAGCATGCCTTTCCCTCACAGACACTGAACCGTTTGCTCTTTACTCTACTGCATCCTGACACAGCGGCACTGATCTTGCAGACAGCAGCTGATTGGCGGAGACCATCAAACTGGCTGTGTGACATCTGACTGGTTATATATACCATGTCTGGTGCATATTTTTAGTCCTGGCGCATGCGCCGCATCACTCCCAAGCAGATTAAAGTGACAGCATGTAGAAGCTGGATGGAAAGAACTGGGCTTTGATACACAAATGTAAAAACGCCAACTTAACGCATATTGCTCTACAGCTGCAGGTCTAATCTACAGTAGTAGACCAAGTAAATAAATAAATAAACTCACTGTTCAGATGTTCTTGCACAATTTATATCTACAGCTTACAATATATGTCCGAGAAACTTGCACTGACTTGCTTTCATATCCCACAATTCAAGGACAAAAGCAATCACATCCTGCATCACCTTTTGAATACGACCCACAGTGAGGTCCATCGTGGCAAAATATAAACACATATCAGCTACTGCATTATTCTACATCAACCATAACTGGGAATCAGTAAGCTAACATCTGTGCATGCAGATTATCTCAATGATATCGTGTCCCATAATGTTGTAGTTAGTGTCAATGATGCACTAATGCAGAATGTGGATAAACAGTGCATTTGCTTCACATTAAAAAAAAAAAAATGAGATTATGTCTCAGTCATCATGCCTGTCCTTATTAAATTGAGAATACCAGTCATAACCAGTCATTAACAGTCACAACTGTATCCAGAGTCATGTGAAAAACACCTGGAAGTGGATAGCAAAACACATAAAACTGAAAAAAGCCCCCTCTGATACAATAAAAAAAAAGATGTTATGGTTTCTATGGTGGAGAGCTCACCAGGCAGATACCAGACCATGAGGAGGTGGTGAAGGTGATATAACTGAACAACTGAAGAAATTTTTAGTTTAGATTAGTTGCAAAATGTTATTAATAGAAATGCATTTTTCTTGTGAGGAAAAGTTAGGAGCTTCAATGCAGCAGGAATTTATGTACCTTTCCCCAGATCTGTTTCTGAATACCATCCTGTCTCAAAGGTCTCCAGACAATTCCTTAGACTTCATGGCTCGGTTGGTGTTTGTACAAGCAATGTCTACTTCGGTACCTTATTCTGTATAAACAGGTGTGTGTCTTTCCAAATCATGTCCAATATACTTGAATTTACCACAGGTGTCCAATCAAGCTGTGGAAACATCTAAAGGATGATCAGTGGAAACAAGATGCAGCTGAGCTCCATTTTGAGTGTCATGGCAAAGGCTGTGAATACTGGTTATATTTTTATGTTTTATTTTTTAATAAATTTGCAAAGATTTTAAACAATCTTTTCTCACTTCGTCATCGTGGGGTATTGAGTGTAGAATCTGAAGGAAACTGAATCCATTTTGGAAAAAAAAACAAAAAACTTTAACACAGCAAAATGTGCAAGTGAAGTACTTTCAGAATATATTGTATGTTTCATATAACTGTACTAGTCTGACATCGACTGAAAGAAAGATTCCGCTCTTTTCACACATGGAGAATTCTTTCAGCTACATGATGTTTTCGTCTTACATTTTCCTTAAACCCCCTTTGATACAATAAAGATTTCATGGTGGTTTCTATGATGGAGAGCTCACCAGGCACTGCTGCAGCAAAGACATGCAGGAAGAGTGCAGAATAGCAGGAGCAGGGAATGGAGCAGTATAGACATAGTGGTAATTGACCAACAACAGTTTCATTAATGAAGCTGATTCGACCTTCGGGTTCTGATAAGAAGAGAAAATTGGACTATGTTAGTTTTCAAATGTCATAATGCAAAATACTGGAATGAATGATGAGGCTATTGCTGTTATTTGGTTTTGAAAGCTTTTATGTTATTCAATTAGTTTGAATTTGTTTTGGGACCATGCCCCAACTTCTCCTCTCCTGCCTATATAAACCAGTCCTGCTCACCTGATCATGGTGTCATACGACATCACACCCTCTTTCCTTCTTTCCTTCTACTCTTTCCCAGGAGGGGCTCAGCACTAAGCATCGCTCCGTTTTCTTGGGAATGGTCCAGTTTCTCAACATGTAGACCTGGGACCATTAATGGGCTGTCTAGTAGGCCTCCAGACCATGCTTAGGGTGAGGCAGTGGTTCAAAGCGGGACAGAAATTGCACTTTAAATCATAAATTTAACAAATTCTGACATTTTCATTGTCAAAGAAATGAAACAGTGCTTTTGGTGCTTTAAAATGTTCTTTAATGAGCCATATTCAACAAATGGTAGAAAAGAAGCATTTAATTGATTAATTGAAGCAGTGAAATGATTCATGGCCTTTTTAGATCTGCATAATATGTTCTCTAACACTAATATGGCTCTAACACATTCACTCACGCTTCCATGATTTCCACGATGTGGAGAACATGGAAGGAATCACAGGACTTCATGCACAAAAACAGATTTATATAGGTATAAAGACAGAAATGCACAAAATTAATGTATTAAAGTATTTATTTATTTTTTATCTTAAATGTCAAGATAAATTGGACATTAGATCAGCAGGAATTGTTAAAGTGTTTTCTTTTTAATTAAGTGCTTCTCATGTCTCACTTCACTTTCGTAACAAGCAATTTTCGCACCCGTATTTTCTGATTTTAAGCACTTTGGGAATCTTGTGTCCCCTACAAATAACTAATCAACAAAATACATATGTAAATTACATGTAAATTAAATGATTAATAATGTATTATTATTATTATTATTATTATTGCTGTTGTTATTATTTTTGATGTTATTATATTTGTTTATATAAATGAGTGATATATGTAAAGCAATTATTTTTAACAAACAAAAGTATTTCATAAATGTTAAAAGTCTGCACACTCAGGTGTCACGCAAGCGGAAATGCACTTTATTGGATCTGCATTAACTGCAGAAAAAGCAGTGGAGAGATGCTGCTGTACTGAAGTTTCGCTCACCATTCTTTTCTTAATTAGCTGCATGTATTGTTTCCTATGCTCCTTCCACCATCTTAACAACCAGTAGGTATGAGATCTAATCAGTCTTTTTTGTGTCCCCTATTCAGTTCTGTTCTGAAGCTTCTTTGAGGGAAGCAGCCAATAACTAATGAACTATTCATTTGCAACTGAAAGCCAGTCTACTTACAAATCACACGAATAAGGTCTTTATATCGTTTTTCCAATGAGGTTAATAACGTAAGGTAACCTTGAAAGGCATTTGATGAGATAATTGTGCGAGGCAGAATCAATCAGGATGTGGAACTATAACATCTTCTCTAGGGCAATGAAACATCTCATGTAGATGAATGGAAAGAGTTAAACGCCTTCCACTGTGGCTCTCCAAGAGCAGAGCAGATGAAGAAAGACCTGGAACAGTGGGGGAAATGTCACAGAGAGCATCCGCCTGCCAAGAGATGTTCTGTCGTATGTAGTTCTCATGCCTGTAAGTGTTAAACGTGCCCTCAGTGTCACTCTTTGTTGCACGATTCTGAACCATCGACATCACAGAAAGCACAGTAATGCAAAACATCTCAAACGTCACTTTCATCTGCACAAAAATCACGTTTAAAGGAAGAGTCAAGCCTCCTCGTGAAATTGCTCACTTTTTGTATATGCATGCTCATTATTCAAAGAGAGGTGAACAGTAGACTCCTACTGTGAGGAGAGACGGTTACTACGCAACTGTTACTTGCCTTCTATCCATGGAGGAAAAAAACTATGAAGGTCATAAAACCCACAAAGCTTCTTCTGAAGTCACATAAACCTCAGAGAAATCGAGAGAATATGATATGGTTTGAAGTGTCTCCTCTATCAGAAGGCAAGAACTTATGCCTTCTTCTAATTAGATAAGAAGGCAATGTTCCTCCACAGAAAGTAGGACTTAACAGTGTAAAAAAAAATGGAATCTTTCAAATGAATGGAAAATGTTTGACATTGCAGCATCTCCACCACCTTTTCTCTGATGGGTTCTCATTCAGCAGCACAGCTTTTCTAATCTTTTCTCAGTTGGCCTCGTATTAGCCTAGAGAGAGCAGAGTTAGCTTCGGATTTTGGCTCCCACTGATGACAGATGTCTACCTCTGCCCTCCGCCGGCTGTTCAATAACTTTACATTTCAAAAAAGGCATCTCCACTTAAACCACCGACTGGGTAGGAGTCGTTTGGCCCTGGTCCAGCCTGGAATAATCTCTGTGTGGGATTTTTTGATGTGCTCTAGGTCTCAGCTGTGTACTGGAGGATGCTGGAAAGGGCTGCAGTGTGAAAGATGTTGTCTCTCTGATGATAGCTGCAGATATCTCATTTAAGAACATGTTCTGCAGGTGTCTTCACTTCATCCAATCGACAGTCTTTTTCGTCCTAAACCACAAAATCTGCTCTGAGAACCTTACTGGTGCTGTTACTGTAGTATTTCTTAACAATTTTATTACTAGTATTGGCAGCATAATAGAGGGCCAATGACAAATAAATGTAAACCTAAATGTGCACATAGGCCCACATGTGCCTGCAGCATCATAACTGTGGAGATCAGAGTTCTATTAGTGTGAGGAATCTGTTAGTCTCATTTGGTTGAGTGGAAAAAGGAGCTATAACGTCTTCTCTACGGCAATGAAACATCTCATGTAGATGAATGGAAAGAGTTAAACGCCTTCAACTGCGGTTCTCCAAGAGCGGAAAGAGTTAAACGCCTTCAACTGCGGTTCTCCAAGAGCAGAGGAGACAAAGATAGATCTGGAACAGTGGGGGAAATGTCACGGAGAGCATCCGCCTGCCAAGAGATGTCCTGTCGTATGTAGTTCTCATGTCTGTAAGTGTTAAACATGCCCTCAGTGTCACTCATTGTTGCACGATTCTGAACCATCAACATCACAGAAAGCACAATAAGGACAATCCTCCAGTGAGTCGACGGAACGCTGACGATAGATGTTCTCGTAAAACTCAAAGTGGCATCTGTTTACAGCTTCTTTTTTTTAACAAAAAAAGCCAATCATCTTGATGGTTAAGGAAAAAGTCCAAATTGCTGGTTACATTGTGAGCAAAGGCGGATCAACCTTATTGTGGCTCTGGCCAGACTTTGTCAAAATAAAAGTCTCTGT
The DNA here is from genome assembly GCA_034509495.1 of Acestrorhynchus altus. Taxonomy (NCBI): domain Eukaryota; kingdom Metazoa; phylum Chordata; class Actinopteri; order Characiformes; family Acestrorhynchidae; genus Acestrorhynchus; species Acestrorhynchus altus. The sequence goes on from CM067521.1 coordinate 8,454,891, forward strand.
TTGAAATGTAGGGCTGAGCAATAAACTGACATTTTATGTCACATTTGACTTGGATTGAAAGTTTGCAACTTTGCCAGGGAAAATATATTGGAATTTTAATGATCTTTTATATCGGCAGGGAATTACATTAAAAGTGTGAATTTCTGAATAATTAATAATGAATTCCCTTCCTTCACTGTTGCAACAAATTTGAAAAGGCTAAACATAAAAGCTGACCATAATAAAAGAGTTTGCTTAATTTAGTAACTGAGTGATTCATAATCTTAATCATTTCAATAGATTATTCAACTACACTGTAATGTAGAAGAACAATGAGGAACTTTGTGGTTCTCCAATTTGAGAGGAACCTCTTAAGATGATTCAAGGCACCTTCAAGAAACCCTTGTCATTTTATTGAAGGTTCCTTGAAGCCTCTTAAGAGGTAAATAAAGTTCCTCAATAGACCTTTAACTTTTTATAGTGTACACATAAAAAAGGTTTTTCAATGATTATTTAGAAATGAGAGAAAGATTCCATATAGAACCATGAGCACTCACAGAACCCTTTGCATGAAAAAAAAACATTTCTTTAGACTGATGGAGAATGCGCTCTAGAGGGTTATTTTTTAGAACCTTTTTGAAAACTGTTCTATTGTAGCAGAATGGGTTTTACAATTGTTACAATGTACCAATAAAAGAACACCTTTGGTGCCACACAGCACCCTTTTCAGAAATGTTCTATATAGAACCATCTACATTTGTTCTCCATTAATCTGATAAACCCTTTCACAATGCAAAGACCCATTTAACCATGGTTTATTGAGTGTTCATAATTTGATTTAGAACAATGTTCTTTAATAAAGAATAGCTGATGAAGCATCATTTTAAAGTGTGTAACTCTGGGCTCTTATGGGTTAAATGACACTTGTATTAAGGTTTGTTATAACCGATTCTGGTAAACTCTGAAAATCCCCTGGTGCCAGGATTATTCTTCAAATCATTTATGTCAACTGCTGACCCCATTTCATGAGCTCCAAAATTAAACTGAAGTAAATTCACAGAGGGTGCTCTAGATGACAGATCCAATAGTCAGAAACTGGGAAAAAAAAGCTTGTTTAAGGGCTCATCTACTCTGATCTCTTGAGATGTCTAAAAGGAAAGTACTGTCTTCCAGAATCCGTGCAAATACAGAATAAAGCTCAAGCAAACAAAATGGTTTTACAAATGAGAGTGGCTTAAATGGGCTGTCAACTCAACTATAAATGTTAAAACCTCAATTAAATTATAATCTCCCAGATTATAAAGACCTGACTTGATTGCAATTACCCAAAGTCAACTTTGAGAAAGAAAAAATAATCCTAAACAATATTTTAAAAGGAGTAAAGAAGCTGAAGACCTCATTATCACTGCCTGATCATGGTGGGGTATTTGTTTCAGAGCACACTGGGGTTGATGGTGGTTTGGCTGTAGCAACAACTCACCGCAGCAGGACATTTTCCCATGTTTTCCCCAAAGGTTTACACTCATACAAAAATAAACCAGATTGACATGTCTGATTAGAGGTAGGGTCTGATTAGATTCTGGATTTTTACGCAAGGGGGCATTAGCACAAGGACAAAAATTCCAGCTTCTGCAACGTATGAGTGTGCAGGTTTTACAGTAGCAGATGCAACATCTGTCTGTGAATGTGCAGCAGGATGCCATAGAGAACCTGTATGCCTTCATACCAAACCATCTATTTGGTTTGTCATCTTATATCCAGGTAATCCAGCAATCGAAAATAGTATTTTCATGTACGGCACAGGTAACAGCACAAACATCAATCCCAGAATTATTGTTCATTAGCCAATTCACACACATATTCACTCACACTCACACCCAGGTGCAATTTAGCATGGCCAATTCACCTACCACATGTAGGTGATTGGGCTTCAAACCCACAATCCCAGGCCCCTGGACACACTCTGCCACCCACAGCACAAACCGATAATCAAAATAAGCCAACATCACCCAATCAGTTGCTTCATCCACTGAGCTGTTTAGAAACACCCAACCAGCTCTGAGGCTGAACGCTGGTTAATTTCAGGACATTAGGTTAATCATAGCCATTGTACCATATGTGCAGTAACTAGGCCGATGACCTGTGTTCTGTTCTCCATATCCAAAATTAAGCTTGGCGCGCCAATTCAGACAGTTAAGCCTTTTGAGTGTTTGAGTCATTCCTCTCCAAACCCACATGAGAAGTGCATAAAGTTTTCAAGCCACTGCTCATTAGCATAGCATGTGCAGTCGAGTCCTAATTACTGTGAATCTGACTGCATTTGTTCTTGTCGGCGAAGAATAGAATGGATTATAACCCAACATCACTCAACTTGTAGAAGAGCTGATCAAAGTCATGTGGACATGCACTGGTCCATACATTATTTATTACCTAACAGAGAGGAACGTGAGCATGTATATTCATGGACCTGGTCTGAAGCATCTGCTTTATATAATAGACCACAGCAAATATGTGTCGTCTGGCTGCACTGCTCTATTAGCTCTTCTTACAGTTGAAGTGGCGAGGTTGTCTATAAAGATCATGTGCTCTCTCTGTCTTAGCTCTGGAAAAATCTTTTATAGGTTCAGGGCCAGGCAAAGAGGGGGGCAAGGTGAGATTAAAATCTTGTGATTTTGGTTTGCTTGGTATATGGTGAGGTCACGACTAGTCAGAGAGTTCGATTTGCTAAAGAAATGAAACCGTGGTAGATCGATGTGATGGTAGAAAGGAATAGATGGGAAGCCATGTCATTCAAATTGGTTTATCCTGCTTTTCTCTACTGTCCAGGAGTAATAGTAGAATTTTGAAAAGGACAAAGGATTTGATTGCATTCACTGATGAGTGTTAATGAGATCAGGATGTTCAATTCCCAACCCCACCTCATACCCAACTACCCAACTCATCCCAAACACATTATTGCACATTCAGAACTTTATCATTCCAAAGTGCAGAGCTCCACCGCAACACAGCTCAGTGCCGGGGGGGCTTTATACCCCTCTAGTGGTTTTATATGCCTGGCATTAGGCATGATGCCAATAGCTGACTTGCAGCTGTAATTGTTGCCAAATAGGCCTCTACAAAGTACTGATTTTAGGGGTGAAAAGTTATGCATACAGACATTTTCAGTTATTTTGTCCTGTTTGTGCTGTTTGCTTCACAATAATAATAAAAAAAATATTCAAAGTTGTAGGTATGTTCTGTAAATGAAATGATGCACACCCTCAAATAATGCCAATAATTGCAGGTTAAAAGTGCCAAGGGAGTGAATACTTTTGCAAGGCACTGTATGTTGATCAAGTCTGTAGGTTAATCTGATCCTGAGATATGAAGGCTAGAAAACAGCATATAACAGCCTGAAAAGTGTGGATCTTGAGTTCTAAGAGTTAGACTGTCTCTCTTAGGAACTAGGGCCCAATTTATCATGCAGTTAATAAAGTCAACTTATATTAAGGTTGCACAGATTTTTCAGTATTGGTAAAACATGCTGTCAGTTAAATTGGTTTAAAAAGTAAAATTGGTTGTGGGAGGAATCTACTCCATTATTTAATTCCATAAACAATTCCAGTAGTAACCTGTACAGTTAACCCCCCCCAAAAAAAAAATTACAATGAACCATCCTTAAGCAAGCACGCTTTTAACTTATACCTACTCATTTATATATTATTTGTACCTCTTACTTGCCTGAAGAGCGTGACCTCAGGGGAATCAAGCTACTCACTGCCTCCTGGGAACAGAAGCCAGTGAGGCTGACAGGAAATAATCTGTTTGTCGGAAGATGGGCGGCCCACACAATCTCTCCCTCCTCCGCTGATCTGGTCTGTCCACCCGGACGTCAGCGTATGGATTAGGATTTTTTTTTTCCCCTTCTGTTTTTCCACTCTTTCATTCCCTCCCTCGCCTCCACTAATCTGCAAGCTGCTCATCCATGAATCAGCCGTGCATTCGCTGAAGGCGATATTAGTTTGGACATTCACAGAAGTCTGCTTAAGTATTCAAACAACACCCATCAGATCAGCCATGCACAATGGATTCCAATGGATCTATTGGTTGGATTATTGAAGAGGAAAGGAGATTGGAATTGTCTGTCTTATGTACTTTTGTATTTGTAGTGACTGAGATGTTTGATGATTCATGAATTGGATGTGATGTTAAATGACAGTCAAGTCCAACACTGGCCATTAATTGCATGCAAAGCTCTGAAAAACGGTTGGCTTACAGAATGGATTTGTGTATAACTATGGTAGAACCCTTTTTGGTGCAACACAGAAACACTTTTAAAGCAACATATGGTTAACATCCCCGACAAGAATCAGAATCAGAATCAAAATGACTTTATTAATATCAGAGGAAAATTGTAAAAAAAAATGTTGTACAGCTTCACTAATTTGCCTTGTCAAACTAAAGTAACTATTAGAAAAATTGTGGTTCTGCGTAAGCACACTATAAGAACAAATTAACTAGACAATGTTCTCTTTAACTCATTGATTTTCTTTTTTTTCTGAAATCAAGGGATGTAAAATAATTTGTCCTAATTTGTTGGAGGTTTCAGTTAACTCTAAATTATCATCATCATCATCATCATCATCATCATCATCATCATCATCATCGTCATCATCGTCATCCCAACAGAAGCTGTTTGAGTAAGAAGGGTAGACGTGAGGTCCTGTGAGCAGTTTCTTGCAACAGCCACGATGCAACACTACTTTGTCATTTTCACTCACAGTACACGACTCACATAATCCGCATTAGGACGTAAGACGAGGAAAGAGTGGGAAGGATGTAAGCGGAAATCGCTTATAAAGCCTGTCAAGTGATGACTGATTGTGGCCCTCGATTATCCCCCAAGAATTGAAGCAATGTGCAGTTATCACTTGATTGAGATTGTGGCTGTGCAGAGCAGCTGTAGCTAGTGTAGCTACATGATTTCAGGGGGATTACAACAGTCATTTTAGGCCCAAAACCCATGATTTCTGTCCAGAAAAAAGAAAAACTGGGGGTTTCATTTTTCATGTTTCTCATGAATAATGGTCACAATAATGGCATTAACTGGAATCAGTGTTTCCGAAACGTGTTTAGTAGTTGGTACTGGAACCCCTGAGCTAGAATATGAAGAGCTGAAGCCCTTTTTGTGAGGGTTCTGCATTTTGTTTGTACATTTGTACACAACAGCTATAATAGCACATTAAATACCATTTAGTGGATTTGATGAAATTCCCTTTTCATTTTATGGCACATCAAGCTTATGGTTAAAACGCGATGTTCAATGATTCATGTCTTCACTCGAGTGCCCCACTGCACTGACGTTCTTGAAAGCACAAAATAGCACAAAAACAGTATTTCTTGGATAGACTAGAGCAAAATCACTTTTTTTCGCCTCACTGACCTAATTACACCTAAATTACTCTCATCCTACACAATAATCTTTAATTGACTAAAACCTTCACAAAGCAAAAGTCAACAGCAATTAAACTAGGAGCTAAATGCATTGGGACAAGGAAGGCACTGAACATTTCTGACTCTTAAGCATTCGTCGCACACTCTGTCCAACTTCCAAAGGCCATCGGAAGTTCATTCGGCCCGAGAGTGAATTTTGCTGCCTCTCTCAGACCCATCACTGTGAATAAGACAAACAGAGAGGAAGCGGGAGAGCAGGCATTTGGCATAATGGCCAGAAATCCACTGCATTATTTGTAGTGAAGGAGCTTTAAACCCTCCAGGCTTCCCTTAGGACCCCAAACAGCTGAGCAAAAACTCATTTCAAATGGGGCTATTTTGACATCTGCTGCTTAATAAAAGATGGTAATGCTCTCTTTATTTTCCCTCATTTTTTTAGTAATCAAGAGAGGTCTAAAAATATGTCTGGTCCAAACAATAGTTTCAACTTTAAATAATATGCATGTACCGTGCACCTTCATAAGCAGCGCATGATAAAGTGTAGGCCATATTGCCTCCGGGAATGAGAAAAGTGTGTTTTTTTTTGTCAGGTAAGCAGAATATAAACTGATAAAACAGCAAACCCAGTGCAGGTAGAAACACAGCTTGCTGAGAGCTCATATGTGTTTAGTTAAAGTTCAGTGGAAGCAGTGGGTGAAAAAAGCATGCATGAGAAGACCGTCTGTCTGAAGGTGTTTTTTTATGTCACTATCACCACTTGCATTTGCATATTAATGCACTACAGGGAGCCGCAGACTGATACGGGGTGCGCTGAATTTCTTGTTCTTCCTGAAGATTGAAATCTGTGATTACAAAAGCTCCTAAATCCCCTTGATATGATCAAAGAGATAAATTCTGCTATGTGCTGTTTTTTATCAGCATGCGTACAGTACACGAGCACCAAATCACTAAAACCAAACAGCAAAACAAAGCACAGAATGCTAAGTATCTGAATGTGATCTCAGTATTGTGAAACATTTGTCTTTTCAATTTCCTCTTGTAGAGCTTTTAACAGCCCTAACATGTTGGGAATAACCTTGATCAGGGTTTGTTAAACTGGTAAAATGAATACTCCTACCTCAATGACATAAGCTTAAACCTTTTCAGCAGACTTCACAGCCTCCTCAGAGGTTTTGTTGGTGTCTGAGAATAAGCTATTATTTTTTTATTTACTTTGGGCATGGCATGTAATTCTAATAGCAAATATTAGGCCTGGATGCGATTCACAGGCATTACTCTTTTGCAGACAAAAGGTTGGTGGAGCTCAAAGTAAAATTATAAATATACACTACTTTGGCTTCTGTAAAGCATTTGATTTAATTGAATAAAACTCGGAATTTTACAACAGCAAAGTTCTGTGTGAACTCGACTGTGTCAAGAGATTCTGTCTGAACCAGATAGTAACCAACAAAATTGTCTGAACCCAGCTGTATCCTGAACGGTAAGCTGAATGCTAATTAAAGCTAATTAAAGAACAAAAAAAAATCCATCTAAATAAAAATATATCTGAACCCAACTGTAACCAACACAATTTTGGATACACCATTCAAGATACTATAGTATTTATCATATCAAATTGATCTAATACATTGAAATAGGTCAATTTAATCCTTAGTATACTTCTTGCAGATATGATGTTCACTTGGCAGAATGATGTAAATGAGAAATCTGAGAAATTAAAAATAGAAAAAACAAAACTGAATGTGAAATTTAAGCCACACTCAAGTTAAAACAAAAAAGAACAGAGAAATAAGGTCACAACTGAGCCAAAGTTTCACTTGAGACAAATATTGTCACCTCAATCCAATGAACTTGCCAAGTTTCTGATCATTGTTCAATTGTCCTGTTGCCTTTCTAAAAGGAACATGCTTCATGTATTTTCAAGATTAAAATGGCCATGCAGAAATTGCCTTCCTTGCCTTGCCTTCCTTTCTTTGAACACACAATACTCAAAATCAACAGCTAGACAGAGTTCATTCTTCTCTAATGGCTGAATCATTTCCAGTCCATTGCTCTAGGTGTATTGTAAGAGTTGGAGAGGCCGAAAATCCACAAGACAAGTCATGCAGCAGCTTTACACTTGTCTTACAATATTGGTTTCTTGGGAACTATAGTAATACAATTGTTAAAGGCTGCTAAATGGATTTAGACATGAACAAATAGTTATAGAACGATCCTTTACTGTGTTTAGAGCCTTTTTTAAACTTTACAGTTGGGATTTTTATCATTCGTACAAATTTCACCTGCAAAAATTGAGCCTCCAACTCAGCCTATATAACCTCACACTTCTACCACACCATCACGTCAAACAGCTTCACACCTTCCTCCTCCCCATTGCCTCACCTTTAATCTCTTTATTTGCACCTTGCTGGGGGGTTTAAGCTTCACATACCTACCCAGAAGCTGTTTCGAACTCCAGTTTGAGTCAGTGTTTGACCGTGAAAAGACCAAAGCAGCAAACATGTCAGCTGTAAGGAAGCATTTTAACTTTCACTCAAGTGAGTTCTGTTTGTCTGGATTGAACTGTAATATTATACAAGCTCTGTGTGCAACCAAATACCTGTGCCAACGATCTAGGCCAATTTTAGGGGATGTTTATAATTTGTCTATAATTACTTTTTTATATGTCAGAAATCCTTTGGGATTTTTTTGAGATATGAGTTATTTGTAATTATTAGATTGACAAAGATAATTATAAAAAAAAGGTTTTCTTAATACTTGACAAAGTACCAAATAAAAAATCTGAACGTCTTTTATATTTTTTGTTATTTATGTATGTAATTATTATCCCTTCTCAGAAATTGTGTTCTGAAATTTGAACACTGTGAGCAAAGGAAGAACGCAAACAGCCCCTCCCTTCTCATTTTCCCCTATAACCCAATGTGTGAGTGACATAATTTGTCCTGCCCCCTCTCACTGGTCAGTTGAAGTCTGCATGCAGGTTGAGCATGTACACATGAACAAAGCAGTAAACATGCACTGGAAGCTGCTTTGGAATTAAAAGTGGTTTTTAAATCAGCTGTAAACTATTGAAAACTGAAAGCTGATGTGTATATCGTGCCTGATGTTTACTCTGATCCTGAGTTACGACGGAAACAATAGAACTGCCCGCATGGATCTTGCATTCTAAGCATTAACGTAGCTGAGTTCAAAAATTAAAAGGGGTGTCTGGATACAATTTTTGCATCAAGCTCCTGATTCATGACCCAAACAGTACACATATAAACACGACTACAGCGGAACAGTATGCTTTTTCCCTAATGATTGCTTCTTTTCTTTCCTAATCATTTTACATAACTGTGTAAAATGGGGCATCTCACCATAGGCCAATGATTGGCAGGGGAAAAAGACAGCCACATCCCCTGTCCCTGCCAATAACTATTCTCACTCACTGTGAGTCAGACCCAGCTGTCGCATCCAGACGGGGATGGGAATAAAAGAAAAGCCTGCGATCAGCTCTCAGAGCACAGCTATAAAACTCGGGTCACCGCCACCCTGCTTCAGGACCGGGCCAATCCAGGGCAGATCCACACACCAATGAGGCATCAAAAGGCTTCAGTGGAAATCCTCCATCGCTTAGCAGACTGCAAAGGAGGGCAACTCTACAGGGCTAGAACTGTCACGATAACTCAGTTAAAGCTGATTACTCCATAAAAAATAAAATGATAACATTTATCTTCTCCATGAACGTGCAAAGGTCAGTTGTCAATTTACAAGATGATGCATGACTAATGCTCTCCCACTAATAGCTGAGAGAATGAAATTCTGATGGACCATTCATTAATTTTAGTGTAAATATGTCCACAGTCTTTTGAATTTCTTTAATTATTCTGTAATTAAAAAACAACAACAGTTGCACCCAGAAGGATGTGTGGGATTGCAAAGCTATTGGGAAGGTAACCAGGAACAATAAATACAACTTTAGCCTGATATAAGCAATTTTCATTGAGCTACTCATACAAAAGTAGTGTTTCTCAATATGGTGTTTGTTATAACGCAACATGACAGACGTCTCGGAATGGAGCTGTTGAGTTACCTAATGGTGTCCTGTGACAATCCATCGCATGCAGCTTGAATATTCACAAATCTGGCATCATACAAAATCACAGCATGAAGCCAGGCCTTCTGAACAGTTGATCTTGGTACTGACCACAGTGCCTTCACACACAGATTGATTGGTCGTCTCCACCAAGACAAAAATCTGCCAATGGTGCTGACAGGATGACTCAAGGGGACATCACTGATCACTAAATGTCTGCAATCATTGCTGTCGGGTCAATACCTGACATGTTGGACAATCATTTCTCCCTCTTTGTGGTTCATGTTACTGGTGCATGACATCTTCTATCCACTGCTGCCAATTGCATGCTATGGTAATATCCAGTATGGCACACAGTATGCTGATAAGACAATCCCAATTCCTGGAGCAATATAATTCAAGCTCTCTCAAATTGCTAGCATTACGATCCAAGGATTACAAGTTCAAATCCTGGGTCATGGCCATCGGGAGTGGCCATGTTCTCTCTGGGCTGGTAGACGATGCTCTCTCCCCACATCACATCTAGTGTAATGGCGGCCGGCACAGGCATCTGTTAGTTGTTGTATCAGAGCTAGGGAACCGGAGCTCTACTCTGAGTGTTGACTGCCAAGCAACGATGCAATGACAACAGTTTGAAAAAGAGAGGGTCATTGACTTCATTCATATCAGAGGAGACATGTCCTTGTCTTCTCTCTCCTAGTGTTGGGAGCATTGTATGTGATAAGGGGAGAGTCCTGATGGGATTGGTTATTTGGCACTTCCGAATGGGGGCGGAATTGGGAAAAAAAACCCTGCTTGAATGACTTTTAAAGTCTTCTCTTAGACATACTTGCAAATAATGCCAGCATCATAGTTCAGGATTAATGGAAAGCTGATTAATTTTTTATTTTTTTTTTGCTAATTTACACATCCTTAGTTTTATAGTTCAACAGGAAAGGATCTATGAGTTTAATTCATATTTGTCATTAGCAATAAATTAAAATAGTGAATTTTTGAAGGTGCATCTTTATTGTCTTCATTGTTAGATAGCAAATGCATAGAACAACCTCAAGCTATTTGGTAATTAAGTGTGTCCTGTATGTTCACCAAACTGAGAAAATCACATCATAGAAGCCAATGAGAAGTCAAACAGTTCCAGTGAAATTCAGGTACAATTTTGGAAATATCTGTAGAAAATAAAATCCATCCACTGAGGACATCAGTGATGAATGTGTGGAAATCGGTTCTCTTAAATCATTTTGGGAACCTTTGCCAAAGCAGTGTGAGATGAAAAATTCTACACTGTCTAAAATAATTTCCTTGAAGTTTGTATTTTGTAATGATCACCAAAAAATAAAAAAAAATAAAAAAATAAGGAAATATTTTGTAGCTCCTGTGGTCTTGAAGACAAACTCACATTCCTTTATCACACTTTCCTGAATGATTTATAAGAACTGCTTTCCACACATTCTTCTCTACAGTCCACAGACCATCCATAGTGGTTGAATTTCTCTTCTAAACATATTACCCATCATATCTCCACAGGATTTAAGTGGTTTTTAAATCATGCTGGACTGTCTCTTAATAAACCATGCGGTACGCATTGTTGGAGAATATATAATTTGTTATTGTTTCCTTTATTTAATAGTACAGTAAGGCTGGAACCCTGCCCAAAAAACCTTTGCTGTGAGCCTTGTGACAACTGACTTGTTCCATAGGTTCTCTACATACTTGTATCTTGTGTGACCCCTTTGCGCAGCAATAACTGCAACTGCATTTCTGGTAACTTGATTAGTAATCCATTAATGTTAGAACATTTCTCCATATAAAACAGCTTCAACTCTGTGTTGGTGGGTTTCCTCACAGGAACTGCTTCCTTCAGGTCCTTCCACAACAGTCAGGATTTGTGTTCTTAGGGTCATCATATTGCTGCATTCTCTTGAGATTCAGCTCACAGATACGTTTCCTGACAACTTCCTTTAGACTTTGTTGATATAAGTCAGTATCCCTTGTTCCATCAATGATGGCAAACCATTCTGCCCAAATGCAGCCAAATAGGCCCAAATTACATGAATACAAATGATTGCATTAATTCTATTAGTAATTAACCAATGCACTTTTTTCTATATTGTAACATATGAAATCATAATTTGCAGGAATATAATGACTTTTTAAATAACAGCTTAGATTTTGACTGGTACATCACACCTATATGATATAAGCTGAATTCTACAGCCTTGTAAAAAGAGTATGTACCAGCTTTAACACCAGTATGGCTCAGAATCTCTCCTGCAGCTTTCATATATATATATATATATATATATATATATATATATATATATATATATATATATAGTTGTGGTTGAATGGAATGGTTTGAGTTCAGCAGCACTTTATTTAGTTATGTTCACAACAGTGCAATAGATTTCAAGTAGACTTACATTAATATATGCTTGTTAAAGGCAGAAAGAGATACATGTATATTAATGCTTACCAATTTTAAAAAAACTGTCCCAAACAGCAATACAAAATGTCAAGAGTTAAAATCCAATATGTACTCAAAAGTTCTTCATACACAGGTTTTCTTCCAGAATAAGGCTAGCATATTTTCATTTAAACCTTTGACTTCTCTGTGTACATGGATAAAACACGATGTAATTCTGAGCTGGCCAAAAGGCACAAACAGTAATGTACTCAGCCGAGCACATCAAGAACATCTGTGCGGACACTGAGCTGCCCCATGCGCAAATCTAGGCCAGAAGAGGGTTTGAAGCACAATGAGCAGACGCGGGATTATTGGGGGTTCATTAAATAGGGCAGCTCTGCACTGTGACCTCTCTGAATTAACCCTGAATGCAATAAGAGATTAAAATCAATACTAAATACCCTTGGGAGATCGATGGACAACCCCTTTTAACTGCATAACAAGAGCAAAAGGAAGGATAAGAGCCTTCACTAAAAGAATGATTGTTTTCTCTCAATGTCATTAGCTGCACATCTCAGACCTCTGGCTGATGGTAGATTGTCAGACAAGTGGTATGAGCTCGATGTTGTATCATGGATGACCTCACTGATCTGACAAAAACAGGGATGCAACAATTTCTGATATCTGATATTTATTTAAAATTTTGTTTGGTTTGCTCTTGATTGTGTAAAGTAGTGGGAAAACAATGGCCTGATCCAAAGAGCTCTCTGAGGGCTTCAGGAACAAGGTTGTAGATACCATTTAGTCTGGTAAGAGATTTAAAGATCTGAAAATGATTAGAAATCAATCAGAATATAATTTACAAGTAAAACAACTGCCAACATGGCCAGGTCAGGCTGTCCAAGCAAATTCAACCAAAGAGCAGACCACAAAGTGAGTGAGTCTCCAATAATCCTAATATGTCATCACATGACCTACGGGTAGCTGTCATGTCTCTGTCATATTCTAGTCCTGTTCACCTTTTGTCTCAGTTGTTGTGTTTTCCCATGTGCTCCTAGCACATGCTGTGTTTGTTTTGGTCTTGTCTCCTCCCTTGCTCCGCCCATTCCCATCTGTGACTCATTTGTAACCCAGCCCCTCAGCAATCAGTGGTTCCAGGTGTGTCCAGTGTTCAGTTCTATTTAAGACCCTTTGTCTCAAACTGTCAGTCCTTTTGTTTCTGGCATGGTTTATTGCTGTCTTCCTTTGGTTTTCATCTTTATGTAGTGTTTGCTTTCTGTCTGATCCTGACAGTAGGTCTCACCAAAGATGATGTCAAAGTTCATGCATCTGCCATCAGAAGGAGACACACATTTTTATTTTTTTATGTTTTAATGGGAGGAAAACAGCCCATTAGGGCAACACTCGAAGATTCATTTTTCCAGAATGCATTTGTGTGTGTGTGTGTGTGTGTGTGTGTGTGTGTGTGTGTGTTCGTTCAAATGTTTGTGGACAACAGTTCCATTTCAACTAATGAATTAATTTAGCTGCTGACATTTGCACCCATTGCTGACGTGTGAAATAGTCTCTATAGAGAAGTACTGCCAATAGAACAGGATTCTCAAGCGTAGATAAACATGGACCTGTTGGCACCATATCTAATGCCAGATAAGGGATAGAAGAGTATAGAACTCAGTTTTTTTTGTTGTTGTTGTTGAAATAATATGATGAAACCAATATGATCATGAATCTCTTGGGTGATATGATAAACCTGACAAATCAACCTTTATGATATTAAACATTTATGATATAATAGAGTAAATATAATAAATGTTTATATTGGTTTATTTCCATTACTGTGACAATATTTTTAAGTGGTTGAGATTATTCTTCCAACCACTGTTCAAGTTCTGCCCAACACGAAGGTGATAGCACTAAGTTTACTGCTGTACCCCTGCTTGTTGGATGGGTTTTATGAGCTGATTTGTCCTCCCTCATCTTGCTCAACAGATAAAGTTATGTCAGTTCTTTTATACAGCACAAGGAATGAGAGAAAACAGAAACCATCTCAGGATAATAACCTGTGCTGCTGTGGTACATCTGACAGCAGACAGTTCTGCTTGTCCCTTTTAGTGGCACACAGGAAAAGACTTGCTTTCAAATTATTATATATAAAAAAATAGTACTGATCAGACTGTGTACAGAGTAAAGAGGAAAAATCATTTGAAGAAAAGGAAAGAGATCTTGTGAGATAGTTTGAAGAACAAAGATTGGTTCCAGATTTCTCCTGGACGCCCCCAGCCAGCACCTGGATGTGTTCAATTTCATCACCAGCCCACCTGATTTAACATCATTAAGCACTGATTTACTAAACCAGGGGTTGATGAGAACTATAAATAATACTAGACTCCCATGAGGAGAGCTATGGAGATGTTTCATAAACACAGTGATGGAATACCTTGACTTTCTGCGGGAATGTTATTTGTGTTTATTCTAATATTAATAGTAATATAATTAATATATAATATAAAATAATAATAATATTACTAAGGTCACTGAGTGCCCAGGTAAGTTTCACAGGGTGCCTAAAACAGACACACACACACACACACACACACACACACACACACACACACATATGTGTGTGTGTGTGTGTGTGTGTGTGTGTGTGTAAAATAGGGAATAAACATGAATCATAAAGCCTACTATTCTCAAGTTCTCAGTTGGGTTTAAAACCCTAACTGTGTGCCACTATAGATAACCTGATCCCCTTCATACTTTTACTCCCTTATTTTGACTATAACTGTCCCTCAGGTAATGATACTGTTTATAAAACCCACGGTTTGAACCACAGTTCAAAGTAAGACTTTACCACTATCAGATTTCTATAAAACAGTTAGACTTGCTTGACATGAAAGGAGCAAAAACATTTCAATTGCTCCATCAGAGCCCTAAGAAATCTATATTTTCTATCCCAGAGAAGCTTACGAAGTTCATGCTTTAAAAGAAACCCCTTCAAAACCTCTCCCAAGCAGCACCCAAGCCCACAACGGGGTATGCTTACAGTCTTCCTATGTTCTGCCAAAGAGAGGAAAAGTACTAAAAGCAGCAGGCTAGCAGCATCCGAAACAGCAGCATGAAACCGGGACACTGCTTGTATTTTGGATAGCATGTATTTGACTCCAGGTTACATCACTGCGAGTCTAATTTACAAATAGAAAGCTTAGCAAAAGCCACAGGACACGCTGATATGTTGCTTTTTTTATGAGCAGTCATTCATGATGCAGACACAAATCTAAAACTGAGACCCCCTTCAATGCACTTAATCTGACTAATGAGTATAAATACTGTATGACAGTCACAGTCATATGGATTAACCTTAAATAAATAAAACACATTTAAAACCTCTTAGCTTACAATGACTTATTTCACAGCCTTAAACACCATATGTGTAAAATTTGTTTTTAAAAAAATCTTACTTTTTACTTTATAACACAATGCAAAATGAACCACAGTTTGCTGTGAATCTCTGCATATAGGTACCGTATTTTCCGGACTATAAGCCGCTACTTTTTTTCCACACTTTAAACCAAGTGTCTTATAATGAGGTGCAGCTTTTTCTTCATATATATGTTATTTTCCAGTTTTTTTTAAACTTTGCTTATATTCCGGTGCAGATTATAGCCCGGAAAATATGGTAATTAAAATCTATAATATCAAAATAATTAAGTCTAACCATATATTCATACATCCCTAACATTAATACATGTTTTGAATGGTTTATGGGTGTTTAGTAAGTTCATAAATAATAGTTAATAAACTGAAAACTAAACATTTGTGTGATGTTATACTACAATATGGCCTGTAGGCACAAGTTATTCAGTTTCCAGTCAGGCAGAACCACTCTTAAAGCAAATAGTTATTCAGTGGTTCTTTAATAAAATCAATGGTTCTACCCTCCACTAGGTTTGGACAAAAAAAAATATTCATCATCTAGGCCTGCAATATACAGTTTATCAATTCAGCATTGTTATTGCGAATATGCACTAGTTACATCACAGTATATGCAATATCTTGTGCAATTTGAAATGTACAATTTTTTTTATATTTTTGCTGCTTGATACAAAAGGAACTTTCACACTGTTCTCATTTTCATGGCATATTTAAAAGAGACAGTTTCTGTCTGCCAAATTTATTTTTCTATAATATGGGATTCACAGAAATTAATATCATGTTGAACCATTAACACCTTGTGTCT
Organism: Acestrorhynchus altus; assembly: GCA_034509495.1. Classification (NCBI taxonomy): domain Eukaryota; kingdom Metazoa; phylum Chordata; class Actinopteri; order Characiformes; family Acestrorhynchidae; genus Acestrorhynchus; species Acestrorhynchus altus. The sequence goes on from CM067521.1 coordinate 8,471,022, forward strand.
TCTTTTATTTATCCATTTTTTCTTTTTGCCCCAGTTTGGAAGTGCCAATTACCCAACCCCACTAGGACTGCTTCCTCCAATACATGTGAAGCCAGTCACCTCTTTTCAAACTGCCCCAATTGTATCATTGCTGGGCAGCCAATAAACTCTGAGGAAAGTACCAGGTCCCCTGCTCCGATACAATGATTAATGGCTTGTGCCCACCTGTATCGCACTGGGTGTGATTTGGGGAGAGCTGCATCTACCCACCCAGGCACAGCATGGCCAACTTTGCTTACTCATGCTCTGGCTACTGATGGCAAGCAGCATGACCCAGATTTTTGAACCTGCGATCCTCGGATCATAGTGCTCTTCACTACATTTTCCCAGTTTCTTCTTGTTTTCTTCATTTCGATCTTTAAGCATATCTTTTTTTTTTCTTTACCAAAAACACTCATCAGATCTGCATTATTGCAGAAATTATAGGGCACTAAACCTGGTGAACAGTTTAAGCACCTTTAAACATCCCAATATATATCGTAGAACATTGAAGTCATGCATTGTCAGTTTTTTTGTTTGTTTTTTCAAATATTGTTCAGTCCTTTTATCAATTATGTGAGATGTCATTTACAAACACAAGCTGCTTGTTTTGTTCTGGGCTGATCCAACATTTTCTTGTATCTAAATGCTAATGGACTATTGCCCATGCCCAATGGTGAGTCTCTCTTTCTGTGAAAGTTTTCCTAGAATTTAATTTAAAAAAATTGTAATGTATCATCGTACTGACCATATATGTAGAACCAAGCTCCTTGTATCATGATACATATATTGTCAGGCTCTTGCCCATTCATTGCTCAAATGGATATCCCCTCTTATTAGTACATTCAGCTGCATATAAGTGTAGATTTACTGTGAAGTAGTATCTGAAGTATTTCTCGTAGAGATAGAACTACTCAAAACGTTCCTCTTGGACATCAACGACTTCTCAGCTCTGACAATTTATTACACAAACAGTCCTGTCAAGGCTCTTCTACTAAATTAGAGGCAGCAAAGGACCCCTAAGTCACGGGCACTTAGGAGATAAGTATCAATCTAAGCAAACAAACAAATGAATGTCACACAGACGCTGAAGCAAGCATCAGGAAGCCTACAGCTGCAGGTGAAATTTAGTGAAGAGCACAGACGTCTGCATGTGGGATGCCACCAACAGTTAAGACAAGATGCGTGATGCTGCATCGAAGCTTGAGATGACACACCGGATTTTCCCTTGTTTTTCTCGGCAAGGTGATTGCACAAGACATCCGTTTCATGTGGTGTGTTGTCGCGTGGCATTGGTGGACTGCGTCTTCCACAGCTGGCTACTTCTGAGTTGACGCATCTCTTCACACTGACTTTGCGCTACACGGCTGTGACTCCTCAGAATGACCGCTTTGCATGAAGATGAATCTTCCATGAAACAGACAAGTATTCAGATCATGCAGTGCACATGTAAACATAATGCTCCGAAATACTCGACGATGTCTCGTTTATGCTTCGCTGCAAGAAATTTGATCATGTTCCTGTTCGCACCATCTCTTTGGGAGCATTGAGACACAGCGCACGTTTCAATGCCGTGCATAGATAGGGGCCAATACAACAATATCCAGAGACACTCATCAACATATTGATAGTGTGGTATTTCCACAAGGACACATTCATGCATCTTTCTGATCTTCTGTTTTGGATAAGCATCCTGTTCCCTTGGATACAGGAATGCAGCATGGCCAACATCCTGTTGAAATGTGTTTCTCACACTCGGACTTCGGAAACTTGTAAACATATGTGTTTTCCGACAAACATTAGGGCATTTGATGGAATTGTCTGTCCTTTAGACCAAAATTAGAGTGATTACTGCGGATGCAGTGCGCATGCAAATGTGCTCAATGGAAAGCTCTTCAGGGATGGTTTTGCAGAGGAAGTCGGAGCTCCATGCATTAGAAGGCTGATAATGAGCTGAGAGGAGAGGGTTGAAGTCTCCACAAATTGCCATTCAGAAGATCTAGACACCCTTCCAACTCAGCTCTCCAGAGTGGGGTATAAGGAGCCAGCGGCCACCCTTAGAACCTGCTGAAGGCCTGGAAGCACAGGCTATTGACTGAAATATAAAACATTCTAAAATGGAAGGGCGCTGGAGGGCTGTGTCAAAGACATTCTAGGGAGTTTGATTTTGAAAATCTTCTGGCTCAGCCCTTTCTGGATGAGTTCAAGTTTAAAATCACTGGGTAACACCACAAAATTGGCATTTGACATTTTAACCTTGTTAAATAATGTCAGTCAGTCAGTCATTACCTGACCTTTCTTCCTGAATAGGGTTATGGTTGATTCAGAGCCCACCAGGAGTCACTGGGCACAAGGCAAGAATACCCCAGGACAGGGCATTTTTGGGAGGCAGAAGGAAACTGGTGTACAAGGTCCTACAGATGGCGGTGCACTAGGATGATCAAGCTGTAAACACCTATGATGCAATATGTGCATATGGGTCCATTTGGGACCAACAACATATGGAGCAGAGAGGCACACAATAGGCCGTTGCTCAGTTCAGCCACAATTGTGATGAGAATTTCCTGTAGACTAGGATTCTTGCTACTGCTGGTAGAACCATTTGAGCATAAGCTTCAATACACCTGCAAATCAAATTCAGCTTCTTCCTTCATACCATGGCCTTAGGCACTCCTAGATGCAATCGCTCCTTTTAGCCAATCATTTTTGCCAACATCTGCTTTGTGACCCATTTTCCACACATCGAATGAGACCTTCATTGCACTGTACCAAGTCTTCTCAATCTATGAACTTGTTGCACACCCCGCAGATATTGATAGTGAATTGTCTTCGTGCAGCACCATCTGCAGGAGCCTGAGGCAAAAGAAATAGATCAGGACATCCTATGGCTGGATGATATATCAATATTTATACTGATATCTCACCCAGCACTAGCTTGTCCTGATCATAAACAGAGCAGGATATGGGTCGTGGTGATATCGTTTATATATTGTTAAATAAATAAAGTTTTAAACCTTTTTCTGTTCCCTTACTTGGCTCTGCCCCCTGCTCTCAACTCCTCCCCTAATATGGTCCACTCTGCCCCCATTCACACTGTCATGTGCACACTATGGAGGGGGGGGGGGGGGATTTAGTGTGCATAAAAAAAGAAATTAAGATTACATTTCGATATGATAATATATAGTAAAAAAACAAGGAAGAAGGGTTTCACATTGCATTTTTAAGTCATATATCGTGTATATGATGTGTATATGATGACATTCTTAGAAATTGCCACATCAAATGTTGACATTGATTTAAATCCATTTAAATTCTAATGCTACAACTTTATTTTTGTTTGTGTCAAAATATTGTTATATGTATCTTGAAAAGGGTCTGGTGATAAAATATTTTCATTTTATACTATTTTTGCAATATTGCCCACCCTTACCTATCACGGAGCGAAAAAACACCAGTCATCACCTCCACCACTCATGCCTGCACACGCAGGCTCAAGAACTATGACCTACTTGTACCAAATCCTCCCTCCTCATCCTCCTTCTGTACTACAAGGATTTCTTGTCCCTCCCCCACTGTGGGTGCCAAAGGTGTTGCAGGAGGTGATTAGTCCTTCACGTAGTGCCCATGATTTCCATGGAAGGAATTACAGAATTGACGCATAAAAACGGATTTTAAGTACATGGCACACCTGAGCTCTACCACACATGCTGACATGCATCTTTCTCTGGGTCTGCTAATGGTACAGTTTTTTTTTAACAAACACTGCTGAACGGCACCGATAAATAAAGGAGCAGAAACTCCTTTAATGTAAATGATATGAGCAAAAGGACAAAACAAAACTAAAAGGATTAAGACTATGTTGTGGTCCCAGAGGTTGATCTGCCAGTTTCTTGTCACCCTGAATGCAGGCCAGCAGCCACTTAAGCAGGATTCATATAACAACTTCTATAAACCCAATCCTTGCTGACTGAGTGTGAGGCATACAGACACAGTCGATTAGACTGGGGAAAGAGGTGATCTGGTCAGGGAATGTTAACTTGTCGTGTTTGTGGTTTGGGGACTGTCTGTGTGTTACCACATGTACCAGACTCCTGAGGCCAGTTATGTGATTCAGGCCTCTGCGATCAGAAGAATTCACAATAATAAAAGCTAAATGGGCAATAAAAATTATGGTGAATAAGAAATTGAGTTTAATGTGTTGGTCTGAGTTAGGAGCTGGAGAAGGAGCATCAGGCTGTGCAGAGGGTGAGTGGGGTTTGTTACTGCGACTGCTAGGTAAGGATCTATAATTTGGCACAAGGAAATGCTAACATTAAGACATATTCAATGCAACATTCGTTATTTTCTTTATAAAAGCAATAGAACAATCAAGGTTTGAGGTTATAATGAATAACAGCGCAGCTGTGGTGAAATACAACACCCATTCTGTTATTTCACAATAACTCACTCCCTCTCCTTTTTTATTGTTTTAGTAGTCAAACCAAATTAATTTCAGTAAATACCTTCTGCAAAACATTTTGCAATTGTTTACATCATTACAGTAAAATAATACTAAAATTCATCTGAAAAAAAAAAATGGATTCCATAGAGCCTGTTAACAGTAAACTGTAGACAATGAAATCAAACCGTGACGGATACAATCATGTTCAACCCCTTACTGTTTCCCAATTTCATTTACATTTCAGTCTGAATTGTGTTCTCATGCACATGAACATGAGTTTCATGCACGTGCCTAACTTTATATGCCCAAGAGACTTATCCAAACATCCTAACGTCAAAATGAATATTTGCAGTATATACAGTGTCTATATTTCATTACAAACGTATTGTATTTGCACTGACAAAACATTTGCTTGCAGATTAATTTTTCTGAACATCATAGTCTCCAGATGAATCACCACCTACTTATACTTGTCCTGCTCATAAGACTTTTGTTCCAAAGGACACATTTCTATGCGAGCAATAAAGAAAGAGAATGTCAAATCATTTATTTAGGTGAAACAATTTTCATTCGTCTTGTTTAAACTTACAGCATGAATGCCATTCTATAGGCCTCTTTCCCATTTCATCTATCACCGCCCTGCCACTTGTGACATATAGCAATAATGCAAAACAAATGCGGAATGAATCACATCTGTTGACCACTTTAAGCGGTCCGCTTAAGCTGTCCCTGTCCTTGACCATATGTTATGACTTGGCATCATTGCCTGTGCTTGCAGATAATACACTAATGTTATCATTCCCCTTGGATGTCAATAAGAAAGGACAGGACAATAATGCAAAGCTTCATAATGTCCCATCCTGCAGTCCACACCAGCAGTCCATTCCCACCTAGGCAACAACCTTACGAGACACAAAGCCCAGCTCCCACCAACATATTACACATAAAGGCCAATTTTATGACCATTCGATACAAACTGCTTTTCCCAACTGCATGCCTTAAAGGTTGCCAGCCAAGATACGGGTCTCTTTAGGCCAGTGACTGATGTTGTCCAATGATTCCAGCCAGAATGGGCCTTCGTTCCTTCCTATGACAAGGCATGAGGGAATACACAGGTCAGATAGTGGGGAATGTCAGTGTTTCGGTCTGATTGCATCTGTCCTCATTTAAAATACTGAGAGGGCAGAGTGTCTGACTGTGAATCTAGGCTTTGAAACCTTGAGCTGTGTCACCTTCCCACTGCCAAGTCTCTGGAGCTTCATTTACAGCTGAGGCCAGAAAATCAGAGGATTTAAAAGAGCTTAACAAAGAGGCAGCACCCGAGCTGGAGCACAAAGCTGGAGCACAAACTCCACCTACTTCTGCAGTCAGGATGTCAGGACAGTTTATGTTTCCCTTACAACATGGTCCCAAGCAAAATTGTAGCATCATTCATTAACCTTTATGAAGAAGTTGTATGCCAGTATGATGGTATTCAACATTTAATTAATGTGTGGTTCAGCTTCAGCACTGGAAAACAAGCTCACCAGATAAAAAAATAGTACCTTTTATGCTTGTGGTAGTAAGTTGAGGCACTCACAGGCTATAAGCACCTGCAGGGTGTGCAACAGGATCGACAGATTGGGGAAAGATGGTACACTGTCTTGTTGTATATGAGTAAAGTGAAATAAAGTGATTTCCATTGACAAGCTGTGAAACATGCCAACAGTCTGTTAATTGCATCTTTCCAGATGTCAACACCATAACTCCCATATGTGTGCATCACTAAAACCCCAAAAATGACTTTTTTGGTTTATGATTATCCTGATTCATCAATACACCCACAGAAACACTCTGCTATTGGGGAAGTTTAGAGGTTATCAAACCTCCTGGAGATCTATCTCCAGAGTCTAAATAGGGACAACTGAAAGCTGTCATTAGATATATCTGGTAGGAGCGGGTTGGGGTTGGGCAGAGGTTTGTAGAGAAGGTAGCCCTCCATGAGCAAGCTGGTGACCACTGGGTCATTTGCATAATGCAGCCTACATTCTGCCATGTCAGTACTGCAGACGGCAAAATAGATTAACAAATGATGTATCATGCAGTTCTACACTGTGTCAAGGCCACAAAAGAGTGGCCTCTAAGGTATTCCAGATCATCTTCTTTCATATTTTCCTGTCACAACTGATGACTTTCAAACTTCTGAGCCCCCAACAAGGAACTGCTGTAACAGCATTAAACATGCCTTGACAAACCTAAAACCACTGACAAAACTGTTACACCTACGCAAACTGCAGTGCTGGAGCCACAGCAGAAAGACACTAACAAATCTGCATTGAATATTCAATGTGACAGGCAAAGAAAAAAGACTGTACTTTTCTATTCCTTTATATTATTATTATTATTATTATTATTATTATTATTATTATTATTATTATTATTATTATTATTATTATTATTATTCCTGTGACCGATCCTGAGGAAGGTCACCTCTAGTTTCTCTGAGATATGACTCAGGAGGGAGAGCTAAAGTCAGTGAGTGATTATCGAGAGACTACAGCTGGGATTGCCAACACCTGTCTGTGGAGCAGCTAGCCACCCTGATCATGATGGATCTGCTGGGGAGGAACTCTCTTTAGAGTGGGAAATGGGGGAATCCACAGGGGGCAGAATGACTTGCTTGCAGGCAGCTTGCTGGCTTCAAAGCTGTGAGGCACCTGGTGATTGCACGGCAGGTCAATATTGGTGAGTAATGCAAACAAGCTCATTAAAAACAGTGATGTGCACGGTCGGAGAGATAAAAGTACACCGTAGCAGGGGTATCTGGTACAGCAATTATATGACAGTGCCATATGTAAATACAAAGCTGGTAAAATCTATGAGAGCAGTGATTTCTTGACCCATTTGCTGAAATACACTACTGAGCATGGAAGAGTGGAAACATGTGGCTTGGTGGTCTTGGGTTTTGGGTGGAGTTTCCATACCGGCCCATTGCATTCTGTTAGTAATGATATCTATTGTAATTTCATTGTGTAAGCAAATCAGTTTGCACACAGAGCCAAACAGTGCAGTCATGTCATGCACCAGACTCATCCTGCCTCCCAGCTCTAGGCTCATTAGTACATTATGCAACAGTGTAGATAGTCATCATTCTTCATTCAGATTTTGATAAAAAATAATGTGAAAATAATAAACTGTGAACTTGATTCAGTTTGGTGAATTGACTTCAATTGTGCTGGGTGTGTTATTATGCCTCTAGTCAAGAAAAGACATATCCAACTGCAAGTTTCATTACAAAGAGAGTATATTAACTAGGCCTGCACCAGTACAGGAATTGTGGCCTGATGCCAGTGTATATCAGATACTGATTCAGATCAAATATATCAGGATATGATTTTTTGTCCTTATCACCCGGCCCTGGTTCGCAATAGTTTTGGATTAATCTTAACATCTGTGTAAATATATTATCTTTTCATACCAATATAATTGGTATGGAGTCATTGGGCTCCTGAACATGGCATGACACACTCATTCTCTCACACACTCACACCTGGGGCAGATGAGCTTACCCAACACTTTCACTGGAAGTGAAGTGAAAAATAATGGAGTTTTAAATGTTTCTTAGTTGGTATTTAGTTGGCATTAAAAGTCAATAAGGTCCAGTTTTGAGAGCATGTTACTGCTGAGCCTATATACAGCATGTTACTGCTGAGCCTATATACAGCATGTTACTGCTGTGCCTATATACAGCATGTTACTGTTGAGCCTATATACAGCATGTTACTGCTGAGCCTATATACAGCATGTTACTGCTGAGTTTATATACAGCATGTTACTGCTGAGTTTATATACAGCATGTTACTGCTGAGTTTATATACAGCATGTTACTGCTGAGCCAATATACAGCATGTTACTGTTGAGCCTATATACAGCATGTTACTGCTAAGCTTATATACAGCATGTTACTGTTGAGCCTATATACAGCATGTTACTGCTGAGCCTATATACAGCATGTTACTGCTGAGTTTATATACAGCATGTTGAAAATTCATGTTGATTCTACATAAAACATATTTCTACTGCGAATCAGTAAATTTGGGCTGGATTTTTTTTCCCATAATCCATCTTTGGTAATGTCACATGTTACATTATAAAAGATGACAGTTTTTATCACACAGACAGAAGGACCCCTTTGTTTTCTCCATAACAGTTATAGTGATGAGCTATAACTTTCTGATGACTTTTAGATAAAAAAGTAGTGTTGTAGTAACATTTGTGTGTGTGTGTGAGAGAGTATATACTAAGCTATGCTTATATATATAACATTATATATATATATATATATATATATATATATATATATATATATATATATATATAAAACCATTACTGTGATTTTTGCAGTGATACCAGTTACAGTATTGTGATTTATT